>OX439378.1:8420629-9020629 GCA_949319315.1 Zelleria hepariella | reverse complement strand
GAGCGGTCCTTCAAACCGGACAAAATCAGATATACCGTAGACTTTTTGAATGTAGACTTTTTCAAATTCGGCCTTTAAATGCGTCCCCTACAGGGGGGTTACCCTTGACGCTATTGCGATCAAATTGAAAAAGCTTTAAAATTAATTTCTCTTTGAATTCGCATAGTAATGCTTTGATTTTAAATACTTTGTAATGTTTATTCAAAGGTAAGGCTGTTTTATTCAATAAAAACACAAAATGCGTCTTAATTTGTAAAATATTAAATTTTGTAAATTGCGCCATATTGCGACCGTATTGGAAAACCGCGTCAAGGGTAGAGGGGCTGTTCAGATAATTACGGCGGGTTAGTAATAGGCTAGCATGAATATGTATAATCTATATTACCCCTACTCAAATAGGGCTAGACTAGTTTGGCCTAGGCTAAACTGGTTTCTCTATTCAACCCAAAACACAACACTTCCCATACATGACTTGTACAAGATGTACAAAAGCACTTATAATAGTTATAATTTATAGGTAGGTATTATTTTAATGAAAATCCGTGGACGGATACACTTGTGAATTTGTGAAACAAAAATTACGAGCAAGAGCAAGCAAGCGGCGCGCGGCGGGGTAGTTATCTGTGAAAAAACCTCGGCACAGACATTCTGTGGACTGGTCTGTGGACTGGACAGACTTTGACATTTTTTCTGGCTAAACTCCATTTTCTATGGTGAGAAGAATAGCGCCATCTAGAGACGTCTTCATAAACAACAAAAAAAAAAAACCCGAAAAAAGCCTATTTCGGGCGGCGTTTTGAATGGACGGACTCCGTCTAGGTGTAGTAAGTCTATGGTTGGCATCTATTGGCCCATGTTGGCCCAATGTGTAATGGGTCTTGCTTGTCTTGACTCCTTGCTTGACACGAAGGAAACTCCATAGATTACAAACATAAATTTTTTATCTGTGAGCAACTGTCATGTTGCTCCATGCTCAGTGTGACCGTTTTTGGTATTTTCAGTACTAAATTGTGGTATATTTGAGGCACTGCAGAATGATATCAGTATAATTTTAGTATAACCCGTGTCATTAAAGAAAACATTTAGGATGAACTTCAAAACACTCGCCCTCTCGCTCTAATTAATATAGTCAAAGCGAGACAACGCTAGGTTTTCAACTCCGTCCTAAATGTTTTCTTTAATGACACGGGTTATACATTGACAAATTTTGGTAGAATCATAACTATTTTGGTATTTCCACCTGACAAAACTGAAAAGTAAGCTTATTTTCATAATAATCCTTCTCATGGTGAGTGAAGTAATGTTTGACATAGCTTCAGGGTATTCGGTTTCGGAGTTTCGGAGCATTTATTTTTAAAGATGAAGCGAAAATTTGGTCAATTTTGACAAATGTTTGATGTGTGTGGCCTATTTTTAATGTTAATGTGAACGAATTTTTTCGCAAGTAAATATGATTAAAACTAAATACAGAAACAGATCTTTAAAAGATCATATTCTTGCATCTCACATGTAAAACAAGGTTTGACTGATGGCTGGTAGTTGTTGATAGTTGTATTAAATGTGTATTTTATCTCGAATATTCCTCAAAAATGCAATAAACAACTTAGTACAATTTTGGTATAATTTAATTTTCTTTTTAGTATTTTTTAGTACTGGCAGCACAATTTTTTGGTTAAATTTCAAAACGGTCACACTGTCCATGCTCCCTTTTTTTTGTAATCTGTGGGGTATAGTGGCTGCTCCTGTTTAATATTTTTGTTCGGAGAGATATTTTGTTGGTTTGGATGTTTTTGTAATTTTTCTGCGACTTCTGAAACTGAGAAATACATAAAACGAAAAAGGTGAGTTTTTTGATAGACGCTATCTAATTATTATACAAAAAACCGGCCAAAGCAATTCGGGGTTGGTGGGTCAAGTTGGGCGGATCTTTACGGAGGGTGGTTGACGGACGCCCCTGTATGATATGATGGTTTTTAACGCATTGGCTGCCGGATGATTTTGAAAGGGTGCCTTATTTTAATCTTCCAGTGCTTCACGGCGCAATAGGTAGTGTATCCGTCCACGGATTAGAAAACCTCGGCACAGACATTCTGTGGACTGGTCTGTGGACTGGACAGACTTTGACATTTTTTCTGGCTAAACTCCATTTTCTATGGTGAGAAGAATAGCGCCATCTAGAGACGTCTTCATAAACAACAAAAAAAAAAACCCGAAAAAAGCCTATTTCGGGCGGCGTTTTGAATGGACGGACTCCGTCTAGGTGTAGTAAGTCTATGGTTGGCATCTATTGGCCCATGTTGGCCCAATGTGTAATGGGTCTTGCTTGTCTTGACTCCTTGCTTGACACGAAGGAAACTCCATAGATTACAAACATAAATTTTTTATCTGTGAGCAACTGTCATGTTGCTCCATGCTCAGTGTGACCGTTTTTGGTATTTTCAGTACTAAATTGTGGTATATTTGAGGCACTGCAGAATGATATCAGTATAATTTTAGTATAACCCGTGTCATTAAAGAAAACATTTAGGATGAACTTCAAAACACTCGCCCTCTCGCTCTAATTAATATAGTCAAAGCGAGACAACGCTAGGTTTTCAACTCCGTCCTAAATGTTTTCTTTAATGACACGGGTTATACATTGACAAATTTTGGTAGAATCATAACTATTTTGGTATTTCCACCTGACAAAACTGAAAAGTAAGCTTATTTTCATAATAATCCTTCTCATGGTGAGTGAAGTAATGTTTGACATAGCTTCAGGGTATTCGGTTTCGGAGTTTCGGAGCATTTATTTTTAAAGATGAAGCGAAAATTTGGTCAATTTTGACAAATGTTTGATGTGTGTGGCCTATTTTTAATGTTAATGTGAACGAATTTTTTCGCAAGTAAATATGATTAAAACTAAATACAGAAACAGATCTTTAAAAGATCATATTCTTGCATCTCACATGTAAAACAAGGTTTGACTGATGGCTGGTAGTTGTTGATAGTTGTATTAAATGTGTATTTTATCTCGAATATTCCTCAAAAATGCAATAAACAACTTAGTACAATTTTGGTATAATTTAATTTTCTTTTTAGTATTTTTTAGTACTGGCAGCACAATTTTTTGGTTAAATTTCAAAACGGTCACACTGTCCATGCTCCCTTTTTTTTGTAATCTGTGGGGTATAGTGGCTGCTCCTGTTTAATATTTTTGTTCGGAGAGATATTTTGTTGGTTTGGATGTTTTTGTAATTTTTCTGCGACTTCTGAAACTGAGAAATACATAAAACGAAAAAGGTGAGTTTTTTGATAGACGCTATCTAATTATTATACAAAAAACCGGCCAAAGCAATTCGGGGTTGGTGGGTCAAGTTGGGCGGATCTTTACGGAGGGTGGTTGACGGACGCCCCTGTATGATATGATGGTTTTTAACGCATTGGCTGCCGGATGATTTTGAAAGGGTGCCTTATTTTAATCTTCCAGTGCTTCACGGCGCAATAGGTAGTGCCTGCGTCATAATTATACGCGCCCCAATTTTATCGCGAACATACGCCGGAGGTGCCTTTGGGCGCGTCTGCGTGTCAAGCGTGACTTTTAGCAGTGCCTTTAGGTGGTTCTGTGCGTCCCCGTTAGTTGAGCTTTTATGAGGGGAAATACAAATGTGGAAAAGTCTACAATGAGTAATAAACGATGATGCACAGACGCGCTGAGAGGCACCTAGCGTAATAGTATGGGTATCATATGGCGCATTTAGACGCAACGCAAGGCACCTAGCGTAAAAGTCTGGTCAGTTGGTTGGTGGGTCAAGTTTGTTTAGTATGGACGATTATGTATTCGCCAAGGCACTCTGCGAATCACCCAAGGCTCCCAATGTGTTAAATGTAGGTCAGAGAGAGAATGGACGGATAGAACCAACATAGGCATGGTGTCCCGTTTGGCAACCTACCTTCTGAAAGACTACTAAGAATGAATTATCTGAAGGTAATACCAAACCCTCAGATAATTCTTTCCTAATGCACTTCTACCTAGTACCCTTATTGAATATTATGCACCTATCTTCCAAATGTTATAGTTAAAATAATCATAATGAGAAAAATGTGCTTTACAGCTGAAAAAAAAATTGAAATGAATCAAGATTCTCCCGTTATAAAAAGAACTGACCGAAACAGGCAAAAGAATAAACAATGTGACAATGACATAGAAAGTGGAGCGGGGACTTGTGGAGATGGCATGGAAATAGAGATAGAGATTGAGATGGATTCTAGATCTAGAACATGCACAAAACCCGTGGATGTCAGCTGGGAGCATTTCCATGAAGAAACTACCAGCCCAACTCCAGCAACAGCCGATTCAGTAATATGCGACCTTTGTTTTGAAGAATTCGATGAAGAGTTGAAACTGAAACATCACATTACTAGTGTTCACAATGTAGCAGATAAAATTGCTATCCTGGATGCTGTGTCCAGTGTGTCCCTAAAGTGCACCAAATGCAACTTTGAAGCTATTTCAAAGGAAGACTTGCAAAACCATGGATTGTTACATGATGAGGAAAAAAGGGTTGCATGTGATAAATCCATATATCCTTGTGGTTTTTGTGACTTTAAAACAAACCGAAAAACTGCACTAACTATTCACATTAGAACACACACTGGCGAGAAGCCATATCATTGTCACCTTTGTGATTATAAAGCAATACAAAATAGTTATCTGACTATGCACTTAAGAAAACACACTGGCGAGAAGCCATTTCATTGTAATCTTTGTGATTTTAAAGCAATACAAAAAAGTAATCTGACTAAACACTTAAGGACACACACTGGTGAAAAGCCTTTGCAATGTAATTTTTGTGATTTTAAAGCAAGACAAAGTACTGGACTAAGTCGTCACATAATGTCACACACCGGCGAAAAGCCATTTTGTTGTCACCTTTGTGATTTTAAAGCAGCACAAAAAAGTGATCTGGCTATACACATAACAAAACACACTGGCAAGAAGATATTTCAATGTAATTTTTGTGATTTTAAAGCAATACAAAAAGGTTATCTGACTAAACACTTAAGGACCCACTGGTGAAAAGCTACTTTATTGTCACTTAATAAGGAATTTTCTGACAGCAAAAAAAAACAAAAATAGTTCTAAAAGCTGTGACAGATGGCGTTGATGCGACATGTTTTCTATCACAAAGTAAATTTAGTGCTTATTACAGCGAAGATACTTCTTCACTTCATTGCTCTGTGACTTCATCTTTCATCTTCGTAGCCGTCATTCCATTTTACAGTACATGAAAAAGTGCACGACTTTGTTAATGTTCTTGTATGAGTGAATGGTAAATCCGGAAACACTTCATTTTGCTCCACAACTAATACCTAAATGTATTTACGAAGGCCAACGAGCGCAAACAGGCATAAAAAAAACATGTCTCGTCAGCGACATCTAGTTACAAATTTGGAACTACAACTTATGAGCTGTCAGAAAATCCCTTATTAAGTATATACTACCTAAGCTGAAATGTTTTTTTTTTCTCAGAAAACCAGTCTCCTAATCAGCTGGTAGTTGTCTTAAGGTGGGATGATAGCAACGTGGCGGGAAATTCAAAATTTTCACAGTTTTTTACATTTTGTTGCTAAACTGAGCTATTTTTGTTCAGCGATTTTTCGTTCGCGGAAATAACAAAGTATTCTTTTCATTATTGTAAACAGCAGAACAACAATAATTCAGCCGATTATGTGTTCTGGTCTACGACAAGTTTTTTGGGCAGTGCCACTGCTTCGTAGACCAGAACACATAATCGGCTGAATTATTGTTGTTCTGCTGTTTACAATAATGAAAAGAATACTTTGTTATTTCCGCGAAATTTTGAATTTCCCGCCACGCTGCTATCTTCCAGCCTTAACTAGGTATATTTAATAAAAATAATTCTTACCTACTTACTGTTTTATTGTCATGAAACAAAATTCCCAGGCATAGTTCCTTGAGCAAAAGTGATCGTTATGACGAGGAAATACGTGGGAAACCCTAATTCTAGTGTTTGGTATGTGAACATTTTTGATTTGTTTAATGTATTAGATATAATCCGTGCGGTATCAGAATGGGATAATACCTTTTGGAACTGAGACGCTCGCGGTCCGCCTGTCAGCTGTAGCGTCAGCATTTCGGCAAACTCTAGTTGTCTATGGCAAACTCGCGTCGAAACTTGCTTGTGTTTTCTTTGCGCGTGGGTGTCTGCTCGAGTTTAATCACGTTTTATTCAGTTAACTAGTTGTGCCCGCGACTTCGTATGCGTTTTTACACATTTGACATTTAATTTAATTTCGACTGGGGAGGAAAACTCAAAAGGAAGGTTTTTTTTAACCCCCGACCAACAAAGAGGGGTGTCATAAGTTTGATAGCTTTGTGTGTGTGTCTGTTTATGTGTTTATGAGGGTGTGCCTGTCTGTGTGTCTGTCTTTGTGTGCCCTAATCTAAACAATACATTTATGATTAAATATGTTTTGTTTAGATTAGGTATCGCCCGTGTAAGATACCAGGAAGCTTAGCATAAGAATTGCCTGGGAAGTATGGGGGTGTATCTCCCTCGACGTAGAGTGGGATAGATAAAGTTATAAGCCCATAGATAAGGTCTTACCCATTCTCATGCTAAGTCAGCAAGCAAAGCATAAGGTTGGGTTAGAGCGTATCTACCGCAAATAACTCTGTCTATCCCGCTCTACGGCAAACAAAATATATTTTTTTAATATCAAGTTGGGCTCAGTAGAGTAAATATTTCACAAAAAAAAATTTCAACCTCGCGTGGGTTCAAACCCAGAAGATTTCAACCGCGACGCAACAGTACCTACTACATTTCTAACATCGATGAACTTTGTCCGACCTCCACCGAAAACCACTCACAATTCCCTCCAGCAAGCATCATAAGGCTGGGTTAGAGCGTATCTATGGCTCTATCCATCCCGCTCTACGTCAAACAAAAGAGTGAGATACCTATTGTTTTAAACCCATAGATACGCTCTAACCCGGCCTTATGCTACGCTTGTAGAACTAACATTTTCCGCCAAAATAAAATAAAAACAAATGCCGATTTTTCATTTACCATATGCGCCCCAAATGCCAAAAGTCGTAGCGTGCTATTATACAGAGTGTTAAAAGACCGCTAACAAAGCGGGAGACCACGTATACGTACGTATACGTATAGTCCTTATCATATCGAACATTTTTGCCCAAGGAACTATGCCTGGGAAATCAACGGTTTCCGAGATAATAAAGTCAGACTTTTTTTTTTTTTTTCAGAAATGTGTTCAGTATCACGTTTTTAATATATCTTCTTAAGAAGCCATATCAAAATTATGGATATTTCTCACAAAAAATCAAGTTAAAAATTGCAACCCGCAATGTAGGTTTTCGAAAGAATGTGGTTCAAAGTCGGACTTTTTTTTTGCATAAATATGTTCAGTATCACGTTCTTAACATACCTTCTCAAGAAGCCATATCAAAATTATGAATATTTCTTACAAAAAACGAAGTTAAAATTGCAACCCGCAATGTATTCAAAACATCGGATAGCCTAAGTTACTCCCAGAAACGTGAGTTACGACCATGTTAAGTTTGGTTGAAAACTATTCAGCGGTGTTCGCGTTTATCGTGTTCATACAGACAGACAGACAGACATACAGACAGACATAAACCGTTTTTTTTGCATTTTTGGATTCAGTATAGTTTACTTAGTAACCCCTGCTAGTTTTTTTCTAAAAATATTCAATGTACAGAATTGACTTCGCTAGAGTTTTATTATAAGTATAGATTTTAGATTACAACCATTAAACATTTTTGTGTATTTTCAATTTGATAACCCTATGATAGAACGTAGAACTAACAAATTTTTTACTGACGCTATTTTCTGTTCAGTTCCAAAAGGTATTATCCCATTCTGATCCCGCACGCATTATACAGGAATCGATTTTGTGCCTTTTTCTCTGCGCGCGGGCTATTTATTAAGCACAGCGCTATCCCACAATCAATCAAAATAGTGGGAGAGAGATAGATAGATCATTATGTTGAGCGCTAGTGTTTACCTAAGTATCTATTATGTACTCGATATGATGGTCATGCATGCTCGATATTTAGTTTGTAGATAGGTAGGATAAGACACACACACCTAAAGTAAAAATTTTCAATCAATTCTCAGTTAATGGCAACCCTACGGATTCTGCCAATAAGGGCGATTCTGTCTAAAGCTATACTAATCTGACAGCACTAAAAGTGACAGATAGCTGTCATCTTTAGTACATTATCTGTCACTTTAGTACATTGTCTGTCACTTTTAGTGCTGTCAGATTAGTATAGTTTTAGACAGAATCGCCCTTATTGTCGAGTTTTGGAGATAGCATTAGTTTTTTTTTAATTACTTTTTTTTTTCATTCAAGATAGTATAGTACACTGACGTTTACGGTGTGACCAGTCTCTGGTGAAAATTAAATAGTGTGGTGACAAAAAGATTGACATGAATCGAATTGCGTAATCGATATAATCGATTTATAGGCTGATTGATGACAAGCTTATTATATGAAATTAACTAAAAACTTATTAATTAGTAATGAGAAAGTGTGTTTTGGTCCACTTTTTTGAGGAGTGTTAAAAATTGTGTTTTTTAAATGGAAATATTGCGTTCCGAACGTTTTTTTTCCGTCCGGAATTCCTGACGCAGGGGCTACCATGCGGAATTTCGTATTTTTTTTTTTTTGTTACTGAGCTAAATCGCACAACGAGTGGAATGCATCACTATTACAATAAATATGGCAACATTATTTTGCAAAGTGACAGTTAGCATCTGTCAGTTTACTATCCTGAATAAAGAATTAGACTTTAATTACCTAAGGAAAGCATAACTAAATAAAACCAAAGCTTATTAAATTTATTTTTTATTATATAATTGCAGATCAAGATCACTGTCAATAATAAACGCAATAATTATATTACCTATGTATTATAATATCACCATACTTTTCTTCATTCATACAAAATATTAAAGTCAGATCCTTTTGTACATTGCATTTGTTTTCATTTAATTTCAATCGAAGATCCATCTTCTTATACCTAAAATTACTAAAAATATTTATACAAGTTTACTTAATGTTGTTTCACAGACGGACTTAGCATATAAGTTAGTCTATAAAAAAAGGAAACCACAAAATTATCATCACCTTTCTATTTGTGAAACTAAGCACACAAATATGTGACTAACGAAAGTCTTTGGTTATATATTTACAACTTTATATTTATAGAGTAAAATCGCTATTTACTTATTTATGTCACAAAGCAAACTCTTGGTTACAGTTCGAATGCCAGCTAATTCATAAGTTTACAGATCCATTCAGTATTAAGCTAGCCATTCATGAACGATACGTCCAAATTACTCCAAATGGAAGGCTTCCGGGCGGTCGGCGTCCAATAGAAATTAAAATAGATAATTGATATCGTTTTTTGTGACACTGAAGAGCGAATTTTTGAATGCTGCCACGCCATTTGGTGTGATGGACGCATCATCAATGGGGGGCTTGAAGGTTTTTTAATACAATATCTGTATAATCAGCGCGCGATAAGAATGGGATGGAACTAGAGCATGGAATACCGGAGCCTTTTCCCAATACCGGTATTCATTCGGTATCAAGATTTTAAATACCGGGATACCGGTTTTTCGGTATTTTTCGGTATTAAAATTTTGTTATATAAAAAAATATTGAATTGTTATAAAATAGACAAATAGAAAATTTAGAATAAGTGAGTTTATTTAATTGAACGATAATAATAATTTATACTAGCTTTTGCCTGCGACTTCGTCCGCGTAGACTTTTTTTTCCGTTACCAGACGAATTTAGTTCGTAATTTATAGTCTATGTTAGTCTGGTTTCTAAGCTATCTCCATTCCTTCAGGCAAATTCGTCCTGCAGTTCTAGCGTGAAAACAAATACACACACTCACTCACCAACTGACCGCGCGCGCTGACTCTGAGAAAAAGTTGCAGAATCAGAATATTCTTTGCTGTACTACAAAAACATTAAAAGGACCGTCCGCAATCCGCATTAATAAATCGTAATGGGCAATTTTCTGACAGCTCATGAGTTGTAGTTCATGAGCTGTCAGAAAATTGATGAGTTGTAGTTCCAAATGTAGTTCCAAATTTGTAACTGGATGACGCTGACGAGATATGTTTTTCATAAGCCAGTTCGCGCTCGTTGGGCTTCGTAGATACGTCCAAACACAATATTTAGGAATTGGTGATGGAGCAAAGTGTAGTGTTTCCGGTTCTAACATTCACTCATACAAGAACAATAACAAAGTCGTGCACTTTTTCATGTACCAAAATGGAATGAGGTGAAAGATGAAGTCACAGAGCAATGAAGTGAAAAAGTATTTTCGCTGTAGTAAGCACGAATTTACTTTGTGATGTCGGATCAACGCCATCTATCACAGCTTTTATAACTATTTTTTATTTTTTAAAGCTGTTAGAAAATCCCCAATTGAAGCCGTAAACTGGGAGCCTATTTAGGCACCATTGCGTTACAGGCTAACGCCCCTGGACTGCAGTCCAAAATAAGAAAGTAATCGGTTTTAATTAATAAACACAAACCGGCGTTTATACTTATAGGTTTTTACAAAAAACGTTTTTTTTTGTAGGTTTCTAAAACCGGTTCACATCACTATTCCGCACGGCGCACTCGCACGCATCGCATGCGCGCGAAATTTTGATATTCCACACTTGTTTCAGAGTTTTATCTGTAATACCGAAAATACCGAAGTTCCGGTATTGAGATAATACAATACCGGTTTTTCAAATGTAGATATTTAGTCCGGGATCCCAGTTTTTTCGGTATTACCGAAAACCGGTATCCATGCTCTAGATGGAACCTTGTCAAAGTCAATCGAAAATATACTTTATTTTACTTTGACAAGGTTGCTTCGACGCGAGTTTGGTTACCGTGCGCGTCTCAGTTCTAAAAGGCCGCATCTCATTCTCATCTCGCGCGGATTATATTTTACCTACTTATATTGTATCAGAAGATTCAGAAGACGTTGCGTACTGTCAAAAATAATGAGCATTCTAAATAACTTAATAAAAAAAGTAGGTCGAAAAAAAAAAGTTAACATGATCATCATCCGGCGGATAACCAAGCAGGAAAAATTCATTGGTTTTGTAATAAGTTTCAGCAGTTATCCGAGCTAAAAGGGTTGTGTCTAGCTATCCGGGATGATTACTTAAATGCAAAACTTAGATTAAGTTTGAGGCTCAAAACGCACGCAACACGTGCCCCCGCTGGGTCGAAATGGGACCTTAGAAGTAGATTAATAATATATCTTCGATTAAAAACTCAACCGCACTTTCAAACATGATTTCCGAACCACCCCAGCCGCAGCACAATCTCAAATCAGTCTTTAAAACTTATTTAAATTAAAAGCACAGCAAAAGCAAATATAACAATACTCGAATCAAATCACAGGAGACTGTGTGAGCCACTGATTATGATTGGTAATTGATTCGCCATTTTGGTTTTCGTGCTACATACTACATACTAGAGGTAAACACTTTTTTTTACAGAATTGACATCCTGTTGAACAGTAGGTTACACTCTGTAAAAAGAGTTGGGATGTTTTGTAACACGTTGTATATTATTAAGTTTCATATGGTTTCTCAGAACTGAATATACATTACATACATACAACATTGAAGTACAACATAATGATCCAATATAAAAACTACTACATTTGTGACACTATGGAATCTAGCACCATGTTTAAAGCATGGCATGGCAGTGACATGATAACATGATCTTAGAGTACATTATTTTACGGACGATGATCTATGGATATCAATGTGTTTTTTCTTTACTTTAAGTATGCTAGAAAAAATATGCGATCTTTATGGTGTAAATAAATATTTGAAATATCCATTCCTAGCACCAGTTATGTAAAAAATATGCAATTATTGTTTAGGCGAAATTAAACCGTACTTACTACCCAAGTATAATTTATAAGTTTACAGTAACTACTAATATAATCTCATTTGAAGTTACAGCAGTAATTAAACTCTGCAATGAAAAAATAATATGTAATCAAACATATTTTGCATTTGAACACTATTTCAGTATTAAGGCCCGGTTTCTGAGTTGAGAATTTTGCTAAGCAAATACTTTACTATCGTTTTGTCACGCTTTTTTGTGAGAAATCTGCAGAGACAGGACGATACTTACCCATTTGCTTAGCTAATTTCCCAGTTCAGAAACCGGCCGTAAGACACTCTTTTTGTTCAATCACAAATGACGAATGTTAAATAAAAAACATTTATTTACAGAGATCTCAAAATACAAACTGCTTTGTCGTTTGAATTTTATTGACTTTAATTTTGTAACTTTAAATCCACACGAATTCTAAATCACAAACCTAAAAAAATATCTTATTTTACTACAGCAATGTCAAACGTACATAAATCGAGTGAATGTTAATTTACATAGCATTTATTTATCAAAATATGAACACCCATTTGTTTAGAGGTAATCTCAATTTGTTGATATTTTCGTAAATATCTTTAACGGCACAAAAATATATGATTCAAATAAACTTGTAATGTAGGTTTAAATGAAAACTTGAAAGAACACTACCATCGACTAGAAAATGTGTCGTTTACACCGCGAAATAATTACTAGCAACACTGCCTAAAGCTTTTTATAATACGATTTAGCTGCCATAGGAATTTTTATCTTCCAAAACTATATTTTTAAAACTTTTAGTTACTTTTTAACCGTTGTAGAATCGCGTCCGAACGACTTTCTATTTTCAAACTTTTGCTGTAGACTGGCAACATTCGACGGCCTTGCCGCAAGTTTCGTTCCACTTGGTTTAGTCGCACTTTCGTTTTTTTGTGCATTTATTGACGCAGGTTTCGGGACTATTTTCGGTTTGTTCTTATTTAAATTATCAGCTATGGCCTTAACGTTAGAGTCTACTTTTGAACTTACGTTTTTCAGGGCAGGATTTTTGCTTTCTTGTGATTTTAGGTTTGATGAGGAATTCACCGGTTTTAACACAGGTGTTGGTTTGACTGCAGTTACTTTTTTATCGTTAGTAGGTAATTTTATTGGTGGTCTAAAGTTGTCGTTTACTTTAGGCGTAACACTAGGTTTAGTTGTAACTTTGGGAGCTTCAAATTGCAGTTTATTATTATTTATAACATCAGGCGGTTTCGCGCTCTTTATTTCGGGTACGGCACAGCTAGAGACCACGTCGGGACTATTTGCCGTAATCGGCTTAGCATTGACGTTTTTCGGTAAATTTTTAGGGGACGAGGGGACATTTCTAAATGTCGATGTGTTTTTTAGGACGGGCGGTGTGACTTGCCTGCTAAACGTAGGTATTTTTGAGTTTACCTTCATAGTCGGGGAAGGCGGTGTCTTTTCGCCTTCCGCCTGTTTCATGTCATGGCTTTCCTTATTCATAAACGTTGGTACATTCACAGCTGACGGGTGTAAATATCCGCTGCTAGTGGTCGACACGGTCGATTTCGCGCCAGAATTGCTGTAAACACTTTCTGGAGTCTTGTACTCCGTGTTCATGTATGTGCTATCTCTGTTGCCTTCAGCGTTCGCCTTCTGTTTCTCCTTTTTCCTTTTGAGCGTCGAAGCGGAGTATATCGAGTCAAAATTCCTATTTTGTATTTCATCGACAATTTCTCCTAGCAACCCCATGCTTTCGGAGCTTCCCGAGTTTGGTCCTACCGGCTTAGTCGGTTTGGGCGTGTTATAGCCTTCCGGCGGCGCTTGGGGTATAGTTTTTATCGGTGGAGGTACACCGGGTAAAGGCTTCGAATGTTTCTCTGGACTCTCTTCAATTATGGCGTAAATATTATCGCATGATTCTTCGTCTATATGCGCTAGGGGTGCTTGTTTCTCTTCTATGCAATCTACGTAATCTGTCTGTCTTATCTCTGTCAAAGGTTTCGGGTTTTGATATATTGACGATGAGTAACTTTTGTCCTTGCTTGGTTGGTTGGGTAGAGGTGGGGGTGGCGCTGTGGGTCGGCCTACTACGGACACTGGTCTAGGTACACCGGGGGCTTGTCTCATGGACCCGAAGCTCTGTATTAGGGGTTTGGGAGTAGCCACCGGCGCCCTCATGCTTTGCGTTCTATTCACAAAAGCCCTCGGGTCCTCGCAGTCTTCCGAGTCAGACACTACCGGGACCGTTCCGCTCGGTAGCTCAATTTCCTTCTGCAATATCGGACTCGATATTTGTAAGTTACGCAAAGCTACTTTATCCATCGCTTTTGGGACTTTCACTAGATGATTAGGGTTTTTGGGAAGCGAATGGCTTCGCTCGACCGGCTTGCGTTCTTTCTCTTTAGGCTTGTCCTGTTTTAGGAAGGAGGCTATGCGATTCAGTGATATACCTTCTTTGACTTTCTTCGGCTCTTCGGGTAGTGGCTTTTGTAGCACACTGCCGTGCATGCTTAGGGGTCTTTTCGGCAGATCCGGGGACTCCCCGGGTATAGAGGGCGCTGCCCGTATTGGACCTAGCGTTTTGGACCCCTGCAAGGGAGATATCAACTCCTTTGCCGTGCAAGTCGAAGCTTCCAAGATGGGGCTAGAAATCACTGGTCTCGGGGGTGGGTTGTTTGATGCCGGGTTTAAATCTTCGTTTTTATCGGCATTCATGAGAGCTTTGATTTTGTTCTGGACGGAACTGTTGGCCCTTTTGATCGACGGACTCGTTTTTGGGCTACCGGACTTGACTGAGGCTGGCACGACCGGCAGAGGCGGGGCCGACCTTAGGACCGGTTTAAGCACACCCTGATTAACCAGTGTCTGTACATTGCTGCCCGTTCTATGCACGGGCGTGATCTTCGCGCTTTTGTTCACGTTTATCGCTTCAATCTTACCCACAGCTTTCGGCTCGGCCTTTGCGCTAATGATCGCTACGTCATCCTGCGTCGTCTGGTTCTTTTCGACCGGGGTAAGGGAGAAACCTTTGAAATTGCCAAAGAAGTTGACTGAAGGGTTGATGTTACCGCTGGGGCTTCTATCGGAGTCGCTCCTGAGGAGGCTGGAGCTCATGTCGTCGGGTGAGGAGAGCGTGTGCACGTTGACAGGAGGCGCGGTGCCGTTGGAGTTGGAACTCTGGAAGTTGGCGGCGAACTTGCTGGCTGACCGCGATATGCGGCGCTGTAGGCTCGACTTCTTCGGTGATTGTATTCTGTGGAGGAAACGGGTGAGTTAGTAAGTAGTTGTAAATGTGTAGCGATGGTGGCCTTATGGTAGACATTGGCCTCGGAAGCGAGAGACCCAGGTTCGTTTCCCGGCGCAGGGATGCACCTATGACTTTGTTTATTTTCAAAGTTACGTACGTTTGTGAATTTGAAATAGCAAAACCACTCGCTAACCAATCATCGTGAGGAAACCCGCGGCTTAGTTGGCTCCACACGTATTCAATTGTCTTTCCTGTGGGCTACGCCGACTAAGCTGTCAGGATGGTACTGTGTGCTGGGCAAGCCTACTCCATTTAAAAACAATGTCCCAGGCACTGCAGCGCCGAGTGGTCTCTTCATCCATCTAGTGTGTGTGAAGGTACCACTGGATGCTGTATAAATCATCTCATTACGTAGATGCAAAGCCCTCTTAGCATGCACGCTCGAAAAAGGCGTTAGTCGATACCGAAATGTCAGTGTCTCAAGCCTTTCTCGACTTTTCTGGTGCATGAACGGTAAGAGGACAAGAGTAGATCCTAATTATGAAAACATAGAGGTTAGATTGGCTAAATTACAAGCGTTACTACGGTTGAATCAAAACATGCAGTCTTAGATTAGTCCTGTAAGTAATTGATTAGTGCCAGAAATACGTTGCGTGCGAATTTGCGATACATTCGTCACAAGATTCCATATGAAAACTCAGACTCGTAGGTTCGGTCAGTGACACGGTAGAATACCCCATGGTAGCTTTTATCGTATGCGGCGTAAGGACCTTTACACGCTAGCACTCTATTCGGTTGCGTAACGGGCGACTTTGCAACAAAAATGTACACTCTGACGTGCTGTCGTGTGTACAGTGCAAACTGTTACCAACAACATTTTTGTAAACTTGTGACAGGTGTATCAAAAGAGTCATTATCAGCAAAGAAATACATTCCTAATTTCTGTGGCCATTTTTCGGTGCTATTAGGGGAGTTGATGTTCTTATTGAGTTATTCCCACATACATTTAGGAACAATACAGGGGGTTTCAAAAAGGCCCCGTGACACTGAAAGGGGTCGCTTAACTCACCAAGTGCGTAATCTCGAAAAAAATATCAGGTGTTCCATAGTAAAGTTCGGTACCAACTGTATGGAGCAGGTGATAATTTTTTCAAGATTTCGCATTTTTTCCATATTAAAAGTTGCTAGTATTGGTGAGTCAAGCGATCCCTTTCAGTGTCACGAGACCTTTTTGAAACACCCTGTATTTTCTCTGAGGAACCATAAATAAAAAGTGCCATTGAAATTAGGCAAGTATTTGTCTGCTCATAATAACTCAAAAGCGTTTAAGTACCATGCTCCGGTTAGTTAACCAAACCAATCAAGACTTACCAATGCAGTACTTTATGTGTAGGATACTCGAGTGAAAGTGCAAGATTACCAAAACCACCTTGTGAGAAATTTAATTAATGTGTTTATTAATTGAAAAGAGAGAGAGAGAGCACACACATGCTAAGGACTATAACTAATAAATTTAAAATACCCCCGACATTTAGGCTTCCGAACGGCTGAACCGATTTTGATGAAATGTATCTAAGAACGCTGGCTAAAACACCTGCTTTCAAATAATTAAAAAGAACCGCATCCAAATCGGTTCACCCGTTTAAGAGCTACGGTGCCACAGACACACACACATAGCAGTCAAACTACTTTTAACACCTCTCTTTTTTGGTCGGGAGTTAAAAATACTTGTTAAATATTCTACTGAACACCAATGAAAGTTCCTGCCCCGGTGGCCTAACCCCGCGAATAATGTTTTTATCCCACCATCTACGCTACAGGGTGCACTCGAATTCGAATTCGATAGCTGATCTTTACTTTGGCTTTCTACTCATTGGATGGATTCTATTGGATGAGTGGAAAGCCTACATAAGGTGATGGTAAATAACATTAGCGCCGCCAATAAAAAAAAACACTTATCTTCTTTTTGGATGCGTTTTTTGCTAAAAAGCGAGCTGACAAATGAGAATAAATCCTGCACAAATCAAAAGTTATTTTCTTGGATTTATTCGATGGTTCCAGGATCTGGAATCTAGGCCTCAGGTCCTAAAAATAGTTAAGCCTAGGGATTCTCATTTAACGGCCCGTTTTTTAGCAAAAAACGCATGCAATGAGAAATGTTTTTTTTTTTCATTGGCAGCGCTAACGGACGTGGTACCCTCTTCTTAAAGTTCCGTTATCCGAGTGCACCCTTTAGTACCGCCATTTTGCTTTACTAGTGAAACAAAGCGCTTATAGCGATTAAATATAGCGCTACTCGATAGCGGGATAGATAGAAGCGTATTTTTTCGTGGTTTAGACGACCGGGACGGCAATAAATATGTAAGTAAAATTTTATATGAGTTAGATAAAAACCAACAATACACAACTAAATACAGGACAACTACTGCAGCACTTTGAGTTCTATGAATAAACGCTATCCAAGGATTGCAAATAATAGATTTTCTCATGAAACCATGGTGTTTTTGAGCTCAGAGTTAGATGCTTCATGTTTATTTATAGATCCCTTGAAATTTGAAATAAGATTTGTCTATGAAGAAATTATCTGAGATTGGAGAGTACAGCAGAAATACACAAAATACTTAAGTAAGACAAAAATATACACAACAAAACAATACAAGACTACCAAAGCATTTACAAAACTAGAGATCAAATTATTGTTAATAATTACTGACCAAACTACTTTATCCTTCGATGAACTATACTTAAAAAAATTATTACGGAAAAGAAAATGATAGTTCACCGAAGTATGTTGACCACAGCCCAATTAATGCTAAATCTACTTCTTAAACCCATGCACCTTTACATTTTGCCCAGACAAATACACGCCACTGTCTCTCACACTGTAGACGCGAGCTCGCGACGGATTGGCAATCGACTGATTCGTGGTTGACACCAAAGCAGTCTTAACTATCTCCAGTTTAGGTTTAGATTTCACTGCACTTTCTGGCCCTTCATTAGTAGTATTAGCTATGGAGGTATATTTTTTCACGTCAAAGGATTTAATGCCACTTTGGACGGTACCATTCGTGTGTATTTGTATGTCATCTTTAGTGATTTTTTTGCCATTTTTTAAAGGGCTTAGTTTATGTTGAGCAACATGGCGTAGTGGCTTGACAATACAAACGTTTTTGGCGTTTACATCGTGTTCTTCTTCAATAGTGTCGTATATCGGACTCTCGGGTCTTACTTGCGCACCGTTACTGCACAACGGGGATGCTTGTTCGAAATTCGAATTGCTACTGCGTGTTCCGTCATTGAGTTTACCGAACTTTAATTTGCTAAACACACGATTGAAGCTACCGGAAGTCTTCAAGGATTTCGGCAGTCTAGGCGTAGGTCTGTATCCGTTGCAGAATATGTTGAATACGTACGATTTCTTCGGTTTCTGCCCCCACCGCAGGACGTTGTGTCGGCTGTAGTATATCAGGAACAGGACGAGCAGGATTGCCGGTATGATGCCGAGGAAGATGACGTACATGGCGACCATGAAGTTCCTTTGCACTGAAATGAGACAATACATGTATACAACATCTTTACTCCTTTCTCGCGTTGTGAATAAGCTCTCTCTCTCTCTCTCTCTCTCTCTCTCTCTCTCTCTCTCTCTCTCTCTCTCTCTCTCTCTCTCAGAGAAGGCCTTTGCCCATCTAGTGGGACATGTACGGTCGGCCACAATCTCAGATACCCCATGGCAGCTCTTATCGCGCGCGGCATAAGGGCGCCAATCGAACAAAAAGGGGTATCTGAGACTGTGGCCGACTGTACAAAAGGTAGGCTACCTACTTAGTATTTTTTTTTACTCCTTTCTCTTTAATCCTTAATTGGGCAGAGGTATCTTCTAAAAAACATTGGTTTTTGACTGTACTCCGAAGCAATGGATCTATACTACCACGGCTCTAATTAGTCAGGGTGCTAGGCAAGCCTACTCCATCTAAACAAAGTCCATATACAAATTCACTGCAGGGTCTAAGTGTCTTTTAACACATTTATTAGACTAGGACAAAAAAAAAGAAGTCGCGGTTAGAAAGTAGTCCCGCAGTTTAAATAATTTTGGTTATTAGTGCAATAGATTTAAGAACTTTGCTGAGGGACTTCTTTCTTGGCGCGAGCTCTAGTGAGCTCCGCACGTATTGACATTTTCATTAGAAGCCTGGGGGCTAACTCTCGGAAATCTCGCATTCGACACATATCGAAGTAAAAATCTCATTTTGCGGTAAATGGCATGAGATTTCTGCGAAATGTTTGCCTTTTTCTCTCGACATGACTCGAGTGGTCGGGAGCAATCTACTCCGTGCAATTTTAGTGGTTTTAAAGCCGAAGGTATTTTGTTGCACTGGTGATTCTGAGCCAAATTACAAAATTTCATTCCAGAATGCGCGAAAATAAAATTCACTTCTCCATACAAATGGTGTCGATTGGCGATAGCCGTTTGTATTGGGAAGTGTTTTTTTTTTCGCTTGTTTTGAAGTAAAATTTTGGAATCAGAATCACGAGTGCAACTAAATACCTTCGGCTTTATTACCACAAAAATTCCATGGTGTAGATCGAAATGACATTAGATTTTTCCTTCGAGATGTGTCGAATGCGAGATTCGCAGTGGTAATGAAGAGTGAACCTAATGTGTAAAGATATAGGGTAGAAAGCTCACCGCTCGGGTCCGTGGCAGGGCCGGAGTCGTAAGAGCCTCCAGGGCCGGGCAGGGCGCACAGGGGCGGAGCGAAGCCTGGCTCGCAGTGGCAATGACCTGTAAATAAAAATTGCCGTAAAATTATTGTATATGTTATTTTTTTTACTTGAAGGCAAGATACCAGGGAAAAGGAGACCTGGGGCCTTAGCCTGTAACACAATGGCGTATCAATGGCGTCCCAGGTAGAAGGACAAAACCGGGATTTTTTCGTTGTTCTCCTACAACCAGCGAACTTATCCTCTAGGATTAGTCTCTTAATATTCTTTGCTGTACTACAATAACATTAA
Source organism: Zelleria hepariella (assembly GCA_949319315.1). Lineage (NCBI taxonomy): Eukaryota > Metazoa > Arthropoda > Insecta > Lepidoptera > Yponomeutidae > Zelleria > Zelleria hepariella. The sequence goes on along the minus strand of OX439378.1, from coordinate 9,000,402 downwards.
AAGGACCGACACTGGACCGACAGCATCAATAAATCGTAATTAAAACCGTCCACCGGAAGCCCATTTTGGCACCATTGTGTTACAGGCTAAGGGCCCTGGTAGACCCAGGATACCATGGATCCAAAATCTGCGCGAATGGTTCGGGCAGAGCACCGGCTCATTGTTTCGTTTGGCGGTTTCGAAGGACGAGATAGCCAAACTGATCGCTAACATCCGATAGTAGAAAGCACGCAAAGAAGAAGAAGAAGTTGAAACGCAGAAACATACATTGAGAGGCATAACAATTAAGTCAAACCCAAAACGTCAAATCCATCGTGTAGCACCAACTTACCCTCAGAGTTGCAGACACCGTGGCCGGAGCAGTTTGAGGGACAGACCGACGTCTCCTTTGCCCTCACGGCTTGTAGGACAGTCGCCACAGGGACACACCTTTGGCTCATACACATCTGCAAAACAAATACTTTGGTTTGGTTTGTTACACCTTATTGCACAAAAAAACTAAACAGATATACTTAAATAACAGAGCTGTGGCACATTATGTACAAGAGCGGACTTATTTCTATAGAAATTCCAGATTATGGTGAAAGTTACTTTGAGAGCGGGAAACGGCAAATAAAGCACCGGCAAACACATCACAACATAGTGTCATCAAGCAACAACACTATGAATCAAGTACATTTGTGAATTTGTAGTATAAAAAAGTTAATTAAAAAAAACGGCGCGCGGATGGAACCTTGTCGAAGTCAATCGATTATACTTTATTTTACTTTGACAAGGTTGCATCGACGCGAGTTTGCTTACCGCGCGCGTCTCGGTTCCCATTCTCATCCCGCGCGGACTATAGCAATACTATTCGCTAACTGCGAGTGCAGATGGACAAAGTCCATTGCGGAATGGCGACCCCGAGAGGGGAAGAGATCCGTTGGCAGACCACCAGCCAGATGGTCGGACGACATAGCCAAAGTAGGCGGAAAACAGTGGTTGCGCCTGGCGCAGGATCGTGAGAGGTGGCGTGAGCATGAAGAGGCCTTTACTCAGCAGTGGGTGCTAACAGGCTGATGATGATGATGATGATGAACTGCGAGTGCTGCCCAGCTATTTCGCCTCGCGGGAAACAAAGTGCGGGAAACAAAGCTATTTCGCCTCGCGGGAAACAAAGTGCGGGAAACAAAGCTATTTCGCCTCGCGGGAAACAAAGTGCGGGAAACAAAGCTATTTCGCCTCGCGGGAAACAAAGTGCGGGAAACAAAGCTATTTCGCCTCGCGGGAAACAAAGTGCGGGAAACAAAGCTATTTCGCCTCGCGGGAAACAAAGTGCGGGAAACAAAGCTATTTCGCCTCGCGGGAAACTGAGTGGTTACTTCACCCATCTACAGGGTGCACTTTAAGTCGATAGCGGAACTTTAAGTATGCTGTCTACTCATCAATACAAACAAGTTGTACTAGGTAGCTAAAAAAATGGAGCGAACGAAATATCAGCTGTTCCATACAAAAGGTCGACTCAGTACTGCGCCAAATGTATGAAACAGCAGATATTTTTTTCGCTCCAGTTTTTTTGCCACTTAGTTGTTTGTATTGATGAGTAGACACCCTACTGAAAGTTCCGCTATCGAATTAGAGTGCACCCTGTGGAATGAGTGAAGGTGCCACTGGACGCTGTATAATCATCTCTTTACGTAGATGCAAAGGCCTATGTTTCTCAGCTTCGTGATATCTGCACGTACCTTGTCAGTGCCGCACCTCGCACCGTCGGGAACCAAACCCGGGTCCACCTGGTCGAGGCCCAGGTCCACTAGAGCCGCGCGACATGCCACTATTGTACCTGAGAACAGACAAACATATACAGGTAGCGTCACGAGTTATGAGCGCTGACCTTGAATGCGCAGAACTCATTTTTTGGGTCTGTTTGGCGGGGTACGAGGGGGGCGACGGAGAGGCGCGATCGCCGGCGCGTGATTGGTACATCAGTCGCTCTAGCCTCGGGGTACAGTCGCACATATAGTTTTTTTTAATACAGTTGCTCAAAAAGTGGCGTATTGCAGGGACGTATAGCGTTCGGGATGTGGGCTATTACACACGCGTGCTTTTTCTTTACCTTTCCCGCACTAGTGCGTTCTCTTTCCCAACTGTCAAAATAATGTCTATTAAAAAGTAAAACCAACCATGAAGTTTTTACTAAAAAAGTTTTTATGATTCATGCAAATACGTATATTTCTAAAAAGAAGCTACTAATTTGTTTCAATATCAGATTTAATGATTTGATTGAATAAGTTTGGTTAGGTTTCATTTCATTTCATCTCATTAAATTTCATTTTCATTTCATATCAATAAAAAACTTCTACTGAAGACTTGGCTGTATGGGCATAGTTGCCTTTGCCTACCAGAATGGGTGAAGAAAAAAAAACTCTGCTTATATTCTACGGTTGGCGCCATTTTGATTTTTCAGAAATTTTCTTCGCGAGTTTAGTTGTTTGTTGCACAAAATGAGTAATTTCGACCCTAGTTTTTTTAAATTAACACCACCGGAACTCAGTATAATTGCACAAAATGCTTCGGAGAACATTTTACCGGAAAAGTCAAAAATGTCAAGTTAGTTGAGTTTATTGTGTTTTTATTATTTTATTAAATTGCTTCATTTTTTCGCAACTGTATTAAAAATAGTCGTTCAGTACACGTGCGGAACCGTCATTGCAACTTGTTCCGACTGTCAACCCTCGCCTTCGGCTGCGCCTCGGCTCGGGTAGCCATTTGTCGGAACTCGTTGCAATGACAGCCTTTCCACACTTGTAATGAAATATACTATTTTATTTCCTCGCAAAAAGAATGCCGAAATATATTTTTTTTAAACCAGTTCAGAAAGATTCAAAAAAGTTATTGAGAATAATACATATTGGATTGAGATTATTTTTCATTGATTGTACACCCGTTTTATCGTAATGTCCGTTAAAATTATTGTACAGAAAACCATATAAAATATAACGAGTGCAAAATCCGCAAAGAATACTTTCAATCTTTAAGTTTCGTCAGTTTCTCCGATTTTTATAGTATCTCACTCAACTATAGTTCAACTCAGCGTCAGTCTTAGATCCCGCGTGGATATTAGACATTTTGCGCGCGATTGTACACACTTGCGCAGAAATCCCCATCAGTTTCGTCGAGCGCTCATAACTCGTGATGCTACCTGTACAGGTTGATGTTTTGGTTGGTGACATCCGACTCAGGGAAGATAGTTTTATTAAGAGGGTGCTAGAGCACCATTTTCCCATACAAACGTAGTTCCGGTTTAATTTCTAAACTACAGGCTTGATTTTGCTGAAACTTGGTTTATATCAGTAGATGACCAATAGATGACCAATTTCTAAACTACAGGCTTGATTTTGCTGAAACTTGGTTTATATCAGTAGATGACCAATACGGAGGTTTGCAAATAGTTTTTATAATAAGAAAAATTGCCTGATTATCTAAAATAAATCTGTCTTAACCCGTAGCGTGTCCACAAACTATTGTCCAATTTTTACTGTTATGGCATTAGCGGTTTTGTTCCAGCATTGATCGTAACTGGTGAAAAAAATCGAAAAACTTTAGCACCCATTTTAACCCTTAAGTGCATCTGAAATAGGTGTCAAGTCATTTAAAAAAAAAGTACGAAAAATCAAGATAGGTAAAAAAAAAAATGTTTCTCATACACACTTTCAACCCTATTTTGACCCACTTAAGGGTAAAATAATAAAAAAATCGCTTCTTAAATGAACTCCACCATATAACGCAACTTTTGTCCAAATTTCATACTTTTATGTTCAGCCGTTTGGGCTGTAGCGTGATGAGTCAGTCACCCTAAGCCTTTTATATATACAACGTGTTACAAAACATCCTAACTCTTTTTACAGGGTGTAACCTACTGGTCAACAGGATGTCAAATCTGTAAAAATTGATTTTTTTTATTTTATTTTATATACTTAAAATTGAAAAAAAAATCATAACTTTTTTGTTTTTGGTATTAACTCAAATTTTAAAATATGTTTGTGTGTGTAGCTGCATTTGCAACAGCTTTGAGTTGTTAAAACATTGTGAAAGTCAATGAAAACAATATTTAAAAAATACTTTTCTCCCGCCACAGCGTTCACATTTTATTAATTTAAAAATCAACGGAACGTCATAGAGCAAAAAAAAAATTTAGGTTGTGATCCTTATCACCGGTTGCTATTACCCTGTAAAAAGAGTTAGCATCTTTTGTAACACCTTGTATAGATGATGAGGATCAGGTGCTTACCGTTGTCGGTGAGGAAGGTCTGCGACTGGCTGGAGACATTCTCCATCCCAAACTCGAGCTGCTCGTTCAGATGACGACACTGCAGCATTCCGCATAGCGCGTCCTCGGGCCGGCAGCGCGCGTACGTCTGCGTCACGCGGTCGTAGCCGCAGTTGCCCTCCCTAACGGATGTAAGTTAACGTTACAAGCACAAAAGTACAGAGGCAAGACGCTCTAACTATAGGGAAGCAAAAGACTAAAAGGAAGGCACACTAGCGCCGCCAATGATAATAAAATCATATTTTCTTTTTGGATGCATTTTGTGCTAAAAACTCTTCTGTGATTTTTCAACGCGAGGCTTAACTATTTTTAGGACCTCCTGCGATTTCTCAACGCGATCCTAGAACTTGAAGAATGCAATCGATTCTCGCCAAAAGTCGCCACTTTTGGCGAAGAATCGATTGCATTTTTGTGTAATTTTCAATTTTATAACCCTACTAGCTTTTCGCCCGCGACTTCGTCCGCGAAGACTTATAAGAAGTTGCCTGGGTACATCTTTCACCATTATCAAATTAGCATGAATAGAGTCATGGGTGTGTATTTTTGTAAGCTATCTCTATTCCAAAAGTCATCCAAATCCGTCGTGCAGTTTCAGCGTGGAAGTGTATGTGTTGTGTATGTGTGTGACCAAATTGGTAAAGATCATATGAATCCAACAAAAAAAAAAAAACATACTTTGAACCTTTTTGGCCGTTTTAGGTTTATCATTATTATTGTTTTCTTCATGCTTAGTAGATTTGCTATAAAACGCAACTGTAGTTAAATGTTCATTGAATAGTTGTAGCTTTAATGGTTCCGGCATTGTTATTGATACTAAATCAGGAAAACTCTTAAAATGTTTCCACCCTTTTTGATGCTGAAACATGTGTTTAATTATTATTTCTGATTTAATACACGACTACTTAGTTTCAAGTTAATCTGAATCCAATAAAATGATAATTTCATACAAATTTTGAACCCCGTTTTGGCCGTTTTAGAGTTAACATTATTACTTTTTTCTTCATGGTTGGTAGTTTTGCTATAAAACGCAACTGTAGTTTTTCAAAGTTGTAACTTGAATGGGTTGGGCCCAGCATTGCTACTACATCAGGGAAAAATATTCAACGTTTCCACCCATTTTAACCCTTCATTCGCTGAAATGAGAAAAATGCTGAAACATATGTTTGATTATTTCTGATTTAGCATACGAATATTTAGTTTCAAGTAGGTATATCAGACAAAAAAAATGTATTTCATACAAACTTTTAACCCCGGTTTGGGCATTTCAAGGGTTAACATTGTTACTTTTTTCGTCATGGTTGGTAGTTTTGCTATAAAACGCAACAGTAGTTCAAATTTCAAAGTTGTAACTTAAATGGTTTGGACCCAGCATTGCTACTATATCAGGGAAAAATCTTCAACGTTTCCACCCATTTTAACCCTTCATTCGCTGAAATGAGAAAAATGCTGAAACACGTGTTTAATTATTTCTGATTTAGTATACAAATAATTAGTTTCAAGTAAATCGGACAAAAAAAAAATATTTCATACAAACTTTCAACCCCGGTTTGGGCATTTGAAGGGTTAAAATTATATTATTTTTTTCATGGTAGGTAGTTTTGCCACAAAACACTACTGCAGTTTCAATTTCATAGTTGTAGCTTTAATGGTTTAGGCCTGGCATTGATACTACATCAGGAAAAATCTTCAAACTTTTCTACCCCTTTTAACCCTTTAGTGGGCAGAATTTTGAAAAACGCTGAAACACGTGTTTAATGGTTTCTTATTTAATATACAAATACTAAGTTTCAAGTTAATCGGACCAAAAAATTTTTTTATTTCATACAAACTTTGAACCCCGGTTTGGGCATTTGAAGGGTTAAAATTATATTTTTTTCTTGATGGTGGGTAGCAATGCTATGAAATGCAACTGCACATTCAATTTGAAAGTTGTAGCTTCAATGGTTTGGGCCCAGCATTGCTACTACATCAGGAAAAAAACTTCAACGTTTCCACCCATTTTAACCCTTCATTGGCTGAAATGAGAAAAACGCTGAAACACGTGTTTATTTTTTTCTGATTTAGTATACTAATACTTAATTTCAAGTAAATCAAACCAAAAACATTTTTTATTTCATACAAACTTTGAACCCTGGTTTGGGCATTTGAAGGGTTAAAATTATATTTTTTTCTTCATGGTAGGTAGTTTTGCCACAAAACACTACTGCAGTTTCAATTTCATAATTGTAGCTTTAATGGTTTAGGCCTGGCATTGATACTAAATCAGGAAAAATCTTCAAACTTTTCTACCCCTTTTAACCCTTTATTGGGCAGAATTTTGAAAAACGCTGAAACACGTGTTTAATTGTTTCTTATTTAATATACAAATACTAAGTTTCAAGTTAATCGGACCAAAAAAAAATTTTATTTCATACAAACTTTGAACCCCGGTTTGGGCATTTGAAGGGTTAAAATTATATTTTTTTCTTCATGGTGGGTAGTTTTGCTACAAAACGCTACTGCAGTTTCAATTTCATAGTTGTAGCTTAAACGGTTTGGGCCCGACGTTGACACTACATCACGAAAAATATTCATACATTTCAACCTCGTTTAACCCTTAAACTGCTAAAATTAGAAAAAAGCTTAAACAGGTGTTAAATTATTTTTGATTTAATATACGAATTCTTAGTTGCAAGTAAATCCGGACAAAAAAATTTTTTTTTTCATACAAACTTTGGACCCCATTTTTACCGCCTTAAGGGTTAAACTTGAAGTAAATCTGTCTTAACCCGTAGCGTGTCCACAAATTTCAACTATTGTCAAATTTTCATTGTTTTGGCATTAGCGGTTTTGTTCCAGCATCGATCGTAACTGGTGAAAAAAATCGAAAAACTTTGGCACCCATTTTAACCCTTAAGAACATAGAAATGAGAAAAAATCTGAAATAGGTGTCAAGTCATTTTAAAAAAAAAGTTCAAAAAATCAAGATTTAAGAACAAAAGACCAAAAAAAATTTTTTTCCCATACACACTTTCAGCCCTATTTTGACCCACTTAAGGGTTAAATAAAAAAAAATCGCTTCTTAAATGAACCCTCCACCATATAACGCAACTTTTGTCCAAATTTCATACTTATAGGTTCAGCCGTTTGGGCTGTAGCGTGATGAGTCAGTCAACCTAAGCCTTTTATATATATAGATGATAGAACGCAGAACTAACAATTTTTTTACTGACGCTACTCGAGAACTGTCATTTTCGGTACAGTTCCAAAAGGTATTATGCCATTCCGATCCCGCGCGGATTATAGCGTTGAGTACTTGACGGCGGCGCTAGTCTGCCTGTAAAGACTTCTTAAATGGAGAGGTGGAAAATGAATACTTGAAAATAGCATTTTTATGGAAGTTTATAACAGTGTGACTTACCAATTGCCCCTGACGTTGACAGTGGTATAGCACGTCGGATGCGACATCTCGCCCGTCGCGCCCCACAGCAACCGACACTGATCACCGCGAGAGCGACACGATCCACGCACGCAGTACGTCTGTTGAACAACAAGTATCATGAAGCCTGTACAATAGCACATCGGATGCGGCACTGATCACCGCGCGACCGATACGATCCACGCACGCAGTACGTCTGTTGAACAACAAGTAACATGAAGCCTGTACAATAGCACATCGGATGCGGCACTGATCACCGCGAGACCGATACGATCCACGCGCGCAGTACGTCTGTTGAACAACAAGTAACATGTCGCCTACTAGCTGGGCAAACGCTTTCTGTCAGGGAGAGAATTCGACCTTAATCACCACGCGTGGCCACTGCGGATTGGCGATTTTCGCGTGGAGGGTATTATGCCTCAGACGCTCAGGTTTCAAACTGATTGCCAACCTCCGATAGGAGACGGCACCATATAAGAATATTTTTTAGTGTACCATAAAGTGTGTTATGTATCAAAACTCAAACTCAAACTCAATATGCAATCAAAAAATATTTACACTGAACGTCAAATATAAATTACTATTATCCTACTTTATTTTGTCCAGCTTCACTAGCTCTGATGGTTCTTGGAGAAGAAGCATGGTAAATAAACTCCAAGGATCTCGTGCTTAAAAATATTACATCTCGAACAAAAAGTTCGTACCTCCAGCTCGAAGTTTGGTGGTCAGCTCAGCATATTTTTCTTTGTTTCCCGCGAGCCGAAATAGCTGGGCAGCACTCGCGATCCCAGTCTAGTCCCGTAGGTTTCTTAGCCAAGTTTTCCTCCTTCGGCCGACGCGACTCTTGCCATCGACTTTTTCCATCATTATAAGTTGCAGGAGGCTGTATTTTTCGTATCTGAAGAATAAAGTTATCTATCTGGTAAAAAAGTTCGTACCTCCAGTTTGTGCCCGCACGGCGTGGCGTCCATCTTGAAGACGTCAGCGGGACAGTACTCGGAGTGTCCGGAGCAGTACTCCGGGAGGTCACACTCGCGCTCCGCCCCGCGACACTCCGCTCCAGCCGCCATCGGCCGACATTTCTGTAAGGTAACATGAGAAATTATACTTGTGGTTCGCCCTGAACTGTGAACTCGCGCGATGTGTAAGTTTTTGCTAGCACCATTCGTGCAGGCTCGCGCGCACTGCATATAAACTTTACAACTGCATATCTCGACCACATCTCGACCGATTTGGCTCATGTTCATGTTCGAACTTAAAAAAATTATTTTATTTTATTTACCCGCCTACTAAATTTCGCGACGATCCGACTATATTTAGTCAAGTTATCGTTGAACGAACATTCATACTTACATGCAAGCGCCGGATTATTCCAGTAGTCTCAGAGAACTTCTCTCGCTTCGCTGACTCGTTAAATAAATAATAAGTTGCGCCGCAGCGTGGCGTCTTGCTGGAAACTGCGCGTTTTTACTGTTTTTGTCACTTTTCATCAGGATTGACACTGTTACACTAGGGATTCTTTTATAAACGTAAAAACGATTTCAGGTGCTGCATGTCTCTAGCTAGAGGCTACTAGACTGTAGTTAACAGACTCACAGTCATATCGCAGCAGGCGCCAGTGGCGCAGGTCGCGTTGCCCCGCAGAGTGCAGTCGCCCCGACAGCAGTCGGTGCAGGTCTCTAGCTAGAGGCTACTAGACTGTAGTTAACAGACTCACAGTCATATCGCAGCAGGCGCCAGTGGCGCAGGTCGCGTTGCCCCGCAGAGTGCAGTCGACCCGACAGCAGGCGGTGCAGGCGGAGTGGTGCAGGTTCTAGCTAGAGGCTACTAGACTGTAGTTAACAGACTCACAGTCATATCGCAGCAGGCGCCAGTGGCGCAGGTCGCGTTGCCCCGCAGAGTGCAGTCGTCCCGACAGCAGGCGGTGCAGGCGGAGTGGTGCAGGTCGAGCGGAGTGCCGCAGTCGCACTGCTCGCCTGCTTCCACAAACCCGTTGCCGCAGGTCGGCGAGTCGAACAGGCTCTTCGGCTTGTTTCTGTGGACAAGGGAAGTGAGGGTTTTTGTAGCAGAGCATGGATTTATACGAACGGAAGCTTATCCGAACTGGCTTACAAGCAGTTTGGATAAGCGTTCGTCTTCTTTCGACAGACGAATAGCAAAGTGCCAAAACTAAAACAAAAAAGAACCTATCTGGAACACATCAAAAGTAGAATCTACGTCTGCCATGTTAGTCCGGCCAAACCTTTAGAAAGCTTGATAAGTTCAATATTTGTTCTTTGGGGCGTTCTGTTCTGTAGCCCTAAGATGGCAGCGATAGATTCTACTTATGTCTACTACTTTCAAAATATATCTTTACGGCAAGCCGTGACAAAATTCGACTTTTCGGCTGCCGTTAGGCCTACAGAAAGCTTGATTCGTTTTGGCTATTTTTGTACCATTATATCGCCATCATGCTCCAGGCCACAGTTGTGGCCCAACCATTGGTGCAAGCCCGGACTGCTTAGACCTCATTCATAAAGAGTTGGAGCACTATTCTGCTTGAGCTAAATCGGATATCGTGCATTTCATCGATAGAACGGCAAAAATGGCGGCCAAAGATTCTACTTCTGTCTACGATTTTGTCTACGCCGAATCTACAGCTCCCATATTGCTACGGCTGAAAGCTTGATAAGTTCGATATTTTTGTTTTTTGACACGTTCTGTAGCCCTAAGATGGCAGCGATAGATTCTACTTATGTCTACGACTTTCAAAACATGTCTTTACGGCAAGCCGTGACAAAATTCGACTTTTCGGCTGCCATGTCAGGCCTACAGAAAGCTTGATTCGTTTTGGCTATTTTTACATTTATTGGCCATCAACACAGCAAAAAAAAAAAAAAAAACAAAGAACCCACCTCAGGCAGTAGTCGATGCCGCGATCAAAGGCCAGCGCCAGCGAGCGCATACTGCAAGAAGACCAGTGCACCGGCATGTAGGAAGTGCTTGACGGATACATGATGCACTTGTCCTCGGGACACGAGCACACATTGTCGTCATCGTGCTCCAGGCCGAAGTTGTGGCCCATTTCGTGCGCGATGGTGGCCGCCACCAGGCCCATGACCGTCGAGTGGTTGCGGTTCACGCCGCCCGATAGTGTGTACGTGCACATTGGGCCCTTAAGCGCCTTGCCCACTACGCCGTCCTTGAAGACCTTGCGGCTGCGAAGGGAAAATACAACTTAGGCCTTTGCATCTAGGTCTAGGACAGATACATTTTGTTTGTCCTAAAGCACTAACTCCTGCTCGGGAAACGTTCTAAAGATTTATTCTACTTCAGCCTATCGCGCCTTATTGAAGGAGCGGGCGAAGCGAGAGAAGTTCTCCATTAGGTAAATTGATTCAGTGTGAACACGTCTTTTTATACTAATTTTTTTATAGAGGGGATTCTGATGAACCGACGAGTTCACTGAGATCCTGGTCTTGGAGCCTGGACCCTGGGCGATCGGACTTTCTCGCTTTCTTGTCGCTCCCTTTCTGCCTTCTTTTCTCGTTCTTTTTCGCTGTAAGCTAAGATAATAAGAACACTAATCAATCTAGCATTCTTTGTCGCTCTATTTGTCGTTATCTTTCTCGCTTTCTGTTCGTTCTCTTTCTATCTTCTTTTCTCGTTCTTTCTCGCTCTAAACTAAGATAAGAAGAAAAACACAAAACTAAAAAAAAAAAAACATAACCCTCCATTGGACAGTCGGGTAACAAGATGAAACTCACGTGACAAGCTGCTGTTGACATTAGGTATGGTCGGCATGATGGTCAGCTTGCAGTAGTGCAGGAAGTTGGTGAGGGTCTCATCTCACACGACCACGCCCTTACTGGCTCTCAAGGACCACTGGGCCCAAGGGTCACGATTCTTTCAGTCACCGCTTTCTTACATTCTCGCTCTGATTCTCCTGGCTTCCTTTGTCGCTCTTTTAGTCGCTTTTATCGCCTTCTTTGTCGCTCTATTTCTCACTTTTTTTAGTGGCAATTTCTCGCATCCGTTGTCGCTACATTTGTCGCTTTTATAGCTTTCTTTTTGTCGCTTTCTTTCTCGCCCTTTTTTTCACTTTACTCGCTTTCTTGTATTCTTCCTCGCTCTAAACTAAGATAATAAGGATACTAAACTCAAACAAGATGAAACTCACGTGACAAGCTGCGCGTTGTCGTTAGGTATGGTCGGTATGATGGTCAGCTTGCGGTAGTGCAGGAAGTTGGTGAGAGTATCGTCTCCGTTCTCGAGCAGCTGGATCTCGTCTCGCTCGCTCCACACCACAACGCCCACCAGAGCCACGAATACGTTCAGCGGCGCGTACAGCTGTAAGGGAGGAGAGAGGTCAACTTGGCTGGTTTTGGAACGAGCGAGCGAAGAGAGAAATTCGTCGAGTCTACTTGAACAATCCGGCGTTTGTATGAATGTTCGTTCGACGATAACCCGGCGCAATAACTTTGGCCTCTTGCGTCGACGCAACCTTGTCAAAGTAAATATAGTACATTTTGGATTTACTTTGACAAGGTAGCATCCCATTTTCATCGCGCGCGGATTATCCCGTCACATCTCCCAAGGCTTCTGTGAGTTTTTTTTAAAACGGCACCAATACCGACAACTTAGGTCATGAAGGCCTCACCCCGCCACAGTAAGATAAGATAAGAAGGTGTTTATTGCCTCAAACAAGAAAATACAAATTATACAGTAGGCAGAAACAGTAACAGTTCCTCTTACCGCGTTGAGGATGTTGGCCAGGTCCTTGAGCTGATGATGCACGGCGTCCACACTGCCGCCGGCCGCCAGGAACTCCGCGTGGTCAGACACCAGCACCAGCTCCACATAGCGGGACTGCTTGTTGGCGCCGGAGGGCCCGCGGACCTGGTGCGCGTCGTCCGGGGAACGTTTGTACTGGGGAAGTAAGTAAAAATTTTTTTTATTTAAATAATGTAACATTTTCCCGGCAATAAACTCATCTAATTATGACCAAAAGAGCCGATTGTAGATAACTCAGGGAAAACACAAAAAAAATTAAACACGATCTGTACATTGTAGTTTTTAGATAACACTTATTATGAGTAAGAAATTTGTGACAGAAGAGAATTACCAGCGGTCCCCACACTAGGATACCCTGTGTCGTGGGGGCCCGAATCGCTACGAAAGATGGGTTTTTTTTAACTGACCTAAAAGAAGAGCTGTCGTGACAACGCCGCGGGCGCCGCAGGGCTTTCGCTTCGATAGGTCCGTGTGGTCGTAAAGGTATCAAGAAATTGGGCGTCCGCAATCAGATTTTTACCAAATTTGTATGGGACCAATCTTAGAGTATAGTATAACCATTCAAATAAAAAAAGATTCTTCGAATTCCGTTAAGATATGACGGAGATATTGAGTAAAAAGAAATTTTCAAAAAATCATACGCTTCGAATCGAGGATCTTTTTTTGCAGTCCGTTTTTGCAAAAAGGAGGACCTTTTTATGCAGTCCGTTAAAAACAAACTGCCGGAGGGTAAAAAGTAAGTTGTAGCCTGTACAATTGTACATGTCCCTCTAGCTGGGCAAAGGCCCTAATCTATAACTCACCCTGTTAGCCCTTAGCGCGTTCCTCTCGCGGTGGTATCTGTCGAAGAGCTCGGGGTCGTAGCTCGCATTAGTCGTGACGCCGCCACGCGCGCCGCACGGCTTTGCCTCCGAAAGATCCGTGTGGTCGTAGAGGAAGTGGGGCGACGAGAGGTCTCCGCCTGTGGAGACGAATACCTTAGCAATAATACTAACAATAATATTTATTTAATCAAACAACAACAGGAGGTTTACAGTATCGGAATGAGCATATCCGAGCTTTAGATGGAGGCGCAAAATAGGCCAGATTGGTAAGTAAGTAAGTAAGTAAAAAGCATTTATTTGTTACTGCAATCACACACACATAATACAATTATTAGAACCTTATGAACTAAAAAACTATTAAGTAGAATAGTTATTGGTAAGATTGGTAAACTGTTTTGGGAGCCCTATGTCCCTGATTAGGGATAACAGGACTGATGATGATGATGATCTTTTTTTAATATTATGTTTACAAATTAGTAATGGCCCGTTTTCAATGGGCCGTTTTCAAAGAACAAATTGAACTTACAGACGTCGCCGTAGAAGAACCGGAATACGGCTGTCAAATTTCGCTTAGCACAGAGATTAATTTTGACAGCCGTATTCCGGTTTTTCTATGGCCACAACTGTAAGCGCCATCAAGTAAGGCACTGTGTTTTTACCTGACGGTTCGATGTACCGCAGCATCTGTCCATCGTAGAAGACGCCCCTCATTCCGTGGCAAGTGGAGACGGCGGCCCAGGAACCTGGCCTATCGCGCACCACGCCCGAATACTGGCAGAGATTCAACTCCTGAAAGCAGACATTTGAATATTACACCGGTGTACGCGGAAAACGCAAAACGTCTTTGAAGTGGAAGTGGGCAGGACACCTGGCTAGACGCACCGATGGTAGATGGACGGAGTCCATTGCGGAATGGCGACCTCGAGAGGGGAAGAGATCGGTTGGCAGACCACCTGCTATCTAGATGGATCGATGACATAGCCCAAGTAGCCGGAATACAGTGGTTACGTCTGGCACAGGATCGTGAGAGGTGGCGTGACCATGAAGAGTGTTAACAGGCTGATGATGATGATGATGCTGATGATAGATGTATGGATGCGTGCTAAAGACCTAAGTTCAAGATGTGGGCACACAAACTGTCTATATAGGTACAAGGCTAGTTTTCATGCCGTCAGAAATTACTACCATTATTTTCTTGGCTTTGTCGTGTTATCATAGCTTGTACTCCTCACCTCTTTGGTGGGTATCCTTGACCGTCTCTCCCCGGCTTGCTGGTAGTGTATGGAATGTCCTGCCGGTATTAGGTGCCTCGTCAGTGTCAGGTCTAGCACGTAGGGCTGTCCGTCCGCTTCCACTGTCGCCGTCAGCTCTGTGTGGTGGAGTCCGTTCTGGGAGCGGAGAAAAAAAAAGTTTGGTTTTACTTTACATCCTGAAACACATGACGGACTAAAAGTGGTTTGAATTTGGAATGTGGATACTGTAAGTAAAAGTTCAAATTTTTATGACTAAAGAGACCACAGACAACATTGAAAGAGATCAATCACGAATAATGTATGGACAAGAAACTGGCAGCATGAAACAAATTACAAAATAAAAAAAGGTTATAAAAAAAAATTTTTTTTAGGTTTTAGACAAAAAAAAAATTTTTTCATAATTTTTTACAGAATTGACATCCTGTTGACCGTAGGTTACATACAGTAAGTTAGTTAGGATGTTTTGTAACACGTTGTATAGCTACAGGCGTACAGCCTTCGTAAACTATCAACTCACTGTGTCTTTAGTGTGCGATATTTCTCGTTTCGTCCTGCCATGGTGCACGGTTGCCGTCGCGAGCGTGTGTCGGCTGAAGTCTGAGGCAGGACCTCCTGGAAGACAAGAGAAAGAACGTGTTAAAAGTGGTCTGAACTGATCCAAAGAACGTGTTGAAAGTGGTCTGAACTGATCCAAAGATCGTGTTAAAAGTGGTCTGAACTGATCCAAAGAACGTGTTAAAAGTGGTCTGACTGAACTGATCCAAAGGGCAACATTGCGCGGTTTGCGGGAAGAATATGGGGGGGGGGGGGGGGGGCTGAAACCTGTCTGTAGACGGGCCGATTTATCCCCGATTTCTCATACACTGACAGTAGATTAACAGCCCAAAACGAAGTGAACATTTGAACAACGCTACTCTAAAGTAGTAGACGGGCCGATTTATCCCCGATTTCTCATACACTGACAGTAGATTAACAGCCCAAAACGAAGTGAACATTTGAACAACGCTACTCTAAAGTAAAGTTCAAGGATTATAAAAAAAACACAAAGTGAACGAACGAGTGAATTTATTTGAACAACAGCGCTAGTAAATAAAACCCTTTTTCCAGACGAAACACAATATTGACAATGAAACAAACCATGGAAATGAGGAAGTTAACATCCTTTGCCAAGTATTTTATATTTGTCATCCGTCATCATTACATAGTAGTGGTAAGAGAATATAACTCTTTGTCTTTTTATAATAAACTTTTATCTTTATTAATATTGTCGAAGTAGGTAGAGAAAAAAATTGCACCCCGAAGTAGATCTTGCAAGTCATGAAATAAAGATCATATTTTGGTCACATAATACAAATACCTATAACACTATATTATGTTATATTATTAATAATACGTATCTATGTACTTGTATTTATACATTATGGTTCAATATATTATAAGATATGTATCTTTATATATTTTATATATTGTATCAAGGGGGGCACCCGTTTTCAATTTTGTTTCTCTTTATTTAAGGTTCTTTTTTTTTTCATTGGATTTGGCGATAGCTATAACATGCTTTACTGCAACTCGAGTAATTATTAAGCCGTGGATATCTATAATTCGCTCTAATAGAATTAAGACTATTTAGAAAAGTTGTTTTATAACGCTGGTTGATATCCCTAATAAAGAAAATTAAAAAATTAAAATTAAATCATTAAAGTTACTAGCCTGGATATTTTATACAATACCGTAAAAGTTTAATAAACGTTTATAGTATCCTTATTACCTCGTGAGCTTTAATTAAATCTGCTTTCCCTGTTCGTTACTGTTTTATCTCTCTACTACATAAAAGCAACATAAAATTATGCCTACCGATAGAAATGTGGAATAAGTATCGAAACATTTACAATAATAAAAATATCTAGGACGTCCGCTAGCCACCTGGGGCCTTAGCCTGTAACACAATGGCGTATCAATGGCGTCCCAGGTAGACGGACAAAACCGGGATTTTTTCGTTATTCTCCTACAACCAGCGAACTAATCCTCTAGAACAGTCTTTCCCAACGTGGGCGATAACGCCCCCTTGTGGGCGCTGCAGGCCTAAAGGGGGGCGGTAAGAGACCCAGAAAAAAAAAAAAATACTCTGTCCGAATACTATAAAGTTGCGTTTCAATAATCAGTTATAAGTACTTAGCGGTTTTTAAGTATTTTTAAAAAGGGGGGCGTTAAAAAATAATTTATTCTTAAAGTGGGCAGTAGACAAAAAAAGGTTGGGAACCCCTGCTCTAGAATTAGACTCCTAATATTCTTTGCTGTACTACAAAAACATTAAAAGGACCGACAGCATTAATAAATCGTAATTGAAATCGTCAACTGGGTGCCCATTTTGGCACCATTGTGTTACAGACTAAGGCCCCTGGTGGTCCACGGTTGCAAAGGGTCCCCAACTTAGCGAACAGACATCCCAGGGTAGAAAACCCTTGAGCAGGCGAACGAGGAGAACCGATCCCAAATAACTACGAAATTAAAAATTAAAAACCCCCGACATTTTAACTTCAAATGAGAATATCTCATAAACGGCTGAACCGATTTTGATAAAACATATCTAAAACACTCGGTAGAAATCCTGGTTTAAAAATTAAAATAAGGGCACACACACACACACACACACATCACATAGCGGTCAACTTATAAATGCAAAGACGATGAAGAATTACAATAATACCTAACACCTGCATTTTTCAACAATACAAATAACGACTTATCTTATGCAATGAACCTACAAATTTCATAACACACGATGAAAACCATAAAAGGAGCTGCTGAGTTGACAGGTTTTCCACACCACACTGACACAATAACATTACTTATTTACGCCTCTACCAACTTTAATTCTACATCTAAAACGGGCAGTTCTGAACCTTGCTGCTTTGTCATTAGATTTCAACGGTTTTATAGATCAGTTGGCCAGTCTACGCATCACATATTTTAGGTACCTACGCGTAGACTAGATAATCACAGTGTATTAGAAATAAGTAGTCTCTTTTGCGCAATTGTTCGTATGGGAAAGCAGCTACGGAATCTGTATTGGAAAATTCTTCCATTTCCACTAATCTCTACTCGAAATTGTCAATTATTTTTAACCGACTTCAAAAAAGGAAGAGGTACTCAATTCGACCCGTTTTTAGGGGTCCCGGACCTTAAAAGGAAAAACGTAACCATTATAGGATCACTTTGTTCTCCGTCTCAAATCACTTGTTCTCCGTCAAGACCTTTTTTTCAAGAACGCGTGGAGGGTCAGGTGAGGAAATTATATCAAAATACTCGGGTCTTGGTATTCTTCCCATGTGGTCCCGAAAAATGATGAAGATCTAATCAAATGAAAAACTTCGAAGATGGAGAACGGAACTCCCCATCGGACAGCAGCAAATCACTCGGAATCAGTGCAATCTATACTTATAATAAAACTCTAGCGAAGTCAATTCTGTACATTGAATATTTTTAGAAAAAAACTAGCAGGGGTTACTAAGTAAACTATACTGAATCCAAAAATGCAAAAAAAACGGTTTATGTCTGTCTGTCTGTCTGTCTGTCTGTCTGTCTGTCTGTCTGTCTGTCTGTCTGTCTGTATGAACACGATAAACGCGAACACCGCTGAATAGTTTTCAACCAAACTTAACATGGTCGTAACTCACGTTTCTGGGAGTAACTTAGGCTATCCGATGTTTAGAATACATTGCGGGTTGCAATTTTAACTTCGTTTTTTGTAAGAAATATTCATAATTTGGATATGGCTTCTTGAGAAGGTATGTTAAGAACGTGATACTGAACATATTTCTGCAAAAAAAATATTAAAAGTCCGACTTTGAACCACATTCTCTCGAAAACCTACATTGCGGGTTGCAATTTTAACTTGATTTTTTGTAAGAAATATCCATAATTTTGATATGGCTTCTTGAGAAGGTATGTTAAGAACGTGATCTATCCGATGTTTAGAATACATTGCGGGTTGCAATTTTAACTTCGTTTTTTGTAAGAAATATTCATAATTTGGATATGGCTTCTTGAGAAGGTATGTTAAGAACGTGATACTGAACATATTTCTGCAAAAAAAAAATTAAAAGTCCGACTTTGAACCACATTCTCTCGAAAACCTACATTGCGGGTTGCAATTTTAACTTGATTTTTTGTAAGAAATATCCATAATTTTGATATGGCTTCTTGAGAAGGTATGTTAAGAATGTGATACTGAACATATTTCTGAAAAAAAAAAAAAATTAAGTCCGACTTTATTATCTCGGAAACCGTTGATTTCCTAGGCATAGTTCCTTGGGCAAAAATGTTCGTTATGATGAGGACTGTACGTATACGTACGTATACGTGGTCTCCCGCTTTGTTGGCGGTCTTTTATTTATTTATTTATTTATTTTAACACTCTGTATAATAGCACGCTACGACTTTTGGCATTTGGGGCGCATATTGTAAATGAAAAATCGGCATTTGTTTTTATTTTATTTTGGCGGAAAATGTTAGTTCTACAAGCGTAGCATAAGGCCGGGTTAGAGCGTATCTATGGGTTTAAAATAATAAGTATCTCACTCTTTTGTTTGACGTAGAGCGGGATGGACAGAGCCATAGATACGCTCTAACCCAGCCTTATGATGCTTGCTGGAGGGAATTGTGAGTGGTTTTCGGTGGAGGTCGGACAAAGTTTATCGATGTTTGAAATGTAGTACTGTTGCGTCGCGGTCGAAATGTTCTGGATTTGAACCCACGCGAGGTTGAAATTTTTGATGTGCCTCTTTTAAAATATTTACTCTACTGAGCCCAACTTGATATTAAAAAAATATATTTTGTTTGCCGTAGAGCGGGATAGACAGGTTATTTGCGGTAGATACGCTCTAACCCAACCTTATACTTTACTTGCTGGCTTAGCATGAGAATGGGTAAGACCTTATCTATGGGCTTATAACTTTATCTATCCCACTCTACGTCGAGGGAGATACATAATAAACCCCCATACTTCCCAGGCAATTCTTATGCTAAGCTTCCTGGTATCTTACACGGGCGATACCTAATCTAAACAAAACATATTTTATCATAAATTTATTGTTTAGATTAGGGCACACACACACAGACAGACCCACAGGCAGGCACACCCTCATAAACACATAAACAGACACACACACAAAGCTATCAAACTTATGACACCCCTCTTTGTTGGTCGGGGGTTAAAAAAAACCTTCCTTTTGAGTTTTCCTCCACAGTCGAATTTAAATTAAATGTCACATGTGTAAAAACGCATACGAAGTCGCGGGCACATCTAGTAGCTTAATAAAAGTGTACCTTTTCACCAGAAAAGTTTTGACGTGATAACGTCTTTAAAATCGTTTTAGTCGGGTGACATGTTCAGAAACTTGTGTCACACCAAAACCTCACGAGCGCGATCGCAGGTATAACGAGAGAGAGACGGACCGATCTCCCGTCTCATCTCGAGCGCTGCCAGTCATTCCGTGAAACTTGTCACGCGGAATCCTCACGAGCGGAGGCTGGCATAGCGTTCGAGTGAGTGGACCGATCTTCCGTCTCTCTCACTCTAGCGGCATACAAACGAATGGAGATTTTCTCGTGCGGTTAAGTTTTCAATAAGACGTTATCACGTAAACATCTCGATCGTAAACCTACTTTACAAACAACCAATTTTTTTTTTGTGAATTTTGTATTATACCACGCTATGGATGTCAGCGCGGACGAAGTTGCGTGTAAAAGCTACATTATGTCAGTGTCACAGTAGGAAGAGCAGGCTAGGTTTCTGTACACTTGAGTCTAGATTCAGATCTACGCCCGCGGGCCGGCCTGCCAACTGTTGCGTGCTTGCACCAAGTTATTTGATTACTAACTGGACTAAAGCCACTGTATTCACTAGGCAATATTTTGGGCGCAACGTTTACACTTGCTGTAGAGATATTGTACGAAAATGTAGACGGCTCCCATCTTAGCCCGAAGTATTACGCACCGAAAGATAATTTTCCTAACTAAAAGTTCCGAATCACGGCAAAAGACGGCTCCCATTTTAGCCCGAAGTATTACGCACCGAAAGATAACTTTCCTAACTAAAAGTTCTGAATCGCGGCAAAAGACGGCTCCCATCTTAGCCCGAAGTATTTAATTACGTACCGAAAAAAAAAACGTTCCTAAACAAAAGTTCCGAATCGCTGCAAAACGTTTGGTGGGCAGAGAGTTGTGAATAGAGTACAAAAATGGATTAACAGGCTAACAGCTGACTGTGAGTGACGGAATAACTGGGTGATATTTAGTCGGACAGGGATTTGTTCGCAATTCCATTCTCGTAATGAACGATTAATTAATTAAATAATTGGCAGCAGCTGCTTTCTCTACGTTTCAGTTAATTTAATCTTGACTGTGAAATACTTTGTCTGTTGAATGAGATTGACATGACACACACTTAATTATTAAGTGTTGCGGTTATTTTGGTATTAACAATACATTTATGTACCGATCGATACAATTGCCCGTTTTCAACTGAAAGGTAAAAGCTGAATTCAGAGCCCTTGGTAGATGGCGCTCATAGGCTTGGCCATACAAGAACCGGGTTGTGGCTGTCAAATTTCGCTTACACAGATTAATAATATCTTCAGAAAAAGCGAAATTTGACACCCGTGAAAACGGCTCATACCTTTGGCGTTTCGAGCTGTCCAGAAAAGTATAAAGGGAAAAGACCGCGGTGGTCGAATTTGGGCAGTTTGATAGATTGGCGAAAATATAGGACTGTTCCCGTGTTCCCCGGGATAAGATAACTAACGACATGCCAAACTATAACTTACAAAGTCACTACCAACGACCGTAAAAAAAAACAAAGAACAATCCTTTATTTACACACACACACAATACAATCTAGATACTATAACGAGAGCGCTTTATATGACACAACAATGCTCCCTTATCCGTTTAAATGGCACAAGTAAGCGGCTGCGAAAAGCACGTGAGCACTTCACTTGACAATTTAAAGTGAACGTTTGGTTATCGAGTCATTCAGGATTATTATGAAACCTACCCATTTACCCAATAAAGATAATATGTCGATTTATACGGTAATGGTTATAATGGGTAGGTGGTAAGTGGGTTTTCATTTGCCTAACCATCCGCCATCTAACCATACGTTGATTAGCCGAAGAAGGCTGTCGTGTCTATCCAGCCGGCTCCACTCCCGTTTAGAACTGTCCAAATAATATTATTTTCTTTTATTGAAAGCAACAATCTGTCGATTTTTAGCGAATATGCGCTTAGATCTAAGTAGGTACCTATATCAACAGAGTGAGGTAGAGTAGGTACTTTATCGCGTGGTATTATTCACTTCATGATAGACTTATTTCTTCTTCTCTCATGTCGATTACGTACCTTTGTACTTAGCTTATAACTTGGGCTTGTCCACAGCCTTCTTTATCTCTCAAGCCATGCTGTTAGGTTTGGCAACCTCGCATTTAAGGACTGCGTGAACCGGTTGTCTGTCTTGTAAGACTATCTAATAATTATTTTTCCAGCTACTTAATAAATCGTTATCCCGTGGGAAAGAAAACGTAGATAAAGGTCTTTCTTCTCTCTTTAGACTTGAGTCGTAATTCGACTTACAGCAGGGCACACAACACCGGCGAGGCATTTGAAAATAAATTCATGATTTATTGTTGTGTTACGATTGGTTCTATATGATCAAATTGTAACTACAAATCGTAACTAAAACTATGAAAATACTCTAAAAACATACCTTAAGCTGGCAAGTCAAGTTAGGCTGTTTTAAAGCAATGAATAACTAATAAATTACTTAATTTTCACTCACAACATCAGCCACACAACAAATCAAAACAAATCCTTACGTCAAATGAAGATGACGTATTATCCAGCTAATTTAAAACTACAAGAAAAATGGTATAAAAACAAACAGCATAACTGCCATGTTATTTAGCCGGGTATTATTATGTGACTAAAATTAATGGTTTCCAGCCAGAGTTGAAGTTAGTGAGACTCGGATTAGTTTTAACTTGGTCGTACTATCATAATGGCTTCTGACAGACAGTGCACTGCGTAAACCGGTTCACGGGCGACGTTGCCAGGACTTGCACAGCACGGCTTGAGAGATAAAGAAGGCTGTGGCTTGTCCCAAGCAGCTAAACTTATAAACTTATGCGAACTGATCCCATTTCCCTCCCGTCGTATAAACGTAAACAGTGTTTACGCGATGCAATCATGCCACCCAGACAAGTCGTATATTATTCTGCGGGATGACTATGGATTCAATATTTACTGGGAAAAATATGCGTCTACTAAGAACAATCCCACCAAAAACATTTTCATGTAAAATGTTGCCAAGACGAGACCATACATCTCGCACTGTCAAAAAGCTATCAGCTCATGTAGATTCAAGCTTCTAACTCTACACGCCTTAACTTCACAAACTCTACACCTTAATCCAATTATGTGGCTTGGCCGTTTCGTTACTAAAAGAACTATTGTATAACAGAAAAATAATGAACAGTGAATAAATTTTTCAGCTTACGCCCATATGACAGTAGCGAAATGGCCAAGCCAAATATTTTGACCACGGCAGGTATAGAGTTTGTGAAGTAAGAGCTTGTAGCGCTTCGAGAAAGGGTAGTAGTGCCCTTGCCCTTTGTTTGGCTCGTCTTGCAGCAGTAGATAAATGTATCAGCCTCCTGCAACTTATAATGATGGGAATAGTCGCTGGCAAGAAATCCTGTCTGGCTATAAAACTTACAGGAGTGGACTGGAATCGCGAGATATCCAGAAGACTCATGGATAAAGAAATATAAAGAAGGATAAAGGATAAAGAGCCTTGAGCCCCTTAGCCCCTCCCCCTCCCCCTAAATCCGCCACTTCATGCTAAAATAATTACAGTGCGCCATATTGTCCGTAGTAAGACCACAATGCTCCGAGTGTGAGGTTAATAACACAATCCAGTCGAGGTCGTCGTCTGCTCTATCTGTTTGCTCAAGCTTTGGGGTCCCATAGGTCGGTTTAAAACTTCGTAAGCACTGCACATTAGACGTATGTGTGGGATCTACTTTCATACCGGATGATTTTTAAGTCGAAAAGCCGTAAGCGGTGGCGCGAAGGGAAAAAGGCCTATACCCAACAGTGGGCAGAGGAGGATGATGATGATGATGAAAAGCGGTAAATCGCAGACTATAGGATAGGTCATTCTTTTTTTCTTCAGAAATTTATTTGTCCACTGCTGGACGTAAGTTATGTCTTTTCATGTTTCTGCCATCTTGGGGCTATCGTCGTCTATTATCGTCCATTGAGCCTGCTGCGGCCTGGATATCGTCGGACCATCGCGCAGCTGGTCTGCCCACACTTCGCGTTGCTGTACCTTCGCGGCCTCCATATCAGGACTCTCCGGCGCCATCTTCCATCCTCTGGGCGACACACGTATCATGCCTTTTCTAGCATGATAGATTAGGGTGATTCTAAACAATGTGATCGAGTGACAATGAGCCGTTTTCACGGCTGTCAAATTTCGCTTTTTCTGAAGATATTATTAATCTGTGTAAGCAAAATTTGACGGCCACATCCCGGTTCTTGTATGGCCAAGCCTATGAGCGCCATCTACCAAGGGCTTTGAATTCAGCTTTTAACTGACAGTTGAAAACAGGCCATTGAAAATTAAGAAAAATAAATGGTCCCCGAAAGTCATTGTGCCGCTTACCGGTGAATCGGTGATACACTTTAACATCACTATTATTGAGCTAGAAACTAGCAAAGCTAAACGCGTTATTTTTACGTTAGTTAGTTATTTTGGGAATTTTGAGAACCTAATTTCGGCGTAAAATTCTGTGCATGTGGTCGGTCGAGTGACGACGCTTCAAACACGATACGGGATTCCGGGTTCGATATATAGATAGTTAAATATTGTTATTATTTACCTACTCTTCATTTTGTTATTTACTTTTATTATTGTTTATGTTATTTACCCCTACTTTGTCTAAAACATATTTGCAAACTCGCCATTGACCAACTTCGCAGTTTTAAGACCTACATAGTTTCGTTCTCAGCTCAGTGAACAAGTGATCAAGGCCATGGCAATTTTATTTCGTCTAGACTGGCATAAATTATTCATTTGAATAAACAAATGCCTAGGAAAAAATACATCCAAAGTAGTCAACGAAACAAAATGGACATCATTTTTTAACCCCCGACATAAAAAGAGGGGTGTTATAAGTTTGACCGCTATGTGTGTCTGTCTGTGGCACCGTAGCTCTTAAACGGGTGAACCTAAGCCTAACCTAACCTAAGCAAAAAAATACTACCTAAGTAGGTAAGGCTGTCTTTGGATTTCTTTCTGAAATAAATTATTTCAAGCAAAAGTATAAAGCAAAAGTATAAGTGCGTTTGCGTTTGCGTTATTGCGATATTTGTTTTCAGTACATTTTGTATTAGGAATGCCATTGCGTTCTTACCGCAGCAGTGTGTAACTCCATGGCGATCCTAATACAAAATGTACTGAAAACAGATATCGCAATAACGCAAAAGCTAACAAAGACTTGCAAAATGAAACACAAAAGCTGTTTACTCATGCCCAAACGTGGCCGTTGAAGTGTTTAGCACAAATTGTTTAAATCATTAGTAGTGAAGTGAGTGAGTGGTGTTTCACGTGTTTCTTTGTTTTGGATTCCATTCAAAAGTTTATTATTTCATCGACGTTCCAGACGAAATTAAACTTGCGTTATAGCTTATTTCTTATGCATCGGATTGGACATGAAGACTACAAGGTGTTACAAAAGATCCTAACTTTTTACAGGGTAATGGCACCCGGTGATAGGGATCATAAAACTAAATATTTTCTATGGCGTTCTGTTGATTTCTGACATATTTAACATACACCGTGGAATTTTAGTGGTTTTAAAGCCGAAGGTATTTTGTTGCACTGGTGATTTTGAGCCAAATTATAAAATTTCATTCAAAAAAAGCGCGAAAAAAAATTGACTTCTCCATACAAATGGTATCGATTGTCGATAGCCGTTTGTATTGGGAAGCGTTTTTTTTTTCGCTCGTTTTGAAGTAAAATTTTGGAATTTGGCTCAGAATCACGAGTGCAACGAAATATCTTCGGCTTTAAAACCACTAAAATTCCACGGTGTATTTTAAAGAGCTTATACCTAAATAAAAAAAAACTCTATTTGTATATTTTATGTATTGGTGATCAAAGTGATCATGACCTTTCATTACTAAATTAGGTTTATCGACACTTATCCACGCCGGTCCCTTGTATGTAATCAACATGCAACACGCATCCAAGCCTCACTAATGACATTATGTATTGTGGAGGGCCTTTGACACGCACTGAACCCTAAAATCTAACCTTTAGACCGGAAAGAGCAAAGGAATATGATCTCTAAAGCTTTAGTGGTAGAGACTGTATGGTTGGGATCGTGATTCAGGGTCAGCATTGAAATGCATGGGTGTGCATGTGGAGAATCAAAGACCGTTGTCCGAGTCTCCAGTTTAGAATCGGTTGTCAACGTCAACATTACTTTTGTGTATAATTACAGTCAGCCACACGCTAGGATACCTCTTTTTGTTCGACGGGCGCCCTTACGCCGCGCGCGGTAAGAGATATCATGGGGTATCATAAACTAGACTGTAGCCAACCGTACTCTAGCAATATTGGGAATAGAGTACCTATTTTTGGGTTTTTTTAAACCATGGAGGACGCTTTCTTTCCGTTTTTCCTTTTAATGTCCGGAAACCTAAAAAAATAATAAAAAGACATACCAAGTTTTCCCAAACAAAACTTTTGTCGTCTTGTCCAATGCAGTTTTTGTCTTTGCTGAACTAATAAGTTCACTAGACCATGATGAGGTCGCACACACTGGGCGCTAAATACGATTCCAAAACGATAACATTCACACACAATGGGAGGAAGTTCACAGACTGTGCGTCATGTGTATCTCTGGAGCGGGACACGGAATAAAATTAAAAAGCTACCAGCCACGGCCACTACGCGCTCTCAGGCCAAATTCAGTATCCGAACAAGGAGATGTTTGCCTTTTTCGAGTCGAGATTGCAGTCGAGATCGAAATGACATGAGATTTTACCTTCGAGATTTTTTTTCTCTTCGATTTGTATCGGTTAATTTCCGATAAATTGACCTTTTCTCAGACTGTACCTCGTAAATATTTAAGCAGGGCAGGCAGAACACGTCGATGCAGAAGGAACAATAGCGTGTCGATAGGTTCCCAGTAGAATGACCAAACCGTGTTTTCCTCGTTTTTCTCCTACAACCAGCGAACTAATCCTCTAGAATCACAATATTCTTTGCTGTACTACAAAAACATTAAAAGTACCGACAGCGCTAATAAATCGTAAATGAAGCCTTCAACTGGAAGCCCATTTTGGCACCATTGCGTTACAGACTCAGGCAGGCCCCTGTTTGTTTACTCTACCCCGGACCACAATACAGATAAAGACACGGACTCTACGGTTTTAGGCTTGATACGAGGGCGCGTCATCTGCTACGGTTTTGAAATGTTTATTTTATATCCCAAATGTAGGGGACAAAAACGCACGAGAGTGTGTAAAAAACTGTCACGTCCTCATTTATGGGTTGTTCCGTATTCATGACACGACTTTTCATGCTATAGGTATATTTTTCCGGATTCATGGTACGAGTTATTATTATTCCTACTCATGATTATTTTCTATTTCAGTTTCCGTTTTCATTTTACATGTGTTCCGTATTCATGCTACCAATAAAATACCATTTAATATTGGCACGTTAGTATGGTCAGCATAACAATTTCAATTCTAAGATTGGTAAGTCGGACTAGGTACCTACTTCAGTCTCTCCACCAAGGAACCAAATTATAAAACTAAGACATAACACGCACGCACCTTTCGATACACCCGCAGGCACTTTTGGTTATTGAAATTAAAAAACCGTGGGACTCGCGCACCGAGGATTCCGTTCCACCATTCTATGCATTTAAATGGAAGAAAAATAAAAACTAGGTAGGCTGCATACAGCGCCATCTAAAGTTAAGGTTTGAAAATAATATAGAGGGCGATAGGATGCATACAGCGCCATCTAGAGTTAAGGTTCGGGACTAATATAGAGATATAGAGGGCGCTAGTTTCTATGTCGTGTTACAACCCTCACCAGCATCATCAGGTATAGAATTTTTTTGTTCTTCTAGCATTACTTCCTCAACTCAGCCAACAGATGGCACTCCACAGTCCTACATCGTGGATCGCGGTATGGCTTATTCTATATTCTGAGTGTCAAGTTTTATAAATAATGCAGCCATGATAGCTATAGTTTTGTTTATATTAAAGTAAAAACATGTTGATTATTCCCTAGCACGGGTTAATGCTTTAGAAAAAATAAAAAGTAAAAACATGTTGATTATATTTCTTGATTTTTAAGAACGTTGGTTATTACCATAATTTTTATACACCGTGGAATTTTAGTGGTTTAAAGCCGAAGGTATTTAGTTGCATTCGTGATTCTGAGCCAAATTCCAAAATGTTACTTCATAACGAGCGAAAATAAAAAAAACACCTCCCAATACAAACGGCTATCGCCAATCGACACCATTTGTATGGAGAAGTGAATTTTTGTTTCGCGCGTTTTGGAATGAAACTTTGTAATTTGGCTCAGAATCACCAGTGCAATAAAATACCTTCGGCTTTAAAACCACTAAAATTGCACGGAGTATAATATACAAGATGATTATTTCTAACTTAATTTGTATGATTTCAATCCTATGATGTCCTATGTCACTTTAACCGATCATCAATTTGCAAGGTACTGTTGACCTACTTGTTTGCAGTGCTGATGTATAACGCATACGTGATTATCCCATTCCTCATGGCGATACAAAGAATAATTAATATACCTCGTGCCAGTGTCCGTGGATGTCTTAACGAAATCCGTACCCAGCTTGTCTGCGTACTATTTATTTCTTCCAATATTTTAGATTTTTTTCTGACCGTATTTAAAAGCAAATTATTTTTATTATAATGTATGGTAGCATGAATCCGGAAAGGCTCGCGAGACGAAATGTAAAAATTAATAAAATAATTTCCATAGCATGAATACGGAAGTCAAGTAAAATGAATCCGGAAAAAATATTCGTGACATGAAAACTCGTGTCATGAATACGGAACAACCCTCATTTATGATGCGGACGGAGGTTTTGTATTCATGATAACCTTTTTTGGATCGTGTGTGTGCTATCGTTTAAAAAATATTTTTTGGTTTATCATAAATAGGAATAGCTTTATGTGTTATTCTAGTAAAGGGTGGTTAAATTGTAAGGGCCGATGTTGAATGTGAACCACACCTAAACGCCAAGTTTTTTTCCGGATTTTATTTGACATTTCTCTATTTCAGACTTACTCAATTTGAACCATGGAGAGATACACAATCCAACAACGTGTTAAAGTTATCCAGACTTATTATGAAAATGGGCGTTCAAATCAAAATGCATATCGTGCACTTCGTGATTTTTTTGGTCAATTTGATCGTCCAAATGTGCGTACAATCGCAAAAATCGTGGAAAAATTCGAGCAAACCGGGTCTGTAGAAGATGTGAGAACACCAGTGCATGCTCGTACAGCTCGTACTGCAGAAAATATTGCTGGTGTTCGCGATAGTGTGGCTGAAGAGCCGTCCACCTCAACTCGTCGTCGTGCCCAACAAGTGTTCGCTATCGTGAGATGATAACGAACTTTTTATGGCCCGAATTGGAAGATATGGATGTGGACGATATGTGGTTTCAGCAGGACGGTGCCACTTGCCACACAGCTAACGAAACAATGGCTCTTTTGCGCAACAAATTCAATGGCCGTGTTATCTCACGTAATGGCGATGTCAATTGGCCGCCAAGATCATGTGATTTGACACCGTTGGACTTTTTTCTTTGGGGTTATTTGAAAGAAAAGGTGTACGTCGATAAGCCAGCAACAATTCAAGAGCTAAAGGATGAGATAATTAGGCACATTAACGGCATAGAACCTCCATTATGCCTCAGGGTCATCGAAAATTTGGACCATCGAATGGAGGTGTGCCGCCGTGGTCGCGGCGCCCATTTGGCCGATATTTTGTTCCATACATAATTGAGTAATACCAATATATCATAATAAAATATAATTACAATAATTTCCTAAATAGTTTGTGTTTTATTCAAAATCAACATCGGCCCTTGAAATTTAACCACCCGTTATTTAAAACTGTCCGTCCAGCCTTTTCAGCCTGAAAGAGTAGTAACAAACAGTCATCGATTGATATATAAACTTTTCACGTTTATAATATTAGTGTGAAATGTGATCAGTGGGATTACTGAGAGCAAGTCACCAGAATTAGATACTATGAATTTATGGTAGGTATTACAGAAGCCTACTGTAGAGACTTAGCAAAGACCTAGCTCAAAATCCCTACTAAATTATTATTAGCAAGGTCGCACGCCAAATTGCTCCAATTTGAGTAGGCGACATCTCGGACAAAATATTTTCGGACACTTTGTCCGAAATGTCGCTTTGTATTTTTAATATTTTTGAGGCGACATCTCGGACACTCTCAAAATATGGAACCTGTATCGTACAGTCAGATACTAAAGTATACAAACATAATACACCGAGAAAGAACGTTACCACATCTGCCTATTTTAGGATAGCTAAAGCGGCTTAAATAAGCCGTTTTCCTTGACAGTTAAAGCCTGAATTTAAGCACTCAGATCGTGTTCGGCTCGTTTTTGATGAAAAAGTACTAGGCTTACATAAGGTGCTAGGAGGATCATCACCTCAGTTCTTACATCATTTTGTTCCTAACCAACCCCGCGTAATGATGTAAGAACTGAGGTGGTGATCTTCCTACCACCTTATGTAAGCCTAGTACTTATTGGCTGTGCTGAGCCTTTGTTACTTGCGCAGTGACATGAGACGCGGGGGCAGATTGCCAAACGTTGGTACACGAGGCAAAACATTCAAATATTGTCCACATAATATAGTTAAGATAAGTATAAAATCATAAGCATAAGCATAAATACATAAAATTAATGAAATAAAATGTGTGTCGCGAGTGACACACTTGCGTGGGGGAGCAAATATTGAAGACTGCATAAGTACACAAGATATTATTTTCATGTGAGTTTGTAACATTTTTATTAGTCTCCTCATAAATAAGATCGATGGGAGTTTTTTATCCGACTGTACAAAACAGCTTTATTTGTAAGTGTAAGAGATGTCGCCTCAAAAATATTAAAATAATAAAGCGACATTTCGGACAAAGTGTCCGAAAATATTTTGTCCGAGATGTCGCCTACTCTCCAATTGATTTACTTTCACTCTAGTTCTTAGTTGTGTTAAATTTTTTTGACAAGTGTTTTTTTTTAATTTGATGTTTCAGATAGTAACGTCAAAAGCGTTTACTCAACACTTGTGCCGTGTAGTATATAAAGCTGTCACAATATTGAACAGGCCACTTTACTTACAGCTTTCTAACAAACCGTGAATGATATGATAAGTTAACTTGGATCCTATCAAACTAGAACTGTTTGACACACTCGAGGTCCTGTTTCGCTGGCACGGATTGCGTTGGAAAACACCAACGTTTAATAAACGTGCAAATGCGCCTTAATAACGTTCGATATGCATCAGTTTATGATTACAACTTGAGACAGAAATACAGCTCAGCCTAGTAATTATTATAAAACATTTTAAATTTACATTACAGCTATGCAAATGCACACATAGAAGCAAACATATTTAAATCACAATTAAGTTTAAAAAAAAAAGTTATGAAAATGTTTAAATTTTGATGTTATAAAATAAAATTGACATCCTGTTGACCAGTAGCCTGTAAAAAGAGTTAGGACCTTTTGTAACACGTTCTATGTAGCGCACTTCTAAATTACGCCCGGGCGAAGCCGGGGCAGATAGCTAGTATTGAGTAATAATAAGTTTTTTACAGTCAACAGCAGTCTCCAGTAACATAACTGAATATGTATAGTGCAAACTTGTAAGCGTCGACGTGCTGTAAACTGTACAAAGTTAAAACAGAACTCAGAAGCTGTCCTTTTAGTCAGACATAGCATACTCGTAGGTAGTGTGCTAAGGTCCAAGCTGTGGCGTGTACCGAACAAAAGTCACGTTTTGAACGTTGAATATTGAAATGAGGGGCATTTCCTGTTATTAAACGGAGGAAAACGTAAGTGTGACACGGAATGACGCTGGTTTACACGGACATTAATATTACCTTCTTTCCTGTGGGCTAGGCCGACTTAGTCGTCAGGGCTGGGCAAGCCTACTCTATCTAAAGCTCTTTTATCAAATATTTTTGTTTAGTTCCAAAGGATGGCGGACTTGCGTATTTGATATTAATTTCAACTGGATACTACTACGCGATCCTGAGATAAAGGGACTTGACAGGCAGACAGACAGACAGACCAAAAAAGTGATCCTATTTATTATGGACATTGTCTGAAATAAATATTTTGAATTTGAATTTTGAATTAAATGGCTCCATTTTTTCCTTAGTTTGGTTTGGTTTGGTTTTTTGGGTTCCGTACGTCACCTAAGCCCCTAATGGGCCTACCACACGCACAAGCTTGACCACAGTTTTGCCTGCGCAAACCAAGTTTCCGTAATGAACACTGCGCGTATAGTTACAGTTATAGTTAAGACGGTAGCATGCGCCAGAGAGTGGACTAGAGGTGCGCGAAACGCTTCAGTGAAAAGAAAAGAATGATATAGTTCATTTCCTTCACTGAACTAGTTCACTCTTTTAGTTCATAGTTCATTCATAGTTCACAGCTCATTCATAGTTCATTCACAGTTCATTCATAGTTCACAGTTCATTCATAGTTCATAGCTCAGTAGTTCGTTCACGTATCTTTTGACTCACGGTAGTCCGCGAATGACAAAGGTGACAAAGGCGAGACACATGAGTTACAGAATTTTGGTCCTTAGTGTGGTAGAGTTAAGAATGTTTCTTGAAGAATGAACTACGTGGACTAGAGTGAATGTGATATGTAAAGATTGGTAGTGAATGAATGAATGAATGGTTTCATATAACGAATGCATTCAATCGAAGCATTCATTCGCGAACTACACACCTCTAGAGTGGACGCACAGTAAAGTGTTCAGCGTAAAAGCTTGGCTTGCACAGGCAAAACTGCGGTCAAGCTTGTGCGTGTGGTAGGTAGGCCCATTAGGGGCTTAGGTGAGGTAGTGAACCCAAAAACCAAACGATTTCGCTTTTATAATGACATTTGGATTGTTCTCCTCGCGGCAAAATCGACCAACAAAGTTTCAAGTTCAACAATATTATCTGATTCATCTAAGCGTCGTCGAGATCAGCTGTGTGTGATGTGAATCAAAACACCTGACCGAGAGGCGATGGAGCAAGCAAAGTCAATGACGCATTGTCGTCATGGTGACTCACGTTTTTCCCGCGTTTTCGAAGTATTTTTCTCGGATTTAGCGCAGACTTCTTCTCGCTATAAGATGAATATTGATTATTCACGGTTAGGAAAATAATGTTAGTCACGCTCGTGACTTCCTAACTTATGAACCCAGTAACCTATGTAGGTAAGTATGAATGAAGTGACCTAAATCAAAATAGCTCGATTAAGATTTATGCTGGACTAGAATGGGCGCCATATTTACTCATCTACGTAATGAGATGATTTATACAGCGTCCAGTGGCACCTTCACTCTCACTAGATGGATGAAGAGACCACTCGGCGCTGCAGTGCCTGGGATATTGTTTGTGAGGGGGGGGGGGGGGCTACGTACGACGAATAAAAGGCCGAAACTAGGCCCACGTTCCTTTCGCCGTCTCCGAAATTCAAACCCGAACATTCCAGGGACAAATCTAAGGATTCGAGTGGTCCTTCGAGCCGGTTAAAAAGTATTTTTTTCATAGCGGCGCTTGTTACATCAAAGCCGCAGTTGGCATTCGCTAATAGAGTAATAAATAATAGAGCAGTATCCAATAAGGAAACATCGAAAGTGCACTGCGCTAAAATATTATTACACTTTCATTTCAACACAACAACGCCTACACGCATCCTGCCGGCTCTGCCGCACTGCAGCTGCTAAATGCAAGCAGATGGCTCGATATTGATTCATTCATTGCCTTTCATCGATTGTCTTAATGGTGTACACCTGTACCCTGTTTTAGCCGGGGAATCGTTATGTTATGCTTATTCTTTGGTAGAGAGTAGGTTGAGCTTGCTTTGAAGCTATCTTGTCTTTCCGGTGGACTAAGCCGTCTAAGCTGTGAGGATATGGTATAGGTGCTGGGAAAGCCTAAAGTTTCTGCCCACAGTTCGACCTACCTGCGCCTCCATTAACTAAAGAATCCACTCAACCGTTGAACGTCAAAGCACTCGAAAATAATCCTTACCTATTGAAATGAACAATATTTTTTTGACATTTAAAAACAGTTATTTTTACGGTGGATATTTCAGAGAATACAGGGGCTGGTAGCCAGTATTTTTTTGTTTTTTCCTGGCACTTTTGATGCTGCAGATTATTTTAGAATAACTATACTAGATTATTTAAAAAAATTAGAGCCCTCTACGAGTTACCATGGTATCTAAAGAACACTAACAAACAGCAAACAGCCTAGTTACTCACATTATAAAAGAGCTTATCGATAAGTACACAAAGTGCATTGCAAATACACTCAGTGACTGTTCTAAAGCATTAAATTTATTACTTAGAGGAAAACTAGTCACAGGTTTTAACAAACTCTTCACACGTGTGCGAAAGAGGTACCTATGATATGACAGGAATTTGGCAAATGGAAAACTATCGACTTTTGGTATACAAGCGTGAGTTTAAGTATGTAGGTTTGTCACTACAGACAGTGTCTAAGCAAAAGTTAGTCCAATCACTAGGTAGTAAAGTTACTAGATCGTTGCGTGAATGAACCTACCAAGTATCCAACTATCCACGTCCTTCCTCATCTCTTCTGTGTAAGTAACATCTGTTACTGCGAAGTTTATTAGGCCACGTTTATTACTGCTTTAAATTAGCTCGAACAAATTAATTTTCCACGTATCAAGGCGCTGCAATCAGAGATGGGCACGTACCCGGGTATATACCCACCTGTGGGTATTTACCCGATATGTACCCGGTAAATACCCGTATGCACCCATTTGCTGGGTACATTCAATTTGTGATTTCAAGTATAATGAAAATTATTAATATGAAAAACAAAGTATGCCAATCAATTCTAAACCATATTCCCTACGCAAAGTACGTCTTAGTAATTTTTCGTTGAACGCATATATACAAAGTTATGCATGTTTTTGTGATTTCTTTGTATGAAAACGAATATTCATAAGGACATTTTTCTTATATTTTTATAGAATTAACAACCGGTATGTGTAAAAAGTACTTTGCCATACTTTGTATGACTAATAACATAGTTTTTAATATGAATTTAACAATAATTATTATTGATTAGGAACCAAGTGTGAAAAAATGATATTTACATTGAAACGTTAAACAATACACTGATGAAGTCAGGTCATTTCGGACTAATTAAAATGCGAAGACGGGTTAAGTGTTGCAAATAACAAAAAAATATAATCATAAAGTATGGTTTTATGTTTGTTCTTCCCGAACAAAGAATAACTTAAACTTATTAAATTCGATATTTTATTTATTTTATTTTGCCAATGGCATTGTGCTCAAAATGCTATACGGTGAAATGTAAGTCGTCCAGCCACCTCATTACTTCCGAGTCAGCCTCATCGACACCGCCGCCTTGGATGGCGAACAGCGGGTAGTCGTAGTTGATGTGGGACATCGTCTGAACCCGCCCGCACACGCAACTCGGGTTTGACCTACAGTTACATTTTGTGTATTTAGCTCCGCACACCTTCCCCGTAAGACCTGGAATCTATTCATTTGAGTCCAGTGCTTTCTGGGAAGATGGAAACCTGGCACACGGATATCTGGCTCGGACTCGAGAAGCTTGTTAGGCAGGTCCACAGATGTCCACTAATCCCGTGTCTACGACGATTCGTTCACCGTATTTTATTGTAGGATTTTCTTTATATTAATTTTCAATGCGCTATTTTTATTATATACATTTTATACAAGTTTTAATATTGTAGTGTCTTTTAAATGGATTTTATGTACAACACTCTAAGTAAGTAAATTATTTATATTTTGAATGCATCCATCTGATTCTGTCAAACTAATGTCAATTTATCTGTCACTTTTTTTCCTATCTCTTTTCTAACCGCATACTGGCGCTCTGATTTATTTCTCTTTTTAATTGATAATACAAAATTCCTTACTTTCAAACTCTCCTTTTTTATTTATCTTTGTTCCGTGACGAACAGATGTGGCGACCGTGACAGGACCTGCAGTAAAAACTCACAGGTTCTTTGCTCTCAGGCGAAGCCATAGCACGTGGCAGCGGCTATACTGTTGCAGCTTCGTGATTGTCAATCCACTGTGACTACTAGCTCCAGCATCCCGTGCATCTTCCTGCCTGCCCATCAGAGCGTCCAGACATTCCTGTTTCTTCAAGACTTCTTCGAAGAAGAGGCCTATCTACGAGCTTCACGCAGCTAGCAGCCGGCGGGCGTTATCCTAACCTACAAGATCGCCTCAACACTACCTATCTGCCTAAAGTGAGCCCGTTCCTATCTTTTCCTAGTTCTTTCCACTTCAATCTGTGATTTTAGCGAGTTCAATTCTTTGGAAAGGTGTTTTTGTGTGTAGGTATGTGTGCCTAAACCGTGTATGGATCACTGTTATGTACTCACCTCTCAGGTTCAATCTAGGTATTCCACACGGCATTATCATCCACATATCACTGAGCCACATTGTTTCAGCTTTGTAACTGGCACTAGCTGATTTAGCTAGATATCTAGCTTCACTTTAGCACCGCAGCAATAGCTGATCAAAACACACTATTTTCCCTTCTTGACTGCTTCAATCACGCTTATTTTCAAAATTTATTATCCCTAGTCAAAATCTAAGCACTGCTAAACACTATAGTTTACTTCTTTGGCGTCAATTTACATGAATTTCAGGCTTTCAAAGCAATTTAGTAGCTGATAAACATTCGCTGGCACTCCATTTGTTCGACTGAATGAATAAAATCAGTTAGCTATCCCGTAAACAACCTACAAAATCATATCAATACATAATAGGTAACTTGGATCTTGCTAATCGATTCCTTTTTCAAATTCCAGCGAACGAGCGCTTCCCAGCAATCGTGCGTCTATCTCTCTTCATCGCAGTGCAGCTCAGAAGGCAGCGCTCGCGTATAGTCTCCGGTGCCTAGCCTGTTCTGCCCGCTGGCCGGTTACCAGCTGATGCCATACCTACGCATCGTGGGACATTGACTTGAGGAGCGTATCGTTTTCAAAATTCATTATTTATCTTTGGATGCTTGATTTTGGACATACTTAATTATGAGCCATGAAGTTGTCCAGGGTTGAGGCGCTATTTCCTAACTTCGATGAGATGCAAAATCTAATTGAGCTTTGCAGTTCGGATTTAGAGACCGAGCTTTTGAATTTTGTATATTTTCTACTCAGCTACTAATACAAACTAACTCGCCAAAGAAATTATGATGATCGGAACTCCAACGCATCCGCTTATAGTAGTTGCAAGGGGAACAATAATTTGGCTTTAAATTGCCCGTAATTAAAATACCCAACTTCTGCGTGCTTTAGAGATACTGGGCGTGCCTAGCATGCCGCAGTGGGATAAATTCTTCTTTCAATACGTCGCAAGACGCTAATCAGTGAAGCAATAGGCCGCAGCATACCAAATAATTTGTTGTTGCGGCAAAAGACTTCGAGGAGTCGCAGTCTTGTCCCTCGAGTTGTTTGGTTTTTTTATGGGTCTGCACTGGGTTCACCAGTGTTATGATTTCAAGATCAAAACTCTATTAGATAGACTGTCGTTGTTGTTGTGTTGCAGTCTTGTCCCTCGAGTTGTTTGGATTGTATGGGTCAGCACCGGATTCACCGTGTGATTACTTCAAGACCAAAACTCTATTAGACTGACTGTCCTTTGTTGAGGCACATACATTGTGTCCTAATTGTTTGAGAGGTGGTCACAACGTTAGACGTTGTCATTTCATTGGCGGGCGTGCTATCGCACCTGTACTAAGCAACGTTATAACTCTTTGTTTCACCAACCTTCTCTATTTTCAGACGAGCGGGATATTTCAACTTTAAATTCGAAAACTATCTCCGCCATGTCTATCTTTTCTACTTCTGAGGTGCTTTGTGCACAGCGCAAGTGGATATGGTCAATCCTGATTTCGGTGTTACTCTGACTGCTTGGTTCCTGCTGGAAAGCGACTCGCAGACTTCAGGTCACCGAATCTTTAAAAGGGATTTGAATTCAAATTCACAGCCCTCAAACGCGAACGCAATTTTATTGGCCTTGGAGAGCAGTCTGTACATTCAAACTAAGCGCTGCTTTCTAAGAGTCGGTTCAAAAACTGAACCTTTTAGCGTTGTCGCGTCATGTCTTTTTTACCTAAAATTTCCGGCATTTTGCCATTTTGCAAACTCACTGCAGTTTTTCCACTTGTAATAATTCTTATATTTAGTGACATATTTACTCGACGGGTACCTTTTAATTATTTCGACCTGTTCTGTCACTTTGTTTAAATGCTATTTTACTAGTCATTATCCAGTTTTATTTTTATACATTTTTATATTTCTTGACAAATTAACTGTGATATTAAAATAATAATTTGTGGCTTTGTAGAGGAGATTCACGATTTAAATTTATTCCATAATATCTATTTTATTTTGTAACTCATCGAGGATTTACATTTTATTGGTTTTCACTCGCGTGCGCTCCTCATTTCAATGGTCAGGCAAAAATTTATATACCTAACTGGCTAATAATTCATATTCGTAGGTTTTAGGGTATTAGGGATCCCACTTGACTTTGAGGAATTGAATTCGTTATTTTCTCAAATTGATGCAATCCTCAATAGCCTCTACCTTTTTCCTCTCTTGCCCCTGACCTATCGACCTATCCGCTTACCCCGGGTCACTTTAATCGGCAGGATCCTGGCTGCTGTTCATTGGCCGTGCATCATAGATGTCCACGCTCACCGCCACGACTGGAATTTACCTCGACTGGGCCAACGATTGGCGCTGCTGAATGACGACAGCGCCCCGTCTGCTGGCGGTTGGCATAGTCGTCACGGCTTCCTGCCCGTATCGGATGGTTTCCCCGTGCGTCGAGGGCTCCTACTAATCAAAGCGCAGCTTGACGTTCTACCAACCGCATGGACCTTCTTCCCGCGCCAGATGACTTGCTTGTTGAAAGCTTCAAGAGCTTTCAACGGCCCCGGAGTTCTGTCTACGACGATTCGTTCACCGTATTTTATTGTAGGATTTTCTTTATATTAATTTTCAATGCGCTATTTTTATTATATACATTTTATACAAGTTTTAATATTGTAGTGTCTTTTAAATGGATTTTATGTACAACACTCTAAGTAAGTAAATTATTTATATTTTGAATGCATCCATCTGATTCTGTCAAACTAATGTCAATTTATCTGTCACTTTTTTTCCTATCTCTTTTCTAACCGCATACTGGCGCTCTGATTTATTTCTCTTTTTAATTGATAATACAAAATTCCTTACTTTCAAACTCTCCTTTTTTATTTATCTTTGTTCCGTGACGAACATCCCGCCATTTCTCCATCAGCGTTCTGTCGTCCTGAAAGAGTTCGTAGGCCTGCATGGCATGGCAAAAGATCTCTCTGATGGTAGGCGAAGATCACTGCGGGTTGCCTGAATATAAGGTACTAGTGGCAGGTGCGGCATATTGTTGATCTTATCATACTCCATTCTGATCATTAATTATCTTCACACACGTGACGGGAATATGTAGGAAATGGCGGGAAGCCAATTGGTGTTTGTGGGTCTGACGGTTCCGGATATGTTCCTAATGGCGCTGTTCAGTTCAACGTCAACCAGGTCAGTATGATGGCCGGCCTACACTGGCTCGGGCCGCACTATGGACAAGGGCTAGTGTTGATATGCGCAGTGTATCCGCTTTGCAGCCCCATCTTATCGCTGCTAGTTTCCGTATCAGGTTGCAGCTGTTAGATACCATTTTCTTTACTTTCATGAGGCTTTAAGAGTGGAAGTTCTGTCTAGAGTTACACCAAGGTAGCCTGGGTTAGGGTCGTGCTTCATTGCAGAAACTGCGTTTAACATCTTCACTTACTAGCTTGCCTATTGTTGAGGTAAAAGGAGCAGCCCAGTTTTACATGGGTTAGGTTTAAGTCCCCAGTCGATGAAATAGCGCTCAAACTTTGCAACGGCTTCCTGAACCAGTGTTGTCGCTTTGTCCACTGTCGAAGCTTGTGCTGTGATGGCAATTTCGTCGCCTACATAAATGATCACCCGGAGACTGACCTAGATTGTCGTAGTTTTGGTATGTAACATAGGCGCCAGGACTAAGCCCTGCGTAACACTATTGTTCAGAGTTTGGCGTTTGAAAGGAGGGCGTCATAAAGACGATACGTGCGTTGCATTTAAAACAAATTACGAACTCGTAGGGTAGTCCCTGACTGTTCCTGTTTCCAGACATGTTCCAGAGAGTTTCAAATGCTGAGCTGAAATCCACCAATACCGCCACTGTTTTGAGTTTTTTTTGGAATCCTGCTTCGACGTTAGAAGTTAATACAAGCACTTGGTCAAAGCAACCCTCAATTTTGGTGGGATTTTGACCGAACCGGGGTTGCATCAGAGAATTGCAACCGTCTTGCCATACCATGCAGGCCCATGAACTCTTGCAGGACGACAGAACGCTGATGGAGAAATGGCGGGATCGGTGGACATCTGTGGACCTGCCTAACAAGCATCTCGAGTCCGAGCCAGATATCCGTGTGCCAGGTTTCCATCTTCCCAGAAAGCACTGGACTCAAATAAAATAGATTCCGGGTCTTACGGGGAAGGTGTGCGGAGCTAAATACACAAAATGTAACTGTGGATCGGACCCGAGTTGCGTGTGCGGGCGGGTTCAGACGATGTTCCACATCAACTACGATTACCCGCTGTTCGCCATCCAAGGCGGCGGTGTAGATGAGGTCGACTCGGACGTAATGAGGTGGCTGGACGGCTTACATTTCACCATATAGCATTTTGAGCACAATGCCATTTGCAAAATAAAATAAACGAATGTAATAAGTTTTATTATTATTTGTTCGGGAAGAACAAACGTAAAACCATACTTTATTATTATAAATTTTTGTTATTTGCAACACTTAGCTCGTCTTCGCATTTTAATTAGACCGAAATGACCTGACTTCATCAGTGTATTGTCTACCGTTTCAATTTAAATATCAATTTTTGACAGTTGGTTCCTAATCAATAATAATTATCGTTAAATTCATATTAAAAACTATTATATTAGTCACACAAAGTATGACAAAGTACTTTGTAAACATACCGGTTGTTAATTCTATAAAAATATAAGACAAATGTCCTTATGAATAATCGTTTTCATACAAAGAAATCAGAAAAACATGAATAACTTTGTAAATATGCGTTCAACGAAAAATTACTAAGACATACTTTGTGTAGGGAACATGGTGCAGAACTGATTGGCATACTTTATTGTTAATTTTAAGTCACAAATTGTATATACCCAGCAAATGGGTGCATACGGGTATTTACCGGGTATATACCCAATGTACCCGGTAAATACCCAAATGGGTAGATTGGGTATATACCCACCGCCCATCTCTGGCTGCAATACGTTGCAATGTGCAATGTACTCTACATTGCCTTAACAGCCCACACTTAAGCATCCCATTAAGAACCTTAAAGATGACTATACAGGGGGGATAGTTGCATAAAACGATTGCAGTAGTTAGGTGGTTTTGGCTCGTGTTCCGTGTTTAACAGCTGACTCAGCGCTCAATACGGCTAGACTGCAAACCCACTCACATTTATGTTGTTTCCGAATTGGGTTCTTTATGATAAACTCACTTTATGCACCCCCATTGTAACCGCCTGAAGCAATCAAAATATCTTTAGGGACAATGCATGAGAGATTCCTCCTTGCGACTAACGAAATAAGTAAGAAAAAAAAACATAAATTTTACTAAATAAAAAAAAAAAAAACAAATTATAACCCTACATTTAAGCTTCAAATAAGCATATCTCCTGCTGAAAACCTGCTTTCAAATAATAAAAAAACCGCATCCAAATGGGTTCACCCGTTTAAGAGCTATGGACTATGGTGCCACAGACACACACACAGCGGTCAAACTTATAACACCCCTCTTTTTGGGTCGGAGGTTAATAAAAGCTTTCTTTAAGCACTAGGTCACAAAATTGTGATGTACTATTAAGTACCTTTGAGTAGTAAAGTTAAGTATTCCAGCATTCTTGTGTTGATAGCCTGGTTACTTAGCTGGAGCTATAAACACCATTTCTGCAATGAAAATAGAGCTCGAGTTGCTTTGTTTGTTACCAAACGTTTTACAGTTATAGACGAATGTCAATTTAACGGTGATAGCCCCCAGATTGAAGCCACTCGTTTCACAATAGAAATTACTTGACACCACTGGAACTGCTAAAACATGCCTCATTCGCTGTAGCATAAGTACTTTCAGCAAGCCTACTGCCATCAAGCTGAATCCGCTAGCTTAATCATAATGCAGGCCAGTAAAACTACCAAACAGATGCATAATATAATAACTTTTTAATAAGAACAACTTTTCACTGGCCGGTAATAATGTTATGGAAAACAAATTAAAAACATCTTAAAGTTGCGTTCTATTTTCAAAAACACGCCGAAATCGATAGATCTTGAATACATTAACATGCCATTTTTCTGGTGTAGGCACAACTAGCGCCGCCGCTTTTGGCGATAAATTATTGCATTCGTAGGTTCTAGGATCTGGAATCTAAACCTTAGGTCCTAAAAATAGTTAAGCCTCGTGTTGAGAACTTACTGAAAAGTTTTTAGCAAAAATAACATCCGAAAAGATGTTTTTATTCATTGGCGGCGCTAGTTATGCCTACATAATCGCCTTCAAGGCAGTAAAAAAGACAGCTACAGATAAGACTGAAGTTTATGAGCTGGTGAGTAAAATTACACGAAATCGCTCGACAAAATCTGGTTTCGCTTTCGCTCCTTTTGCAGCATTGTGTTATTTATGCAATATATTATGCTATAAGATCCCCTTTTAATGACTATACAATACAACTACAAGTATGTTTGGTTGCGAGGTTGAAACTTGGCAAACAATCACTTCTTTCAATCACGTACTTAGGCCGTGCGCGATAAGAGTCACCATGGGGTATCCTAGCGTGTGGCTGACCGAATCAAATCCCGATATAGCGTGTTACATAAATGGTCATGACGTGATACTTCGTTTAACAAAAGTAGTATGGTGGGAAGTGCATAATTTTCAGTTTTTTTTATTTTGTAGCTAAATTCAGCTATTTTTGTTTAACGAGTTTTATTTCATGGTAATAAAATAGTAGGTATTGTTTTCATTATTGTATTTAAGTGGATCTAAACAATTATTCTTAACAACAAAACATAAATAATTTAGTTGATTATGAGATTTGCTAGAACTTTTAGTTTTTTGGGCAGTACACACGACAGCACGTCAGACTGTACACTTTTGTTGTAAAGTCACCTGTAACGTAACTTAGTAGAGTGCTAGCGTGTAAAGGTGGACGTGCTGTAGTGTGTACCACTGGTTTGTCGACCAGAAAAAAAATCTGCTTAATATTATAGTTCTGTTTTTCAGAATACTTAATGAAAATAACAAAATTTTACTGTCGTGAAACAAAACTCGCTGAACAAAATAGCTCAGTTCAGGTAGAAAGTTGAAAAAACCCGTGAAAATGTATGCTTTCCCACCACGCTACTTTCATTTACCTTTAAAAAAAGTCGTTAAAATCACCAACACCAGCTGAAAAATATCAGCTGCTCCACACATTTTATGCTCTACATACTTAGGTACTTGCCGAATTTTAGTATGCAACTGCTGGTTTTTTCTTTGATCAGTCAGGCTGCCTAAACTATGACACCCTGTATGCACTATCTACAGGGTGCACTCTAAGTCGATAGCGGAACTTTAAGTAGGCTGTCTACTGATCACTACAAACAACTTGTACCAGGTGGCGAATAAAATGGAGCCAAAAAAATATCAGCTGTTCCATACAAAAGGTCGACTCAGTACTGCACCAAATGTATGAAACAGCGGATATTTTTTTCGATCCTTTTTTTTCGCCACCTAGTACAAGTTGTTTGTAGTGATCAGTAGATCAGCTTAAAGTTCCGCTATCGACTTAGAGTGCACCCTGTAGT
This sequence comes from Zelleria hepariella, assembly GCA_949319315.1. Taxonomy (NCBI): domain Eukaryota; kingdom Metazoa; phylum Arthropoda; class Insecta; order Lepidoptera; family Yponomeutidae; genus Zelleria; species Zelleria hepariella. The sequence continues at coordinate 8,956,452 of OX439378.1, read as the reverse complement.
AACATTCCTACATCATGGTAGTTAGCTTACTCAGCCCGACAGACCCCAAGGGCTATAAGAGACGATCAGTGCGGGCAAGAGGAAGCAGTAGCGAAGTAAACGCGCCCATTATCGAGTTTGTCTAAATTGAGACTTCCCTTGCCCTAGTCTCACAGACTCCCGCATGTAAACGTATACCGGGTCTGCTACCTTGGGCAAGTGATCCCGTGGGGATTCTTCTTTTTTGCGTATCGATGGCAGACCGATATCTCATGGTTTTAGCCCAGAATTCCGCTACGCTTACTGCGTTGTCATTAGCCGCCATAAGGTCCTCCAGTGTGCAGGTGTTAGGGCACGCAGGACATGATGAGAGGTACATCATTGTTTGCGGGGTACCACACAAACAGTTCAGAGAATCCCCACCTGGCCATATTTTCCTTGCTTCAGCCGACCTGGGTCCTCCCTCAGGCATGCCAGGAAAACGCATAACGTCGCACGCACTGATGGTAGACGGACTGAAGGTAGATGGACGAAGTCCATTGGAAATGGGGACCTCGAGGGGAAGAGATCGGTTGGGAGACCACCAGCCAGATTGTCCGATGACATACCCTAAGTAGCCGGAAAGCAGTGGTTGCGTCTGGCACAGGATCGTGAGCGGTGGCGTGAGCATGAAGAGGCCTTTACTCAGCAGTGGGTGACAACAGGCTGATGATGATGATTCATTCATTCTGCTCACCCAAGGTGGATCTTGGCCTCTGCAACCAAAAGACCCCAGCTCTCCCTGTCATACGCTAACTCCCTCCAATCCTCCGCCTGGAGGTCCTATTCTACCGCGTCTTCCAAGCGATATTTGCAAAGAAGTATTGGATCTCACCAAAACTGGAACAGTTGGACAATCGAAGATCAAAATAAAAGGCCCAGGCTGTTGCGATGGCCAGATGCAAGGGAAACTGTTTTAAATCTAGCCCACCAGAAAGCTATTACGCTGTCTTTAGTGGAAAATTGAACGTATTTCAACCTAAGTAAGAGTCATAAGGGCCATGTTTGTCCGTGGAGAGAAATCGGTTAAAGCTAATTGCAACTAGTTCGCAAGGGAATGAGAGAAGGTGCTAATTTATTTATGAAACATGATAACACTACCGAGCGCAAGCTGCATCAACCGCGATGAAAAATCTAAACACATGCATCTGCGTCCTGTTTTTTTCTGACCTTTTCACCTACTTGAGCCGAGCTGTCTTGGAAGCAAATAAAGTAGACGAATGGAACGTGACTTTTTTATTTCGATGCAGTTACGGTGCCACTTCCTCCTACTAAAATAAGCACACCACACGTGGCAGAAGAAGCAAAAACTTAAAATTAAGCCGCAAAAAGGCTGAATATGTATACCGTATGGCGTATGGCAAAATGGAGGGCATTGTGGACAGCTGTGGCCCCAAAGTAGCACCTGGGAATGCTAGAGTAGTCTAAACTAAACGAATGAACGCTCTAGTGACCACGGTTTCTTTATTATAATCCATTTATGTAAGACAGCGAGTCAAGACTTTAGATTGTGGGAAAGTTATCATTATTCTTATTATTCTTTGTAACAATATTGCCTATTACAAAAGTACTAAGACCTGAGGTATACCAGGTAGAGTCAACTAGCACATTTTCGCCGAATTGTTTACTCTTCGATCACAATTCACAACGTCTAATCTACCAATGCATTGCTATCTACCTTGGTATAATAGGCCCGGTTTCTGAATTGAGAATTTTTGTAAGTTTTTTTGTAAGTAACTTTCTGTCACGTCCTTTTACGAGAAATCTGCAGAGACAGAACGATACTTAAGTACTTGCTTAACGAATTTGTCAATTCAGAAATCGGCAGATAGTATATTCAGTAGCATAGTTAGTTAATTGACTATGCCATTGACTCTACATGTGTACGACATTGACTATCAAATCAATTCGAATCGACACTCCATTCCCAAAAGATTTTGCTCGTATGCCGCTTGCTTGGCTCATTATAATATGCGTGCACTGACTTGAAAAAAAAAAACTAAGGCAGTGAAAAAAGTGCACTTGAAGACCTTCAAACTTCAAGTTGCAATCAGAGCAAATAAATATCTTTAGCCCAAGTTCAACTTGAGAGAGCGATAGTTTATCGCGCTAAGACGCCAAGACCTCCAGTTCCAAAGGCCTTCGAAGGGCTCGTTTATGGTGTACAAAAAGAGGGTGTTGTATTCCGAATTTCCGACGCGACGGAAATGTGACACTTGAATCGTCATCTTTTTGTTAAAGTTCTAAGGCCCGGTTTCCGAATGGAGAATTTTACTAAGCAAATACTTAAGTATCGTTCTGTCAGGCTCTTCTGAAATCTGCGGAGACAGAACGATACGTACCTATGTCATCAATAAAGGTAGGAAACTGTAGGCCAAAAACTAGAGACCCGCATTTTATTTACTTATCGGAAACAATTACATTGGTGAAACAAGAAGGAATAAAGTTTTTTTTTCCTTAATAAACAAGCTTGATGCCTAGTATGGCAGAACCTTTGTAAATATTGGGGTTGTAGCTTGCTGTCACTTAAGGAACATAACACCATGTTTACTACCACCGAGGGTGTAGTTTTTGCCCCAGCCCGTCGCAAGCGCAGACGATGCACGCGGTTTTAAATTTAGAACGCTCTTTCGTTGGTTACCAACTGACAACTTGACGGTTTCGAAAATAGAACGCTAAAACATCGAACCGCGAGATCCATGCGTTGTCGTGTGACCCAAATGTCACTAGCTTTATTTTAAATATGGTTAGTGAAACACAGTTGTGAGCTGAAACTATGGTAAGTAAGAAGGTTAAAAGCATTACTAACACATATACGTCTTGCACTGGCAATGAGAAAATGAGATGTTTCCGCGATTCAGTGACGAAGAAGAAATGTTATGAAATGAAAGATAGCTTTTGCAAACGTAGTAAAAAGTACTACGTAAGATATTATTTTTAAAATCAAATGATAAATTTCATTGAATATACAGAGCTTTTATTACCGACGTCAACCAGAAGAGTGATGTGAGTGTACTTAGTGTCAAAGTTTTTATCACAACAAGACCAATAATACCCAGTCGGTAACAAGCTAACACGTTCCTTATAAATACGTCCATATCGAGTACAAAGTGAGTGGTAACAAGTAATTGGGCTGGCATGGCATACACAGATCAATATCTTGGCCTTGTCCATAACACAAGTGCCTAGGAGACTAATGGCGCATAAGAATGGTCATTTATTTGTGAATTTTAATGTCCACTCAATGTCGAGACAAAGGCATTGGCACCGGACAAATATTTTTGTCGTATAGACGGTCTTTATAGATCCGATTCAAGCGTCGTCGATCAAACTATGAGATGGACCGTTTTCCAAAGCAATAAGGACTAGAGTTTTGAACAGTCTTATCGGGAATTTCATATCCTTGGTCATTCATAAACAGAGATGGGCGGTGGGTATATACCCAATCTACCCATTTGGGTATTTACCGGGTACATTGGGTATATACCCGGTAAATACCCGTATGCACCCATTTGCTGGGTATATACAATTTGTGACTTAAAATTAACAACAAAGTATGCCAATCAGTTCTAAACCATGTTCCCTACGCAAAGTACGTCTTAGTGATTTTTCGTTGAACGCATATTTACAAAGTTATGCATGTTTTTGTGATTTCTTTGTAGGAAAACGAATATTCATAAGGACATTTGTCTTATATTTTTATAGAATTAACAACCGGTATGTTAAAAAAGTACTTTGTCATACTTTGTATGACTAATATAATAGTTTTTAATATGAATTTAACAATAATTATTATTGATTAGGAACCAAGTGTCAAAAATTTATATTTACATTGAAACGGTAGACAATACACTGATGAAGTCAGGTCATTTCGGTCTAATTAAAATGCGAAGACGGGTTAAGTGTTGCAAATAACAAAAAATTATAATCATAAAGTATGGTTTTATGTTTGTTCTCCCCGAACAAAGAATAACTAAAACTTATTAAATTCGTTTATTTTATTTTGCAAATGGCATTGTGCTCAAAATGCTATACGGTGAAATGTAAGCCGTCCAGCCACCTCATTACGTCCGAGTCGGCCTCATCTACACCAGCCTTGGATGGCGAACAGCGGGTAGTCGTAGTTGATGTGAAACATCGTCTGAACCCGCCCGCACACGCAACTCGGGTCCGACCCACAGTTACATTTTGTGTATTTAGCTCCGCACACCTTCCCCATAAGACCCGGAATATATTTATTTGAGTCCAGTGCTTTCTGGGAAGATGGAAACCTGGCACACGGATATCTGGCTCGGACTCGAGATGCTTGTTAGGCAGGTTTACAGAGGTCCACCGATCCCGCCATTTCTCCATCAGCGTTCTGTCATTCTGCAAGAGTTCATGGGCCTGCATGGCATGGCAAGATGGTTGCAATTCTCTGATGCAAACCCGGTTCGGTCAAAATCCCATCAAAATTGAGGGTTGCTTTGACCAAGTGCTTGTAGTAACTTCTAACATCGAAGCAGGATTCCAAAAGAAACTCAAAACAGTGGCGGTATTCGTGGATCTCAGCTCAGCATTTGAAACTCTCTGGAACATGTCTGGAAACAGGGACAGTCAGGGACTACCCTACGAGCTCGTAATTTTTTTTAAATGCAACGCACGTATTGTCTTTATGACGCCCTTTACGCCCTCCTTTCAAACGCCAAACTCTGAACAATAGTGTTACGCAGGGCTTAGTCCTGGCGCCTACGCTTAACAACGTCTACGTCAGTTACATATCAAAAGTCTCCGGGCGATCATTTATGTAGGCGACGACATTGCCATCACAGCACAAGCTTCGACACTGGACAAAGCGACAACACTGGTTCAGGAAGCCGTTGCAAAGTTTGAGCGCTATTTCATCGACTGGGGACTTAAACCTAACCCATGTAAAAGTTTCAGTTGCTTGTTTTACCTCAACAATAGGCAAGCTAGTAAGTGAAGGTGTTAAACGCAGTTTCTGCAATGAAGCACGACCCTAACCCACTGCGCATATCAATACTAGCCCTTGTCCATAGTGCGGCCCGAGCCAGTGTAGGCCGGCCATCATACTGACCTGGTTGACGTTGAACTGAACATCGCCATTAGGAACATATTCGGAACGGTCAGACCCACAAATACCAATTGGCTTCCCGTCATTTCCTACATATTCCCGTCACGTCTGTGGAGATAATTAATGATCAGAATGGAGTATGATAAGATCAACAATATGCCGCACCTGTCACTAGTACCTTATCTTCAGGCAACCCGTAGTGATCTTCGCCTACCATGAGAGAGATCTTTTGCCATGCCATGCAGGCCCACGAACTCTTGCAGGACGACAGAACGGTGGTGGAGAAATGGCGGGATCAGTGCCTAACAGAGAGCTGCCTAACAAGCATCTCGAGTCCGAGCCAGACATCCGTGTGCCAGGTTTCCATCTTCCCAGAAAGCACTGGACCCAAATAAATATATTCCGGGTCTTACGGGGAAGGTGTGCGGAGCTAAATACACAAAATGTAACTGTGGGTCGGACCCAAGTTGCGTGTGCGGGCAGGTTCAGACGATGTCCCACATCAACTACGACTACCCGCTGTTCGCCATCCAAGGCGGCGGTGTCGATGAGGCCGACTCGGACGTAATGAGGTGGCTGGAGGACTTACATTTCACTGTATAGCATTTTGAACACAATGCCATTTGCAAAATAAAATAAACGAATTTAATAAGTTTTAGTTATTCTTTGTTCGGGAAGAACAAACATAAAACCATACGTTATGATAATATTTTTTTGTTATTTGCAACACTTAACCCGTCTTCGCATGTTAATTAGACCGAAATGACCTGACTTCATCAGTGTATTGTCTACAGTTTCAATGTAAATATAAATTTTTGACACTTGGTTACTAATCAATAATAATTATTGTTAAATTCATATTAAAAAATATTTTATTAATCATACAAAGTATGACAAAGTACTTTTTAAACATAAAAAAAAGTAAGATGTAGCCTGTACAATTGGTCATGTCCCACTATCTGGGCAAAGGCCTTCTCTCAGAGAGAGAGTTCGAGCTTAATCACCACGCGTGCTCAATGCGGGTTGGCGATTTTTGCGTTGAGGGTATAATGCCTCATACGCTCAGGTTTCCTCACGATGTTTTTCCTTCACCGTCAGCGAGTGGTATTGCTACTACAAATTCACAAATGTACGTAACTTTTAAATTAAACAAAGTCATAGATACATGCCAGCACCGGGAATCGAACCGAGGACCTTTCGCTTCAGAGTCCACTGTTCTACCCACTAGACCACCACCGCACCGCACCCACCTTTTTAAACATACCGGTTGTTAATTCTATAAAAATAAACGACAAATGTCCTTATGAATATTCGTTTTCATACAATGAAATCACAAAAACATGCGTAACTTTGTAAATATGCGTTCAACAAAAAATCACTAAGACGTACTTTGCGTAGGAAACATGGTTTAGAAGTGATTGGCATACTTTGTTTTTCATTTTAATAATTTTCATTATGCTTGAAATCACAAATTGAATGTACCCAGCAAATGGGTGCATACGGGTATTTACCGGGTACATATCGGGTAAATACCCACAGGTGGGTATATACCCGGGTACGTGCCCATCTCTGTTCATAAAATTATCCCAATGTCCTCGAAACTTTAACTATACTATGACTGCTATTCTACAAAGTGCCACCCGCCAAAAAGCCCTCTAACTTCCACTAAATTCACATGACCGCTTAAATTTCCATATAATCTGTGATTGATGGATGAAAACTTCATTCAGAATTTGAAGTTAAAAACGTGAGTGTAGTTACGGCATTACAGTAAATTGGGCGTCTGTGTACTTCACCATTCGTCTGTGGCACGAATATAACGTCAAAATGACATTGACATTTTAACATATTTATTTAATTTGTAATCTGTTTTTCATTTGCTTTTTTCATGTTCTACTGTTTGATACAGTATTTTAAATGAAGAAGAATACAAAATATTAACAAGTGATGGTGGTGGACAGGTTTCAATTGTCGAGATATTGAATTTGCGAATGGTGAGTACAATCTGTAGAAACCACCAGCTCTGAGCTCACTCCGTTTCTAACGAAGGCTAATATTGGGGCTGTCTAATGACTCCCACTGCAGGACATGACAAAGAGGCGCCAGAGTCCATGGAACATGTTCTGTGTGACTACGATGCTCTAGCTAGTAAACGCATGAGTGTTCTCGGGATAGCATATCTTAGACCGGAAGAATATAACTTCCTCAACCTCCGTGACGTTCTAAAGTGTCCCGGGCTCTCAGCTCTCTCTTAGTATGGGCCCATACTAATAAGGAAAGATAAGGCTAATTACATCAATTCCCATAGTAGTAATAAAAGTACACAGGATAATAGATCAAGATATGTAAAGTATTAAAATAAAAGTAAACAGAAACATACCCTCGTTCTAAAGACTAAGACGGACTTCTGGGTCTTTGTAGAACATCAGTCCAGAATGTATTAACTCCACTCACCCACTGGCTTAATTAAAATCATCAAATAACAATTTCTAACGGTGAAGTATTTTCTTTTTTTCAGCAAATTCATAACGTGGGAGGCATATCAAAGTGGAGACTAACTTTACTGTGCACACAATTCGAAGACAGTCCATCTTTGAAGCTACGAGCTGAAGGCAAGGCAAAAAGGAGGAAAGGCCCAGATTTTGCGAAAACGTAAGTGCGAGATGCCGCTACCCAATAGTGGGATAAAACTTTTATTGTCACATAGTTCTCCCCTAGATGTGAGGATGGTCCTCTTTATTAGTGGGCTCACTCTTAGTAAGTGGAAATCCAAGGGCCCTCCCTCTCGCACCATCCAGTGATTTTTATTATTTTTAATAACATACAAAATTTCTTCTTATTTTCAGAAAAAGAATGACCTGCAACGAAGCCCAAGTAGGACACCATGCCCTTAAAGGATCTGCCGCCCGCTGCTGTAAAAAGATACCTACATGTTAAACTGGCGTTTTTTAAAACTAAAAGAAAGATTTTTGGTATGGCGTTCAATAAAGAACTTTTCGAAATGAGGTAGCCACGCTTACATTTATTTCATTAAATAAGACGATAGACTTATTGATAAAATTTGTTTTAATTATACCTACCTAAGTACTTGAAAAATAACAATGTCAGGGTCATTAGTAGTTTTTAGGGTTCCGTACCCAAAGGGTAACCAAACTGGACCCTATTACTAAGACTTCGCTGTCCGCCCGTCTGTCTGTCCGTCCGACCGTCTGCCACCGGGGCCTTAGCCTGTAACGCAATAGCGTGTCGACGGCGTCTCAGTAGAAGGACAAAAATTTCGTCATTTTTCTCCTACAACTAGAGAACTAATACTCTAGAACTAAAACATTAAAATGACCGAAAGCATTAATAAATCGTAATTGAAGCCGTCAACTGGGAGCCCACTTTAGCACCATTGCGTTACAGGCTAAGGCCCCAGGTCTCATAAACCGTGATAGTTAGACAGTTGAAATTTTCACAGATGATGTATTTCTGTTGCCGCTATAACAACAAATACTTACAAAAATACAGAATAACATAAATATGGGGGCTCCCATACAACAAACGGAATTTTTGTCGTTTTTATAGATACGGAACCCTGCGTTCGACTCGCACTTGGCCGGTTTTTTTATAGTTGAAGCTTATGGTTTTCAGCCTTTTGAAGATATGCCTGTAAAATAATAGCGTGAAACATAGCTTTGAGTACCTACGTATGATACATGTTGCTTGCTTGACACATGTCCAAATGTTATATTGCTCTTAACATTAAATTTATTACGGACATCACAATGACATTCCAATGTCATTGGGACATCATGAAGAAATAAAACGAGACTTGTTGATTATTTGTAAAACAATAGAGCAACGTGAGAAGTTTTTTAAGCAGAGACGCCTGCAGAACTGTAATAGCAGCAATTACCATAGCTTTGACTATTTATCTCGTTGCTTGATGATAACTTATAGGAAGTTATTTTATACATTGTAATAAGTTGAAAAAGCAAATTAAACTGTAAGTAAAAGTAAGTAAGATGTAGCCTGTACAATTGTACACACGACAGCCCGTCGACTTTTACAAGCTAGCACTCTACTCGGTTACATTACGGGTGACTTTACAATAATAGTGTACAGTCTGACGTGCTGTCGTGTGTACATGTCCCACTAGCTCAAAGGCCTCTCAGAGAGAGAGAGAGAGAGAGAGAGAGAGAGAGAGAGGAAGAACTTAGGCCCGGTTTCTGAGTTGAGAATTTGACTAAGCACATACTTACGTATCGCTCTGTCAAGCTCTTTCGTGAGAAATCTGCAGAGACAGGACGATACTTACCCATTTGCTTAGCAAAATTCTCAACTCAGAAACCAGGCCTTAATCACCACGCGTGCTCAATGCGGGTTGGCGGTTTTTGCGTTGAGGGTAGGTATAATGCCTCATACGCTCAGGTTTCCTCACGATTATGAAATAAATTAAAGTCATACCCAGTGGCGTAGCTACATATGGGCAAAGAGGGGCAATATCCCGGGGCCCCCTCGGGCCCTGACACCAAACCGTATTGAACTAGCTAAACATTCTCTAAGGAAAAATTCAATAATTAATTTCTCTGTTTTAGACTGATTTTTTTAAGGGCCCTTTAAGCATTCAGTAGTATTTGTATATACCTATCTATATGTTGACTTGATAAAACCTAAAAACTTAAGGTGGGGCCCCAGTTTGTTTTTTGCCCCAGGGCCCTTGGTTACCTAGTTACGCCACTGACTAGGCCACCAACACCACTTCACTGCAAATTAAACTGTACTGAATAAAAATATAGAGCTGTTTAAATAATTGTAATAAGTTGAAAATGCAAATTAAACTGTACTGAATAAAAATATACAGCTGATTTAATATAAAGAAGGACATCAGAGTGGGAATTAAACTCAATTAGGAACTTAATTATTTTAATTTTACAGAAAACTTCTGAAATTAAATTAAAAAGCTTGTTGGCCTGGCCTGTTGCTTCATCTCTAGTCACGTCTTTTTCTTCTGCCTGAGACACTGAAATGTAACAAAAAAAAAACACATAAGGATTGTATAAAGTATTTTTTTCAGCCGGAGATGAGATATCCCTTTTTGTTTTATTGAAATAATTGTGGCAGAATTACCAATGGGGTAACCAAAAATTGAATGTCCAGTGGTTGCAATGCTGGTCCTAGGTGACTTACAATCTTACATAGGAATCTACCTGTGAGGTTACAAGAACAATAACCTAGACAGACATCTGCCTCCGGACCGAGCCAGGCAATACAATTCTCTAACACCCCGTGGCTTTTTGTCATCTAGACAAAGCTAACTAAGAGGTTGGCCCAGGGCCTGTTTAACCCATCTGGTGCCATATTGATCAAATTTTGGTTAGGGCAGGTTACGGTGTAACCTAAACTAACCTTTTTGGAGCCGACAGAATGCACTTGTTCAAAATGTTTCCAATGTTGGTAATCTGATCACATTCTCTGACTATAGTCACAGTTTTTTTTATAGTAATAAATTACACCCACCTAGGATCATAGGAGGCTGGAGGCACACTTGCCTCGAAGCGGGAAGAGTCTTGAAGCAAACTCTCTTGACTTTCTTCATATCTCCAGCTTTGATTTACTTCCTGTCTTGTCAAAAAACTATCCTTTTTGATTACTCTGGGTAGGTAAGTAGGTACTTGATTTTCTTCATCTTGTCAAAATATATCTTGCTGAAAAATAAAAAGTTCCATATGAATAAATAGGTAGAGGTATGTATATACCGAGATGGATGAGAGACTGAACTTAAGTAAATGAAGAGAGATCAGACACTGAAATGTAACAAAAAAAACACATAAGGATTTGATAAAGGTATTTTTTTCAGCCGGAGATGAGATATCTCTTTTTGTTTGATTGAAACACTTATGGCAAAATTACCAATGGGATAACCAAAACTAGAATGTCCAGTGGTTGCAATGCTGGTCCTAGGTGACTTACAATCTATCATAGGAACCTACCTGTAAGGTCACAAGAAAAATAGTCTATACAGACATCAGTCTCATAGGTTCGCCCAAGGCCTGCTTAATCAAAACATATTGCAGGACTCTATCGTCGGATTAAACTAATAAGGAGGCACTTATATTCGGTTGAGTAAGTGACATGCTGTGATATCTCTTTTTGTTTGATTGAAACGCTTATGCTGTCAGAATTAGCAATGGGGTATCTCAGCATGTTATTAATTGTATGTTCATACCACAACCAGAATGAAACGTTGGGCCATCGTTCATTGTATGTTAAAATGCACTTGTTCAAAATATTTCCTTTTGAATTCACGGACACTGGTAATCTGATCTCGTTCTCTGACTATAGTCATGATGACATTTAAAGTAATAAACTACACCCACCGGATTGATATATCTTTGTCATCCACATCATATGAGGCACGCTTGCCTCGAAGCGGAAAGAAGCAAACTCTCTTCATGTCTCCGGCTTTGATTTTTTTCCTGTCGTGTCAAACTATCCTTTTTGATTAGTGTTCTTTAAGTATCAACTCTAGGTAGGTACGTAGGTTTGATTTATACTTGATTTTCTTCATCTTCTCAAAATATATCTTGCTGAAAAATAAAAAGTTCCATGAATAAATAAGTAGGTATGTATGTACCTAGCTAATGAGAGACTGAACTTAAGTAAATGAAGAGAGATGCTGCAGAAAAACAGCTTTCAGAGTTCATGAAACTAGATTAACTACCAGATCAAAATGCGTGACGCAACAGGCAGAAAGTTGCAATTCGTATATTTAAATACCTCTAGAAATGTGCCTAGAGGTATACAAAATACGATTTCATGCTTAAATGTGGCCGTGAGGACTGGTTTTGGACAAAAAAGTGCCTTGAAGATGTAGTTGGTCTGTTTTTTTGACTTGCAATATTTTCCACATTTTCTAACGAATTCTGATGAAATAAAGATGTGGGGTACTTACTTTGATGATATGAAAGTCTCCTGTGGCTCAATCCAATTCTCAAATCACCTTTAGTCGATAGAAGGCTTAGCGAAAGTTAGCTGTACCTACGAAGACGGCCGCCAAAACATACTCTAAGTTAGACGAAAGAAACGTCAAAACGGCGATTAGTGATGTGAATTGAATGAGCGAAATCGCATTTTTGGCGTATTCGTTCATTCAATAGCTGGCGGAGAAATTAAAAAAAAAAACCCGCCAAACTGACAAGCAAACCCGCTAAGTTAGACGAACTTATCGCGTGTGCACATTACAGAATAACACTCTATGACTGCTATTCTACCATGTGCCACCCGCCAAAAAGCCCTCTAACTTCCACTAAATTCACATGACCGCTTAAATTTCCAAATAATCTGTGATTGATGGATGAAAACTTCATTCAGAATTTGAAGTTAAAAACGTGAGTGTAGATATGGCATTACAGTAAATTGGGCGTCTGTGTACTTCACCATTCGTCTGTGGCACGAATATAACGTCAAAATGACATTGACATTTTAACATATTTATTTAATTTGTAATCTGTTTTTCATTAGCTTTTTTCATGTTCTACTGTTTGATACAGTATTTAAATGAAAAAGAATACAAAATATTAACAAGTGATGGTGGTGGACAGGTTTCAATTGTCGAGATATTGAATTTGCGAATGGTGAGTACAATCTGTAGAAATCACCAGCTCTGAGCTCACTCCGTTTCTAACGAAGGCTAATATTGGGGCTGTCTAATGACTCCCACTGCAGGACATGACAAAGAGGCGCCAGAGTCCATGGAACATGTTCTGTGTGACTACGATGCTCTAGCTAGTAAACGCATGAGTGTTCTCGGGATAGCATATCTTAGACCGGAAGAATATAACTTCCTCAACCTCCGTGACGTTCTAAAGTGTCCCGGGCTCTCAGCTCTCTCTTAGTATGGGGCCATACTAATAAGGAAAGATAAGGCTAATTACATCAATTCCCATAGTAGTAAAAAAAGTACACAGGATAATAGATCAAGATAAAGTATTAAAATAAAAGTAAACAGAAACATACCCTCGTTCTAAAGACTAAGACGGACTTCTGGGTCTTTGTAGAACATCAGTCCAGAATGTATTAACTCCACTCACCCACTGGCTTAATTAAAATCATCAAATAACAATTTCTAACGGTGAAGTATTTTCTTTTTTTCAGCAAATTCATAACGTGGGAGGCATATCAAAGTGGAGACTAACTTTACTGTGCACACAATTCGAAGACAGTCCATCATTGAAGCTACGAGCTGAAGGCAAGGCAAAAAGGAGGAAAGGCCCAGATTTTGCGAAAACGTAAGTGCGATATGCCGCTACCCAATAGTGGGATAAAACTTTTATTGTGACATAGTTCTCCCCAAGATGTGAGGATGGTCCTCTTTATTAATGGGCTCACTCTTAGTAAGTGGATTTCCAAGGGCCCTCCCTCTCGCACCATCCAGTGATTTTTATTATTTTTAATAACATACAAAATTTCTTCTTATTTTCAGAAAAAGAATGACCTGCAACGAAGCCCAAGTAGGACACCATGCCCTTAAAGGATCTGCCGCCCGCTGCTGTAAAAAGATACCTACATGTTAAACTGGCGTTTTTTAAAACTAAAAGAAAGATTTTTGGTATGGCGTTCAATAAAGAACTTTTCGAAATGAGGTAGCCACGCTTACATTTATTTCATTAAATAAGACGATAGACTTATTGATAAAATTTGTTTTAATTATACCTACCTAAGTACTTGAAAAATAACAATGTCAGGGTCATTAGTAGTTTTTAGGGTTCCGTACCCAAAGGGTAACCAAACTGGACCCTATTACTAAGACTTCGCTGTCCGCCCGTCGGTCTGTCCGTCCGACCGTCTGTCGCCGGGGCCTTAGCCTGTAACGCAATAGCGTGTCGACGGCGTCTCAGTTGTAGGACAAAAATTTCGTCAGTTTTCTCCTACAACTAGAGAACTAATACTCTAGAACTAAAACATTAAAATGACCGAAAGCACTAATAAATCGTAATTGAAGCCGTCAACTGGGAGCCCACTTTGGCACCATTGCGTTACAGGCTAAGGCCCCAGGTCTCATAAACCGTGATAGTTGGACAGTTGAAATTTTCACAGATGATGTATTTCTGTTGCCGCTATAACAACAAATACTTACAAAAATACAGAATAAAATAAATATGGGGGCTCCCATACAACAAACGGAATTTTTGTCGTTTTTATAGATACGGAACCCTGCGTTCGACTCGCACTTGGCCGGTTTTTTTATAGTTGAAGCTTATGGTTTTCAGCCCTGTTGAAGATATGCCTGTAAAATAATAGCGTGAAACATAGTTTTGAGTACCTACGTATGATACATGTTGCTTGCTTGACACATGTCCAAATGTTATATTGCTCTTAACATTAAATTTATTACGGACATCATGAAGAAATAAAACGAGTCTTGTTGATTATTTGTAAAACAATAGAGCAACGTGAGAAGTTTTTTAAGCAGAGACGCCTGCAGAACTGTAATAGCAGCAATTACCATAGCTTTGACTATTTATCTCGTTGCTTGATGATAACTTATAGGAAGTTATTTTATACATTGTAATAAGTTGAAAATGCAAATTAAACTGTAAGTAAAAGTAAGTAAGATGTAGCCTGTACAATTGTACACACGACAGCCCGTCGACTTTTACAAGCTAGCACTCTACTCGGTTACATTACGGGTGACTTTACAACAATAGTGTACAGTCTGACGTGCTGTCGTGTGTACATGTCCCACTAGCTCAAAGGCCTCTCAGAGAGAGAGAGAGGAAGAACTTAGGCCCGGTTTCTGAGTTGAGAATTTGACTTTGACTTTGTAGCACATACTTACGTATCGCTCTGTCAAGCTCTTGTGAGAAATCTGCAGAGACAGGACGATACTTACCCATTTGCTTAGCAAAATTCTCAACTCAGAAACCAGGCCTTAATCACCACGCGTGCTCAATGCGGGTTGGCGGTTTTTGCGTTGAGGGTAGGTATAATGCCTCATACGCTCAGGTTTCCTCACGATTATGAAATAAATTAAAGTCATACCCAGTGGCGTAGCTACATATGGGCAAAGAGGGGCAATATCCCGGGGCCCCCTCGGACCCTGACACCAAACCGTATTGAACTAGCTAAACATTCTCTAACGAAAAATTCAATAATTAATTTCCCTGTTTTAGACTGATTTTTTTAAGGGCCCTTTAAGCATTCAGTAGTATTTGTATATACCTATCTATATGTTGACTTGATAAAACCTAAAAACTTAAGGTGGGGCCCCAGTTTGTTTTTTGCCCCAGGGCCCTTGGTTACCTAGTTACGCCACTGACTAGGCCACCAACACCACTTCACTGCAAATTAAACTGTACTGAATAAAAATATAGAGCTGTTTAAATAATTGTAATAAGTTGAAAATACAAATTAAACTGTACTGAATAAAAATATAGAGCTGATTTAATATAAAGAAGGACATCAGAGTGGGAATTAAACTCAATTAGGAACTTAATTATTTTAATTTTACAGAAAACTTCCGATATTAAATTAAAAAGCTTGTTGGCCTGGCCAGGGGGGTTACCCTTGACGCTATTGCGATCCAATTGAAAAAGTTTAAAAAATAATTTCTCTTTGAATTCGCATAGTAATGCTTTGATTTTAAATACTTTGTAATGTTTATTCAAAGGTTAGGCTGTTTTATTCAATAAAAACACAAAATGCCTCTTAATTTGTAAAATATTAAATTTTGTAAATTGCGCCATATTGCGGCCGCATTGGAAACATGCGTCAAGGGTAGAGGGGCTGTTGCTTCATCTCTAGTCACGTTTTTTTCTTCTGCCTGAGACACTGAAATGTAACAAAAAAAAAACACATAAGGATTGTATAAAGTATTTTTTTCAGCCTGAGATGAGATATCCCTTTTTGTTTTATTGAAATAATTGTGGCAGAATTACCAATGGGGTAACCAAAAATTGAATGTCCAGTGGTTGCAATGCTGGTCCTAGGTGACTTACAATCTTACATAGGAATCTACCTGTGAGGTTACAAGAACAATAACCTAGACAGACATCTGCCTCCGGACCGAGCCAGGCAATACAATTCTCTAACACCCCGTGGCTTTTTGTCATCTAGACAAAGCTAACTAAGAGGTTGGCCCAGGGCCTGCTTAACCCATCTGGTGCCATATTGATCAAATTTTGGTTAGGGCAGGTTACGGTGTAACCTAAACTAACCTTTTTGGAGCCGACAGAATGCACTTGTTCAAAAATGTTTCCTTTTGAATTCACGGATACTGGTAATCTGATCACATTCTCTGACTATAGTCACAGTTTTATTTAAAGTAATAAATTACACCCACCTAGGATCATAGGAGGCCGGAGGCACACTTGCCTCGAAGCGGGAAGAGTCTTGAAGCAAACTCTCTTGACTTTCTTCATATCTCCGGCTTTGATTTTCTTCCTGTCTTATCAAAAAACTATCCTTTTTGATTACTCTGGGTAGGTAAGTAGGTACTTGATTTTCTTCATCTTGTCAAAATATGTATATCTTGCTGAAAAATAAAAAGTTCCATGAATAAATAGGTAGAGGTACTTATGTATATACCGAGATGGATGAGAGACTGAACTTAAGTTAATGAAGAGAGATCAGACACTGAAATGTAACAAAAAAAAACACATAAGGATTTGATAAAGGTATTTTTTTCAGCCGGAGATGAGATATCTCTTTTTGTTTGATTGAAACACTTATGGCAAAATTACCAATGGGATAACCAAAACTAGAATGTCCAGTGGTTGCAATGCTGGTCCTAGGTGACTTACAATCTATCATAGGAACCTACCTGTAAGGTCACAAGAAAAATAGTCTATACAGACATCTGTCTCCGGTCCGAGCAAGACAATTCTCTAACAGCCCATGGCTTTTTGTCATCTAGACAAGGCTAACTAAGAGGTTCGCCCAAGGCCTGCTTAATCAAAACATATTGCAGGACTCTATCGTCGGATTAAACTAATAAGGAGGCACTTATATTCGGTTGAGTAAGTGACATGCTGTGATATCTCATTTTGTTTGATTGAAACGCTTATGCTGTCAGAATTAGCAATGGGGTATCTCAGCATGTTATTAATTGTATGTTCATACCACAACCAGAATGAAACGTTGGGCCATCGTTCATTGTATGTTAAAATGCACTTGTTCAATATATTTCCTTTTGAATTCACGGACACTGGTAATCTGATCTCGTTCTCTGACTATAGTCATGATGACATTTAAAGTAATAAACTACACCCACCGGATTGATATATCTTTGTCATCCACATCATATGAGGCACGCTTGCCTCGAAGCGGAAAGAGTATCGAAGCAAACTCTCTTCATGTCTCCGGCTTTGATTTTTTTCCTGTCGTGTCAAACTATCCTTTTTGATTAGTGTTCTTTAAGTATCAACTCCAGGTAGGCACGTAGGTTTGATTTATACTTGATTTTCTTCATCTTCTCAAAATATATCTTGCTGAAAAATAAAAAGTTCCATGAATAAATAAGTAGGTATGTATGTACCTAGCTAATGAGAGACTGAACTTAAGTAAATGAAGAGAGATGCTGCAGAAAAACAGCTTTCAGAGTTCATGAAACTAGATTAACTACCAGATCAAAATGCGTGACGCAACAGGCAGAAAGTTGCAATTCGTATATTTAAATACCTCTAGAAATGTGCCTAGAGGTATACAAAATACGATTTCATGCTTAAATGTGGCCGTGAGGACTGGTTTTGGACAAAAAAAGTGCCTTGAAGATGTAGTTGGTCTGTTTTTTTGACTTGCAATATTTTCCACATTTTCTAACGAATTCTGATGAAATAAAGATGTGGGGTACTTACTTTGATGATATGAAAGTCTCCTGTGGCTCAATCCAATTCTCAAATCACCTTTTCTAGTCGATAGAAGGCTTAGCGAAAGTTAGCTGTACCTACGAAGACGGCCGCCAAAACATACTCTAAGTTAGACGAAAGAAACGTCAAAACGGCGATTAGTGATGTGAATTGAATGAGCGAAATCGCATTTTTGGCGTATTCGTTCATTCAATAGCTGGCGGAGAAATTAAAAAAAAAAACCCGCCAAACTGACAAGCAAACCCGCTAACTTAGACGAACTTATCGCGTGTGCACACTCTAGAATAGGTACCTATGTATAGTCGGGGAGTAACAGCGAGCGGACTGGGCAGTAAGAATTCGGAACCCAAAGTTTTTTGTTCGAAAGTCCGTTATTGGCTTAAAAAATCTTATCTTTAGACAATATTGAGAAACTAATTTCAATATTTTTTATTTTGGTTCAGTAGTTTGAATTTTACAACGTTTCAAAGAAACGGTTTTATGACGTCACGCGACGGTCTGCATACTGTTGGCGGTCATAGGAACAAAACATTTTAGCGCATAAAAACAAAACTACTGGACCAAAATAAACTAGTGGTTCGCCCCGAACTTTGAACTCGCGACCCTCTATCTCAGTAATCCCTCGACCGATTTGGCTCATGTTCGAACTTAAAAATTCTCTTTGCCTCATTTACCCGCCTGCGAAATTTCATGACGATCCGACTACATTTACTCAAGTTATCGTCGCACGAACATTCATACATACATACATACAAACGCCGGATTGTTACAGTAGACTCGGAGAACTTCGCTCGCTTCGCTCGCTCGTTAAAAAATATTGAAATTAGTTTCTCAATATTGTCTAAAGATAAGATTAGGCCAATAACGGACTTTCGAACAAAAAACTTTGGGTTCCGAATTATTATTTATTTTTGCCATAATATTGCCGTAGCAAATAGGCTAGGAGCGGTGATCTATTTAGCTCCGAATCAGCGAATCTTAGGAGCTCATCTCACAAGTTTAATGGAAAGGGAAATCACAAGTTTGAACTAAATTGAATAAGCGACGCGTCTGAATACTTTTTGCACGTAGAACCGTGACAAATTGATCTCAATCATGCACCAAAACGGAAAAAAGATATTAGATACAAATTCACAATGAAGATTTTCTTGCAATGGAAAGTACAGTCCAAAAGACCAGAGAAATCTAAAGGTATTTTGTAGATACAAATCGACATGCTAGGATATTGTTGTTCGATTGACGCACCTATGCCGCGCGCGATAAGAGCTAATACCCGTGTCATTAAAGAAAACATTTAGGATGAACTTCAAAACACTCGCCCTCTCGCTCTAATTAATACAGTCAAAGCGGGACAACGCTAGGTTTTTAACTCCGACATAAATGTTTTCTGTTATACCATCGGGTATCCTAGTCTGTCGCTGACCGTACTGCTGTGAAATCTCTAACGAAATCGAAAGCTGCCGCCGTACCTTGAACATTATTTTTTGCAGGCAAAAAGGTTTCGAAAGGTCAACGGCACTGTTTTGTGGTCAAAGAAATAGCCAACAATATGAACTAGACCTAACCTAACGGGTTTTTGGTTTCTTCTTTTCTTAAAAGTTAGATAGATACAAATTGAAATATTACTAGTGGTTCGTCCCGAACTATGAACTCGCGAGCCCATAACTCAGCAACCCCTCGACCGATTTGGCTCATCTTCGAACTTAAAAATTCTCTTCGCCTCGTTTACCTGCTTACCAAATTTCATGACGATCCGACTAAATTTACTCAAGTTATCGTCGAACGAACATTCATACATACATACATACATACATACATACATACATACATACATACATACAAACGCCGGATTGTTCCAGTAGACTCGGAGAACTCCGCTCGCTTCGCTCGCTCGTTCAATTATCTGGTACGCTTACAATAAACTTTGAAACATTACCATCCTGATAGCTTAGTCGGCCTTGAGTGAAGGTGCCACTGGACGCTTAAATCGTCTCAGTACGCAGATGCAAATGGCCTAAGTTTAAAAACATAGACTGTTTGTAAAGTTTAATATGATAATGATACATTATGTGTTAAAACTTCCTATTTTAATGAACAAAGCACATATTTTTCACCTAAAATAAGACGGTAAGTAACAAATTACATATTTATAGTCAAATCAATGTCCCACACACAAGGTCGACAATTTGTACTTAGATTGTATAATACGAGTATTTAATGACATCAATATCAATGAATGAGGACGTAAACTGGTTACTATTAGCATTAGATAATCTACGGAATCCGCACGAGTTGTAATAATGTAAACAAAGTGTAGTATACTACGGTCGGCATGCGACGTACCCTCTGACAGCTTCATACTAATTACCAGCAACTCAATTTAATTAAATGGAATGTCAAAATACAAAGGTTTGTAAAGTTTCCCTGAAATTGTATTTCGCAGTTTAAAACAAAACTCCTCTAAACTACATAGGTTTGGTTAGTAAGCAATAATTATAGTTTTACGGTTAAATCTGCATTGTCATTAAAGTTCAGCACAAACATACGTGTGCAACATTAAATGTATAAAAATTTAGACCTGATATTTATGAGATTTTTATTCAATTCAATTCAATTTTTATGGGTGTGACAGCAAATCAGCTTTTCATTAAATGAACTGTCTAACACACAAAATGTTTAGGCGTACCATTATCCAGTTACCGTAGTATAGTGCGTAATATTGTGCCAAGTCGTTATATTTGTACGTAGGCGTGTATTTACAAACATGTAGAGTTCTTTTTGCATTTTCGTTGATTTCAATAATCTGGTTCAAATGTCGTTAGTAGTGAATAGACCCAAAAAACTGTGCCAAAAACCTCCACTGACAACGCACCCGAATAACTGATTACTATCCGTCCGGATTTGTTCGAATATATCCGGAATATCGCAGGTATTTAATAGTTTGTTGTCTTTTGTTTTTAATACTTTGGCACTTGATATCTTAATAGTTTTATGACTATAACGCCCGGTTTTTTCATAATTATCCGGGAAAAAAATAATTCCTACTACAGGAGAACATCGAACTATACATCGTAATATAAAAATATATATAGGATATATAGGTCAAAAAGGCGAACACTCCCGTAAATAAACACCCGACTGTTTAACATAACACTTAAACCGAAGCGAATCCGTTCAGTGAACTTTCAAAATGTATTTTCAGTAAACAATGTTACGGGTTTTTGTTTACAACGGCCACGGCTGCACTGGCGGACAGCCAACCTGCAAATTAGACCGGAGGTTCAGTGCGAAATTGTGATTGGTATTGCTAGTACTCTTTACCTCTCTTTTCAGTAATTATTGGAAATTCTGCAGAAGGCACCACAGCCGGTCTATGATGCGCGAAAAGAATTCAACGTGAAGTATGTCGCAGAAGCTAACATGGCTACCCTTCACGACTGATAAGATTTTCAAGGTAAAAGCAAGTATATAAACTAAGTGACAAACTACTGCAGACTTGAGTCGCGTTTCGCGAAAAGGCACGACACTAACATAACTACGGAACTACCCGTCGTAGACAGAAGGAGTATCTCGCGGGCAAACGTACTTCTTCAAGCCGTATTCATTGGAAGAGTAACGATACGCGAAAGTTCGTAATTTAAGGTCGCTCAGAAGGCTCGATCGATGAAAAGGCTATTCAAAAGTAGTATCTACCAGCTAATAAAAAACCTAGGCGTGATCCAAATTGGGAACCTGTTAACTAATTGAATACTAAGTGATATCAACACTAGTCGAAACCGTCCGTTTACAATACTCGCACTGTAACTGGAGTCGGTAGGGAAGTGAGAAGTGAAGATAATGCTCAGACCCGGTTGCCTTTCCTCAATATTTTGTAGTCCCTCGAGAGAGCATAAAAGCAAAGAATTAGACGATTCATCGCCCGAAAGAGGCTTTCAGATTAATATTAGCAGCACTCGAAAGTGGATTTCAGGTACATATAGAACTTAAGTTCTTTACCTTAAATCCACGTTCGGGATTGTGGCACTCGAAAGAAGATAGGTAGAGAAAAATAAGTGGTGAAGGAAGAAGTGAAGTAAATGGGAGGTAAACGTGTAATAAAGCGATGGAACTGGCAATATTTAACAGTAATTTAGCACAGGATACATTTAATTTGGATCATTGGGCTGAAACTATTGTATTTCACGCCAACGTTCGTGTTTCAACGCAGCGTTGACGGCGCGAAAAATTCCTCTTTTCATTTATTCCTGTTCGTGGCAAAAAAATCTATTCTGTGAATATTATAATGTGTGAATTGGTGAATATGTATATCGGATGATTCAGTAAAGGTACAGTAAACTACAAGAAAAAAAAAAAAGGATCTAAAATCAATAAAAATAAAAAGGGACATACCTACATACAAAGCAACCAAATTGAATATTTAGGCCGACTTGCACCACTTTATTAAATGTGGCTTAAACAGTATTTAACTAAAATCTTCAAACAAAAGTCGATTTAAATAGCGACTTAAGTGGTAATTAAGAAGTGGTGCAAGTCGACCTTAATATCGTAGGAGACGCGATTTCCACGAGACAAAAGGAACAGGAATTTTCTTTCTAATTGTCTTTACCATGAGCCTACAGAAACGAACACAGACTTTTATGTCTGTGGAAACGAACGAGAAACAAATTCAGTACTCAGCAGTAGAAATAGACTAACACGCTACATCTTACGAGATACTCAAAGTTTTGGGGTAAATACTAGGTAACTGGTACACACGACAGCACGTCAGAGTCAGTGTGTACTTTCGTTGCAGTCGCCCATAACGTAAGTGAATAGAGTGCTCCCTTGTACGTGCGTTCTTGCAATTTATGAGCGCGCGTGGACCAGTGTACACTGTACAAAGAACTGCAAACACGTAGAACTACTAAGTAAGGTTCGTCGTTCGCTGGTCCACGCTCTCGTGAATTGCAAGAACTGTACACACGACAGCACGTCAGACTGTACTCTTTTATTGTAAAGTCGCCCGTAACGTAACCGAGTAGAGTGCTAGCGTGTAAGGATCGACCTACTGTCGTGTGTACCTACTTCAAAGCTCAAGCAAGCAGTATCGTCAAGCAGAGTTTTTCGATATCGGGTAGGCTCGCGGCTCACTCTTTCTTGCTGGGCGGGAACAACCGTGACCGGTATAAAAATGACCCGAATAACGTGGCATTTACTTGTCCGAAATGTTCGGTATCGACCGTGGTTGGTGGGTAAGGAAGGGAGAACAATTTCTCGTCAAACTTCACATTATATTAAAGTTAGGCACATGAAGATTATTATTGTTTAGTCACATTTATACAGCGTCCAGTGACCAGTGGCACCTTCACTCACACTAGATGGGGAAAGAGACCACTCAGCGCTGCAGTGCCTGGGACAGTCACTATGTTGGGTATAATACTTATGTATTGTTGTACCTAATATTACCAATATAATAATTATGTTGGGTATATTAATGCAACTCTATTACAGCTGAAAGTTAAAAAGTATGTAGAACGATAAACTTCCGTTGTAAGTCACACACACGTCACGTAACGCACACGTAAATCACGTAATGTACCCATAATAGAGTGTAAAGGCCGTAGAGCGGTCGACTGTACATTTTAACATTATTGCCGATCCCCAAACTAGGCACATGCCTGTTTCGTCACGTAGGAAAAACATCTTGAAACTACACGTCAAACCCACTTATAAGGTCCATTTGCGTCAACCAGCTTAACTCTGAGTTAATGTCAATAATTGTATGGAAATAGGCTAACCCTGACTGGCGCAAGTCCGCCTAAGATAAGTATTCCAAGTATCCGACTTCAGTGAACACAAGACTCTACGGTTCCCCAGTTCCCACATACTGCTAACATTCACACAGCCGCCACGTTGACGTGACATTGCCCTATAAACACGTCACACTGCCTAGTGAGTGACGTCATTAAGTA
This sequence comes from Zelleria hepariella, assembly GCA_949319315.1. NCBI lineage: Eukaryota > Metazoa > Arthropoda > Insecta > Lepidoptera > Yponomeutidae > Zelleria > Zelleria hepariella. The sequence goes on along the minus strand of OX439378.1, from coordinate 8,932,558 downwards.
ATTCAGAGCACATGGCTGTCCTTGCGTTTACTTATTGAGGTTCTACCGCAGAAACGGCGAACTTTCGCGCACTACTCGTATGTGCTCCTTCACTTGGAGCATTCGCCTGTAATGTAACGCTACAGAGCCGAGCATTACATCAGTGAGGGAGGAGAACCGAGCATTACATTGCGCAACTTGTAATTTTCCAGATTCAAGCATTACATTAGTGAGGTAGGAGAACGAGCATTAGTGCGATATTTTGATACAACTTGTAACATCGAATGTTACATTACAGTATTTACAGGCGACTTTACAGCTCGTCAGTCAGGGAGGCAGTAATGTAAAGTAATGCTCAACAAAAAATCGAATCTGAAATGTTTCATTCATCACAGAAGAATGCTCCAAGTCAGAAACACGTCGTAATAACTTGAGAAACCACTTAGACTTTTTAATCTATGTAAAGAAAGATGGAGCGATGGCTCGCGTTTTGAGAAAAGAAACGGGACAATACTTTATTATTATTTTTTTAGGGCGAAAAGAACATACCCACAACCTAGATTCTACAATGAAGCCTGATAGGCAGCGACGGTTTTATAAAATTCCTTAATTTGATGTCGATCGATTTTTATAAGTCATTGAAAGCTTGTTTCGCTGAAAACGGTTAATTCCCAGAAAAAACTAAGGCCTTTGCATCTACGTGAGACCGTGAGTTGATTTATCAGCGTCCAGTGGCACCTTCACTCACACTAGACGGGTGAAGTGACCACTCGGCGCTGCAGTGCCTGGGACATTTTTTAGATGGAGTAGGCTTGCCCAGCACCTTTACCATCCTCACAGCTTAGTTAGCCTAGCCCACAGGAAAGACAAAGTCAATACGTGTGGAGCCAACTAAGCCGCGGGTTTCCTAACGATGTTTTCCTTCATGGTTCGCGAGTGGTATTGCGGTGGCTACTACAAATTCACAAATGTACGTAACCTTGAAATTAAACAAAGTCACAGACACAGTGAAAAAGTGGGTTTAGTTAAGAGTATATGAAATAAATAAGAACGGTAATTTAAACAATAACAATTTAGCCAGCACATAATACTGGGTAGAGTCACATATAAACAGAACAAGCCAAATGTGCAAATTACCAATAAGTGCCACAGCTGAATGCTGAATGTTGCGTTGCGCACACGTCATTTTAATTAGCGAATGTCAAAGTCAGGGTCTTTACTCAAAGCGTTTCGGAACCACCAATGATTCAACTACATAGCTACCGTTTATCACAAAAAGTAATAAAGAAAATGTTAGGACTTATGTTGTTTAATCCGCCGACCCTTTTAGTAAACGGTTTTACACACTTTTATCTATGTCGGTGTAGCTGACTAGTTTCGGTTCTCATTCGGAAGCCTTAATCATGGAGCGGAGCCGGCCCTCGCGACGCCGTGGCCAGCCTCTGACTGCACGCCAGCAGCCACTACAAAATGTGCAGTGCTTACTGTTCAAAAACAAAAAGTGTCTAAAATATGTTCCTGCATCTTTTCACTACAGTTTCGTCCTCTATGAGACAAAAGAGAATACAAACGGGCCAGAGCTTCCATCTTATAAATCGGTGCCCCTAAATTCTGAGGATTATCATGATATACAAAGGTGGACCCAAACCATACATGGACAGAAATAAATTGAAAACCGTCGAGGAGCAATGGGAACGAAGAAGAATTGATCCTTTTGGTATTTCGTAAGCGGCGCCGCATCGCGCAGTAGCAAAGCAAGCCTAATTTTGACGACCATAGCAAACTGTTTATTGGTCATTTAACATCGTAATTACAAATTTACAACACGAAGTAAGTAGAGCAAAACTTTTTAAAGAAGAAATTAGGTAAGACTTTTGAAAAAGTATTTTTTTAAAATTTATTTTATTACCATATCTCGTGGTTGCCCAATTTTGTTCAAGCGTGATCTCGGTTCGGGCATGATTTGACTGTCTATTTTCAAAAGTTACGCACATTCCAGTTTTTTTTGTAGCAATTTCACTTGCTAACTGTGGGCACGTCTCGCTCTATTTGAAGGCCCAGCCAAGGTACATCTTTCTTTCCATAAAACAATGACGAATGTAAAGCTTATCATATAAATTATGTAGAATTTGGGGAACACTATCGGTAGCATTATTAATAACGCGAAGATTAATTTAGAATTCACTCGCTAATTCCGCCGAAGTGGTATTGTTTTCGTCAGTGGTTAACCATAACATACGTGCATTTGAATGCGTAGACTCATACCTAATCATACGTGGCTTAAAATTTAAATCGAAAAACGAAAGGAAAACTCTGAAACAAAGATACCTAGATATTACAGGTTTAGCTGGGAAAAATTTATCCACCTGTAATTTTTATGAGCTCATCTCACTGGTGACATCTACATCAACAAGACGACGCAACTAGATGTAGATTTAAAAACGAAGCAGCTGGCCTGGTATACAATAAAGATTTTCATTCAAGAGTAAAAATAGTAAAATACCTCTAGCTAGGTAAATAAAAGTCAGATATTACCTTAATTTCGTACGTAAATATAGACAGAAAAACAATACGAAGCCATTGACGATCAATAGGCTAGCTAGATCGAATGAGTCGTTTATTGAAACAGAAATGGCGCGGCTAAATTGGCAATAGCCATGTCTGGACAAGCTGACAATGACAACAATTTGTGTCAATATAGCACGACGAACGTAATGCAAGATACACACAGAAGGCACAGTTAAATAAAGATCCATTGTCTTGTCTTCAGTTGACATTGTCTTCAGTTAATTAAATCGGCCGGCCATAAGCTTATTCTTATGCGTTTTGCATGAAACTTCCCGTGTGGTCCCTTAAAAAAATTGGGAAGATCTGATGAAGAAGTTCGGAGATGGAGAACCGAACTCCTCTACGGATAGCAGCAGATTACTCGGAATCAGTGTACCTTTTCAGCAGTGAAGAGTTTTAAAGTATTTGTTAATAGATCACTCATCTTTTTTTCTTTCATCGTGAAAAGACAGAGATAATGCTGGCTTTTAATTTCTTGACCTATAAAATAAACTTTTCCATTGTAAGGAAAACAACTTTGGAAGAAAATTTATAATTTATGTGTCTCTACTCTCTACCAAAGCTTCTCTGTAACCAAGTTGTGGTAAATCATATTCGGTATGGTCCATCTGGCTGAATGAATAATTTGTTAGAATTCAAGGATCACCAGATCCTAGACTAGATCTGCCACGTTAAATATGCGGCGACAGGCCCGACCTACAAAATATTTGTATGCGGACTTGCGAATGCCAAGATCCACTTTGATTCGCAGAGCAAGCAAAAATGCATAAATTAAGTGAAACCTAAAAGGCTCTGTGCAGCCAACATGCACATATTTTACCCTGGACTTTCTCCTCGTTTCAACTACAACATCGAATGAAAGCGTATGGAGCGACTAGCGAGGCGTTTTCCGAACTAATTTGTTACGGGCTTCCGTTATAATTTGTTTAATACTTGTAACCGGTCGCTGGGCGCACGGTTCTTATCAACCTTTTCCTGCACTCTCCGTAAATAAATCACATTATTATGTATGACACGTGACGTGACGCTTCATGCGTTCATGACGCGACCCCATTGCAGTGGAAAAACCAGGGTTTTGTCAGTCAAATACATACGTTTTAAATATACACTTTAATAGTTACGTTGTGCTCCCCTAGCTGGCATGGCTGGTAATTTTGAGCTTTGTTTGACAGCTCGATACGATGCTGTCTATCTCGCTCATTAGAGCAAGAGAGAACACTGTATCGAGCTCGATACAGTCCGTCATTGTGATAAGGTCACTGTGTAAACCCTTGTGTTGTAGAGTTCATTATGTGTCCCTTCAAAACAAAGTCGTCTCCTTTCCCAGAACACAAACCAAGAGTGTGAGAGTCAATAACAAAAAGACATCAATTTTTATCCTAATGAAGAAAGGACGTGACGTCACGAAGGAAGTGCTCCATGTCTCTGTTGGGAAGCCATCATTCCCATACACCGTACGGCTACAACCAGAAATAACTGTAAACCAGTACCGCTGGTACCCGACTGAGTACTCGCGCTGAGAAAACATAGGTCTTTGTTCTATGGTTGTCAGTGAAACTAGACCAGATGGCAAGGTCCCTGGTGTGAGACTAGACTCAGAGGATTGGAGGTCTTCGTAATTTGGAGGCGTCTAAAAACAGCTGTTGACGAAGTGGGATCGTTGCCTTTTACGTACAAACGGTTTTTTACTTGTTGTCAAGCGAGATCCGATGGGATGAGTGTTTTCTCTAATGAGCCTTTGACTATGTGGTCGGGAACGTGGTGCCCCAGTTGGTATGCCCTTGGTTTCTCAAATGAGAGGTCGCAAGTTCGATTGCCAGCGGTAGCAAGGAATGTAAGTACCGATTAGTTATGTCCTCAACAGATAATTTGACAAGATTCGTTCAAATTAGTCCAGCCGTTTAATTAAACATTAAAAATCAAATGTCAAACATACTAAGTTTCGAAATTAAAATTGGCAGATATTGTGATAACACTTTCTCATAGTACCATACGATGTTCATGTACTCAATACGTTTACGATGGAGAGAAACTGCATGAAAATTCAACTCAGTGTAGGGACCTTGCGTCATAAAATATAGTACTAGCTTTCCCTTCTTCAAGTAGTAACTTTTAACCAAGTTCCGAGATGATATTTCTATGACCGGCCCCTGTTGCACGAACGTGACAGGCGACAGGTGACAATCCTGCAATTTGACAAGTTTCTGTTGCACAAAGATTTCGAGCGACTTTGTCATGGTGGAAAATGAACTTTGTCGGATTGTCGCGACAATTTGACATATTTCTGTTGCACAAAAGATTTTACTCGACAGGCAAAAAGTGACAAATTGTCGTGAAAAACTTGTCGGATTTGCTTTGTGCAACCATAAATTGTCAAGATGACTCGATATATTTGTCAAATTGTCAGACAATTCCGACAGGTGACTATGTTTATGTCGAGGGCTGACAAATTTGTCACTTACTATGACAAATTTGTCAAATACAATTGTCGGTGAATCCTACCATGGTTTTATACAATTTTCGAGCTTTGTGCAACGCTTGTCAAGTCCTGACAATTTTTTCAATAATTCACCTGTCGCAGTCTGACTTATTTGTAATGTTTGTGCAACACCATTTACTTGACAATCCGACAAATAAGTCAATTTTCGACAAATAAGTCGACTTGTCGCGTACGTGCAACAGGGCCCGTCCGTCGACGTAGTAAATAATATTGTAAACGCAAGTTACTTTACGACATGGTAAAGTCAGCTTTCTCATACAGCCTACAGACTGAAAACATCAGTCAGTCACAATGTTACGCTCATAAACGTTTCTGGCTAGTAATAACGATAAAAAAGTATTTAGAATATGAAAAAAAACAAACGACGACGCGATGCATTGACGACTTGACGCGATGTAACAGACGTTTTTGATGATCTCCGTATTCGAAAACTCTTCTTTAGCTGATGGACCACCAGATGCGGATGCACGGTCTCAAACCCCAAACGGAAGCGCGACAGAAAAAAAGAGGTTCTAAATTCTAAAATTTTAACTAGAAATTAAAAGGCGATGTTACTGGCAGCACACGTGCCGTGTGTTTTTAAACTTTCAATCATGTGCAACGACCTTTTATTATTTTAAACAAACTGTAGAACCGTTTTCATAACAAAACCTCTGACACGCGATATTTTAACGGGGGCTTGTTTCTTTAGCTTCAATCTGCTGTTTGTGGATTGTATTGTGTAATTTATTGTTTGTATGTATTACACCCCTAAAGAACCTAAAAGGGTGATGGTTTTGCTTTACTGCATAAATAATACAATACAACAACACGTATAACATAACAATCGAGTATGTATAGCAGGACACGACAGTAACACATTTGAATGGGGTTCAAGTTTTGAAAGCCATGACCTCCTGCACTGCAATACCTCAACAAACATAAAATTTAATATTTTATGTTTATTTCACCCTATTTTCTGAAATGTTACCGTAGTAAAGATACATAACAACAGCTTTATGCGTCAAGAGGATAAATTTATGTCTCAAAAGACACGAGCACGACAAAATAATCAGTCAGATCAGACCTGTTTGATGCATAAAAAGATGCACAAAACAAAAGATCTTCCAGCAACATCCAGGCGTAGGAAGATGTTTATATGATCTATTGATTGAATGAATCGAAACACATCGAATCGATCACTCACCTCGCTCAATAATAATAAGTCAACGCTAGAGGATATCGTGTGTGATTCAGAGGAAGCTATTGTATGCAGAGAATGCTGTGCACAGTACGAAATGGTCTCTGCATCCGTTGCGATATAAAAAAAGCGATTTATATGCGCTTTATTTTCAACCTACGTGAGTAAAGGTTCATGCACACTAGTCGTTTTGCGCGATAAGGAAGCGAACTTTATCACACTGTTTGCAGCCCTAACCGTGGCTGACCCCTTATCAAGTGGTAGGATACACACACTTCCGCGAAATACCCAGAAAACAGTGGTCCAAACTATTGTAGGTACTAGCTAGTATTGACTAACTAAACTAATGGTAAATTATTGAGATCGTACCTAGTCCCTACTATGAATTATTCAGATCGTAGTCCCGACTATGAATAGGGTAAGTAGGTAATCGTATGAGGTAGTGGTAGAGTTGTAAAATGACCGTCACATTCCATAACCGTCCGTCATTTATAATAAATGTCCGGTCACAATCGACATTTATGGTCACATTGGACAAATAGGTATTTTGACTAGAAAAGTGTGTCGATGCTTTTATTTCACGACTCAATAACAAAAAGGGGTATCTCAGCGTGTCGCCAACCATACCTACTGACCTACCCGTTGTTTTAAATCGTGTTTGACTGTCTATCACACTTTCAGCAATACCCTGAATGTTTAACACCCTGTATGCCAATTTATAGAAAACATAAAGAAATAAAATGGTTGATTTCGGGATATTAGGGGATTCGAAAATTTCGTTATTTTTGCGCTAAACCTCTTAATTTACGAGATGACGTAACATTTATGGACGGCGTAAATTATGAATGACATTCGGCCTTCAAATACGTGCCCGAAAATTTACCATTCCCCCTTATCTCCGAAACTACTAAGACGAAAATTTTGAAATAAATACAGAATCCAATAGGTATTTACCTATACATAGATTGCAGGAAAACCTATAAGAAGATTCTGGTATTTATAGTATGTAACAAAAAAAATTGTATATTGTATGTCAGTACGGAACCCTTAGTGCACGAGCCTGACTCGCACTAGGCAGTTAATTTTTTTAGTTAATCCGCCATAGTAATTAAGATGGCGATAGCCGATAATGGGATAAAACTTTTATCGTGACATTGTGCTCCCCTAGCTGGTGTCTGAGTTTTTATGCCGCCAAAAGGGCCTCCGACATGGCTTAACGATTGTTATTAATAAACAACAAAAACTCAGATATTTTTTTCTATTAAATCACGGTTTTACTCACTAGTAATTTGTCGGTGTAGCCGACTAGTTTCGGTTCTCATTCGGAGACCTTCTTCATGGAGAACGAGACGGCCCTCGCGACGCCACGGCTAGTCTCGAACGTGCGAAAATGTGCAGTGCTCACGAAAGTTTAAGTTTTAAAACACTCAGATATTATTGCCACTAGCGGCTTTGCCAATGGATGGAGAACGGCTAGTCCAACTAGCTAGGCTGTAAGCGCTTCTAAATTAAACAGGCCTCTACACGAGAACCGAAACTAGTCGGCTATCCTGACATCCTTTTAAATTTTAGTGTTATTCTAGTACCTACAGCAAAGAATATTCTGATTCAAGTTTCTATAACCTCTATGGATTAGTTCGCTGGATGATGATGGGCATCAAAGTTCGATACCCGATTGAACCTAGAAGAAATTTAGCGCTTTTCTGTAAAGCTGCTTCACTTTTTTGATTGATGCTTGTGTCATGTGTAGGTACGTGGATTTAACAACTTTCTGCTGTTGCTGACCATACCAGTGCCAACAATAAACCGTTGACGAATTCCAAATTCAAATCACGTAGCCAATGGCCAGTTGTAAAGTGACGACTCGCGAATCGTTCAATTTGAATTTCGAATAGGTATACTAGCACAAAATAGTGGTGAGGCATGCGACGACGTTCGATTTCCGTCAAAGTTTGCAAACTTCCGTTAACGCTACGTTTTATGATAGGTTTGCTAACATGGAGTTCCGACTTTGAGGCCCATAATTGAACCCTCTCTCGACTACGATAACTCCTCCTTCTGCTCTCGGCTTTTGGTGAATTCAGGCCATTGGGCAGTCAGTTTTCGAGAGCAAGGATATTGTTTTTGATATCGCATTTTTCTTCTTTTCGTGTCGATGGTTCTTGCTATATTGCTTTGGACCAGTATGCAACGGCACTTGGTGTGGCCTTTCACAGGTCCTTCCAGGTGCAGGGGCCTTAGCCTGTAACACAATGGCGTATCAATGGCGTCCTAGGTAGAAGGACAAAACCGGGATTTTTTCGTTGTTCTCCTACAACCAGCTCTTTCGAAATCCTCTAGGATTAGACTCATAATATTCTTTGCTGTACTACAATAACATTAAAAGGACCGACACTGGACCGACAGCATAAATAAATCGTAATTAAAACCGTCAACCGGAAGCCCATTTTGGCACCATTGTGTTACAGGCTAAGGCCCCTGGTACCTATTCGGGCACGCTGGGCACGAGAGCAGATGTGGCGTGTCCTGGCGAGGGGCGCCACATTGCATCGCGTTTGGAAGTCTTATTCGTGGCGAACTGTACTGTATCTAAATATCTAGTGAAGCAGGCAGCCTGAGCGATTGGCACCTTTATGCCCTGACCTGAGCCTTTAGGGTCTAAAGTTAGAACATCTTGACTTGCAATTTAAGGGTCCTCTAACTGTAGAAGTGAAGGTGCCATTTTATGGCCAGGCTGACACCTTATCAGTTATCAAGACTTAATTTTCACTCAATTCTCAGCGAAAGAAAGTTCACTTTGGCGTAGCATAGATATTTTATGAAACCAAAAACATAAAATTGCGAAGCATACCTTTAATTAATTAAAGCCTACGTTTTATTTGACACGAATGCATTGTTTATTTATGGCTGGAGTGCGGATTTGAAGGGTTAGCGAGTTTGTTGACCGCAAGACTTTTGTGTAGTCATTTATAAGTTTCTTTCATCGATGGGAGGAAAGTTGACGTGGCGAAAACTGTGGTCACGCGGTCAATGATCGATGGCGCAAATTAAATAGAACAATACTGAAACCATTAACATTAACATAGTGTGCAAGGTTTTAAACAGTACCTAGGGAAGCATGGTACATTTTTAAACATTATTAATTTAGTTCGAAACGGGTCGAATCGCGGTTATTTTCCTTTATTATTCGGACGTCTTACCTCTGAATATCGCGAATTATTAAAATTTATATTTACAAGTTTTCCATTACAAGCAGTATCTACGTATTGTTATCAAGGCCATAAAAATATATATTGTGTGAAAAGCTTGGGGTGGCTCTGCCACAGCATGACCCTTTCTACACTAAAACTGCGTTTTCTTCTTTTTGTTTAAACGAGTAGGCGACATCTCGGACAAAATATTTTCGGACACTTAGTCCGAAATGTCGCTTTATTATTTTAATATTTTTGAGGGGACATCTCGGACACTTACAAATAAAGCTGTTTTGAACAGTCGGATAAAAAACTCCCATCGATCTTATTTATGAGGAGACTAATAAAAATGTTAAACAAACTCACATGAAAATAATATCTTGTGTACTTATTTATTTGAAGCGCTCACAGCCTAGTTGTACTAGCCGTTCTTAATCGATTGGCAAAGTTAAGCAACAACGGCCGCGGTCAGTCCATGGATGGGTGACCGCTAGTGGCAATAATATCTGAGCGCTTCCGTGCTTCGGAAGGCACGTTAAACCGTTGGTCCCGGTTGTTGTTGATTAATAACAATCGTTAAGCCATGTCAGAGACCCTTTGGGTGGCCTAAAAACTCTGACACCAGGGGTGGCCACTACCTCATACGATTACCTACCCCTATGCAGTCTTCAATTGTTGCTCTCCCACGCAAGTGTGTCGCTCGCGACACACATTTTATTTCATTAATTTTATATATTTATGCTTACCTTAACTTTATTATGTTGACAATATTTGAATGTTTGCCTCGTGTACCAACCTTTGGCAATCTGCCCCCGCGTCTCATGTCACTGTGCAGGTATCAAAGGCTCAGCACAGCCAATAAGTCCCACTAGTTATAGGCCCGGTTTCAGAGTTGAGAATTTTGCTAAGCAAATGGGTAAGTATCGTCCTGTCTCTGCATATTTCTCACAAAAGAGCGTGACAGACTGATACGTAAGTATGTGCTTTGTAAAATTTTCACTCAGAAACCGGGCCATAGTGTTTTATCAAGACGTAGAGTAGGGTAGCGTTAAATCAAATCATTTTTGATGAATAAGTACTAGGCTTACATAAGGTGGTAGGAGGATCACCACCTCAGTTCTCACATCATTACGCGGGGTTGGTTAGGAACAAAATGATGTGAGAACTGAGGTGATGATACTCCTAGCACCTTATGAAAGCCTAGTACTTATTCATCAAAAACGAGCCGTACGCGATCTGAGTGCTTAAATTCAGGCTTTAACTGTCAAGGAAAACTGCTTATTTAAGCCGCTTTAGCTATCCTAAAATAGGCAGCTGTGGTAACATTCTTTCTCTGTGTATTATATTTGAATACTTTAGTATCTAACTGTACGATACAGGTTCAATATTTTGAAAGTGTCCGAGATGTCGCCTCAAAAATATTAAAAATACAAAGCGACATTTCGGACAGTGTCCGAAAATATATTGTCCGAGATGTCGCCTACTCGATTAAACTACAGCATACCCAGTTTTAGATCCTGATTAAGTGATACCATTCGGCTACACAGTACGTGGGGGCATTGGCGCAGCCCCGATGGAGGCCGGCGGCGCCACGCGGACGGATGGCGGCGCCGGACGTCCGACGATAAAGGACGTTTTGGTCACTCGCGCACCCGTCCATCTGGCTTCAATGGCCTACAATTCATAATTACCTCTGTCCGTGCAACACAATCATATTTTGATTAGGTTTTAGGTACTCGATGTTTCTGCAACCAATACGCAACTCCTCAAGTTGTTTATAATTTTGTAACAAAACGAAAGTAGTGATCATCCCAGTGTAATAATTACTTTTCCACTCAACACCTTTCAAAAACGTTTGACGGTTTTGAAAGGTGATTTAACCTCATAAAACTAACTGTACATTGCCCGATTAGTGTATGTGTTGACTGTGTCAGCTCTGGCATGTTTTGTAAGTATTTTATATTAATAAAGAACTTTAAAAATCAATCATATTTTATAGGATTTGTAATTCTGAAAGGATGCACAGACAGTTACCCAATGAGGGCTACCGTTTTAGTGCTCACTAGTTGGCGCCTCGAGTAAGACCATGAAGTAGTTAGATATTTCTTAAAGTTGGTACGTAAAAAAAGTTTACATAACATTAAAATCAATCTACCTCAAAACTGTACTAATAAAATATATCGAGCAAGCCCCGTTTCAGTTCGGTAAAAAATAAGTATTTGTTGTTGTTGATTAATAACAATTGTTGTAAATCAACAACAAGTCAGAGTTGTCAGAGGCTGTCTGACAACTGACAACCCTGTCAGAGGCCCTTTGGGCGGCCTAAAAACTCTGACACCAGGGGTGGCCACTACCTCATACGATTACATACCTAGTTAAAAAAATTATTAGAACACAATTTTCTGAACTTGATAAAACTGTTTCAAAGCAATAGTTAGTAGCCGGATAACAACTATTTGCCATGGTTAATCGCAGGTATTGCAAAATATTCACAACATTAGTCTAATTAAAAATAAACCCACGTAGCCCATACAAACAGTGAAATGTTTTAACATCCCGCTACACAAGCGCCCCTAGCAGAAAATCTGAGTGCGCCTTCATTTGAATACCTCAAATTAAAATACCTTATTGTCAAAAAGATCAAAATTAAATACCTCATTGTATTTGACACCTTTTCTGGTTTTTCCTTAAAATAAGAGGGTGTATAACTCAATCAATAATAATTAGAAGAGGTAACATTGCCAAGTATAATATTCTAAGAAAAACTATAATGTTAGTAAAAAGAATAAACACAAAGTATACAAATTATATTATACTTATACTTAAAGTAAGAAGGGAAAATAATGAGTTGCCTGGCCAAATGTAGGCTGAAGTTAACGCACTGTATGACACAAATCACACGCTATTGTTCTTGTTTTGTCTTACCACCACATAACTTGTAGATGTAATGTGTTACTGAGTTGTGTCTTTACTTACCCCATAATGGATATAAAACCATGTGACATAATGAGATATGTAAATTCTTGTCTTATTAGGATAGTACTCAGTCATGAATAGCTACAAATGTTGCTCAAGGTTAGAATAAGGAAATGCAGTAGTCTTAGAACAAGGCCTTATTGGTCCAAAGCTAGAGCTAAGAGCGATTTCTACCATTCAACCTACAATGAGCAGACCCTTCCATAACTTTATCGAAAAGGTCAGTGACACAGAAAACGGACGAGTAAAACAGTTTTAGTCTTGGCCGTCAGCAGACAACAATGTAATCGAACCTCGCAACGCATTGTAATAACGTAGGTTCTAAAGCCACTTACTTATTTGTTGAGCTTCAGCACAGTCCTTTGTCAGGGCTAATAGAATTATGAAGTGCACAACACTCCACACACACCAAGCACTCGCAAACCGCGGCATTTTACCACAAACGGAACCACTTTGTGACATGATACGTTACACAAAACACAATAGGGAGCGAAAAATCAAAACTACATTTTGTTTTTACTAATAAAACGATAAAGTTTAAAAAAATATCAAAAACAACAACCGCACAACCTCACACGATGACAGTTCACGAAAAACTGCAGTTCGGCCACAGACAAAACAAACATGTCAAGTCAACTGTCATCAACCATTTCATTCGGTCACACACAGAACTCTTTACCGGTTTTTGTCATGGTTTTTTTTCACATCACTATTTCATTCACTCATTTTGTACTCTGTGAACAGTTGCACACAATCAATAAAAAAAAAAACTGTCTGCAAAAAAAAAAAAAAAAGACAGCCAGCTTGTGGCCAGCTTTTTGTAATCTGTGAGCCAGCGTCGTTTGTTCGTCGGTTTCGCGCTGTTTTCTATTGTTATTTCGCTATTTTCCTGTATTTACCAAGTAATTCACCAATAAAATGTAAGTACTCGAGATCAAATCTTATGTTCACATCAATTCACGCACATTTATCCACTAAAACCTTCGTTTTTCCACATCTCAGGGCGGCCCCATCGAAGCCCCGTTCAGAGATGACTTTGGAGGAATTGGCCAAAATCGAGGAAGAAGAGTTCAGTACTGGTCCCCTGTCTGTCCTCACGCAGTCCGTAAAAAACAACACACAAGTCCTAATCAACTGCCGCAATAACAAGAAGCTTTTGGGTCGTGTGAAGGCGTTCGACCGGCATTGCAACATGGTCCTCGAAAACGTCAAAGAAATGTGGACGGAAGTACCTAGAACCGGCAAGGGGAAGAAGGTATTAGTCCAATATCTCGAATTAGATCGATAAATATGATAGTGAATTTAAGGTAGCTGGCAAGTTCATTTGTTCATTTGATTTGAGGTTATGTGACTATGGGCGCACAACAAACCACTTTTTTTTACTTTGCTTATGGAATGTGTATTTCATATCATTCTATCAACATTAACACACCAATAATATTACAACCTAGCACACTGTATGACAGTAAAGTGTAATTTCCCTTTATTTTGACGGAATTTAGAAAGAACACTTGTTTTATTGATGAAGCCCACTTCTGGGTATAGGCCTTTTTCCCCTCGCGCCACCTCTCACGGTCCCTAGCCATCTGCATCCATGGACCCTCTGCCGCTGTGACAATGGCTTCTGACCATCGGGCTGCTGGTCTTCACTTCTGTCACTGCCTGCCCACTTCCATTTGAGACTCTAGATTCGATCACCGATATCGTCAATCTTCGCTCTACGACGGCATTCGGTACTCGATCAACGAGTCTAAGGCCTAGCATGCCTCGGTCCACAGACCTTTGTGCTACTTTTATATGGTGCCTGTTCTTCTTTGTGAACGTCCATTTTTTGGCCCCGTTAGTGAAAAATTGGTTAGTTAATTATTATACTTTGTTTCAGGGCAAAGCCGTGAATAAGGACCGATTTATCTCAAAAATGTTTCTTCGTGGAGATTCCGTGATCTTAGTGCTTAGAAACCCACTTGCAACGGCGGCCGGGAAGTAACTGAATGTGGGTGTAAATGTAAGACTACCAAAGGATCTTCACTATTCTTCAATACCTTTCACATTACAGGTCAAACTTGGTAATTTGGCAACACTTTCTATTTTGTCTAAATTCCATATGTGCTGTTGGTATTGGTGTATATCGGAGAATCCTCAATGATATAAGTTAGTGTTAAGTCCGACCTTTTCTAAATTGTGATCTTACTGTTGGGTCTTGAAAATAAACAGGTTTCATTCCTACATAATTGGTTTCAGTCAAGCAGGTACCTGCCAACATATTTTTTAGAAGTTATTTACCGCTTTTTAGAAGTTTAGAAATTATGAAAACCACACCAGCCAGCAGAATTCTAGAATCTGGAAGCAAGGTATAGTTTCTTGATGGAAAAGGATAATACAGACAGCTGACTTTTTATATATCGCACCCCTAGTTAAAAACTCCGGCAACTCAAAAAATGCCAAAATTGAGTTAGCTGCATTTTCGACCTCCTGACCTTATGCCCAACCTGAGGATATAACTCACATAACGATACCTTCAACCGTCACCAAGAGATGGTGCTAAATGTTACTTTACGTGAATGAACTCGCGCCGAAAGGTGCGTTCACTACGCCACTATTTTTAGTTGTCAGCCGGTCGTAATGCAAGGAATTCGTATCGATACTGGCGGATTTTGAGTTCCTGCACCTTATGTGAAATTTATCAGGTAAGTTTCAACTTATATTTGGAATTTATTGGGTTTTGTTGAAATTTCAGTGTTAAACGTAATGATGGATTTTGAGTTGCGGGGGTTTTGATGATACTTTGTCGCAGTATTTTTTTTTGCTATTCCGAAATACCCACCTTTGAATGACTGAAAAAGTAAATTTAGACTTACGCTGGTTTTGTTGAAAGAAAATTTAATTTCGTTTAATTTGCTTGTTAAATGAGATAAAACAGTTTTATACAGATAATTGTGTGTTTTTTTATAACTATTTAAGTCAGATCATTGATTTCTTATGAAATTTCAATATCTTGTACAGTATATTGTGTTTTTTTTAGTTGCTTGAGTTTACATGATTTATTTAGTTATGAACATTACTTACTTTTAGTATAATGAAAGACAGCCAAAATCATTACTGAAATTATTAAGGGGGGGGGAAAAGGTTCCTGAACAGCTAGCTGAGGATCTTGACCGGCAAGCCGAAGATTCTGGCCAGCCAGCCCAAGTACCTGGCCAGCCACCCGAAGATCCTGCCCGGCCAGCTGAAGATCCTGACCAGCCAGCAGTTAGAAAGGAGTCGGGTATGCCAGCTGAGGATTTAAGGTAAATTCCGTCACCAAGCATACTTGAACCAGACCTTGACGGCCAGCCTGCTAGAGATGATGGGCCAAGGAGAGTTCTTAAGCGTCAGTATGCTGTCTCATCAGTCCACAGCGGTGATGAAAGACTGATTAAAAGAATAAAAAAGGAGACTGATTAACAGAATTTAGTAGTTTCTTAGCCCGCTTAAAATTTTATTAAGAATTAACAATGGTGATTATTTTAGTTTATACTGCCTTTTAATAAAAATAAAAAAAAACATTAAAAAAATAAGTGATGTTTAGTTGATTGTTCTTAGGATTCTGTACTGAATCGTATTAAAGTTTGTATTTTATTTAGTAGGTTGTAGTAGGGAGGTAGCAGTTACGTAATAAATACAAGTGGCTTCACTTACTTTAAGGCATTCGATTTTTTAAAATAAATTATGGTTATTTTTGTAGTTTTTGAGACTGATTTTAATTTCATTAGGAAAAAAAATTGATGTTTTTGGAACTGCCTTTTTATTTTATAAAGATGTTTTTATATCTTTTACCTAAATAATTAGAGTTTTTTATGTTATTTATTTTTATTAGTAAATAATAACTACTTAGTTGTTTAAATTGGCAATTATTTTGTTTCATTTCAATCAATCAAGTGTTTTTGTACCATACACAATATTAATACTATTACCTTACTTATAAAAATATACCACCCTTTTATGGAGTAACTCAAAACACCCCATAAAAAGTCACCTTATTGTTGGGGTGAAAACTAATGCAACTACTTTTTCATTCAGATAAAGTAAAGTAACTCCACTTATTGCCCAAAAAAAGTCCCTTACTGCTGGTATAAAACTGGAGTAACTCAAAAAATCTATTTTTCTCAGGTTTTAACCGTACAATAAGAATAATTGTTTAATGAAAAATCTTTAAAAAATCGACCTTCAGGGATGTATTGTTATTTTTTTGATATCTATCATAGGCATTCTAAAATCAGTTTTTCGTCGTTTCTGAAAAATAAGGTTTTTTGAGTTACCGGAGTTTTTAACTAGGGGTGCGATATGCTACACTCACCTGGCTATGAATGGAAAAGAGAGAGGTACAGATTGGACTTAAAGTTCGTATTGTGACAGAAAGTCGGTACCTCGATTACGTATCTGGCAGTGATCGCACCAACACTACAAGCGACCGCAATACTCTGCCAAGTTTATCTGTGGTTACCTTTCTTGAATTTCTGGGCATAGGAAGTGGCGCCCAGAGCAATCGGGAACTAATCGCTGGTTTTGGTTAAAAAAACTTTTTGTATACTTACTGCAAAATTATTTCAAGGCATGGATATGAAAGTGTCCCATAGTAGAAATAAAAACGCAACAGACATTGAGCTCCTTGCGAAAAGAGTTAATCGTAGGAGCATTTATTGCTTCAGTCAGCATTGGTCAGCCGCACGCTTTACATAAACAAATGCTAGTTTAGATACATAGGTACATAGTTACGTACGATTATTTTGAGATCACATCATATTTTTTACATACAACATGAAATAGACATATCCCAATCGAAAATTGCGCAGAGAGCATTTTACGTTCAAATGCAAAAAATATATCTAGAGCAAATTAAAAAGTGGGAGGCGTGCAATTTTAGATCAGGATATTTTATTTTACAAAATTTCGGACGAGTTGAAACAGAGTTTCAGACAAGCTCTTTTCAAAATAAACCTACCAATACGAACCATCAGCCATAAATATTTTGACAAAATCACAAGTAATTTAACAAAATAAGCATGCTGATGGTTAGATTTGGCAAAATTACAATTCCGAGTTACCCTGTATAAATAAAACTAAACATAATATATAAAGATCTCTAAAGTTTTTGGCTCCAATCTTTGAGCAATCTCCTTGACTAAAACAAAAAGTAAAATACATTACATAAATACCTCCCTCCCAATCTAATTATTTAATATTGGTACATAATACAGCATATTAATCTTTACAGTGTGCAAGTGATGTACGTTATAGGGACTTAGGATTAAAAAATTAAAGTAATTAGATTAATTTGTTATCGTGTGTACTATGTACATTTACCAGTTTTGGCAGACTTTCAGTTTGCAGTTTTAGACTTGCAGTTTCAGCAGGTAAAAAAAAAAACTTTGGGCTATGCACGCGAGTTAAAGACCATCAAAATCTTCTTCAAATCGACGATTACCGAAGTTCTAAATCTAGATTCCCAAGAGTTGCGGATTATTAGCTAGAAAATTTTGCCTCCTTTTTGCGGTCCTCTATTAGAGAATTTATCAAAAGACAAACAAAACTTTTGTCATTTTGAGTCACCATTTTTATTCAGTTTACAAAATAGCATATTTATATTATTAAAAAAATAAAACTAATTACAAAATAAAAAGAAACCTGTCGCATATCAGTGTTACAATATTGTACTCGCAATTAAATACGATATAAAAATACTACTACACAAAAAGTATACTCATTTGTTACATGAGAAAGGTTGAAGTAATTGGATTTTACTTTATTAGTTAGTAATGCCTTGAAGGCGACCAGCGTTCTATTAGCCTGAGCAACGAAGACCAAAAAATGCTGAATAGAAAAAATAATTCGTGTAAAGCCAAATTTTGGCACAGTTGTAGAGAAAAGTGTCCTGAACAACATACTAAAAGTACTGATGGGTAGGGGGGGAGCTAAGGGGGGGAGGGGGGTGTAAAGGTCCCTTTTTTCAGTTTTTTGTAAATAACTCGAAAACTGCATCCTATAGCAAAAAATGACCAATTACTGAATTAATCTACATAAAATTCTCTACAAAATAAGTTTTTTTTTTTTTTCTAGATCGATAGATTAAGGAATAATGGCGGGAAAATGATTTTGTTGTCGCTTCAGTATAGGCCGGATTGTAAGCGAAAGTGCGACATCGCTCTGGTGTCGTGGGTTTTGGGACCACATAGATGATTGGTATGTCAAAAGACGCGTCTTGACAAGGACTACACAAAAAAAAAACTTTTGAAAAAACTTAAAAATTGTCTGTTTTTAATCGAAAAAAATTGAAAAATGCGGTTGTTTTTCGCCCGGTTTTGGTGAGAAAAAAATCATATCTCAAAAACGAAACAAGATATCGAAAAAATTAAAAACTCCCCTAATAGACATAATTTTGGACTATATAAAAAAAAATTGTAGGTGCGTAACACTGATAAATTATTCAGAAGTTGTACCTTCATGACGCGGAGCTTAGTGCGTGAGCGCGGTAGTGACGGTGCATTTGACCTAAATACTTACAGATACAACAATGATTCGGAAAATCCCTACCACCTACCTAATGGGGTTGGACCAGAGGAGACGATGGTCCTAAAACCAGTGACCACCAACGACCCTGTGGCACCTGACTTCATTCTCAACGCCATATTTAGAGCTCTCCGCGCGTAAACTCTGCATCACCAAACTACAACTTCCGAATAACCCATCAGTGAAACGCACCTCCATTTTTTTTTTATATAGGCCAAAATTATATCTATAAGATAAAATTTAAAATTTTTCAATATATTATTTTGTTTTCGAGATATGATTTTTTTCTCACCAAAATCGGGCAAAAAATTACACCATTTTTTTAATTTTTTCGATTAAAAAACAAACAGTTTTTAAGTTTTTTCAAAAGTTTTTGTTTTATTGTGTAGCCCTCGTCAAGACGCGTCTTTTGACACCCCAATCAGCTACGTGGTCCCAAAACCCACGACACCAGAGCCATGTCGCACTTTCGCTTACAATCGGGCCTATACTGAAGCGACAACAAAATCATTTGCCCGCCATTATTCCTTATTCTATCGATCTAGAAAAAAAAAAGTTAACATATTTTGTAGAGAATTTTATGTAGATTAATTCAGTAATTGGTCATTTTTTTCTATAGGATGCAGTTTTCGAGTTATTTACAAAAAACTGAAAAAAGGGACCTTTACACCCCCCTCCCCCCCTTAGCTCCCCCCCTACCCATCAGTACTTTTAGTATGTTGTTCAGGACACTTTCCTCTACAACTGTGCCAAAATTTGGCTTTACACGAATTATTTTTTCTATTTTTCGTTCGTTTCCTGGGCTATATAGCCGAGTATCTCATAGGGAAATAAACGGTTTCCGAGATATGCGTGCCTGTCGGGTATGTGATGTTTTAATAGCCTGTACACACGACAGCACGTAGACGCTTAGACGCGTGCACTCTACTCGGTTACGTTACTGGCGACTTTACTACAAAATTGTACACTCTGACGTGCTGTCGTGTGTACCTATAGTTTTGTGCTGTCTATTTTGTGATTTGGCACAAGAATTATTTATTCCACATGATTTTCAACAGTCAATCAAATGGCATATTGATGGTGACAGAGCGATTACGCTTGGTATCCGGCTTTCTTAAAAAACGCCACTAGCGTTTTTTAAATAACTGAAAAAAAAATGGGGGCTGTCTTTCTCAATATCTGCATCCCTCCGATTTGTCATTTTGCAGAAATATATAGACTACATTTATTTGCCACGAACTATAGTTTAAAACGATAGTGATCGTCATCGCGACTCGATATTAAATTGAGTGAGTAAAATCTCAAAATCATTCACTCAATAAACCTCAATTTGTATAGCGCTTTGAAGCTATTCATTGTGTAAGCATTGTGATTTAAAATATTTAGACTGTTCGTCTCGAACACGATCATAATCGCAATACATTTGAAAGGGATTGTGATAGATGTTGAAATAAAACAATATAATAGTGCACAAACAAAACTTTCCAATCCCTTTCAGTGGCTCGTAAATCTAAAATCATCTCGAAACAGCGTGCTTATTCTGTAAAAAAAACCGCACGCTTGCTAGTCCCCAAACCGTTTTATTTGCGGGAAAATATAAAAAAATATCTATTATTTCAAAAAGACCTATTTCGAAGACAAGCAACTATGCGGGTTTTTTAAAAGAATAAAAACACATTCTCTAAAATAAGCACTGTAAATATTCCCATTAAATGTCGACAACGATTGTTCCTTTCAATAAGAGCTATTTTCCTGCAAATAAACCGGTATTCACGGCTGACGCGTGAATGGATTTTTAGAGAATAGACGCGCGAACCTCATTCACACCCTTATACTAGGATCACATTTAGACAATTCCTTCCGTTATCAAAAAAACAGTTTCTCATTTCACTGGGACCCTGTCTAACACAACTTTTAATGCTATAAAATATGCACTTTTCAAGTCGTCCATCTGAAGTCCACAGCTTTTGTTCACAAATCTTAACTAGTTTGACTGCGCTTTTTCGCAGACAGTTAAAAACCGCTCAGGCACTTTCTCAACCATATTTTCCGATTTTATTGTAGAATTAAAGTTAAAAGCGTTCTTGTTATATCATAGCTGTATTATATAAATTGTTGGCTATAAACGCTAGCTTCATCCATGGATTTGTTATGGACCATCCAGGGTTTATTCTTATGATATAAAGTACTTCATCATCTGCGCTTCCGTTTAGTTGTGAAGTTTTTTGAACGTTTAAATTCCGTCCAAAGCCGAAGCAACATCGTGTTGAACTTTACTTCCCGTATAATGCCGACGTGAATGTTCATATTATTTAAATTTTGAGTCAATGCCGTCCTCTAAACTGCAACAGCAGTAACAGGCATGTTGAACTTTCAAATGTCATTCAAAACTACTTCTTCGTTTATTTATCCACGTGATGGTCGAATTTTCGAGTCACTCCAATGTGAATTTAAAATGATATTCAATATTGTTCACACCAACTGCAGAGTTATTTATTACGTATCTTGTAGTGATAGTTTCACAGCGCAGCGTCAAAAACGACACTAAGTTCACCCTTCCCAATCCGTTGTTACCAGTGGCGTAGCTAGGTAACCGGGGCCCTGGGGCGAAAAACAAACTGGGGCTCCAATAAACTGTTTAGGTTTTATCAAGTCAAAATATAGATAGGTATAAAGGGTGGTCCAAATAAGGACGTCCAAAATAGGATTTCACGGCTTTCCAACCTGGGGGTCTACCGGCTAAGACGAAGCCGATTACCATTGGTGAAAATCGAAGTTCGATTTTTGAAAAATGTACTGCCCCCCAGTTCATTTTACTGCCACCCAGTTAATTTTTCATAAATCGAACTTCGATTTTGCCAATGGTAATCGGCTCCGTCTTAGCCGGTAGACCCCCTGGGAGAATTTTTAATTAGCCGAGTTTGGGGCTCCCGGGACTTTGTCCTTATGCTACGCCACTAGTGGTTACCTTTCCGCTCGGCGCTATCGGGAACAAGTCTTCCCCAATCAGTGGTGCTAAATTGACGGCGAGAATTTATCGCTTTCCAATTGCAAGATACGTAATCAAGGCACGAATGTTATTCAAAACTACTTCTACGTTTATATCCAGTTTTCCGAGTCACTCCAAAAATGTCATTCATTTTTCAAAAATTTTTACACGTTCCGAGATGTTTTCCGAACGCTCTAGACATCGCTTAGCAAAGGCGTGGACATGTTGAATTTGTAGATGTTGTAGCACATTTCGTCCATGCTCTGTTGGTTCTCGTAGGGGTGACATATCCGTATCTTGCGGTCCAATTCTTGGGTGTAGAGGTCGATGACGCCCCACACTTTGAGCAGTCGCAAGCAGTTGCGGATGGCGTCCGTGGACACGGCCTCGCCTGGAAAGAAGCACTTTATGTTAGGTATAAATACAATCAATCAAACAATACTGGGGCCTTAGCCTCAAACACAATGGTGCCAAAATGGGCTTCCGGTTGACGGTTTTAATTACGATTTATTGATGCTGTCGGTCCAGTGTCGGTCCTTTTAATGTTATTGTAGTACAGCAAAGAATATTATTGTCTAATCCTAGAGGATTAGTTCGCTGGTTGTAGGAGAACAACGAAAAAATCCCGGTTTTGTCCTTCTACCTAAGACGCCATTGATACGCCATTGTGTTACAGGCTAAGGGCCCTGTTAGACTGCAGAAGAAATGGGTTACATTATACAGGCTGTTTGAAAGACCGCCAACAAAGCGGGAAATCACGTATTGACTTATCATATCAAAATTTTTTGCCAACAGAACTATGCCTGGGAAATCAACGGTTTCCGAGATGAGTTCTCTGCGTCGAATATTTTCCAAAATTACAACCTAAAAAACCAAAATCATTTCCCAGCAATAATTTATGGATAAAATACATTGTTTTGGTGTCTACTATGCTATGCGTGTCTTTCGGGTCTGTCGGCGGTTTTTTAACATTCTGTATAATTAATTTTTCAAAACAATGACAAAATTTTCATTGGTGGTCTTCATTATCATTGTTTTAGACCACCCTGAAAGGCGTAAAGAGTCATACTGCCCTTAAAGCACTTAAATATCGTTCTGCCTCTGCGGATTTCTCCCAAAAGAACGTGACAGAACGATACTTAGTATAATTCTCAATTCAGAAACCGGGCCATAGTATTGTGAGAGCCCAGTGAAGTAACACACAAAGACCTACCGTAAGTCATGGTATTGTGAGTGAACCCGTGCGTGAGAGCGTCGAGTGCCCGCTTCACCACCTCCTTCTGGGAGCCGCCCTCCACGGAGCGGCAGGTCGCCGCGTAGGCCTCCAGCAGCGGCCGCAGCGTCTTGAGGAGGCGCCGCCTGCGATTGGGCAGAAGGGATACGTCAGCGAGCAGAAGAAAACATGGAGATCTCAATAGCCCTGAGAAATAATCTAATACATATGGTTCTCGTATGGGCGGAGTCGACAGATGGTTCCTCTCACGATTTTAGTGGTTCGATAAAAAAGTCTTAGAGAAGACGTCAGTTTGACGCTGTCAGTATAATATGTCCAATATCAACATTAATAGCACGAAAACTATCCACCAATGACGGAGTTTCTTGTTTTCTTATTGGTTTAAAATATTTTTAACAAAGCTGTCTGCGCGAGTGAGGATGGGTTAGCTTGAAGAAATGCTTCCATGTTTTTTTCGTTCACCGGGATACGTTCATTAATATTTTATTTTAATTTTTTTGGCACACCAACAGAGCACACAATTAACAAACACAAAAGACATAATACAATATAGTACGTTGCAACATTCTAAATTATGTGCACTAATTACAGGTGCACGCTATGCATTTTCCATATCTATCAATAACTATTAAAAAAAATCTTAAATTACAGTAAAGTTTTGAGTTTGAAAAATATTATTTGGCCAAAATTACTATAATATTAATGAAATTAGTCGCATTTAAAAGCCTAGAACACACAAAAAGAATTTGTTATATTTTATAACATTGTTAGAACACCTCAAAAGGAGCAAACTTAGACAACAAAATATATATTACTAAAGTACTGCTTTAACCAAAGTTCAGTGATACATATTTTTAATTTCTATGAATATTATAATTGTCAAAAGTGTGTCCACATGTCGATAGCTTTATTATCTGTGTCTGCAACCATATTTTATCGTCCAATGTTGAATCATTATCTAACAATCAATGGCCCGTTTTCAACTGACAGTTAAAACCTGAATTCAAAGCCCTTGGTAGATGGCGCTCAAAGGCTTGGCCATACAAGAACCGGGTTGTGGCTGTTAAACGCTTACACAGATTAATAATACCTTCAGAAAAAGCGAAATTTGACAGCCGTGAAAACGGCTTATTAAAATGTTGAGAAGTGCAAGCGATAGGGCTGCAGTTGTCTAGGCCTCTAGGGCAATGCTATCGACCTACCTTTCTTGCACAGCATGCTCGTCCGTATTGACTCGGTACTTGATCTTCTCGGCCGGGTCAGGTTGTTCGTACTCCTCCTCGTCATCATACTCCAGCGAGCGAGCGAAGCGACGCGATCACTGCTATGACGCGACCACTGCTATGACGCGACCACTGCTATGACGCGACCACTGCTATGACGCGACCACTGCTATGACGCGACCACTGCTATGACGCGACCACTGCTATGACGCGACTACTGCTACGACGCGACAACTGCTATGACGCGACCACTGCTACGACGCGAGCAATGCTACGACGCGAGCAATGCTATGACGCGACCACTGCTATGACGCGACCACTGCTATGACGCGACCACTGCTATGACGCGACCACTGCTATGACGCGACCACTGCTACGACGCGACAACTGCTATGACGCGACCACTGCTACGACGCGAGCAATGCTATGACGCGACCACTGCTATGACGCGACCACTGCTATGACGCGACCACTGCTATGACGCGACCACTGCTATGACGCGCCCACTGCTATGACGCGACCACTGCTATGACGCGCCCATTGCTACGACGCGACCACTGCTATGACGCGACCACTGCTATGACGCGACCACTGCTATGACGCGACCACTGCTATGACGCGACCACTGCTATGCCGCGACCACTGCTAACGACCTACCTTTCTTGCACAGCATGCTCGTCCGTATTGACTCGGTACTTGATCTTCTCGGCCGGGTCAGGTTGTTCGTACTCCTCCTCGTCATCATATTCCAGCGTGCGAGCGAACCGACGCGACCACTGCTGCTCCTCCAGACCCTCGTTCGTCTGTTGGGATGTTGCACCACAGGTACAATTATTAAATACAAACATTGACTTAAATAAATTGAAAAAATATTTATTCCGGGAAAGTAAATTCGACCCCGCCAATCGTGTTTAGCGGAGTCGAATTAGTGTAATAGAAAAAAGTTTCGCGAAATGCCGTTTAACCGTGATTCTAATCCCAATTTTCCTTGAAGAGACTGAACGCTGATGTTTTTGACACGGTACCTGCAACTGTGCTAGAGTCTCGTCCTGGACCATGGAGGCTATGGTATCACCCATTAGCTCCTCTATCCTCCTGCAGGGTGGACACAGGATGAATTCCTGGTTGAGGACCGAGCAGAGCTGCAGGGAAGCCTCCATAAGCTCCGAATGCCTCACGATGTCAGCGTCAGCATCAGGCGCGCGCAGTATGCTCTCGAGGGCGGTCGCTGGAGGAGAAAAAACAATGTTTACAATTCGGACCTGTTTTGACTGCGTCTAACGCTATTCAATCTAAGTAATTTTAATAGTACCTATTATTTTTTTTATTTTAATCGTGTGTATACCTGTATTTACTTCCGCTCGCAATAACACCTCAAGAGCTGGGGGTTGCTGAAAACCAGCGCTGGGTACCAATTATGGTAACCAGCACAAAGCTGAGCTCTCCCCATTTGCCAAATTGTTAGATATAATTCTAAAACGATAAATCTAAGTGTGTTTTTTTATGTAATGTTTTGATTTTGTTTTAATGTAATGTTTTGGTTTCGGCAATAAATAATGTTTTATCTTTATTTTATCTGAATACAAAGTGGTGCACGTACAGAAGATTCGCAATCCCTATCTCAATGTATTTAAGGGTGGACGATAGCAACGTGGCGGTAAATTCAAAATTTTCACAGTTTTTTACATTTTGTAGCTTAACTGAGCTATTTTTGTTCAGCGATTTTTCGTTCGCGGCAATAAAACAGTATTCTTTTCACTATTGTAAACAACAGAAAAACAATTCAGCCGATTATGTGTTCTGGTTTACAAAGCACTGGCACTGCCCAAAAAACTTGTCGTAGACCAGAACACAAAATCGGCTGAATTATTGATGTTCTGTTGTTTACAATAATGAAAAGAATACTATGTTATTGCCGCGAACGAAAAATCGCTGAACAAAAATAGGTCAGTATAGCTACAAAACGTAAAAAACTGTGAAAATTTTGAGTTTCCCGCCACGCTGCTATCTTCCAGCCTTGTTTGTGTCAAATAAATGCAGTGAGAAGTTCGTCAGAAAACGTCAAATTGAAAGGCATTGCGATAGATTCAGAAGTTAGACAGTTAAGCCCATGGTACGGTTGTTCTTAGTGCTCACCAACAATAGCTTTGGGCGCGTAGTGAGCGCCGACCGTGTTGGCGTAGTAAGCCAACTCGATGTTGGCGGCGATGGAGGCGCGCGGCGAGATCTGTTGCTTCTCGCCCGAGCCTGTTCGACGCACCAGCGACCGGCCCAGCATGTCCAACTGTTGACAAAACAACAATCATTGATTACCAAGCTTTCGGGATTCCGAACGCAGTGGCTGCATACCAGTGGCGGATCCAGGATTTTGGTTTGGGGCGGGCTTGAACCCATTGAGCGTAGGTTTTTCAAGATAAAAAATCATCAAGTGGTCTTCTCGCACTTCCCGAAAGGGAAGTGAAGGGTCGGGGTCAAGGCGTGGCCCTTTTCCCGAAGGATCTTCCGCTCTCCGTGGCTACGGACATGTCATTGGGTGGCCTTCCAGGTGGCGTTGACTTGTATTTATACAAACTCCGAAAGAAATTTTGCTGGCGCGATGCAGGATCGCGCGCGCCGCCGCCGCAATCTCTCCCTTAACCACTGGCTATAAGACTCACCGCGTGTTTCAAGACCTTGCCGGGGTCCCCGGTGAAGCCCAGGTCCCGCCCTGTAGCGAGCAGGTGCTGCGCTCGCGCCTCCACCGCCGCGCCGTCTGCAGCTGCGGCAGAGTGCAGCCGGAGCGACGCTCCGTCTAAAGCACGGGGTCTTTACCCTTCTGGGGTATAGGCTAGATGTGCTTGAGTTCTACAATGATACTTACCACGCATGGATAGGCTAGGTAAAGCCAGCTCGTGTGACCTGCAGGTTACTGCTGGCAATATTCCCAGTATAGTCACTGTCAGCAATGGCAACATTGCTACTTTTGCACGTCACTATTCAGCCGGCAATATTTTCTAGTATAGTCAGCAATCGCAACAGTGCTCTAACTTGCACTCTGCACATTAGACTATATTCTAAGCCCTGCATCCAAGTATCTAATCATTGTTAGGCGTTGTATTTATACAAACTCCGAAAGAAATTTTGCTGGCGCGATGCAGGATCGCGCGCGCCGCCACCGCAATCTCTCCCTTAACCACTGGCTATAAGACTCACCGCGTGTTTCAAGACCTTGCCGGGGTCCCCGGTGAAGCCCAGGTCCCGCCCTGTAGCGAGCAGGTGCTGCGCGCGCGCTTCCACCGCCGTCTGCAGCTGCGGCAGAGTGCAGCCGGAGCGGCGCTCCGTCATTAGCACGTAGGCCACCACGTTTGTACTCATGAGGGCCGTAGCAGCTGCTGCGTCTGTGAGAAGATAGATGAAAATGTTTAACGGCCGCGAAGATACATCGGACACATGGAAACAGTAGCAGGAAAAAAAAATACAGAGCGTTGTTTTGCTTGTTTTTTTCGTGACACGTTGTTTTGCATGTTTTTTTC
Source organism: Zelleria hepariella (assembly GCA_949319315.1). Lineage (NCBI taxonomy): Eukaryota > Metazoa > Arthropoda > Insecta > Lepidoptera > Yponomeutidae > Zelleria > Zelleria hepariella. Next base: position 8,904,660 of record OX439378.1, on the reverse strand, counting down.
GTGTTTTGCTCGTGACACGCCGAATCAGGGAAGATAGTTTTACCTATTTTTTCTAAAAATTCGCAGCTAGTCGCTTAATGTCCCCGAAGTGAAATCATCATCATCAGCATGTTAAAACCCACTGCTGAGTAAAGGCCTCTTCATGCTCACGCCACCTCTCACGATCCTGTGCCAGACGCAATCACTGCTTTCCGGCTACTTGGGCTATGTCGTTGGACCATCTGGCTGGTGGTCTGCTAACAAGTCAGGTCAAGTCAAAGTGTTTTATTCAATACGCCATAAATAAATTATTACATTGGTCGTCAAAATATTATCAAAAGTAAAAAAAGTACCTATATAAATGAAATAATTATTACTATCTAATACTAAGTATCTCGTTATTTTTTTCCCCCGATCTCTTCCCCTCACGAGGCACAGTGGTCGATTTGTACGATTTAGGCGGCCAAAAGTCCATTTCTCAAAGTTAACTTATAACAAAACAAATTGATTCCCGGAAAAATAGACACCCCGACTGCCCAAACCCCACCCCTCCCCAGTTCCTAGAACTGCGTGCGCGCCCCCACAGGTAGTCGGAACTTGATCGTCGCGCAAGCTGTACGCGTTCGTTCTCGACACTCTTAGCGCAACCGATATTCTAAAGTGAATATTTCATTGGATATTATTCAGTTACAAGTGAAAGTGATGGAAGTCGAAAATTCAGGTAAGCTACTTCAAATATAATTTAAATTAAGATAAGGAATATCAATATTTAGTGCAGTTACAACGTATCAAAGATCGCCCTTTTTCATAGAAAATATTATCATTTTTTTATTTTCAATAGTAAAAATGTTGTACTTCCGAGACCGTCCGAGTTAAATTCCTTATGGTTTCTAATAGTATAGCTCTTTGAGCAGATAACCACAAAAAAAATAGCCACCACCTTTGACCACTTCGCGAGAAAAATAATAATTCATTAACTTAGGCAGAAAGTGAGAAAAATTCCTTTTTTGTTTCTTTTGCGTTAAAATTCCTTTTCGTTGTTCTAGGTTCATCAAGTTACTCGGGCATGGAGGTAGTAACTCGCAGATATCTTTTTGATAAGATGATTGAGGAAAACTCTCCATCAATAAACGACAAATTGGAATACTTACAAAATTATTTGTTAATGTCTTACGGGGACTCCGACGAAGACAAAAAGTATATAAATCATAAATTTTCATATTTTAAAACAGAAATAAAAAAGAGATGGTCCAAAGCACGCAACACGCTAGAAAAAATTCTTATAAGCAATGATGCATGGTTAGCAGGAACGTTCGAGATGCCCATAAAAACGCATAATAAGTCAGGACGACCTAGCAAAACATTCAGTGAATGTAGTGAAAGAACTAAAAGGAGGAAAACAGAAGAAGTTCGCTCCTCTGTAGGCAAAGAAGTGATAGTTCACGCAGCGCAAGTAATTTTACAAAAAGAAGGAAAAAGAAACGCCTCGCAAGTCCTAAAAGATATTACAAATTCGCCTGCAGCCGCAAACGACTGTAAAAAAAGACATTCCAAATCAAAGGCACAAGATCCCCTTACGCCTCGGGAGGCACTGCGAATGTGCGTGGACGCTGATTTGACACGAAGTCAATATGAAATTGTGCGAGCAACCAACAGAAGCTTTTACCCGTGCTACGAATTAGTGTTGAAGGCTAAACAGGAATGTTACCCACCCAAAGAGACGCTACGAGTGACCGCTTCCTGTGCTGAAAGTGATCTACAATCTTTGTTAGATCACACCGTCACGCGATTATCAATTTTCCTCGAAGAAGTACTAATGACTCTTACAGAAACTGAGAGAAATTCCTTGCAGATTATCTGCAAATGGGGTTGTGATGGTTCACAACAAGCTCAATACAAACAAAAGTTAATGAATGACGCCGACTCGGATGCAAATATATTTTTGAGCTCATTCGTGCCTCTACAAATTGTTTGCGGCGAAGACAAAACAAAAATGGTTTGGCAAAACCCGACTCCTTCTTCACCACGATATTGCCGCCCGATACGATTCAGATTTATAAAAGAGTCTACAGACATTACAAAAGATGAAATAAATTACGTTCGGGACAGTGTGAAGTCCCTAAAAGCCACGGAATTGGAACTGAATGGGCAAAAATTCTCGGTTAGCCACAGTCTTAAAATGACCATGGTGGACGGCAAAGTTTGCAATGCGGCGACTGACACCAAATCAACGAGTAGATGCTACATATGCGGAGCCACTTCAAAAAACTTTAATGACTTAAGTAAAAAAAACGAAATTCACCCAGAATCGCTTGAATTTGGCCTATCAACTTTACATGCCAGAATTCGATTATTCGAGAGTATTTTACATTTAGCTTATAAATTGCCCGTTGGGAAATACCGTGAAAAAAGAACCAAAGCAGAAAAGATGCTAGAACAACAAAAAAAAAAGAGATTCAGCAAAGATTCAGAGAAGAAGTAGGTATCTTGGTAGATATGCCAAAATGTAATTTTGGTAACACAAATGACGGCAATACTAGTAGAAGATTTTTTGAAAACCCACATCTGGCTGCTGAAATAACGGGAATAGACTTTAATTTTATTTATAGAATTAAAGTTATTTTGGAAGCCATATCAAGCGGTCACAAAATAGATGTCCCGAAATTTGATGAATACGCCATGGAGACAGCAAAACTGTATGTAGAGTTATATGGTTGGCATTCTATGACTCCTACCATGCATAAAATTTTGGTACATGGTGGAAAAGTTATAGAAAATTCTCTAGTGCCTATTGGTCAACTTTCGGAGGAAGCTGCAGAAGCTCGTAATAAGCACTTTCGCTCATACCGTCTAAACTTTGCTCGAAAGTTTTCACGCGAAGACTGTAACCTTGATATTTATCACAGGTTACTCTTGACATCAGATCCGCTCATCAGTTCAATGAGAAAAAAAAAGAAGATCCGATCAAAACCATTTTTGCAGGAAACTTTGGAGCTTTTGCTTCCTGCAGAGCCAAATACAAAAGGCACTTGTGATAAATGCATGGAAAGTGACGGTGAGGAAGAATTGTCTTTTAAAGAGTAACATAACAATTTGTATGTTAAACTTTCATAAAATATTGTCTTATTGTTTATGATTCGGTACCTAACATTGTAAGTAACATTTAGTATAATAATGTGGTAATAACTGTTGACCATTTAATTTTAGTGTATACTGTATTTTTTTGTCATCCATATTTTATTTTCAATTTAAATAGGCATGCAGACTGTAGAGAATAAACATTTTTTTTTATGTACGGCCGTCTTTTACTTAACAAATTGTGATAATTCTTAACCCAAATATCAAAAACTACTAAGCCGATTTCGATAATTCAAATGAACTCAAAATATATATTTTACACCAAAGGGAGATTTAAAGAAAATTTAAAAACATTGGCGCTATTTACAAAAATATTTTCACAGAAATGTTTTTTTGTATAGAAAAATACGCTTTCAATGAAACAAATAGGGATAAACATATATATTCACTCTAAAATACCAGATTAGCATTTGTTGTCGTATTTATTACTGAAATAAAGCATAAAATAGTTTTGGCCGCCTAAATCGTACAAATCGACCACTGTGCGAGGTCGCCATTCCACAATGGAATTCGTCCATCTACCATCATTTATCTTTTGAAAAGTCAAAAAAATATGTACCATAAACAAGATGGCGTCCTATAGCCTCGACCATCATCTTGTGTTCGGTGGAGACATCGGCCCTGAAGAGGCTCGAGTGGCTGTGGTTGTAGAGGATCTGTCTGTCCAGCGTTGTTGTTCAGAGGACTCAGCGTCGATTGGATCGGACGGACGGACGGGCGGACGGACGGACGGACAGACAGACAGATAGACAGACGGAGAGACAGACAGACAGACAGACAGAAAGCAGACAGACAGACGGATAGACAGATAGACATACAGACAGACAGAGCCCTAAAAATATGTACCATAAACAAGATGGCGTCCTATGGCCTCGACCATCATCTTGTGTTCGGTGGAGACATCGGCCCCGTAGAGGCTCGAGTGGCTGTGGTTGTAGAGGATCTGTCTGTCCAGCGTCACTCCGAGCTGGTTGTTGTTCAGAGGGCTCAGCGTCGATTGGATCGGCGCCTTCAGGTAGTTGTACTTCTGGAAGGACGTCACCATTTCCTGGAAAGGACAAGAGGTTGTGGGTTGAATTCTCACATACACACATACACACACACATATTACGGTTTAGGTAAAGAATTTAAATATAAGTTAACAATTTTGTTAGGTTTATTAGGTATTCTACTGTATCCCGTTTTAGGGAAGAACCTTCACTCACACTAGATGGATGAAGAGACCCCTCGGCGCTGCAGTGCCTGGGACATTGTTTTAGATGGAGTAGGCTTGCCCAGCACCTATACAGTACTGAAAGCTTAGTCGGCCTAGCCCACCGGAAAGATAAGTCAATACGTGTGGAGCCAACTAAGCCGCGGGTTTCCTCACAATGTTTTCCTTAACGACTGCATTGTAGCATTGCTTATAAGACAATTAGTAAGTTGAGTCACCTTGAGCGATATGGGCTGGTTGAAGTCGACGCGAATGCCCCCGTGGTTTGTGTTCAGCGTGTGCCAAATACCGCGCAGCGCCGACCAGAATGTCTCCATCTAAACAGGAAGATATCGTATGTTATTAGTAGGCTTCGATAAAGGATAAAACAAGATAAAGCGACAACTCTCAAAACGTATCTGGAACAAATTCTCTCTTGGCACTTACTTGCACGTAGTCAATGCAATTTAAGGAAGAACGCACAAAGTTCCCGTCGACCAGTCGGTCGTAGTTCAAGGTCACGGGCACAAGCAGTCGTCGATGATTGATACAGTGTAACAGTGCCAATAGTCTCACCTGTTTGGGCCGCCTCAGCTGCTCCTTCACAAAGTTCCCTTCGACCAGTCGGTCGTAGTTCGAGGTCACGGGCACAATCAGTCGTCGATGATTGATACAGTGTACAGTGCCAATAGTCTCACCTGTTTGGGCCGGCCCAGCTGCTCCCGCACAAAGTTCCCGTCGACCAGTCGGTCGTAGTTCAAGGTCACGGGCACAAGCAGCGCATCGTCGATGGTACCATCGAGGTACGCGTCCATTATCACTGACAGGATGCCGGCTGAGAAAAGAAATAACTCGGGGTTTGAAAATGGAACTAAAGTCTGATTTTTAATTCCGTAGAATTCTGACAGCTGTCATTTTTTGACATGTCAGAGATTACAAACCTTTTTGGTCGGGCACATTTTTCAATTTCAATACGAGTTGGAACATCTGAGTCTATACATTTTATTTGTAAGTGAATGTATTCATTTTATTAAGTGTGGTGCTCCAAATTAAAAGGGGATTTACGGCCAGTCATAATTACGTCCCTTTTCATCACAAACAGTAAAAAAGTACAAGTAAAGGAAACATATTTTTATTAAAATCTCTGATCATCATTCATTCACACTAATATCACTATCTTCGTCATCATCATCATCATCGCCGACATGAATGATTAATGAGTCTACGGCTGTGTCAATCAAATCGTCCAGGGTACAACACAACACGAAGTCAACAAGAAAAAACTTAACAGAATAACAGAAACTTAACAAATATAACAAGATAATAACAACAAATAACAGCAAACACCGAGAACACAAATAACAGCAAACACCGAGCGCATTCGAGCATTCAAAGAAGTCGAATGAAAATCAATCAATGTGACAGATGCGACGCGTGACGGCTAACACACAGAACAATCTATGGCAATTTTTTTTTACTTCATTTTTGTAAAGGTTTAATAAACCTGACGGTGATGCCAGCTAAAGAATGAAATATGGTAATTTAAATTAATTTGATATATTTTTCGTGATATTGAAATATTTGTTATGTTTGTATCAGTTCACTTGAGTAAGTAAATATTTAGATTTATCTTTTTCTAGGTAAAACATAAAAAATAACTACCATTTCATGTTTTATTGCCCGGCAAATGGGTCAAATTGTTCCCTTTTTCGGTAAAGAGCTTTTTCAGTAGCAACACTGATGAAATGTCAGGATTCTACGGAATTAAAAATCAGACTTTAGGTGAGAGTTTGAGGTAGTAGCCATCCCATGATGGAGAGACATTTTAAGAAGAAGAAAATAAGAAGATTGAAATAAAGTAAGAAGACCGGTATAACCCGTGCCAATAAAGAAAACATTTAGGATGAACTGCAAAACACGCGACCTCTCGCTGTAATCACATACAATCAAAGCGAGACAACGCTAGTTTTGAAGTTCATAGTAAATGTAAGACAGGTTTTTTTTAGTCAGCTAGATTGCTATCGGACTTAAAAAAAAAAGACAGGTAGGTAATCGTATGAGGAGGTGGCCACCGGTGTCAGAGTTTTTGGGCCGCCCAAAGGCCTCTGTCATGGCTCAACGATTGTTATTAATCACCAACAACAGGGACCAACAATTTAAGGCGAAGGGGAAGACACACTGGTGAAATTTCAAATGACTGCCGTAATAAGAGCGCCATCAGTGGAGAAAAAAAAATATACGTTTTTTTTTCTGAAAACGGGCCATTAAAACCGTCAACTGGGAGCCCATTTTGGAACCATTGCGTTACAGGCTAAGTGCCCTGGGGCCTTAGACTGTAACACAATGGCGTATCAATGGCGTCCTAGGCAGACGGACAAAATCGGGATTTTTTCGTTGTTCTCCTACAACCAGCGAACTAATCCTCTAGGATTAGACTCATAATTTTCTTTGCTGTACTACAATAACATTCAAAGGACCGACACTGGACCGACATCATCAATAAATCGTAATTAAAACCGTCAACCGGAAGCCCATTTTGGCACCATTGTGTTACAGGCTAAGGGCCCTGGACGACGGTCGGTGGGCAGCCCAATGGTCGGACGTATTTGTATCGGCGGAGGTTCCATGGATGCGGATGGCGATGACCGTGAGAGGTGGCCTGAGGGGGAAAATGCCTATACCCAGCAATGGGCAGAGGTGGGCTTTTGATGAACTGTCGCGTAAAACCGTGAAGAAACCCGCTTCGCAAGAATTGATAAAGCGAATACAATATTGCAATACAACAAGTGAAAATCGCGAATCATTAAAAGTGAAAATTGATAAAGCTATCTGAGATAATGGTATATATGAAATAGAGGTTAAGAAGGTTAACTACCCCGAAAGCAATCAAACACTACATTAATTAACGATCAAAATCCATAAATATTTTGGGGTCAAAACAGCACTTCCAAACAACGTAGGTTTTTTATTGTCATATGGATGTTCTGGCCACACTAATGTTAATATCCCATAAGCTGTTATAACCTTTAATAAGGCCTTAAATTGTACCTCTGCCCGATTAAAGGTTAAGATGGGTTGCATCGATTCGATTACCATACAAAATTTAACCAAATGTGTTGAAACCACAGCCTTTGGCTGTGGTTGAACCGTACTTAATTGGGGTCCATATATTGTACGTCCCAGTTTTGCACGGCCCGATTTTGTACGGCCTGATTATACGAAGCCAAACGGCTTCGTAAAATCGGGCTGTACAAAACTGGCCGTACCAAACTGGCCTTGGATAATCAGCCCGTACCGATTATGCACGGCCTGATTTTGTACAGCCCGATTTTACGAGTCCCATGATATTATACGTCAGAGTTTTGCACAGCCACGTTTTGCACGGCCTGATTATACGAAGCCATGGATTCGTAAAATCGGGCCGTACAAAACGCGGCCGTGCAAAACGCTGTGTACACCAAGTGCACATGCCGATTTTGTACAGCCCGATTTTACGAGTCCCATATTGTACGCCAGAGTTTTGCACAGCCACGTTTTGTACGGCCCGATTATTCGAAGCCAATTTGGATTCGTAAAATCGGGCTGTACAAAACGTGGCTGTGCAAAACTGGCTTTGAATAATCAGCCCGTACCGATTATGTACAGCCCGATTTTACGAATCCATTTTCAGAACTGTCAAAATGGAGCCCCGTTTACATTTATATGGTTGTCAAAATTTACCACACAGATTAGGAAACGTCAGGTAGATGTCAGGCTTGCGTCACAGATTCAGTGTGACCACTTTTAGTAGATTTCTACTTTTTTGGTAGATTTGATTTGATTTTGGAATTTCAGTAGAAAATCGGTATATTTGAGTAGATTCGGTAGAAAATTTGTATTTTAGAACATTCTGAAAAATGGTAATGCAAAATACAACTATCCAGGCCAAAAACAAAGGCTCCTGCGATATCTAAAATGCTTTGTCTTCCAGTATTGAACGCAAAATGCGAACGCACTTTTTCAGCTATAAACAGAAACTGTGTTCACAGAGAGAGTAAATAAAACCAAATAAGCCATCCAAGAAAATAGACGCTTCTGATTGGTCGATTCCAACAGAGCCAGAGACAAGCTCACTAAAATGGAAAAAAAAACGCAACTAGGATGGAGCTCTACTCGTCAAAGTTAAAAAGATGAAAACCCAAAAACAAGATGGCGTACAGAATGTCCGTTAACTCTAGAAATTAAATGGCAAACATTTTTCATAGTAAATCCGAAAAGTGGTCGGCTGTACTATGAAAGATTTTTGCCATTTAATTTCTAGAGTTAACGTACAGTCTATAAATGGAAGAAATCCCCGTATTTCGTATGAAAGTTGAGTGAAATCGAATCATTGACGTTGGAGGAACTGGAAGAAGCTATAGTAAGAAGGAACCATTTGGTGACGTCTTATATTGCATTTCCATGCCCTATATTTTCTTTATTTTTTAAATTGTTAAAAACCAAATTAAAAACCAAATTCATTGAAATATGTGTAAACCGCCATTAATTTTGCTTACGGTTTTAGCTAACCTTGACTGCTCATTTGGTTTTAGTCAGTGAATGAAAAGAACGTCCAATGCGAACATGTGGATTCTTGGCTTTGAACTACTGAATCTTCTGATAGGTCGTTTTCATCAAAGCACTTTAAAGTCCAACGATATCAGAGTGCTGGGAAATTCAATTGTTTCACAGTTTTTATTTATTTCGAAACTAAACTGAGCTATTTTTGTTGAGCGGTTTTTCGTTCACGGCAATAAAATAGTATTCATAATTCAGCCGATTATGCGTTCTGGTCGGCAAAGCGGTGGCACTGCCCAAAAAAGTAGTTTATGACCAGAACACATAATCGGCTGAATTATTGTTGTTTTGTTGTTTAAAATAGAAAGAATACTATTTTATTGCCGTGAGCGAAAAACCACCAAACAACAATAGCTCAGATTATCTTCAAATTTTAAAAACCTGAAAAAAAAAACTTTCCCGCCACGCTGCTATCGTTGGAACTTAAAGTAGTGTGCTTTAGTGTAAGCAACCTATCAGTAGATTTAGAAGTTCAAAGGCAAGCATCCACATGTTCGCATCGGACGCATCGCATAAAATGGATTAGTTATCACAATACGATCCGTACGACCGCATCGTACGGATCAGTAAACGAACTTGTGTAACTTTCTATTTAAAGAATATTACAATACGATGCGTACGATGCGGACATGTGGATACGGACAAGAGCCTGTAGCTTCCTTTGATGATGTAGTCTTTGCTTTGATGACGCGTTTGATCAAATCGTGTTTTGACCGTGAAGCATTTGAAAATTTTGGAACGCTTCTATTATCTTTGTTAGGCTATTTGTGTGTAAACTGAACGCAGCTATAGCCACAGATTACAAAAAAGTTCGGCGAGTTATACAGATCCACCAACTTATCTGTGAAGTGACAGAATCCGGAACTACGGTTAACGACCAATGAAAAGTGAGAATTCAGGCGCCCGCCAATCAAAACGCTGACAGTGACACCACTCATTTGGGTCTGTACAATGTAAACGAGGCGTCACTATCTTGTCTATGATGGGATTCGTAAAATCGGGCTGTACAAAATCGGCTTGTGCACTTGGTGTACACAGCGTTTAGCACGGCCGCGTTTTGTACGGCCCGATTTTCCGAGTCCATGGCTTCGTATAATCAGGCCGTACAAAACGTGGCTGTGCAAAACTCTGACGTACAATATCATGGGACTCGTAAAATCGGGCTGTACATAATCAGGCTGTGCATAATCGGTACGGGCTGATTATCCGAGGCCCGTTTTGCACAGCCACGTTTTGTACGGCCTGATTTTACGAATCCAAATTGGCTTCGGATGATCGGTCCGTACAAAACGCGGCTGTGCAAAACTCTGCCGTGCAATCTAAGGGACTCGTAAAATCGGGCTGTACAAAATCGCGCTGTGCACTTGCTGTACACAGTGTTTTGCACAGCCGCGTTTTGTACGGCCCGATTTTCCGAGTCCATGGCTTCGTATAATCAGGCCGTACAAAACGGGACTCGGATGATCGGGCTGTGCAAAATCGGGACGTACAAAATCGGCCCCCCTTAATTGTAACAATTAGTACAATTCCTTAGAATTGTACTAATTACGCACAAATAAAAAGGCAAATCTATGAAGACAGATATAATTTTAGTGTATAATTATGTAAGTTTTAGACACATTTGGTAAAATTAATTTGTATGGGAATCGAAGCGAATCAACCCCCGAGCCAACATCCATCTTTCATCTTTCTTTCATTTCTTTTGCTAAATACTTGGCAAAAGCGTCATTTTCAGCTTGATCGAAGTTTGCCGCCGAAAGTAGAGCACAAAAGTAAGCAAAGGTTTATTCAGACAAAAAAACATACTATTACAGTAACCTACAGTATCTAGAAACGTGTAGTACTAGCCATTACGTACACACGACAGCACATATACCCTTACACGCTAGCTCTCGTTACGTTACGGTCGACTTTACAACAAAAGTGTACACTCTGACGGATGTCGTGTGTACGTAGTGATAATAATTAGTTAGTTTCCCCATCAGTTGGCAACAGTATTTTTCGTCACTCGTGCCAGCCATCCCAGAAGTGAGATAAGACATTTGAAAATGGAATTTGCCCCTCAGTTTTAGTTGAGGCAACTAAACTATTTGGAATAAGCCAGCCAGCTTCTTATCATTGACCATAGCATTATTATGAGATTAAATGGTGGTCGGTACCTAGATCACGTTATAATCTGACAGAATAGTAATCTTTAATGATTGATACATTTTATTTATTACACTGCTTTGTTGAGTTTTCGCGCATTTATTCAGCTCTTTCAGACAGGTTAGAAGTTTAGTTAATCGCATGAGGTAGTGTCCACCCCTGGTGTGAGAGTTTTGGGCCGCCCAAAGGGCCTCTGACATGGCTTAACGATTTTTATTAATCAACAACAACCGGGACCAACGGTTTAACGTGCCTTGTTAGATCCTATGACTAAGCTAAAAGTAACTTTCAGGTGCTGGGCATTACTGGGCAAGCTTCCTGAGGCTTTACCACGAGTTACGTCCGGGAGACCTACGACACCGGTGAAACAGGTTTTGCCGTAGCGAAACTTGCTTTGCCATTGCCGTAGGTCTGCCGGACCTAACTCGTGGTAGAGGCTCAGCGTCTAAATCTAATTCCAGACACTGCAGTGTCTGATAAATTTAACTTTCCAGTATTATTTCGGGTAAAAGTGCTCTTTTTAATCGACGAAAACGCATTAAACAACAATCTTTGGCTATGTAAACAGCAAATATTTGGAAAAACTGGACAGAAAGATGAAAATAAAAATACACCTCAATATATTCAATATAAAACAGAATTCATCAGACATTTATCTCTTCTAAGATCCATTCTACCTACTAAGAAAACAAGACATACATAAGCTAACTACTGCTTACATAGAATAATAAATTACATACCATTTAAAATATCTGCGTAACATCCCATGCGAGCGTAAAAAAGAGAAAATAATACATAATCTCGATAGAAAAAAGCTTTGAAAAAACCTGTCCCTAATCATCTTATTAAACTTGAAATTGCTATCGGTATAAACACTACAGCTCGTCACATTGGCAAAAAAAATTAGTGGTGGCCATGGTTTTTGTTCAGTGTAGGTAAAATAAATAATAACAGCACTCTTGTTAGGATGACTAGCTTAGACTCAAGGTGTTTTTGTCGTAATCGACTTAGCTCGTTTTTGACAGTGTTGATACTCTTAACTTTTAAAAAATCTCATTGGGTGCGTACATACTGACCAATACCAAGTAGCCATATTATTGCCAGGCGTGTAGATCCACAATGACATCTTACTATGTTTCCCTAGCACAATAGGAAACCAAACAAGAAGGCAATTAAACTGATCTTGAGTCCCAATGTGCGCCTTGGTCTTTCGATGGTCAACAAAACCCGCGCCCATAGCTGTGGTATTCTGTCAGAGCCTAGTAACATACCGGGTGTTAAAAGACAGATTAACACCGTGCATATAATTAAAACCTAAACGAAAAGTAAAGGTATAAAAAAATGTTATAACCTTTAGGCGGCTGCGGCTTCCCGGTCCTCGTGCGACCGCCCTCAATGAAGAATTCCAGATTGTTCTTGGCTGCTAGACTGTTGAGTATGTACGCCCTGGAACCGAGAGAAAATCATTATTTTAGCAAGAGTTACAAACCACTTTTTGTTTTTCCTATAGCTCTAAATTTTTAAATTGTGCTACCGAGCTAAGTAACTGTCGATGCGAATCTTTCAACTCGTCTTATGATGGCCCCACCTGGTGTGAGAGTGTATGGTTCAAAGTACCATACATCTAGATCGCCCTAGGGCGCGGGTTGCTGACACTGCATCTCGCATAGTCAATAGCTCGCGTAGCGAACGACAGTCAGCTCTAACTAGCCACTCGCCCAGTGGCAACTTTTGGCGTGAATCGATTGCATTCGTAGGTTATAGGATCTGGAATCCAAACCTTAGGTCCTAAAAATAGTTAAGCCTCGCGTTGAGAAATCGCATCCAAAAAGAAGATATGTTTTAAACATTTATAATAAGTTGAAAAAATTCACTCGGGACAGGACTTGAACCCGCAACCTCTCGCATACCGTGCAGGCGCTCTACCAATTGAGCTACCGAGTCAAGTAACTGTCGATGCGAATTTCTTCAACTAGTCTCCGTCAACTGGACGGGGGGCGCCACCTGGTGTGATCAAGTCCTGTCCCGAGTGAATTTTTTCAACTTATTATAAATGTTTAAATTATTCCCTAGCACGTTAGTGCTTTAGAAAAAACAAAAAGAAGATATGTTTTTTTTCATTGGCGCTAGTTGTGAGACGTCTTAAACGATGCCACAGAGGGACAGTCTCTGATCGACTTTGGAAGAGAGTGACACAGTTTCACAGTCATTTTTTACCTGAGCGCAGACTTGTAGATAGGATCGCCGTGGTACTCCGAGCCGTCGACTTTTCTTCTAATGTAGAAGGCACCACAACCGCGCAGGAACCAACTGTGAACAAGAATACCGGGTTATTTATTACTGTGCAGTTAGTTACAAATGCGGTTGCCTGGAAGAAATTGCAATTGGCAGCAAGTAGGCCAATTGTGCCTTGTTTAGTTAAGTTTCAACTTTTTCTGTATTTAAATTGGTGTACAATAAAGAATATTTCTTTTTTTTTTCTCTAAGTGGGTCACTTATGTTCACACGAACACGCGAAGCGTCAATATGACCTTCGCATTTTTTTGGGCTCAGTGCCTACTTTGGAAATAACATTTGCGTGACCGGTTTTTCGGAAAGGTCCTGTAAATAAAACATTAGCCCCGATTGTTATATTATACACATTTTATTTGTGAATTTGTAGTAGGAATACCACTCGCTAACATCGGAAAGGAGAACATTGTGAGGAAACCCGCGGCTTAGATGGCTCCATACGTATTTACTTGTCTTTCCTGTGGGCTAGGCCGACTAAGCTGTCAGGATGGTATCATTGCTGTGCTGGGCAAGCCTACTTCCTACCATCTAAACAATGTCCCAGGCACTGCAGCGTCCGAGCGGTCACTTCACCCATCTAGTGTGAGTGAAGGTGCCACTGGACTCTGTATAAGTCATCTCTCATATCTGAAATATCTACAGTGACTTCAGGACAGTGTGTCAAGTACAACGTAAATAAAATTATGGAAAGTGAGTGGCATTTATTCTTACTGTAAATGCGTCGCAAATCAACATAAATGCCAAAGGAAAACAATGTTACAATGTATGCCATACGAGTTATATCTAGTAGACTAAGTAGACTAAGCACAATCTAAATCTTTTCAAAGATCAGAGATTTATGCATCTTTTGATCAAAATATTTAAATCACTCTTATACATCTTTAAATCCCAAATACATCACTGATCAAAATTGATCTTTATATCAATACATCCCATTCTTCTACCGTCATTCTTTATCCTTAACATCTCTAACCGAAATTGCCTCTGCTCGGCGTCCGGACTTTAGCTTTAATGAACTACTAAAGTCTAATGTTTTATTCAGGATAGTAAACTGACAGATGCTAACTGTCACTTTGCAAAATAAAGTTGCCATATTGATTGTAATAGTGATGCATTCCAGTCGTTGTGCGATTCAGCTCAGTCACAAAAAAAAACGAAATACGAAATTCCGCATGGTAGCCCGTGCGTCAGGAATTCCGGACGGAAAACAAAACGTTCGGAACGCAATATTTCCATAGATCATTTAAAAAACACAATTTTTAACGCATTTAACACTCCTCAAAAAACTGGACCAAAACACACTTTCTCATTACTAATTAATGCATTTTTAGTTAATTTCATATAATAAGCTTTTATAAAGTTATCATCAATCGGCCTATAAATCGATTATATCGATTACGCAATTCGATTCATGTAAAACTTTTTGTCACCACACTATTAATTTAATTTTCACCAGAGACTGGTCACACCGTCTTGAATGAAAAATTAGACTTTAGCTTTTGCCCGCAACTTCGTCCGCGCAGACTTACGATTTTCCCGTTATGCAGAAAATTTGTTCCTTTTCTTCAAGGCTTACGCGAATGGAGTTGCGGGCAACAGCTAGTGTAGCCATAAGCAAGAATCTCTCGAAGCGTTAAATTTATGCTACTTGTGTGCTAATTACTATGATTTAGCGCACAATAACGGTTCGGAACGAAGGAATTTCACTTGCGAAATATTTCTGCCACAATCTGCGATGTTTCAGTAATAATGAGTAAGTGAGAAGTAACGTGTCTTGTGATTTATTAAAATACCAACCGTCTGGATGATACGTTGATGTAACGTTTGTTGTAATAAGTTTCAGTAATTATGAATGTATTACCTGCGCCCCCGCATCAAAAGAAAAAGCAAACGCAAGTGCCGGCCGAGCTCTGTTCAATACTTATTGTTTCGTAATAGGGCCTATGCAATAGTTCCAATCCAAGTTTCTTTCAAAGACCAGTGTGCTTGGTTACTTAGTTAATCGTATGATAGTGGCCACCCTAGTACGGTTATTCCGTAAAAAAACCGCACAGTATCTAGTCCCCAAAACCGGTTTATTTGCGTGAAAATATTTAAGAAAAATACTTTTTTTCTACAAATAATACGTAGTGAGTGACGCTTTGAGGACTAGAAACTGCGGTTTTTTTACAGAATAAGCACACATTTTCTTTTTTTTTCTACGGTTTTGGCAAGGAAGTGACCAGCAAGTAGTCAATGTGACTGTTATGCCATGGATGCCATGGCACAAAATCAGCAGAAATCCAGCCCAGCTGGCTCGCTGTAAGATCTTGAAGTAAATTGCTTTAACTTACCCAAAGAAAGATATCCTCATTATCGCTTATAGCCACTAGAGGCTTCCTATAGCCAGTGACTAGAGGGTTAGTATCAAATAGTCGATAACGCAAGTCGTCCTAGTAGCATCTCGTCAGAAAATATTTTTTCAACCCCACCAAAAAAGAGTGCATAGCGGTCACCCTAGTTACCTACACGCTGTCGGTGTTGCAAAATTAGGTATGAGCTTTAAAATTGTAAAAACCTTCTCAAATCGTTTCACCGTACGGTGCCACAGACAGACACACACATAGCGGTCAAACTTGGGTGTTATAAGTTTGACCCACTCTTTTTTGGTGGGGTTGAAAAAATATTTTCTGACGAGATGCTACTAGGACGACTTGCGTTTTCGACTACTTGATACTAGCCCTGACTAGCATGTTGTCAAAAGAGCTCAACCTAGCCCGTAGACTACCGAAGTATAATACAATCGAAGGCAACAAAACTCAAAGAAAGGTATCCTCATATTGTCGCCAGCCGCCACTAGAGGTGGCTTCAGGCCGGTCAAGTACAGCGTGAAAGTGACCAGCATGTAGTCAAAGTGACTCCGGTGTAGTGGCACGAAGATGAGCGTAAAACCAAAGGTAGGTAGTTCAAGACATTTGTTAGTGAATGATATTTTTCTCACCCAAAGAAAGGTATCCTCATATTGTCGCCGGCCGCCACTAGAGGTGGCTTCAGGCCGGTCAAGTACAGCGTGAAAGTGACCAGCATGTAGTCGAAGTGACTCCGATGTAGTGGCACGAAGATGAGGGGCAGACCGGCCTGGTTGGCCCTTCGAAGGCGCTCGACGCACGCGGCGCGCGTCCCGCACTCGCCGCCCGCCACGCGCCGGATCGCTTTGTGACACAGCCACGCTACTAATCTGTGGACAAAGGGAGGTTTAAAGAATAGTGTTTTACCTGCCCTAATTTTCAGTGAGATTAGATAATTTTTAGACCGATAGCCGAATTTTTAGCCTAGACCGATAGGAAGCCTCGGTGACAATGAGGGTTCTACGAGTAAGTGGAGTTAATAATGTGTGAAGAATAAGGGGATTGATTAGTGTGTGACCGAGGCTTTCGTGACGTTACACTCTCGCCGAGCAGTCTCAGCGCGTTTTTGCTTTTTCTATTGGCCGAACACCGAACTATTGTGGCCGAAGTCAGAACATTTTTTTGTATCCCGCCCACAAGAAGTTATATTAGCAGCGGAAAAAATTACACCGAACTGAGCTTACAATCGATTCACAATCGAACCAAAAGGGGTACCTATGTTAACTTTGTTAGCATACCCCTTTTGATGTGAAATTAGAGACGTGAGAGCGCTGTACCATGTTTTTGCATATTCGCCGGGCAATAGAACACGTCTGTAGTGCGTTTGTGTCCCACACCACACATGGAGTTTGATTAGCAGCAGAAATAATAAATAACACCGATCCGACCTTCTACAATAATCTATATTCGATTGAAGCTTCTGAAGCTTCTGCAATAATCTATATCCTATTTAATCTATAGTCCAACAAACCGCTAACCTCAAAACATGATTAGACATGGCGGAGCTGATCTCCCCGAGCACCCTCATGGCTTTCATCTCCGTGTTCCTCCTGACCGCCTGGTACCGCGCCGAGGCGTCACCCTCGCCACCGCCGTTGCTGACGCCGCCGTTGCTGACGCCGCGCGTCGCGGCCAACTCTTGCTGGGTCGTGTCCTCGATCGCCTTCTGGAAGCGGTCGTCTTTTACCACCTGTGGGAGATTGAGAGATTGTTAGCAAATTAAACTGAAGCATTGAAAAAAAAAAACTGTAAATTTATCAGTTCGGTCACCGTGCGTATTATCTGCTATCAACAAGTTGCTCTGATGAGGAGTCTTACAAAAGTGGCAGACGTCGGATAAATTATATGGTCTTTAAAGGGGAAGTGGGCAAGACCCCTAGCTAGGAACGCTGATGGCAGATGCACGGAGCCAATTGGTGTCCTTGATACGGAAAGAAAACAGTCGCCAGACAACCAGCCCAGCCAAACGGTCTGACGACGTAATCTGAATAGCCTCAAAGCAATGGTTGCGGCTGGCACAGGATCTTGACAAGTTTCGTGAACATGAAGTAATGAGGCCTTTACTCAGCGTGGTATCCTCGGGATGGAGGACCGTTTTACATCATCTAACTGACGATGAAGCGATTCCGTCATCCGTAGGTGGCTCACCTCTGGCAGGACGTCGGAGTACTGATACTTGATCAGCCTGAAGCAGTGCGCCAGGTCACAGAAGTATCGAGAGACCACGCCGCCATTAGACAGTGCTTGCCAGCCAATGTCCAGGATGTTCATCACTGCACTGTTGTCAGCCTCCGCTTTGGGGTCCTGCCATGATTCCTGTTGAAGAAGAGCAGAGTAAATAAGTGACGAATCGTTTTTACTCGTTTGTAGAAATCGGTTCTACTGATATGGGTAGGTATTGCACAAAATAAAAACTTAAATAACAAAGGTGAGAAATTACATACAAGGGCGGACTTATAAGGTAGGTAATCGTATAGTGGATAATGGAACTAGAGCAAACATTTTTGGCATGTATGGACATCTCCACCCCCAGCATGTCGGACTGTTTAGATTTTTTTCGATAAATTTTATTGTTAACAGGAGCAAGGGGACCAAGGGGAAAAAATGCGTATTTAAAAGCGGCGGCAAAAGACGTCTGGTAAACCTATTTAACAGCTTTAAATAAAAATAAAAACCAAGACTGGTCCGACTAAGTAGTTTCTTGTGATATATTTTATTTAATTGGACCAGTTTTGAGAGAAAAAATTGGGGAATACGAAAACCCGATTTTGTAGATTTTCTTCAGGTTGTCCTCAGTATTTGCGCACGCAGATTTGTCTGTACTGCTATACGCTCCTAATAGTAATTTTTGTTGAATATTTTTTATTAGCTTTTGGACCTGGGTTAAATCTGAACCTAAGATTATCATCTCCTGAATAAACATAATGATGAAACATTTATTCATCCTGCAGTCATCGTTTAATTTCATCAAGCCGTTTTCTTCGCGTTTAATTTAAAATCCTTCTCAATCAGTGTCTAATTTTAAACCTAAGGACAAAAAAAAAACCAAGTTTTTAAGCCGACCTCCACCGACCCAGTGGCAGAGTGTTTATAAACAGATATCCACCGCATGTGCAGACCGTCAACAAAGTATCACGCACGGGGCGCCAACGCAGCCGGGCCGGGCCCGTGCCAAAAATGCACGCGACAACCTATACAACGATACTGTGACGAAACAGAACCCAACACGTGAGACGGACAGCTGACTGGTCATCACAGAATGGGCAATAAGACAGAAGTAACATTAACTCTGAAGTGGAACTGGGCTGGTCACGTTTGCCGTATGGGTCCAGATCGATGAGGGAAACCGTCACCGACTGATGGGCATGATGGGCACCGGCGGTGTGGCAGACCAAGGTGGAGACCATTACTCGCATTGCAGCATTAAAAAAATCTCCCGGTATAATCAGCTTTACTAGATAAAAAGAGTCAAAGGTAATTTTTGAATTGATCCTATGTATCATCAGTAATCACAATATTGTGAATTCGGCATAACATTGGCACAATTCAGCTAATTAGTCATGTTTTATTAAATTACCGAAGTTTCAGTTAATACTTTTCAATAGAGCGAGTGAAAGTGAAAAGCCGACACCGTCTTTTTGCACCGCAACAGTACCACAGTCGAAGACTTCAAGTCAAGCAGTGTGGTGACCCTCATTTCTACACTTTTGAACCTACAGCTCTGCCACCAGAAACACTAGCTCAACATCTTTAATACACATGCACCGGTTGCACTAATCAGTGCGTGCTGCAGATAAACTTGCGTTATCTGTGTACTTTTATACTTTCTCGAACTTGACCCCTTATGTTTTTGACAAAACATGTTTATTAGGGTTTCCGACTGAGATAAGTTAATACGCCCGATTAGTGTTGCTGGGTGTTTGGATTTGTGCAGGAATTCTCATTCTAATTTTGTTGTGGCATCATCCCAATATTTCCTTCATGGACTGGTTACAGTTGTTGATGAAAACTTATCACGCTTTTTGGCCCACATTTTCAACGTATCGGTCGGACAGCTAGAAAACGTTCAGCTTTGAACTTTTCCTTATATTGCGACCAAAGTTTTAGGACCAAGGGATGTGGAAAGTATGCTCTGAAGACAAGTACAAAACAGTTTTTCTAAGAAGTAGTCGCAATCCAACAAGGGCCTACCGCATTGTATGGCAATTTTGTGGAAATGCCACATCAATGACTATACAGGAGAATTTTTAAATAGATGGCTATTTTGAAATGGGTTGTAATTAAACAGACTTCTTTTTAATAGCATTATACGCCTCTAAAAATCTTCATTGCCTTCTAAATTACTAAGTCAGCCACAATCAACGCGCATCTAAATAATAATATCTTAGCCACTAGATAACTTGTATGTATTTTATTATTTATTTGTATGTAAGACACTCTAAATACAACTCAGCATCGTGGTTATTTTTTGGCATCTAAATTTGTAATATGCATTCAAGCAGTCAACTTCTAAAATATTAATATATGACACCAAGAAAATTGTTCAATTAGCTTCTAATTTTATAACTCAGTACCTACTCAGTACGTTTAAAATTTATCTCGACCTACATTAATTGAACGTCAAAATTTACCTAAAATTGTCATCAAATAGTAAATTATGGCCACTAAAATACCCTGGAAATATTGAAGGGAAACAAAATAAAATACTTTTTTTTAAAATCAATTCGTGTACTTGAAATACGATCATTTTACGTATAGTAATTAAAATAAAGATATACTGCCGTCATAAGAAAAAAAGACGAAACTGAAATTTTTGCCAACATTAAGTTACATACATATTCGGAACAAGGAAAAAAAGGCGCACCTGCCTGTATTTTTTTATTTCGATAGGAGCATTTTTCTGGAAGTAGATTGAGTAAAAAAACGCAACTGATACGTAGTCACAAATACACGTGACTCTCTGATTGGTGCAAATGGCTGGTCGCTGTCGAGTCCCAAATCGTATAGTGGCTTTTTTCACAATAATAGTTATTTGTTATGCAAGAATGCAAAATTATTGTTTGCGGCGAGTGCTTGTATTGAAAACCGAGCTAGCGAAGGTTTCTAAAATTGAGCCACGAGCGTAGCGAGTGGTTCAAAAAAAGAAACCTGAGCGTAGCGAGGTATTCAGAAGCACGAGACGCAAATAATATTGCATTCGTGCGAAACACAAAACTTTTCATCTCACAAAAGCGAGGAAATGATTTTGTTAGCCAAGCGGGAAAAACTCTATAGACAACTACTTACAGGCGAAACAGGTGAGTCAAATAAGTTCCTTTTAAAAACATATTTTACTGTAGTTACGGCTGCCGCACTAAAATTTTGAGCTTCGTTGGTATTAAAACCATTCGTTTTATTAATAATTTCCTGAAGTTTACTTATCCAGACACAAAAATAATGTAAATAAAAGAATGTTTTTTTTTTCCTGGTGCATTCTGAACTTTTACCATATAAATTAAAAATTTATAGGAGATAAAAAATGAAATTAGTAATATCGTTTGAAAAAATGTATGTAACAAACCAAAACATAATTATTTATTTGATAAAACAGAAGCGAAGCATTTTTTTTATTTACTGGTATTAATAATCAATATAGTGTACAAAATATTGAAAAAACCTGAAAGAAGAAACCGCGTTTCTGAATGTTCTATTCCGTGACTTTACCTTTTTATAAGATCCTTATGCCCCATTTACATTCACAGTTTTGTATAGAGAATGGGCACGAACAATCACTTTGGCTGAAGTACGCGTGTAAATGAACTATGAATGAGGATCTTTTTTCCGTCGGGCTCTGGCATCTACTTAAACGGCCAGTGTTTTTTTCTTTTTCAACACCATAGGGCGCGGGAAAGACTTTCCCGGCGCCGCGTTCAAATTTCGAAGCGCACTAAAATGCAGATAGTTTAAATCCGGCCTTTACACGATCGTAAGTTACTAGTAACAGCAAACTTTCCGAGCGTGGGAGATGAAAAAGAATAAGTTATAATATATGAGGTTGTCTATTGAAGCTTGAATTATATTTTTTTGAGGAGTTTATGTTGAAGCTGTAAAACGTATAATGGTGATGAGTTGTAAAATCCGTGGCTGAGTTAGTAAATCAGGTTGCAATAGATAAATCAGTGGACAAGTTAAAATAACTGTTGAACTTTACTTGACGCTTTCTTTGGAATATTTAGTTGGCGATGTAAAAAAGACGAATTAGTTTATTAGAAGCCATCTTATTTTCCCGTGGCTTACTTATAAAATGAGAAGTTTGATCACGTGGCCAAAAAAAAACTTTGTGGCTTGACTAATAATTTCCCTTTTAAAATTGCCCTTTATAGTGTAGGTACTGTAGGCCTGTACAAATCATCTGAAAAAGGTGCAAAGGCCCATTGATGATGAGTCGCAAACCAAGCGTCAGAGTTTGTATCTTT
Source organism: Zelleria hepariella (assembly GCA_949319315.1). Taxonomy (NCBI): domain Eukaryota; kingdom Metazoa; phylum Arthropoda; class Insecta; order Lepidoptera; family Yponomeutidae; genus Zelleria; species Zelleria hepariella. The sequence goes on along the minus strand of OX439378.1, from coordinate 8,882,473 downwards.
CCATTCGGTCGCCGATGTTTTAACCCTGTCTCGAAACCTAGAGTCCATGAGGCGCAGACTCTATTAAAATTCCACAAACGACACCTTTGCTGACCGTTCATGATTCGACTGTTAAGATTTAGTAACTTGATTGTCCTAGTCCTACATTAGGTCTTGTCTCGTTTTGTCGTTTGAAAATAACGATGATTTAATTAACTATCGTTTTGAATGTTTATTTCATATTGAATATTTATTTCATAAAATATTGTTATGTCCTCAAAACAAGGGTCGTTGTAGATACCCAAAAAATTGTCCTACATTAGGTCTTGTCTCATTCTGTCGATTGAAAATTATGATCTTTGAATTTAATTTAAATTTAATATACGTTTTGTTTGAATGTTATGGATAACGTAAAATATTGCTATGTCCTGAAAACAAGAGTCGTTGTTAATACCCAATGATAAAATGAACACTAATTCAAATTAATTTTAAGTGAAATCAAATTACAAGCACATAAAATATCACATTTCTTTATAAAATTAAATAAATTGGCAATTTTAATAAACATTTCTCATTAGTTATTTATTATGCTAATATTTTCTGGTCATAAATGTATGTCTTCAGTAGGTACGTTTAATTGTTAAACGAAATGGGTTTGACCCCCGAAGGGTTTCACAAGGCCATATTACCTACTATAATCGTGAGTGATTGACATAGCGATTGTTTGGTATTTTGCTGTTCAGTTGTAGAGTATGAACTATTCGCCCTTAACTTTTTAACCTTCTTTGTATAGTAAATGATGAAATACAGGCATCTATTTTTTTATCGATATCTATTTGAATATTTGAGATTTTTAACGCATCAAGTAGCTAACAAAAAAACAACCATAAAACATACCTGTTATTACTAGGTACCTAACTGATCCAGATTCTGGCAGCTTGCAAACAAAATGCGCGATTAATTTACTCATCTATCAAAGAAAAACAAATAACGCATCAAGCCTCTATTCCTGCAACCACAATAATAAAAAAGCCACAACAGTTATAAAATTACAATCGCAAAAATGACTGACGATGATGGTCTCAAAACGCATAGAATAGAGTGCAGCGTGCGACGACGGACGGTCGGGTGGCGTATTGAGCTTTCCAGCGATGGAAAATAATTTCCCGACGACTAATAATAATCGAAGAAGCTCTATGAATCTGCTCTCTAAGGATTTAGTTATTAAACTTTATTGCCCACCAAACTAAGACAGCACAATAATTCAGTAAAAGTTTTGACCACGCGCAGACTTATCTGGCGTGGACTCATTTCTAAATTCAAATTTCAAATTAAAAACCCTTTCTATGCGTTTTGGGAATCGCCCTCCTAACAGAGAGGTCATCTACCCAGCCGCATCGGCGCCCGCGGTTGGTCGGCCTTATGTCACGCCACTCTTCGGTTTAAAATTGGAATATAAGCCGGCCATTGTGCGGATGTGAGTCGCGGATTGTTAGCCGAACGAAAAGAGGTGGTCGTGCAATTCGAACGGATATTACCATCGGCTGTTGTTGCACGTTGCATTCGGCTTTTTATTGCCTTTGATTGAGATTGGAAGTGCGTTCTACGAACACATTTTCCGTTCGAATTTATAGGTAAGAGGACAAGGCAACTGTAGGTAAGCAAGTAGGTAAACCAATAATTATATTATTATTCAACTAAGTACATGTTTATTGTTACTTATAATATAAGAGAAGAGAAACAACAAAATACCCAAAATGTAGAGTCGAGAAACAAAAAAATTAAAAACCCAAAATACAGTCACCAATAAGTAATTATAGTTAGTAACTGATCCACAAGGAATTAGAGCATCAAGGAAGAACTCTATTAATTTTGCCCCAACTTTGACTTGTGTGTTCCTCCCCCAACGTGACGTCACCAAGTCTTAAGATGATTAAAATGCCTGTGAATAACAACATATCTTTGTTTCACATACGAGTAACAGAGAACAACAATAGTAGAGGTCGAGAAATCGCAAGACGCGGAAGATCTAGCATCTGAACTTGAAAGCCCATTATACTTCTTCCAAACAGATTATTTCGGTGCACGAAAACACCAATGAAACAATGTGGGTGGGAATGGTAAGGATATTATGTCTTATGCCTCTTCGTCTAATTGTTATCGTGATAGTGAGCAGTGCTACCAACAATACGGAACGAAATACCAGCAAAGTTAAACAAGTAATGTGGCAGTTGATCACGTTTCCCGAGTCCACATTTCCTGTGCTTACTACATACTAGTAGGCACTTACATAATACGATAACTTGGGCGAGCCTCTACATGTTACCTATTGGTCAAAACATGGTCTTGTTGCTTTCCCCCCAACTTGATAAGAGGGGAACCTATTTGAACCCGTTGCGCGCTTTAGTAGATCAACAACAAGGCAATAAAACATAGAATTTCTCCGATAACCAATCACGTGTAAGCGATACGAGGTCTGTATGTGACGTGTGGCAAAAAATGTGTCTTGTCTTGGCAACCTTTTCGCACCTATCCCCATAATTATTATCAGCTTGATGGGTTTACAACTTCAGAATCACATCCAGGTCAAAATCACTCCAAACATCGATATTGAATGAGATAAACAATTTCCCAGGCACTGCAGCGCCGGCCGAGTGGTCTCTTCACCCATCTAGAGTAAGTGAAGGTACCACTGGACGCTGTATAGATCGTCTCATTACGCAGATGCAAAGGCCTTTATTTAAACAATGTCCCGCCCGCCCCCTTTTCCTTGCTCCAGATTGCAAATTGAACCTGATACCTTCATGTCGTCGAACGCAACCTCAGAGAATCCTCTTTATCTACCAATGCTCTTTAAATGTTTTAATCTCACATGGTGAAAGGGGACAGCTTACCTAACCTGCCCTGTATTCTCTAAAGGTAACCACCATAAATACTCCCATTATTAAATGTCAGACAGAATAAGGTTGTTATTTTCCCGCAAATAAGCCGGTTTTGACTGTTGACGGATTATTGAGAATGTCTTTCTACTTCGCCCTGTCTGTTCTTAACGACAAGCACCAAGACGATGCTTTCGGAGTTTAATCTCTCTTATCATAACAATAATGGCCATGTTTGTCAGTTTGTCATCCGTACTGCATCAAAACAGCTGCTATCAGCGTGGTCACTTGTCATTCTGATGTCGCTGCAAGGTCGGGTCACGGTCACGGGGCTCATATATCTAACTGACTCTAACGTCATTCTAACTACTTTATGTGGGGCACTAATAATCAATTAGAATAGTTGTCACTTTGGCATTAGTGCCTGCCTGCGATACCTACTGGTTTACGGACGTTAGAAGGCATAATATGTTCTCTCGGTGGAAGATAAGATTTTCCTGTATAGGAAGAACTGATGATCGTGCACCTCACTATAAAGGGAAATTTCCCGTCAAGCAGATGTTATGCTTGGGGCCCGGCCGGGTCCAACTGACCATGGTTGGTGGTTGATGTACTCAGCTCGGAGAAATATTTTGCTGGCACGATGCAGGATTGGTAGCGAGTAAAGTAGTTACCTAACTATCTTATGTAGCAGTTTCCTATAGGAACGTTAGGGGTCGCTACACCTGTGGTCTACAGTTAGATACATTCCTGGGTCCTTTCGTAACTGCTGCGATTGTCATACATAACGGCAATAGTAACGCTTGACAAATTTAAATTGATAACCAATTAAATCAATTCACTCTGTATTTTTAGCGATGTAAGGCTGACTTAAGGTCCATCCAACGATAGCAGCGTGGCGGAATAGCCCATTAATTCACAGTTTTTATTTTTATTTTGAAGCTAAACTGAGCCATTATTTGTATTTTATAAAGCACTAACCCTTGCTAGGGATGATATTATAAGAGGAGGTATGTAGTAGAGCTCTGGTTTTGGTGTGGTGTTACAGCTAATTATGTATTTAATTCGAATATAACATAGCCAAAAGGTTTAGTTGCGGTAAAAGTAGTGACAGGTGAGTGAAGAAGTGAAGTGCCGAATTCGTCTCATTTAGAGAAACGCGAAGTTGTCGGTGGAGTCTGGTATGCGACATACCCGCCTGTTAACAGATTTCGGTCCCTCACAAGCAAGTCAAGTGGATGCCTCAAGTGGATACTGGCAAGCCACTGGAAAGCAGACGAAAAGTAAAAGCGGAAAGACGGTCAAGGTGAGCGCTCGAGCGTCAAGTCATATATTATTTAAATAAACGTTAATGGGCGAACTTTTCATCGTTTTGTTCCCCGCCATGGGGAGAAACAGGTTTTCGGGTCGAACCGGTAATGCCGGTAAAGTGACTGTTTGTTTGATGGAATTTGGACAGTGGTAAGTATGGTAAGTTTGCATACTTTGCTTGGAAGGCAAAAAAGTTGTATAATTGTAACATTACTATCTCTACATAAACAGAGAGGTTTCCCTTGACTTTTTGGTTCCTTGGGGTTAAATCAGAGAAACCCAATTGAGTCAAAGAAACCTCCTCAGCAAAAGAAACAACGAATTGAATCGGTTAACGGGCAGCATGGCAGAACGTATGACGCCGAAAAGATAGAAGATGAAGCCGAAAAGTCCTGACATGGAGGCCCCGAACAGGAACGCGAAGTGTGGGTGGGTAGACTAGCTGCATGATATAAGGCCGCAGCAGGCACAACCTGGACTACAATAGCCGCAGACCGGCTAAGATGGAAGATATATGAAGTGGCATACGTCCAGCAGTGGACAGATAAATGCTGAAGAATAATAAGACAGAATTTAATCAACGCCTTCATAAAGGTACTGATTCCTAATCCCACTAGTGATAGGTGATAAAACCAAGGTGCTTTGAGGACATCAACATCCTTTTTCAGTAACGCGTGTTTTTATTCAAATTGAACGATAACAGTCAACAGTTATTATGGTTGATTACTCCTGTCCAGATAGGCAAGAAAGCCGGCATATGTGCCACGTTTTTGTATCTCCACGGTAATAAGTCTTATAAATATTTCAATCGGTCCAAATAATGCTGATTATAGAACTTATGCGATTGTTGTGCTTATATTTTTGTGTCGTAAACTCGTGAGTCACATAATTTGTGATTCAGATTAGCCGGTCGTTGCCTATAAAATATCAGAAACCGGACGAATTTTCATTTTTCGTATCGGAGAGTTACTTAAAATTATGAACGGAAGCATAATACTGATTAAGTTATTATCATACTCGTAAGGCATATATTTCGTAGATTATTCTAACATAACACAAGCGAAAAATAGGACTCTACCTAGTGTGCCTAAATAACTTTTGTTTTTACCACTTGACGCTTCTGAAAAGAAAAAGAAAAGTTGGGGCATCCTACTTCATGGTAACACCACAATAGTTAGGTGTTTTTGCGCATTTTCAAGTGATCATGATGGGCAAGATTGAGGGGAAGAGGCGTGCTGGTAGAAAAGGAAATTCGTGGCTCTGATTGATTAAATTTCTGGACCTTTCTGTTGACAATCATCAGCTGATGTTTTCTACCGACCGCGATGATAGCCGTCACTACCACACAGCTGCCTTGCCGCAGCCTTCATAAGGTCATCGTACGAAATTGCCAAGCCGTGGGCCGCGTAGAGTAGACAAGAGGTGTAGTTATGTAGAGTCTACCATTGCTCACGTTTCAGTTACTAGAATAGAAAGCCATCCGGTAAGTTATACAATGTGTTATAAAAGGTCCTAACTCTTTTTGCAGGGTGTAACCTACTGGTCAACAGGATGATAATTCTTTTAAAAAAAGTTGTATAATAAAACAACTTTTATTTTATTTATAAACGCAAAATTGAAAAATTTACAAGTTTTTTATTCTTGGATTTAGCTTAAATTTTTAAATTTTAACACAAGATTGTATGCGTAGGTGAATTTACATAGTTTTATTCAAAAAGTCAACGGAACGGCACACAGTACTGGCCCGTTTTCAAAGCACAAATTCAAATCACTTTCGCTTAGCACAGAAACGACTGTCAAATTTCGCTTAGCACAGATTAATTTTGACAGTCGCGCCCCGGTTCTTCTATGGCCACGCCTTCACGCCTGTAAGCGCCATCTATGAACTGCTTTGAATTTGTGCTTTGAAAACGACTCATTTAGTTAAAAAAATTCGGACTGTACTACCACACAGCTGCCTTGCCGCAGCCTTCATAAGGTCATCGTACGAAATTGCCAAGCCGCGGGCCGTGGGTGGGGTGGCTCGCTTACCCAATGGCTTAACGGTAATAGCCGATAGCATTGTGGATTTGTCTACCGAATTATGTATAATACATTTTAGAATAGGCATAGAACTACAGGGGGCACTCTAAGTCGATAGTGGAACTTTAAGTAGGCTGTCTACTGATTGAGCGAGACAAGAGTGCAACGACGAAGAAGAGATAACTCAATGGAGAATTCTGCTCTCCGCCACCTTCAAGTGATGGTCACTGTCCTCAGCGTTGTTCCCGCGAATGACTGGATGGGCTGGAGGATATCTCTCCATATTCCCGAAAGTAAGAGTTAGATAGATAGATAGATAAATCATTGATTAAATTACCACAACACGACAAAACTTGTAATACTTGAAAAACACGATAAAAAGTATTATTAATGCTTTAAATGTTGTGGTTGTTATGTTGACAGATTCCGCGAAATTATTTTCAAGGTAAACATTAATTTGGAGATACAAAAAATACATATTTTTTTATATTGATTTCCTAATCTGGGTAATTTATGCAAATGTTCTGTGATTCGAAGTATACATAATACTTAGGTATTTATTTATTATTTACTATACCGGATATTTTTTTAGTTGCTAAATAGCCGGAATTGGTAGAGTTTACTAGCTTTTGATGCGCAAAAAAATTTACCTCCCTATACTAAATTGTATAGTCGATATTTAGGAAAGGTCATATAGCTTGCATGAATGAGGCAAATGATCGAACGTACATAGGTACTACTTGAAAACGTTATGTTCGCACTATGTAAAAAAAAAACACTCAGTAATTACACTGAACTGACCACTTCCGTTGCTGACCGTAGGTTGTTGTCTATTTATGCTTTAGGTTAGGACGTGTTACGTTTGAGATGCGGATAGTGTTTGGGCCTTGGCAAGCAGATGTGACGTGATGACCTTTGGATAAGCACAGCTCAAGATCGTTTAGTCCTGCCTACCTTTGTATTGAAATAATTAAACGGCTGTGTTTCGACAGAATTTTGTGTAGATAGAGCACGGAGTAAAAACTTGGTGATCTCTCTAGGTCTTTTCTATAAAATGTAGTCCTTATCCCATTACTCTAAGTATAAAAACCAGATTGACAAAGTCTGGGTCTGAAGGACTATAAAAGATTGTTACTATAAAAAGGCAATCGGGGTTTTATTTCAGAAGGCTAAATAAATCTTGGGCCTTACGAGGTTACATCATACTAGTGTTTAATAAAATTCTAATAAATCAAAGTCTTATAATAATTTTAAAATCCCTGAATCGCAGAGGCATGTCTATACTAACATACACTTTCAGATCATTGACCCAAAATCGTTCTACAAACTCCGATCATTTACAAATGTAGAGTTTTACACCAATATGAAACAAAAGCACGGGACCCTAAAAGTTTGAATGTGGAAAGGTACACTCTAGCCCTCCGGTCCGTAGGGACCGAATCTCAAAACGCCCTGATTTCATTGTGCCTAAATTTCAATTTGCCTTTGTCGCGTAATGCCTGAAATCCGTAATGATTTAATTTCAGTTTGTCCACATCTCAATTTGCCTTAGTCCCAAAATTACTGAAATTCAGTATGGCTTCACACAATAATGTCTGAAAAAACAAGAGATGAATCACGTACAGTTGCGATTAAACCCTATTTCAATTGTACCCTAGCGAAATAAAACGACAGTTTAAGTATGATATCATGAATAATAAGGAAAAAAAAAAATTATATTGAAACGAAATTAAATTAAATTACTCTCTCTCTGGTACCCAGAAGTACGAAGTACCTACCCAAACGTTTTTTAATAATAGCAATGATTAGAAATGAAAATTAAGTTTTCCATAGCTACTGAAATCTGACCGTCGTAAGACATAATTATACAGCGATGTCAGCAACGTTGTAGCCAGTAGGCATCAACATGAAGGTTTACCGGAGGGGAAACTCTATGCTAAAAACTGTGATACATACAGCCGTCAAACTTGTGATTATTCGGCTTGGGATTACTTTAATAAAAAACAGCTAAGCGCGAGTCGGACTCACGCACCGAGAGTCCGTGCAGCCAGACTTTTTAATTGTATGGCGGTACGGAACACTCAACACGCAAGTCCGACTCGTACTTGGTCGGTTTTTTGTTGAAAAATAATTTTAGTTTTTATCCCCAACTAACAAAAAGCGAGATGTTCATTAAAAAAAGTCTGTCAGTCTGTGAGTTTGTCTGTACTTAGCTCTAAAATGGGTGAACCAATGCGGTTTTCGTCAATATGGTTTTCAAGTATTTTCACAATAACTGTACCACATTCACGAGACAATTTGAAATTCAGACATTGTAGTGTGAAGCCATATTGAATTTCAGGCATTTTGGGATTAAGGCAAATTGAGATTTAGACGGATGCTATGGAAGCACTTATTGCGCGCGTTATTACGTATTTTATTGCGTAAGTGCGTAACTTATTCCGTAAGTGCGTTAATAGAACAAAAGGGGTATCCTAGCGTGTCGCTGGCTTTGCAGTCGGCCACACGCTAGGATACCCCTTTTTGTCCGATTGGCGCCCTTATGCCGCGCGCGGTAAGAGCTGATATGGGGTACATGTGACTGTGGCCGACCGTACCTACAGCTAACCCTAGCAGAGGGCAATCTAACACTTGACAGCTAATTCCCATTTGAGAGCGATAATGGACCTCCCATCGGTACACCTAGGAAGACCCCACTTCGGAAATATTAACTACTCGTACCTACCTAGAGTTGTGTTGCGAAATAGTATATTTCATTACAAGTGTGGAAAGGCTGTCATTGCAACGAGTTCCGACAAATGGCTACCCGAGCCGAGGCGCAGCCGAAGGCGAGGGTTGACAGTCGGAACAAGTTGCAATGACGGTTCCGCACGTGTACTGAACGACTATTTTTAATACAGTTGCGAAAAAATGAAGCAATTTAATAAAATAATAAAAATTAACTCAACTAACCTAGCATTTTTGACTTTTCCGGTAAAATGTTCTCCGAAGCATTTTGTGCAATTATACTGAGTTCCTGTGGCTGTTAATTAAAAAAAACTAGGGTCGAAATTACTCATTTTGTGCAACAAACAACTAAAGCAAAGAAAATTTCTGAAAAATCAAAATGGCGCCAACCGTAGAATATAAGCAGAGTTTTTTTTTCTTCACCCATTCTGGTAGGCAAAGGCAACTATGCATACAGCCAAGTCTTCAGTAGAAGTTTTTTATTGATATGAAATGAAAATGAAATTTAATGAAATGAAACCTAACCAAACTCATTAAATAAAATCATTAAATCTGATATTGAAACAAATTAGTAGCTTCTTTTTAGAAATATACGTATTTGCATGAATCATAAAAACTTTTTTAGTAAAAACTTCATGGTTGGTTTTTCTTTTTAATAGACATTATTTTGACAGTTGGGAAAGAAAACGCACGAGTGCGGGAAAGGTAAAAAAAAAGCACGCGTGTGTAATAGCCCACATCCCGAACGCTATACGTCCCTGCAATACGCCACTTTTTGAGCAACTGTATTAAAAATACCTTTTTGGTCATGGCTAACTTTTAAGGTGAATGTATAGGGATATTAGCACCGCTAATGGAAAAAAACCGGAACCCTTTTTACAAAAAACAGACCAACCAAACTCCATCCATTGGCTGAGTTGGCGTTAGCATCCACTCAGTATTGAATGTTGTATTGAAAGAAACATTCCTATGCGATAATAAGCTTGGTCCATACGACAATCTTTGTGTCGTCGCGCGTGACTGTGGCGTGAGATGATAAACTATGACTTTAGCACACAATGAAGTGGCTCTTGCTAATCGGACTGTTCTATTTTTGGGGTTTCGGGGTTCAACGAAAAGCCAAAACAATAAATTAAATGAGTAGGCCTCTCTAAAGGGGGACTTTGTAGCTCAGCCTTTAAATTTTTACTTAGGGACCAAAAAATCGGTGCAAACATTATTAAATCTGCTGTTGTAGATAATTCCTCGACACCTGGCGAGGAAGGAAGATGGCCGGTCGCCAAAGGCAGTGACAGAGTGGCCGCCGAGAACTGGACGGCGATCAGGCGGAAGACCAGCAGCCCGATGGTCTGACGACATTGTCACAGCGGCGGACCGGTGAGAGGTGGCGCGACGGGAAAAAGGCCTATACCCAACAGTGGGCAGAAGTGGGCTGTTGATGATGATGTATGAAACAGCAGATTTTTCTTTTAAGCGTATGCCCTAAAATCGGTATCAGACAGTCAATCTTGAATCGCTAGAGTAACTAGTTATTTTCTGTGCGTCCGACAGGAGTCAGAAGTTAAAAAGAGTTTGCCAAAATTATTGTAAGAAAACAGGATTCTTACCACGATTTTGTAGAATTTTCGGTCGAAACATGTCGGCTATTCCGACAAATAATAAAAGCAAGTGAAACCGTAAAATCCAAATAAAAAGGTGCAGTGCTTACAAAAGTTTGAGTTGTAAGAAAGATTTAGTAGAAATTTTAAATTTTGCAAAAAGGTTGTAGGGAGTACAACTTACCCTTGAGAGCGGGGCGCAGCGACCGCAGGCGAGGCCTGCCGGCGGCCGTTGTGGGGGCTGCGGCGGGGGGACCACTGTGCCTTCCTTTACCCTGTATAGCGACGTCGCCCGGGTCTGGAAAGAAACAATAGTTAAATGACGGTGGCATGTTTTCAAGAAACAATGGGTTAGCTAACAAGTGAGGAGTGATGAATTGATTATTCATTTACCCGCCTACCAAATTTCATGACGATCCCAGCTTTACTCAAGATATCGTCGAACGAACATTCATACAAACATACATACGAGTACATACAAGCGCCGGATTGTTCCAGTAGACTCGGAGAACTTCTTCGTTCGTTCAATAATTTAATAACAGATTATTTGCTCTAACTAAAAAAACGCGCGCAGCGCGCCCGAAAATTCACCGAATTTACCTCTTTTCTAAGCCACGCCAAGGATAATACTATCATCCCTGGCCGAGGCTTTCTATAAAGACACGTGGGCAGCACCCCTTCAAACCGTAAATAGCTTTTTGACGGAGCGAGGCGTAGAGCTCGTCTTGGCAACATTTTTTACATGAAAATGTTTTTGGTGGGATTACATTGTCATGTTACCCAACCGTTATTATCTAAGCGGCGCAACCGAAATTAAACTGAACCTTGCAAAAGTAACAAAAAATAACACCATGCCATTATTATGTTAGTGTAAGCGAATTCTGTTGCATGGTATGTAATTGACGTTGTTGGTCATGCATTGTGGCCGCAAAGTTGTATCAGATAACAGTGGCTGTTCATTCAGGGGTTTACGTATATTTTGAACTTATGTAATTGATAATCTAATGTGGCCTTATATATAACCTACATTAATTAGCACTTTACTGGAAAAAATATATTCTGAAGAGATCGTATGTAACCTAGTTTATATTTTAGTGCCTAGTTCTAGACTTTTTATGGCGAGAAACTTAACGGGAGAATTAGTACTTTTTATACGACTTCTATTCTGTGGTCTGAGTCGGACCGATCCTAAGCCCGTAAAAGTATGAAAAAGTTTCATTCCAAATCAAATTGTCCATTTCTTATTAAAATCGTACCATTATTAAAGAAGTACAATTTAAATATACAAGGTTACAATAGTAGCTTTTAATGATTTGCGATAACTATTCATTCACACATCAGTTGGTAGATTCGACCCGTTTCGAACGAAATTATGGGTAAAAATATTTATAATTTAAACACAATTTTTTATTAACTTTCAATTCGTTAAAAAATGTGTTTAAATTATGTATAGTGCTCGTGCAAACCTAACAAAATATTATAAAAATATTTCAAATATTTTCTGCGCATATCCCCACATGCCAACGGTAACTCCCACGGACCTTGTTGTACTTGTAACATGCGATTTTAATGTTATTTGTACAATAGACATGTTTTACAATGTGCTACTAAGTCAATAACTACTATATTGCAAAGGATTACATACCGAGATTGTTTTGTTAGTAGGGTTTTACCTATTTCCATTAATCATAAAATGTAAAGTGCCATTTTATATTTTCGCGGTCACAACAATGGTGGATGAAAAGAAAAATAGGCACGTACGGTCAGCGAAACGTTAGGATACCCCATGACAGCTTTTAGTAGGTACGTCAATCGAAGAATAATATTTACAAAAAAAAAACGTCTTCACTGGTGAATAGGTACACTTTTATTAAGCTATTGCTCTGATTCCGAGTGATTTGATGCTGTCTGTTGAGTAGTTCGCTTCTAAGACTAGAGATTAAGAAACGTTCAATACGTAAAAAAAAGTATCGAGCTATTCGAAAAGTCGTAGAACAAAAGTTGTTACGTGTTTCGGGAATAAAACAATTTAAAAATTACCCTGTATAGTGGCAGCAGTAGACATGACTTGGCCAATGGCCTTTCAACTTTACAGGTGGACTTTACCCAACATCTCAAAACTTTTTGCGCAGGATTGTGTCGTTTTCTGAACAGCCATTACCTTAACGACAAGTCATTCATGAAACATGATTAAACTTTTTGATCGCCGTCCAAAGTCTAATGAGGGCTGAAAATGCAATGAACGGGATCTCAGCATGATTTGCATTCTCGTTCTAGGCTACTGGTCGTTCGCTTCTCGATTGGGTGATTTCAGAACGGTGTATTAGAAGTTGTTATGAAAATGTAGTCTTTGAACATCAAAAACTGCAGGAAGAAATGGGCCTATGAAGGTGTCTAAATCGAAATCGGCGCGCGCGCACCGCCTGCCTCAACCGCAGCATCACCGCGCCGCTCGCGCCGCCACCGCACCACCCGCCGACGCGTTCTTTAGAGCCTCTAACCTAACTAAGCTCACCAGTCGCTCGGCCTCAACCCTGGCGAAGACGTCTGCCGCAGCGTCACCGCACCCCTCGCGCCGCCGCCCGGTTCTTGAGAGCCTCTAACCTAACTAAGCTCACCTGTCGCTCGGCCTCAACCGAGGCGAAGACGTCTGCCGCAGCGTCACCGCACCCCTCGCGCCGCCGCCGCGTTCTTGAGAACCTCTAACCTTACTAAGCTCACCTGTCGCTCGGCCTCAACCCTGGCGAAGACGTCTGCCGCAGCGTCACCGCACCCCTCGCGCCGCCGCCGCGTTCTTGAGAGCCTCTAACCTAACTAAGCTCACCTGTCGCTCGGCCTCAACCCTGGCGAAGACGTTTGCCGCAGAGACACCGCACCCCTCGCGCCGCCGCCGCGTTCTTGAGAGCCTCTAACCTAACTAAGCTCACCTGTCGCTCGGCCTCAACCCTGGCGAAGACGTCGGCGTGCCGCCGGCGGCGCGCGCGCACCGCCTGCCGCAGCGTCACCGCGCCGCTCGCGCCGCCGCCGCACCACCCGCCGACGCGTTCGCCGACCACCTCCAGCATGTCGGCGACGCGGCTGCGGACAAAGAAGGTAGACGTTACAGGGAGAAGACCGCTGGAGGAATGAAGTCGGCAAGAACAGTTACCAAAAACCCTGCGAGACGTCGACAATCTTCATCAGTTCAAGCGCGATTTATTTGAACTGTTGTTATCTAAAAACTATTACAAAGTCATAAAATTTTTGGAGGAATATGCATTATAGGTTAAGGTTTTCAATACTTAAAATTACTTTTGCTACACCTAATTGGTAAAATTACACCTACTTACATAAGAACACCTTTCTCAAACCACATGTAATTTATAACAAATAAATTAAATTGAATTGAATTGAACAAGGGGCCTTTAGAGTCTCTAAACTCCCAGTTGTAGTCTTCAATTACGATTTAATAATGCTGTCTGTCCTTTGAATGTGTTTCTAGTACAGCAAAGAATATTCTGATTCTAATTCTAGAGGATTAGTTCGCTGGTCGTAGGAGAAAAACGATCAGCCCCTGTATTATCTAAAATATCCACAGTAAAAATAACGGTTTTTAAATGTCAAAATAAAGATTGTTCATTTCAATAAGGAATTCATTTCATATTTTCGAGTGTTTTGACGCTCGGAGGTTGAGTGGAATTTTTAGATAATAGAGGCGCTGAAGTCGTTGTTTTACTCTTATTTTGTTTATTAACTTCAGTAAAGATATGTAATTGTTCTTAGGACCTTTTTATTGTGAAAATTTTGGAGGGAACTACTTACCCTATACTACAGGTTTAACCTTCTTAGGACCCTGCCTTCAGCAGGGCACCCTTGCCTTAGAAACTTTAAGGTGTTTGAAATAAATTACTATTACAACCTATTACTATTTTTCCTGTGTTCTAGCCCTCTTATTAAGCATGCTACCTATAGATTCTTGGCAAGAATATTGCCACCCAGACTCTGTTACGTCATTTCACCAATCTTGTATCTATGCGGGACCAAGACCACAAGCCTCCAGCAAATCCCAAAAGCGTGGCCCAAAGGTTCCAAGAATTTTAAAGAAAAGAAATATTAATTTGATAAAGGAGGGTTCGGCATTCCTCAAATTTGGGCCCAGAGTGTATTGGCATTAATCACCAATCTTCGTAGATTGGAGACTTCTGACACAATGCCTATTTACTGTACTGATAAGCAAGAGTTAGCATCGCATGTGAACAGCAATTTGCGAAGATCCTGTGAGGCGTGCGGAAATTTAACCGCTGCCAAGGACACTTTGTATTGTCTTCTGCGAGGATCCATGTTTTGTACTGAATTACGGTGAATCATTTCGGAAGTTACTTGGTTTCCGATAAGGCCTTTGTCAGTACTTAGACCTTTGCATCTACGTAATGAGATGATTTAAACAGAGTCCAGTGGCACCTTCACTCACACTTTATGGGTGAACTGAACTTGTGCCTGTGCCATTGTTTTAGGTGCACGCCTACTTTGTCAGTAACTAACTAGCAAATTATTTGTAAAGGATTTTGACCATTCGGGAGCATTTCGACCGTTGAAGATTATTTAATTATGACCTATTTTTACCTAACTGTCCAAAAGGAATGTTGTTATGCAAGTAATTATACCGAAGCTGTACTAAAATCTACATCTCTGTGTAGATCAAGGAAAAAAACATTCATAAATTGTGTATTTTTATGACTCTACACAGCATAACTTTTAGTATTAGTTAATTTAATTGTACAAATAATTCCGCTCATTAAAATGCCGCCTCGCCCGATAACAGCGTCTAATTATAATCGAGGACGAAAAATTGCGCATCATCTATCCGCTATCACTTGGTCTTTGACAGTTTAAAGTTTCACACGAGAATAGTCGGCTATCTCGACATCAACAAAAGTAATTGAAACAGTATTAGGTATATTTTTATAATTTTATGTGTGTGTTGTGGCGTTTTAATAAATGTATTTCTATTCTATTCTATATGCTATATCGCGACAATTGTTTGGACATGGATAGCCAAGACCGGACGAAATCTGCGTCCAGCAATGGATCCTGCACTACTATGACGATTATGAGAATGAAGAGACTTGAGATAAATACACATAACGTACAGTCAACATCACGTAAACCTTGAAATTTTCAGTGCATAGCCCGTAACGTAAGACGTAACTGAATGCACGCGTGTAAGGATCCACGTGCTGTCGACAGTACGATGCAGCTCTTATACTTATAATCGTGTATAATTGGTGTGGTAAGCACCGATTGGCGTTGATTGGGAAATAAAAATATGTCGTATAAACCAAAATTGCCACTTATCAGCTTTTACTCCTGTAGGTGATCTTTTTATCTGAGTTTTTGTATTATTATGTGATGTAAAGATGTAAAGCTGTCACTAGTCGGTAAATAGTGTAAATTACACTATCAACATCAGTATCGTAAGACAAACAAAGACATTCACGTTTCGCGGTGAAAAAGAACAATGCTTGCTGGTTCTTGATATTTCATTCTTCTTTAGATTCTTTATTATCTTTAGTTTGATAACGGCACGATAATAGGCTGAGTATCGTATCAAGATTTATGAACACACTGATTTGCACGACAAAATAAATCCGATTGTTATTTTTATAATTTTCATTTAACTTTTTTAAGTTGTTTTTTTAACTTAATTATCACGTCAGTAATGATTATTATACTACCTACCTCGTGTATTTTAAGGAAGGCACTGGCTCCTGAAACACAAGTTACCCTTCTTCAGAAACCAGGGATTTAATATTTGTGACACTGGTTGCGCAATAAATTTTATTTCATTTATTTCATTTCACCTTATAGAGCTGGAACAAAACTCTTTTTTCCGTTCAGTGAACAATAACAAACATTTATAAATCTGTAGTCTTTAAAGTAAAAATAATAAAATACTTTAGTTATGGAAGAGCGGGGCTCCCATGTCACAGGTATTTTATACTTAAAAGGGAGTCCCAACAAAAGTGTAAATTGGAAATAAGTATGATGGTGAAAAAATAAATATATTAAAATGTTGTGTATCAAGTTTCGACGATAACTTGAGTATTGTTGATCTGATCGTCATGAAATTAATTTAGTATTGAGAATTCAACCTTATGGTCCGGAAGGGTGGATAAATGAGACGAAAAGAGTTTTAAAGTTCGAACATGTGCCAATTCGGCCAAGGGGTACCAAGATATGGGGTCAAGAGTTCACAGTTAGGGGCGAACTACCAGTTATTTGATCACAATCTCAAATGTATCGGTACGAAAGTGGTTCAGAATAACCAGAAGTTTACATTTTTTACGTTCTTCAGCGACAACATAATCATACGATAATTATGATTGTTTACTTTTTTGTTGGTTTTGAAGACATTTGCATGCGGAGGCCTTCACCTGTTCAGGTCAAGTGAAGCAGACGTTAAAAACTCAATTTAATCTTTATTTTAAACACTAATGATTTAATGATATACCTACTCACATTTAACATGCGGTATCCAGATCTTATTTAAAAAATAAAAATATTTATAAATATTGTACAGGGTGGATTTTTCAGACGGGGCAGTAAGGGCAGGTACCTTAAATGTTATAGTTACAAGAAAACGTTACTTTTTGAGATATTATGAACTGCATTCAGATTTTGGAAAAAATGTAGAGTAAGCTAGAAAAAGCCTTATACAATTTTTTTGCATTTGCTCCAAAATCTGTGAATGCAGTTCATAATATCTCAAAAAGTTATGGATGGTCTCCTAGGAACGTGTTCTTGTAACTACGCTCGAGCGTAGGAATGCTACATTGAGAAGAATGACAGATCCTTCACCTTGGCATGATACCAGACACTTGCTCAAAGTACCTGGTAAAACGGGGTGAATAGAAAACAGAGTATGAATAGAAACACATCTGCTAACAGTCTCTATTCTAACCGTTCTAACTGTTTACGGTAGCGATCACTTTGAGGTTTTGATCACGGCTCCTGAAAATTCCTGCACTCCTATTTTTTTGTAAAATAGTGAATTTAATTTTAAAATATATATGTGCGATGTTAGACATGTTTACACCTATCGGTGGTCGGGCGGGCAGAGGAGTCCCTCTTGTTTCTCTTCATACTCCAGTTTCTAATCCCCTCGTTTTAGGGTAATGAAAGTGTACGCACCTGGACGTAAAGAACCAGTAGAGTATGGCTATGAAGATGGCCAGCTCAGCGGCTCCGCTGGCCACCCTCACATTCTCCACCACCGCCCACACATTGATCATGGACTCCATGGCGGGGCCACAGCTCACATTCACATTACCAAAAGTCTTGACATGGAGCACACTCGCGTTTATTAAGGAACTAATCTTGAACAGTCTTTTCAATCAACGCACGCACTGCCTCGGCTCTTGTTACAGTCTTTGGTCTACGGTCACAGCGTTTATCTAAGAGAGAATATTAATAATGTTATTTTAATGGTAAAGATTAGAGCTAAGAGCACGCGTGCGCGCGGTACGGGCGTCGACATACGACTGAGCGTAATCAACGCGATATCACGAAGTAAACAGAGATGACCTGGACTGTCACCTTAGCTCCTCGTGCGTCGGAGATGGTCCAACCAGCCACTAGGAGCGTGTTCGCTTCACAAAGCAATTTGAGCTTTATGATCTTTACGACTTTTCGAACCGTGCCACCGCTGATTTTACCCCCAAGCGTCGCGTCGTATTAGGACGCCGTTAACCTTTGTTGTATTTTTTCAGCGAAGCCTTACTTATTTATGTAGTTTGTCACGCACGCCACGCAAATTCTAGCTGGCAGGGGTTATCAAAATTGTTATTTATAATAACATTTTATCATATGTATGCTATATCGAAGGAAAATCACTGTATGTAATGAGAGCGTGGTAAATAGGGAACATATTTTAATACTTATAGCACGCGATATAGAAGTGAGAACAAACGCGTTAGAAAATGACCTAAATGGCGAACGATAAGTCAGTGCGTCAAAGCAAAGTTCAGTCAGTCAGTACAGTACCTACGCATCGTAAGTGGAAATGTTTCTGAGGCACTATCTTAGTTGTAAGTAGCTAAACAATCCTAGAGACAAAGGGGAAATGACCTGGTTTCGTACTGTAACATCGAAACAAAAACACTAAAGGCTCGAATCATTACACGTATTACATAGTTACGTACGAGTAAGTGATCAACAAACATTTTTTAGCGTGTGTCCAAATGTATTTAAGTAGTTACTCTCTTTAGTTCTCTCAAGATGGCCAAGTATTCATTGCAACTTGTTACTAAATTCATACACGCGTTATGCCTGATATAAAATTTAGTTAAAATTA
The DNA here is from genome assembly GCA_949319315.1 of Zelleria hepariella. Lineage (NCBI taxonomy): Eukaryota > Metazoa > Arthropoda > Insecta > Lepidoptera > Yponomeutidae > Zelleria > Zelleria hepariella. The sequence continues at coordinate 8,863,625 of OX439378.1, read as the reverse complement.
TAAGCCTCACCCACCACCATAACCAAAAAATTTACCAAATCCTAAATTTTAACTTGCAACTTGTTACTAAATAATTTACACGCGATAAGTAATTTACAATTTTGTTAAAATTTACTTAATTACACTCGATACCAACGTGTAAATCAGCCTAAATAGCCAGTGAAACAAAAGGTAATAAGTTAGCAAGTCCGAAAATGATGGTTATTTAGGAACCCCGTAAGGAGGTGAGCACTGAGTACAGTAGTCTGCCGCGAATTTATTTAAGTAAACCTAGTGCTTTTTCATCAAATATCTTGCAAACGGGAAAGAAAAATTGTTAATTCGGTGGCAATCTCGAAGGGGACACCTACAAGGTACTTACAATAGGACCGAGAGCTAAACCAACTGTCACCATGAGATTTAGGGCAATAAACCTGAACACACCGACACCAGAATATACCCCGTCTAGTCACAATAAAAACAATAACGCTTCCAGACCTGAATTATTTATAGAAAGCCACGGCAAGAGGCAAGACGGAAAGAGGCGAAGAAAAATAACCGAGCACTATCTACAAACTTGCCCGAGCAGAAAACTGTACGGTCAGTGTCCGAAGGATCAATTGATGTGGAACATTCGGAACATTCTATCTATTAGCGATCCGAATTTAGACGGCATCTACAGGGAAATTTGTGAATAGCTTTATTCCTGAAACACGTCAACTGCTAATAAATGTGATTTCCAACAACTGTTGTTCTAAACTACTTCGGTGAAAGCGCATTTTTTTTCGATTTTTTTTTATTTGCGGCGCGGAATAACAAATAGGAGTAAAATAATCTAGAAAGGTGGTAGAGAGTGGAGTGCCATGAAAGCGCGCCGCGCAGGCAGCGCTGAAATGGTATAAATTATGCAAACTTATAAAGGATACGAAACGTTCAACGAATAAAAAGTTTCGATCTATTCTAAAATGTAGTGTGAATGAAGATGCCACTGGACGTTGTATAAAACATCTCATTACGTAGATGCAAAGGCTTGGGTCAGTAGAAAATTTAAAAAGAATTTATTACCGACAGATTTATACAAATTATGATTTTAACTATGAGCCCTAGGAAACCACAGGTTTTTTGATTTGGTTCAAATTAAATCGAAAAATGTAAAAATCGCCTAACGTAAGTTCGGAGCCAATGGTCCAAGGCGCGACACATAACGTTTATCCTCACGTGACACACACGTGAAAATAACTTTGGCACGAATAACCACAATAATACTAAACGCCCATGACTCAAACCCTACGCAAGTTGCTTTGAATTTGAATAAAAACTCAGGCATAACGCTGACAAATTCCAAAAGGCAAAGAAAACGGCAGAAGTTTGGTATTTAGATATGTTATGTGGTTTCTGCTCGATCTACACTATATTATAAAGAGGAAAAGTTTGTAAGTATGTAGGTTTGTAGTGGGTAATCTCCAAAACTACTCACCCGATTTAAACAATTCTTTCACTAATGGGAAGCTACGTTATCGCTGAGTACTTATAGGCTATGTTTTATTGTGATAACGAAAAAAAAACTCAGTCTTCGCGGATAAAGTCGCGGGCAAAAGCTAGTGATGTAATATAGTTGTACAGCAAGCGTAGCATAAGGCTGTTTATAACTCTGTCTATCCCGCTCTGCGTCAAAGTAAAGAGTGAGATACATATAGTTATACACCCTGACATAGCTCTTAATTACTAATTAAAATACCTCTATTTTCATCGCGCTTTAACTGGCTCAGCACATTGATTTGTCTTTCCTGTGGGCTGGGCCGACTAAGCCGTCAGGTCAGGATTGTATAGGTGCTGGGCAAGCCTACTCCATCTAAACAATGTCACAGACACTGCAGCGTCCTAGTGGTGAAGGTCCCATCTAGGGTGAGTGAAGGTGCCACTGGACTCTGTATATTGTATCCCACCAAAAACATTCTGTAAAAAACTAGCCATGTCTCGATGGAGCTGCTTGTTTATCTCTAAAAAGTAATGAAATCTAGATAAAGTCGTGCCAAGTCTAAGGTTCCTTACTGCGATTTCTTTATTATTATAGTTCATGTTGTGTGACTTGGCCGTTGAAGGGTACACAAGCGTTTCTGGCGACAGATTGGTGCAATAGTGTCATGGAGCACCTGGTTTTGTACCCTTATGAACCCTTCAACGGCCAAGTCACACAACATTAACTATAATAATAAAGAAATCGCAGTAAGGAACCTAAGACTTGGCACGACTTTGTCTAGATTTCATTACTTTTTAGACATAAACAAGCAGCTCCATCGAGACATGGCTAGTTTTTTACAGAATGTTTTTGGTGGGATTTCACTTATTTTTGTAGAAACGTGGGCATATTGATTTATTTTATTAGATTTTCTTATTTGACACAGTTTTTTAATTTGTGTAATGTTCGAGTAGAATAAAGTTAATCGTTCGACTATTTCTTCTTGTTAACTTGTAAGTATAAGTAAAAAAGCCAGTCTAGTCTTATCCAGAGTTTTCCTTTAATTTTATTTATATGCGTATTAAAAGCAGAAGGGGAGGCATTCGCCCAGCAGTGGGACGCTATAGGCTAGATTAAATTGGAAGATGTGTCCCACTACGCTGGATTTTTGCAATGTGCAGTCGATTTTTTTTATGTACCAATAGTAGAAGGGGGCATTAACATATCTCTAATACAGCTGAGACCAGCTGAGGGTTCTTCATCAGATACTTCAGACCTTCGATTTTTGACATCAAATGAAGCGGCCCACAAAGTTGAATATTTTTTGTAAAGGCGGTATATGTCGATCTATAACAGTTTGGTTGGGCTCTTGTGTTTTCTAATTAGGATCACCAGGTACTCCAGATCATCGATTATTCTAGTTTTGATAGTTTTCCCTTTATGTGGCCATTAAACCCTAACTCTGTACCAAATTTCAGCTCTCTGAGTTTATGGGAAGTACTAGTTCCATTATGATGATCATGAGTGAGTGAGTGTCATAAATGCGAAACTTTGCTTTCGCTTAACTTCGGAACCAAATGACCTACAGACTTGAAATTTTGTATTTTAAGTATGTGATTATAGCTTACTGGATGACGAAAATTTCTGCGTTCTGGTCTTATCCAGAGGTTCTCAAATAGGGGCCTGAAAATGCGGCGAAATGGTTCCAGTAAAGGATGGTACGGCAGTGTTTGCTTCGCGCTCGACCTGGCGGGGGCACTGCCGTGCCCCCAGATAATCATCTCATTAGGTGTTTTATTTTATTTCAATGTTGTAAATTGTAATATAATAAATAAATTCGGCATTTAGTAGATGCTAAGGCCTGTCAAGGGTGTGCAATGAAAACAAACTTAAATATTCTTACAACTTTGACCCTATAAAAAAACTTACTGATTATATTATTATGTTTAAATGAAGACGTAATTAGTTAAAAATAAATGACCGAACCATCAACAAGATCACAAAGTCGAAATTTAATCAGGCACATGATAGATAACTGGCGGGTCAATAGATACATTATACAAGGTGTTGTTTTGTAAAATGACACCCGACTCAGGGGTAATAAATAGTGAATTTTTACACGATACTGAAGCAAAAAAAATAATATTCAGAGAAAAATACCCAAATATCATTCAATGGCTTTTCTTACTATCGCTTACGTCCGCGCACATGCGTTGGGGGTGTCCGAACGTCGCGGTTATTATAGAACAAATTGAACTAGGTAATGTGTATATTTAAAAAATATACTTATTTTTAGTTTCAAGCGTTACTAAAACTATCGACCCTGAGTCGGTTGTCACTAACCAAAACAACACCCTGGGGGCGAATTCTCAGGTATGTCGCATTGGAGATTCTACGAAGAAAACCTTAGTAATAAATAAGTCATATTGTTTTGTTTTGTTTTGATATTAGAGATCGTCGAGAATCAGCACCCTGTATTGGCACACAATCAAGCAGTGTAGTGGCGTTTGCACCCGCTAGTGATAAGAGAACTGCAGTGGCTGTTGGACTTTGGTTAGCCTGTATTATAAGAAATAATATATCAATCAATTATACCAAAATATGTTTAGAACTAACGTAGGTTTAACTTTAATTTTAATTACCAATTGTTACTAACACTATGGGATCTTGTTATTTTAAACAAACAAATAGGCTTAACTATTTTTAGGACCTAATGTTTAGATTCCAGATCCCCTAGTACCTACGAATAAAACCCACCGTCGCCATAAGTCGCCAAAAGGTCCTAAGATTATCATTTGACGCTTCGTTTTTAGCAAAAAAAGCGTCCAAAAAGAAGATATGTATTTTTTTTTTCATTGGGTAGCGCTAGTTGTGCCCCTAATAAATGGGCCTTAAATCAAAAGCCATAAAAAGTGCAGTGTTTTAGAGTTCCCTACCCGATTTTCGTTTATTGTATGTCTTAAAAGAGATGACATCAACAAAATAGACGCTTTCGAGATGTGGTGCTGGAGGAGGCTGCCTTGAACAAAGCGCACTAACTAGTCCATAATTAAAGAACTCAAAATCCAAAAACGATTAAAAGACCCTCAGACACATAATGCGGTCTCCCAGGCATAGTCTAGAGAAGTTCATAATATTGGGGCAGGTGAATGGCACCATCCAGGTGGTCTGATGCGATAAGGGCAGCGGCTGGGAGAAGCATTCACCGGGCAGTTCATATGACGGAAGACCGCTCCCAATGGAAGCGAGTACAACATGGTCGCGATCCTCAGCCATGAAGAAGACCCGAAGGCTGCTTAACGGGACCTTCGCTTCCTCTGTGCTTTGTGAACATTTTCTGTCAACTGAAATTTTCATAGAAAATAATATTATGTTGTTACTTTGTCTACGTAACTTGCTTGAACGCCATACGACAATCACATACTCCTAGCAGATGATTTATTCGTCGCTGAAAACCGGACAAAGTGCGATAATAACTCTATGTCTATTGTATATCTTTTGTTCTGGCCCTTTTAAAAACCACAAAAAGAAGTACAAATTGTGTCATCGTCAGCCTATCGTTATGGCTTTGCATGAGAAACCCTATTTTTAAACTGCGGCGTAGCTTAAAATGAGGATTATGATTTTGGCTCTTGCATTGTACAGTCGACCACACGCTAGGATACCCCTTTTTGTTCGATTGGCGCCCTTATGCCGCGTGCGGTAAGAGCTGCCATGGGGTAGATATCTGTGACTGTGGCCGACCGTACATCACAAATAAAATCAAATATGGACACTTGTACGAGCTGATCCGCAGGACTCAATAGAGAATTCTGCTCTCCACCACCTTCAAGTGATGGTCACGATGAAGCATAGATCTACTACTGGATGGATCGAATGGAAAATATAGCGACGATATTAATATTAAACGACCGATTAAACACACATGCGTAAAAAAGATGTTATCGTCAGCTGTTTATCTACCCTATATTGACAAAGCCTGCAGATAATCGTTGCCGCCACAAGAACAATGGAGACAAAGGTTCAAGCGCCGGAAGAAAGGAATGATGCCCTAAGTTTGAATCATCCGGTCAAAGACCACGGAAAAGATCTTTGTAAATAAATATTGGCCACGCAAGAACCTCAATTTGGTTGACGAACAAGAAATAATTATAGAGTTTGTTACAACACATTTACGTACTGCTACTTGACTTGTTTCTATTTTAGAACCAACTGGCGACCTGCCCCGGCTTCGCACGGAAAAATATTATAAACCTTCCGTGAAAGAATATCTGACAAACGGTGAAAACCGCATCAAAATCCGTAGCGTAATTTAGGAGGTGTTAACGTATATGTAGACATACAGAATTGGAAAGTTTTATTTTATACTATGGAGAGATAGGGTTAGAGATGCAATCTTGGACCTTTGCGATGCAATAATTTACACATTGAATAAAATAAATGAACCAATCAGATCCCTGACCGACCACTGCTGTGACTCAGGGACTGGTGCAAAACTTTTAACTCCGAAGTTTACCTAAAATATAAAACAACTCAAGACGAGGCCGTTATCGGTATCGCAATAATGTTACTTTATTTCGTAATTATATGTATCAACGCGCCCATTGTAAGCTAATCAGGTCGGGTCATAGTGTGACAAAGGGGGATTCAGCTGATAGGTACAGTCACCGAAATGCCAGGATACCCCTTTCTGTTCGATAGAGGCACTTAAATCCACGCGCGATAAAGGCTGCCGCGGGGTATCCTAGCGTTTCGCTGAGTGTACTAAATGGATCATTCGATGCAGGTTTAGTGGAAAGTTTGTGTAACTGGCCCTCTGAACTCATGTCCATGATGGATGATTCATCGATTTGTAGGCATATATTTTTAGTATTTTGTGTTCAAAAGATGGCAGTAGCTATACGTGCTGATAAACCTGAAGCAATCTTAACTAAGTTTTAAGTTGAATATAATTTCAGCAGCATGGACCGTCCTGATGAAATTATATTCTGAAAAAATACATATTCACACAATAATTTGATTGGACTTCGTAGGTAATTGTATTTAATTGTTCTTTGATACGGTTTCGATATACCTGGCATTTACACAGGTGCTCCACAATACCTACATAATATGCTGAAAGTTAACTTGAGGTATAGTCTTATGGAATTATAGGTTGCATTGTACCTGGGTAGAGAATAGACGTTTGTGTCTTTACTCTGAAAGATCTGGGGGCACGGCAGTGCCCCCGCCAGGTCGAGCGCGAAGCAAACACTGCCGTACCATCCTTTACTGGAACCATTTCGCCGCATTTTCAGGCCCCTATTTGAGAACTTCTGGATAAGACCAGAACGCAGAAATTTTCGTCATCTAGTAAGCTATAATCACATACTTAAAATCCAAAATTTCAAGTCTGTAGGTCATTTAGTTCCGAAGTTAAGCGAAAGCAAAGTTTCGCATTTATGACACACACTCACTCACTCACTCACTCACTCACTCACTCATGATCATCATAATAGAACTAGTACTTCCCATAAACTCAGAGAGCTGAAATTTGGTACAGAGTTAGGGTTTAATGGGCACATAAAGGGGAAACTATAAAAACTAGGATAATCGAAGATCTGGAGTACCTGGTGACCCTGATTAGAAAACACAAGAGCCCTGATAGAACTAGTACTTCCCATAAACTCAGAGAGCTGAAATTTGGTACAGAGTTAGGGTTTAATGGGCACATAAAGGGGAAACTATAAAAACTAGGATAATCGAAGATCTGGAGTACCTGGTGACCCTGATTAGAAAACACAAGAGCCCTAATAGAACTAGTACTTCCCATAAACTCAGAGAGCTGAAATTTGGTACAGAGTTAGGGTTTAATGGGCACATAAAGGGACAACTATAAAAACTAGGATAATCGAAGATCTGGAGTACCTGGTGACCCTGATTAGAAAACACAAGAGCCCTAATAGAACTAGTACTTCCCATAAACTCAGAGAGCTGAAATTTGGTACAGAATTAGGGTTTAATGGCCACATAAAGCGAAAACTATAAAAACTAGGATAATCGAAGATCTGGAGTACCTGGTGACCCTGATTAGAAAACACAAGAGCCCTAATAGAACTAATACTTCCCATAAACTCAGAGAGCTGAAATTTGATACAGAGTTAGGGTTTAATGGCCACATAAAGGGAAAACTATAAAAACTAGGATAATCGAAGATCTGGAGTACCTGGTGACCCTGATTAGAAAACACAAGAGCCCAACCAAACTATTATAGATCGACATATACCGCCCTTACAAAAAATATTCAACTTGGTGGGCCGCTTCATTTGATGTCAAAAATCTAAGGTCTGAAGTATCTGATGAAGAACCCTCAGCTGGTATCAGCTTTATTAGAGATATTATGGTAATGCCCCTTCTACTATTGGTACATAAAAAAATCGACTGACATTGCAAAAATCCAGCGTAGTGGGACACATCTTCATTTAATCTAGCCTATAGCGTCCCACTAGTGGTTCGCTCCGAACTATGAACTCGCGACCTCAGTTACAGATGTATAACTTTGCTTACGCCATTCGCGCAGGCGCGCGCGCGCTTTGCATTTAAACTATACAACCCCATATCTCGGCAACCCATCGACCGATTTGGCTCATGTTCGAATTTAAAAATTATTTTAATTTAGTTTACCCGCCTATCAAATTTCATAACGATCCGACCAAATTTACTCAAGTTATCGTCGAACAAACATTCATACATACAAACATACATACATACATACAAACGCCGGATTGTTCCAGCGGACTCGGAGGACTTCGCTCGCTTCGCTCGCTCGTTCAACAAGAAATAGTCGGACGATTAACTTTATTCTACTCGAACGTTACACAAATTTAAAAACTGTGTCAAATAAGAAAATCTATTAAAATTAATCAATATGCCCTCGTTCCTACAAAAAGAAGTGAAATCCCACCAAAAACATTCTGTAAAAACTAGCCAGGTCTCGATGGATCTGCTTGTTTATCTCTAAAAAAGTAATGAAATCTAGACAAAGTCGTGCCAAGTCTAAGGTTCCTTACTGCGATTTCTTTATTATTATAGTTAATGTTGTGAGACTTGGCTGTTGAAGGGTGCTCCATGACACCATTGCACCAATCTGTCGCCAGAACCGCTTGTGTACCCTTCAACGGCCAAGTCTCACAACATTAACTATAATAATAAAGAAATCGCAGTAAGGAACCTTAGACTTGGCACGACTTTGTCTAGATTTCATTACTTTTTTAGAGATAAACAAGCAGATCCATCGAGACCTGGCTAGTTTTTACAGAATGTTTTTGGTGGGATATTATATGACAGCCGTAGTCTCTTTTGTCTTCGCTTGCTTGTAGAGATATTAACTTTTAATGATTCGCGATATTCACACATAATTTTGGTTTGGAACGAGTCGAATCGCGGTACGTTTAACAGGTAAATAACAGGTAAATTACCTGTTAAACGTACCGCGATTCGACCCGTTCCAAACATAAATTATGTAGAGATATTGTGTGAACACGTAGACATAAACTGACTGACTGACGTGGTCTTCTAGATTTTAATTTTGTTCTGATTTATTTGAATGCAATTTTTTCTCTATTAATTTTACTATGGATTTTATAATGTTTAAATGATAATTGTAATAATATGTTTTTTTTTTATAAATCTATAACAGACAGCTGCAATTTTAGCCCAAATTATGGCGACGTATGTTCTAGAGATATCTTAGGATGGAAGTATCAAATCACAATTTTGGGAACTAGAACGAACGCTTTGTGAGAAAAAGCAAAATAATGTAAACAAACGTATGTTGGTGGATAATAAATTGACTGAATGAAACTATCGCTATCCTCGCATCCTTACTTATCAGGTGGAATAGTATGATTAGCATCCTCATAAAACAGATACATAACTAACATGATAAAAGCGTAGTTAGATACTGATAGAAGCAAAGAAGCTGCGTTGAAAGTGACAAAGAAACTTCTTGTAGAGAACTGCAGTAAAGTTGATGAATTTTCTAGTGATAGCTAGAATTGTAGTAATAGAAGAAAAAACAATAAACAAAACCAAGTAGTTGAGAGATTAGAAAAATATGCTCATTTTGGTTTTAGAAGAACATGAAACGTTTGCGACTCTACAATTTCTAGGTTTCTTTGAAAACAATGAAATCCCTAAGCTAGAAAATAAGTCTGATTAGTATTGATAGGATTGATCGACTGTGGTATGTGCTTAATCTATCTATCTATCCAGAAATAGCTCGATGGGTCGATGACATTGTCAAAACAGCGGGGGGACAATGGACGAGATTGGCATTATAAGGTTCTAAATATCGTTCTAAAATTTCTAAATCAAAAGTACAAAAAAGGGAAAGAAAAGAGAGTTCAATTCAACGTGTTGCTAGTTGCTAATCATCAGCCTGAAATGGTTACGCGGGGGCTTTGCAATTGTAATTCTGTTAGTCCACTGAGGGGTCAACCAAGTGTGTATTGCGTTACAATACTGTGCGTTTTACTTTACGCACACACCACTGAATCGGCCTCGAAGGAAATGTTACATCGGTCGTCCCTTGTTATAGAAAGTGAAGAAAAAAACTCAGGCCTAGTTCTTTTGTTGGCGGTTAGTACCAAATTACCAATAGTTCGGAATACTGGCCACTCGAAAAAACTCTACTGTTTGGGACTGTGCATCATCAAGTTTACTCACAGCAAGAAAGTGAAATTAATGAAGCATTGTAACTTTCCTAATTTTAAGTATACATAGGTAAATACAGGAATTGCGGGTGCTAATTTATTCACTCTACAAGTCTACAGGATGTTACAGATAGGTCCTGTCGTATTAAAGGGTGCCATTGAACTCATCAATTAAATCATATTTCCATAGTAAAAGTGGTATGGCTAGATAAGAATAAAGACCTCGTGAAGTTTGAACGGACCTTGCATGACGTGTTAGTTACGAATTTAACAAGTATACATTAGACTAGGTAGCATAGAAAGTGCAAATAAGTTTTTTCGTTTCGTTACTACGAAGTTCGATCGTACTTCGGTTACCTTAGATCGCACGCTATTTGGACGGTTCATTTGGAATGTTAAAACGGATAGGTTTATCGTTCGTTATGATGACAGAAATGCACAAATAACTTCAACCAACAACACGAAACAGTAAGTTTTTTTTTTAAGAACACCGATTTGAATTTATGGATCGACGGAACGTGCGCGCGCGTCCAACGCTCGAGGCGAAACTGACATTTTCTATGCGTGACGACGACGACGAGCCAAGCATTCACTGTACCGGTATTTTGATTCCACTACTACCCAGTCTATCGGCTAGCTAGACAATCTCATCGATTAAATAAAGATTCCTTGCCGCATTGCTTGCTAAGACATCATCATTTACGAAAACTAAGGAGGCAATGAACGTGGCAAAGGAATCACATACACCGTTTCTATCGTTTTCATGCCACGCATGTGTTAGACGTTTGAAGTTCGTAACGTAAGTATTTGGTCCTCTAATAAATTTGGATTTAGACGTTCAATGAAACAGGTGGTTATCTTAAATCTGAATGGCTGTAGTCAAAATAAACGTTTTGGAGCATGACGTTTTAATGCCTGTCTAAAAATGTATCTGTTTATTTCTATTTATTGCGAATAGTATGAGAAAGGTCATAGATTTATTTAGTTTAACGTGTAAAGGACAAATTAGCAAACAGTTTTTTTGCCACTTTGGTGTAATTATATTATTTAGTTTTTTTGGTGGAAACGTGTGTCGACTTGTCGAGTGTGTGTGTGACGTCATGAGAACATTGAAAAAGTTCAAAATCAGATTTTTCATGAAGAGAAAAACGAAGGAAGTAATCAGCAATGACAATCAGGAAAAAAGGAAATATTTTGTCATGAGTATTCTTTTTTTTCTTGAGTATTCGTATTCGGTTTTGCTCGGAGATGATAATAATGCATAACGAGTATCGGCTGAAATAAGTAGACATTTTTTTAATAAACATTTTTTGTTCAATACATGATTATATTGAATGGATTAAGGCGCCGTGCATAGTGAATCGCCCGCGCGCAAAGAAAAATGCACAAAATCGATTCCTGTATCAAATACACTAAACAAAATGAAAATGTTCACATATCAAACCCTAGAATTAGGTGAGACCTATCTAAAACAGCCAGTTTCGTGTTGACATTCATAAAGGTTTTGAAGATATTTTGCTTGAAAAAAAATAGGCGGCGCACTTTTTTTCAAGCAAAATATCTTGCAATCTGTTATGGATATCAACATGAAACTGGTTGTGTTAGATAGGTTAAACTAATTCTAGGGTTTGATATGTGAACATTTTCGATTTTTTTAGTGTATTTGATACAGGAATCGATTTTGTGCATTTTTCTTTGCGCGCGGGCTAATTCACTATGCCCAGCGCCTTAACGGCACTAGTAAATGTTATTATAATTATAAATCGTGGATATCCTCACGACATAACTCCTCAGGGTTAAGGAAGTAGAGAAGACATAATATTATCATCGGGTCCTGACTCTACCACATAAGTTCACATAACAAATGCGTGTACTTTTTTTATGTAGCCTGTAAGTACATAAGTTCACATAACAAATGCGTGTACTTTTTTTATGTAGTCTCCCACTGCAGAGAAAAAAGGCCTTGAGACTTTCAATCATTTTTAGTTTGAGACATCTTCTTGGATTACTTTAAGACTTAGGGGGCGTCTATAAATTACGTGAGGTGTTTTTTTTTAATTTTCTGTCCCTCCCTCCTCCCCTGGTGAGATGTCTTGAGATTTTATTCAACCCCCTCCCCCATCCCCCAATATCACTTGAGATTTTTCAAAATGTGGGTTTTTTACGTAAACGCGTTGCATTGTTAATGCAAAAAGAAATTGCTTCGAGCTTTTATTTACGACTAATTAAGACTAGTAATCAATATTGCTGAGAGTTTAATTATAAGTGTAATAAAAATGTACCAAAATAGTGTAATTTTTTTTGTTTAAAATCAGAAAAAAAATCGCGTTCTATTTGCCGAGACCCCCCCTCTCTCCAACGGAAGATTAGATGAGATTTGACTCGACCCCCTCCCCCCTTAAACATCTCACGTAATTTATGGACGCCCCCTTACCCCTTGAACACATTTTGCCATTTGCATTTTGTGCAGTGCTTACGAAAGTTTAATTTTTAAAACATTTTGCCATTATTCCGACTATTAGATAAGTGGCATTAGATAATCTGAATCTGAAATAAACAACTTTAGTCTCTACTAGTTGTGCCCGCGACTTCGTATGCGTTTTTACACATTTGACATTTAATTTAAATTCGACTGTGGAGGTAAACTCAAAAGGAAGGTTTTTTTTTAACCCCCGACCAACAAAGAGGGGTGTCATAACTGTGATAGCTTTGTGTGTGTGTCTGTTTATGTGTTTATGAGGGTGTGCCTGTCTATGTGTCTGTCTGTGTGTGTGTGCCCTAATCTAAACAATACATTTATGATAAAATATGTTTTGTTTAGATTAGGTATCGCCCGTGTAAGATACCAGGAAGCTTAGCATAAGAATTGCCTGGGAAGTATGGGGGTTTATATGTATCTCCCTCGACGTAGAGTGGGATAGATAAAGTTATAAGCCCATAGATAAGGTCTTACCCATTCTCATGCTAAGCCAGCAAGCAAAGCATAAGGTTGGGTTAGAGCGTATCTACCGCAAATAACTCTGTCTATCCCGCTCTACGGCAAACAAAATATATTTTTTTAATATCAAGTTGGGCTCAGTAGAGTAAATATTTTAAAAAAGGCACAAAAAAAATTTCAACCTCGCGTGGTTTCAAACCCAGAACATTTCGACCGCGACGCAACAGTAGGTACTACATTTCTAACATCGATAAACTTTGTCCGACCTCCACCGAAAACCACTCACAATTCCCTCCAGCAGACATCATAAGGCTGGGTTAGAGCGTATCTAGGCTCTGTCCATCCCGCTCTACGTCAAACAAAAGAGTGAGATACCTATTGTTTTAAACCCATTGATACGCTCTAACCAGGCCTTATGCTACGCTTGTAGAACTAACATTTTCCGCCAAAATAAAATAAAAACAAATGCCGATTTTTCATTTACAATATGCGCCCCAAATGCCAAAAGTCGTAGCGTGCTATTATACAGAGTGTTAAAAGACCGCCAACAAAGCGGGAGACCACTTATACGTATAGTCCTCATCATAACGAACATTTTTGCCCAAGGAACTATGCCTGGGAAATCAACGGTTACGGAGATAATAAAGTCGGACTTTTAATTTTTTTTTTTCAGAAATGTGTTCAGTATCTCGTTCTTAACATACCTTTTCAAGAAGCTATATCAAAATTATGGATATTTCTTACAAAAAATCAAGTTAAAATTGCAACCCGCAATGTAGGTTTTCGAGAGAATGTGGTTCAAAGACGGACTTTTTTTTTTTTTTTGTAGAAATATTTTCAGTATCACGTTCTTAACATACCTTCTCAAGAAGCCATATCCAAATAATGAATATTTCTTACAAAAAACGAAGTTAAAATTGCAACCCGCAATGTATTCTAAACATCGGATAGCCTAAGTTACTCCCAGAAACGTGAGTTACCACTATGTTAAGTTTGGTTGAAACTATTCAGCGGTTTTCACGTTTATCGTGTTCATACAGACAGACAGACAGACAGACAGACAGACATAAACCGTTTTTTTTACATTTTTGGATTTAGTATAGTTTACTTAGTAACCCCTGCTAGTTTTTTTCTAAAAATATTCAATGTACAGAATTGACTTCGCTAGAGTTTTATTATAAGTATAGATTTCACCGTTTTCGATGGTCAAGGAACACTATCGGAAATGAAAAAAAAAAAAACATAATTATAATAATATCTTCTTTTTTAATGCCTAAAAATTTGCCATCAAATGAGAATCCTTAGGCTTAACTATTTTTAGGACCTAAGGCCCGGATTCCAGATCCTATGCCAACGAATAAATGCCTACTAACCCCAGAACCTACGAATAAATGCCGCACAAGTCAACAATGGCCGTTTTTTAATGCGCGGGATTTATTCTAGTGGACGGCTACCCTCCTAAACGCGTGAGATTCATCTCACTGGTCAAACACATAAATACATTTAACAAGCTGGATAGTAGATACGGCGCTTAATCGCCGATTACGAAACTGTGTAATTGCCCCTTATGGACTACCCATGAAGGGATAGATCCAGTTAAACAAGACAACCTCTACCCAGATCTAGACCTACCAAGTACTTACTAGAATTAGTAAACTTCAAGCCAATTACTTGTATTACGAAAAACGTTCAGAGCAAGAAATTAAAAGCTAAACTTGCCAAACGACAATTTATTGGAACTAGATATCCTTGGTAAAAAAGGTTGGGGAAGGAAACGCGCTACTACCATAATTTTGGCCTATAGTGAACGAGCGAGAGAAGCGAACGAAGTTCTCCGAGTCTACTGGAACCATCCGGCGTTTGTTGAACGAGCGAGCGAAGTTCTCCGAGTCTACTGGAACAATCCGGCGTTTGTATATTTGTTTGTATGTATGTATGTTGGTATGTATGTTTGTATGAATGTTCGTTCGACGATGACTTGAGTAAATTTAGTCGGATCGTCATGAAATTTGGTAGGTGGGTAAATGAGGCAAAGAGAATTTTTAAGTTCGAACATGAGCCAAATCGATCGAGGGGTTGCTGAGATATGGGGTCGCGAGTTCATAGTTCGGGGCGAACCACTAGTTGGTTAGTTCCTTTTACGTATTTTTTTATTACGCTTTAATTCCTTGATCGAAGGTACTACTAACTAATGGAATGTGAATGTGACAGTCTTATCATGTTCGAGAATCATTGGAATCAGGTTCCAAAAAACTTCCCAGTAAGTTTCCAGTTCCAGTGTGCTGACAAGATGTAGAGTCTGGAAAATATATATATGGTAAAGATAGGAGAAGCAAGCGGTTACAACGACCGGCCAACCGTTTCCTTCAGCGGCGTTTCATCAGCCGACACAAGAGCTCAATTATTAGCTACATTACAAACGGCATTGTGGGCTCCAGGATACGTCGCAAGTGGATATGAATGGTGTGCAATTGTCATCGGGTCCGAGCGACAATTTGTCAACAGAAAGTACCACTTGAGGCCTTAGGCGCTAACTAATGGGTGTAGTTAGAAGCCGATCTGACTAGCTAGCGAACGCTTCGCAAGATGCTAGGCAAAGGCCTTCTCTGAAAGACAGAGACCGTCATACTACAAAGACTTGGTGAACACTGGGTTGTTACCCTTGACGCCATTGCGTTCATATTTACAAAGTTTTAAAATTAATTTCTCTTTTACATCGCATAGTCATCCTTTGATTTTATATACGTACTTCGTAATGTTTATTCAAAGGTAATACTATTTTATACAATACCAAAATATAAAATGAGTCTTAATTCGTGACATATTGAATTTTGTAAAATCCACCATATAGAAAAAAAAAAATGCGTGAAGGGAAGAGGGGCAGGTCATCATGCGTTTAGCTAAACATTGACTAATCTAATGTTTAAAATATTCCCTAGCACGGGTTAGTGCTTTAGAAAAAACAAAAAATTGTCAGCTAAACACGGGTTCAAAATTAGTTCAAAAAGTATTCAACGGGGTTTTAAACAATGTCTAAGACGCCGCTAAGACGTGTCTTTGTCACAGTCACAGTGTCAGTTTTGTGGTAACGATATTGGTAAACACGTGCTCGAGTGCATGGCAGCGGTCGACTCTGCTTTTGTCTACTCTATTTTTCTGACACACTCTGTATAAACGACCTTATCCACAGGAAAGAGAAGTTTTACCTCAAGCTGGCGAGGAAAGGCACGCAGGGTCAAATTATGCCGCAATAGGGGTGAAAGGTGATCTTGGACTGAGTGTAACCGCAGCATTAGATACGCCACACACACCACACGTTACGATTTACTTGCGCAAGCCTGTATTTAAGGCGAAATGTAGGCATAACTAGCGCCGCCAAAGAAAAAAAAATCTTTTTGGATGCGTTTTTTGCTAAAAACTCTCCTGCAAGTTCTCAACGCGAGGCTTATCTATTTTTAGGCCAGTGTGGCCACTTTTGGCGATAAATAATTTGCATTCGTAGGTTCTAGGATCTGGAATCTAAACCTTGGTGCCAAAATGGGCTTCCAGTGGACGGTATCATTTACGATTTATCTGCACTAATATTATAAAGAGGAAAGACTTGATTGTTTGTTTGTATTTAATAGGCTCCAAAACTACTGGACCGATTAAAAAAAATATTTTACCATTAGACGCCATTAGACATTATCCCTGATGAACATAGGCTACTTTTTACCGCGGGAAAATGCTTCATTCGTACGGGAAAATGGGTAATAGGACAACGGGTAGTAAAAATTATCCTTCCGTACTTATCTTTTTCACCTAACTTCTAAACGGCTGAACCAATTGGGTTGAAGTTTTATATGGGTATTCCGATGGTTTCCTGGATGATTTTAAAATACAATTGGAACCGGTAGGTAGCGCTGCTGTCGGTATGTCAACTATCAAACGGCTTGAAAGATTGGGTTGAAATTGACGGGGGAAAATAGAGGTGCAACCTTTTATCTTAGTCACCGCGGACGAAGTCGCGGGCGAAAAGC
Source organism: Zelleria hepariella (assembly GCA_949319315.1). Lineage (NCBI taxonomy): Eukaryota > Metazoa > Arthropoda > Insecta > Lepidoptera > Yponomeutidae > Zelleria > Zelleria hepariella. The sequence continues at coordinate 8,846,537 of OX439378.1, read as the reverse complement.
TAGTTATTTATAAATAAGGATGACAAAACCTAAACCTTCCTACACTACTCTACACTTGAATAAAAAACCGGCCAAGTGCGAGATGGACTCGCGCACGAAAGGTTCCGTACCATTATCTATAAATCAGCAAAAAATCACATTTGTTGCCTAGGGTGTTGCTGACCATGCTTCGCATAGGAAGGTACTTTATTGATTCCTCAGGGTTGAGGATCACGACTATGTTGTATTAGCTTCAATTGAAAACGGTCTTCTACCAATGGACTGTACCTCTTGTAGTTTATTAAATGCTACTAATAACTCTAATAAGTAAAAAGACCTTCTGTATACCTCATACACTTATAAATGAAACCATCAATTTGCCAACGTGTCCTAATGATGTAAAATTGGCATTCTCGCCCGCAACTAGGTAGATCATGGTGTAAAAAAGAGTAATTTTAAAAACCAGTTTGTGTACTGCTTCTGAAATAACTGTGGGGTTGAAATAGACCAGCCAGGCAAGTATGGCAGGCGGAGGATCACCTTTTGGCATAGACAAAATAGACATAGATTAGATATCATCTGCGCGGAATGAGAATGGGATGCAACCTTTTGAAACTGAGACCCGCGCGGTAAGCAAACTCGCGTTGAAGCAACCTTGTCAAAGTGAAATCCTACTTAATATTATATTTGCGAAAGTTTGTAAGTGTGGATGGATGGATGTTTGTTACTCTTTCACGCTGAAATGGCTAAACGGATTTGGATGAAATTTGGAATAGAGATCAGAATAAGACAGAATTAGACATCAGAATAACAAATAGGCTATATATTATCACGCTTTTACACTTAGGAGCAAAGTAAAGCATATATCCTTTTTCTGTAGTCCACGCAGGCGAAGTCGCGGGCAAAAGTATATTTTCGATTGACTTTGGCAAGGTTCCATCCCATTCTCATCGCGCGCGGACTATACATAATATTATGTCAATCGGAGGAAAGAAAATCAATGAAGTGAAATAAAAGAATTACATAAAAAAGCAGTTTAATTTTTAATTTGGTCGATGTCAAAAACTTAGATTATACATTGGGCCAAGATCATAAACAAGTCAGCAAATGATCCACCTCTATCAGATTTAACTCACGGTGCCCCATACCATACATTCAAAATTAATTTCATTGCGTCAAAACTGAGCATTGTTATGTTACGCACGATTTATTTCATTCAAGAATTCGCAACTAAGTGTTACATACAATAAATAACCAATACGAAGTCGATCGCACCCTACGAACAAGGTAGTATCAGATGAATGAAGATATTTAAATCGAAAAGAACATAGGCAGGTACTGCAAGGGAAGCTGCTTGCCTGGAGATAGTAAATAGGAGAAGAATACGTGGAAATATGGGGGCAGACTGTGCTGGGTCCATTCAATTAGGTACAATCAGACAGAAAAGAAAGCTTTAATTATATATAACCTATAAAAGTGAGCGAGCATTTCACCTATTACAGTGATGTTAAAAATCGTATCTACGCCTAATAACAATTCTTAGGCCACTCGCTTCGATCAAATACAAGCTATTTATATCCGTGAAGAAATAAAATAAAATAGTTGACAAAATCAGTTGCATTTGCATGCATTGCAGCGAGCGCAACAAAAAGAAAATCTGAATAAACGACTGATGTCTTACCTTCTAGTGTCTGAAGTCAGAAATGTAAAGAAAATTGCGGAGAAAGTAAAAATCCAGTCTCACAATACTCAAATGTTTGAAAAACTAGTGTAGATTTGTGTAGAAAACTTAACTTTTCTTCACTTCACTTCACGCGAACAAAAACACAAACAACCAAAAAAAGTAAAATGACAACTGTCAAGTAGACATGTGTAGGTAATGCTTGTAATATTACAAAAGACATATTACACAACGGTGTCATGAAATATTACACATTACACGAGAGAATAAAGCATGGCACATAGCATTTCATTACACTAGATGACATGGAACACGACACATGGCATTTCAGCACACTGTACGCACTGCAATGAAAGTGTGCCGAAATACCATGATGTCATGTTTCATGTCTGCAATGAAGAAATACCATGATGTCATGTTTCATGTCTGCAATGAAGAAATACCATGATGTCATGTTTCATGTCTGCAATGAAGGAATACCATGATGTCATGTGTCATGTTTGGTGCCATGATATAAGGTAATATCACGCGGTATGAAATGTCATGAAATATATCATGACTTCGAAGTGCACTGTTTCGCGCATGTCTACTGTCAAGTCAACCAACCAACTGACACTGGGTGGACACTGGCGAGTGGCGATCGAAGCGCCGCCGTGGGCCAATAAAAAACGAGCGGAAAAATAAACTGAAAGTAAAATGTTGCCATACAGAAAAACTACCATGATAGGTTAAGGATGGTTTGGCCCACCCAATGATCCAAACCCAACCGATCCGAACGGGAAAGCTTCAAGTTTTGTGGTTTTTAGATGCGATTTGATGAATTCGCGGCTGAATTTTCATCAAATAGGTATGCTTTGCCGATGAAACAGCTAAAAGTCCTCTTCACCTAAGAAAACTCTCCACTTTTTCTTATTACAATGCGCCAGGGACTATTATCGTTCAAATCTAGGGTGAAACGAAACGAATGATTGTCTTTGGATTGGGTCAATCGGAAGCGAATCGGACGTGTATTCGCGCCCTAAGATATTGTCTGTGGCTTGTGCATTTTTTCTTGCGGATTTTTAAAACTTGTTTTTATTTAATCTGTGAAACTTGTTTCTGTTTTGTTTACTTTGCAAAATTCCATGTTATTCAAAGTTTAGAAGGCGTTTGAAAAGTACAGTGCTTACGCTTATTTAATTATGAATGGCGTTGGGACCGCTAGATAAGAGACTCACCAGGTTAGTATTATAATATTTTATTTAAATGCATCCGTACTTTACGTTCGTTGATAGGGGAACTCCCCCTCCCTACCTCAAACGGAAAGACGGATGTTTGCAATAAGTATTGAGTCTAATTTATAGCTCCGTAAATCTACATCTATTTCATTTTCAGTTGATCCGAGCAAGCAACAGACTACACGGAATAACTCGTACTAGCTAGTGCTTTGCAAGAAAAACCTATGTAAGTACCCTCAAGTTTCTACCTGCTAATGTAATAAGAATTTTAAATTCAAAGATTTAATCGAATTCAAAACCCTACCTACGAACGCCGACCTACTTACCGACAGTTCTTTGAAGTCTAAACAAACGGTTCAAATTGATCCGTAACTGGTTCTCCTAAAATATACTTATTAGAAGCAATAAAATGTTGCCAAGGCATGGTGTCTCCCAACTAGACCCACCAACCTCTCCCTTCAATTCCCAGCTAACAACAATGCTGTCCAAATACCACAAGAACACCATAATGCACGGTTGTCTCGACTATTTCTGTCTGGCGTGCGAGACCCACCTGAAGACGGACGAGGATGTAAACTTGCACATTGACAAACCGGTGCATAAGAAAAACTTGGGGTTAGCGGTCTACGTTGAGAGCTGTGCCAGTGATAGGATCAGGAAGGTATGGATGACTTTATTTTATTTTTAGTATTTGTTTTCTCGTCTGTTGTCCTCTCAATGTCTTAAAAATATCATCGACCTGGAAAATAGCCCTTATTGAAATGAACAATTTTTTTTAATGTCATTTTAAGGGTGGACGATAGCAAGGTGGCGGGAAATTCAAAATTTTCACAGATTTTTACATTTTGTAGCTAAACTGAACTATTTTTGTTCAGCGATTTTTCGTTCGCGAGAATAAAACCGTATTCTTTTCATTATTGTAAACAACAGAACAACAATAATTCAGCCGATTATGTGTTCTGGTCTACGACAAGTTTTTTGGGCAGTACCACTGCTTCGTAGACCAGAACACATAATCGGCTGAATTATTGTTGTTCTGTTGTTTACAATAATGAAAAGAATACGGTTTTATTCTCGCGAACGAAAAATCGCTGAACAAAAATAGTTCAGTTTAGCTACAAAATGTAAAAGTCTGTGAAAATTTTGAATTTCTCGCCACCTTGCTATCGTCTACCCTTAAAGCGGGAATATTTTCAGAGATTATTGTAGAGAATACCCTGCCCATCTTCAACGAGAGAGGTATTTGATCGAGGTTGTTCGCATGAAAAGGAAGAAGCCTAGCATATGCCCAGCATTTTTGGTCTTCGGTCCTGACCTGAGCCACCCACCTCCAGCCACTCTGGCAAATATTTGTTCAAATGTTCTCGCCATCTGCTAGGCCGGCCTTGTCTGTGATATCTGCCATCAGACACCCACCTCGTGGCAGATCTCGATCAACTATTCGGTTGCATTCCAGCCCAGTTCCACTTCAGTTTTGCTCCTTTTTTCTCAAATCTTCTCTACCCAGTGTGGGCTAGCCATTGCAGCTGGGTTAGCATAAGATTGGGTTAGAGCATATCCATGGGTTTATTGTCTATCACGCTCTACGTCAAACAAAAGAGTGAGATACATTAGTTAAATGTACTGCCTAACCCAGCCTTATGCTACACTTGCTGTATTAAAAGAAACACACTTCAACAATTGACTAGGTATCACAACAAAGTAGTTTATGAGTCATGCAGATAACTTATCTGCCTGTGTTTTAAAATAAACATAATAAATATCAATGCAGTTGAATTCTATGAAGAGACATTGCTTTGTTTAGAAATAGTTTTGAATTTCAAATGAAGTCCTAACCTATGCAGTTTTGGTCTTTGCCAAGCATTTGTAATGCTGCTTATCTTATCAATATGTACCTATGTGGTCTAAAGTCTAATGTAGGTACCTAATGTAGCAAGATAAGTTGTGTTCAAAATCAATTGCCTATGCTGCTGACGTGGAATTCCATTTTCCTTGACCCTCAACCCTAGGTAGCTGACTAAGCTGTCATCAGGATGGTATAGGTGCTGGGCAAGCCTACTCCATCTAAAAAAAATATTAATGTCCCAGGTACTGCAGCGTCCGAGTGGTCACTTCACCCATCTATTGTGAGTGTAGGTGCCACTGGACGCTGTATACATCATCTCATTAGGTACCTATGCAAAGGACGATTTTTTTTAACACAACACTCCAGATATTTAGTTAAAGTTTTGATGTTTTGATTTTATTTCGAGTATTGTGGCGTTATAAATGTATCTTCTTTCTCTTTCTCTCTCTCTCTAAATTATTTAAAAAACAACCTAGAGCTTGTTTTTTAAATATTTTATTGATGACTCATAACTTATTATTATTTATTAATAAACTGGTGTTAAAGCTGATGCGTGTATAGCACTTTAGTGCACTTTTAAAATGTTTATTGAGTCTGTTTTTAAAAGAGTTCACCGAGGGGGCACTGATTACTGCCTCAGGCAGTTTATTCCACGCATTCACTACACGGTTCGGCAAGTCTGTGTGTCTCTTATCTGATATGTGCTACCGTCCCACCCAGGTGAACAAGCGCTACTATTGCGAGTGCTGCAACATCCTTCTGGCCACCATGACCAAAGTAAACCTCCACATAAGAGAGGACAAGCACGACTTCAACAAGACGGACGAAACGGACGGCGACATGAAGAAGTCCGTCTTCATCAAGTGGATAAAGAACTCCGTGGTAGCTTTCGACGATCTGCTGATCAGCGAGAAGGCCTGGAACGGTTTTGTGGAGGACAACTGCGTCGTTTGCGATAGCGAGTTTGAAGACGCAGCGGTGCACCGGAGCGAAGTCGGCCATCTGCTCAAAATGATACAGGCCAAAGTGCAAGTCGGGGCGGATAACTTCATTTCGCGCAAGGTGAGCGGTTTTCCTATAAGTTTCTAAAGCGGCTACAAAAAAAAGTAGCTAATAGATACAATACAACTATTAAATATGTAGTAATAAGTATTTGATACTTTTGATAATATTTTGACGTTTAAAGTAAATAATTTATTTATGGCATATTAAATAAAAACCCTTTAAATTGACTTGACTTGCTACGCTTGGTAGGAAATGATAGAAAGTCAAGTCTTCCCCCGCGATATTCAAGAATTTAAACTTAAATTTTTAATGTTCTTTATTTTTTAACCCCCAACCCAAAAAGAGGGGTGTTATAAGTTTGACTGCTATGTGTGTGTATGTCTGTCGGGTTAACCGATTTGGTTGCGTTTTTTAAAATTTGAAAGCAGGTCTTCTAGCGAGTTTTCTTAGATAATTATGTTTTATCAAAATCGGTTCAGCCGTTCATGAGAAATAAAAGATAAAAGGTCGGGGGTATATATTTTTTTTTATAGCAGACTCCCGAACACTGTACATAACTTCAAGTCAACAATTTGTCATTCAACTCATCCTTTTCCGCTACAGATCGACGACACCTCGTTCCAATGCCTGACGTGCAACACTGTGATATCACACGGCGAAATGATCACTCACTACGACAGGCCAGAGCACACGACACTGTACCTTGAGTGTCGCAAGGCCAAGAGAGCGCTGCTTGCCAACAACGTGGCCAAAGAAGAAAAGAAAGAAGTGAAAAAAGAAGAAACAAAGATCATCCACAACGGGAATAAAGAAGAAAAGAAGATTGAGGGCGTGAAGAAAGAAGAACAAAAGAAAGAGGCAACTGAAAAGAAAGAAACGAAGAAGCCACCGAAAAAAGAAGCTGAGAAAAAACCCGAGGTAATTCCCAAAGTAGACAACGAGGAAACCAGCCCATACGACAAAGATGTTAACCAGGTTCTAGGCACTAAAGAATATATCAAAATCCTGCCCGACAACATGGCTGCCATGTGTATGCTCTGTGACTGGACTATTGATATATTCTCCATTCCGCAGCACATTCACGGGCAGCACCACCAAACCTTGTTGCAGATGCAAGCAGCTAGGGCCGCCGACATGAAGTCGACCAAAAAAGAAATAGCCGAAGAGAAGACTCAGAAGTCGACCAAAACCCAAGCAGCTGAACAGAAAACCGAGAAAAAGCCAGCTGTGGACGAAAACAAATCCAAGATTGTAGACTCCTTAGAGACCTTCCAGAAGAACGATATCCGTATAGACATGATCAGCGAGAAGGCTTTCTGCAAGAAATGCTCCGCCAACGTTAATTACGTCTTCGAAGACATCGAGAAACATATCGCAGATCACAAGAGCAAACAGAACACCGCCAGCGGCGAGAAATATCCGGTCGTTGACAAAAATCACAACAAGACTGAAATAAAGAGACCCGAAGCGGCAAAGGCCACCCCTCCACTGGTTGAAGACGTCGAGACATTCGCGAAGAAGAACGAGATAACATACAACAAAACGCACAGCAAGGCTTACTGCCGCTTATGCGAAACCAAAGTGCCTTCTACCTTGAAATGTCTACAAGAACATGTCCAGGGAAACAGTCACCAGCTTAAGAAAAATAAACCCCAAGAAGTGGAGGTAATCGAAGAAGATACTGAAGAAGATAATCTGTACGAAACGAAGTCTACAGAAGACTACATCAATGTGTTGACAGTGGTTGAAACATCCTTCAGAATGGACTGCGTGATTAATGATGACATTTGTGTCAGTATGGCTGCCTTCACGATGACGACTAGGATGGAGGGGGGCAGGTACCGTTGCCAAGTCTGCGAGAAGACCCTGCTGGGCAACGAAATCAGTGAGCATAAAGACTCGAAGAGGCACGAGAGAAACATGATGAAGACAAAAGTTCTGTACACCATCGACGATGAATTTATTCGAGAGGTAAGAATATTTAACTTATTTCATCATCAGCCTGTTGAGCCCCACACGATCCTGTGCCAGACGCAACCTTCTTCTTCTTGGCGTGCCTCTCCACAAATGGAGGTTGGCCGTCAGCTCTTCATATTCATGTCTGTTCTTTGCCAAGCGAAATAGACGTTCGACGATGGCTATCTCCGTCCATTCCTTGATGTTTTTGAGACACGAATTTCTTCTTCTGCCAGCACGCCTCTTCCCCTCAATTTTGCCCATCATGATCACTTGAAGAAGTCGGTACCTGACCAGATGCAGACGCAACCACTGCTTTGTATTTATAATTAACTAGCTTTTGCCCGCGATTTCGTCCGCGCAGACTTAGTTTTTTTCCCGTTATCACAATAAAAAATTGCCTACAGCACTCGGAGATAACGTCGCTTCCCATTAGTGAAGTAAAAAGGAGCCGTTAAATGAGAATCCCTATATAGGCTTAACTATTTTTAGGACCTAAGGTCTAGATTCCAGATCCTAGAAAGAACCTACGAATAAATCCCGCCGCCGCCAAAAACAGCGCCTATATCTAGGCCTTAAGGGTGGACGATAGCAACGTGGCGGGAAAATCAAAATTTTCACAGTTTTTTACATACGAAACAGTGGCACTGCCCAAAAAACTTGTCGTAGACCAGAACACATAATCGGCTGAATTATTGTTGTTCTGTTGTTTACAATAATTAAAATAATACTATGTTATTGCCGGGAACGAAAAATCGCTGAACAAAAATAGCTCAGTTTAGCTACAAAATATAAAAAAACTGTGAAAATTTTGAATTTCCCGCCACGTAGCTATCTTACAGCATGGTTTGTCAGGGTGTTGCGCATTCCTCTGGTTTGTCAGGGTGTTGCGCATTCCTCCTTAACGTTTCATCATCATCATTCATCATCATTGGCAGCCTCTGTTGGTCCATTTCTGGACATAGGCCTCTCCCTTAACGTTTAAATAAACTTAAATCGAGTTAGCCTAGTTTCTAAGATAGTCCATAACAGCTTGACAACACAACAAACCATTCCCGCAGGTTCGCAAGGGCATCTACCACTGCGGCTTCTGCAACCAAATTGAGGCTGGCTGGGAAAGTCTTCAGGAGCATCTGAAGAGCATTGTGCATCGGGAGAGCAAGACTGGTTGCGAGTGGGCGCTCCAAGAACACCTGCCTGCGGTCCGGGACCACAGGTTCAGGCGGCAGCACGCCGAGTTCACCTTTATCATGAGGATTCTCATGGGAAAGCTGGTCTAAGGTCTGGTCACTAGATGGCGTTGTTATTTTTTAAAAACTTTTTTGCCTGTTTTAAGGAACAAAATATTGAAAGCAGTTCATAGATGGCGGTTACAGGCGTGGCCTTAGAAGAACCGGAATACGGCTGTCAAATTTCGCTAAACACAGATTAATTTTGACAGCCGTATTCCGGTTCTTCTATGGCCACACCAGGGGGGTTACCATTGACGCTATTGTGATCAAATTGAAAAAGTTTTAAAATTAATCTCTCTTTGAATTAGCACAGTAATGCTTTGATTTTAAATACTTTGTAATGTTTATTCAAAGGTAAGGCTGTTTTATTTAAAAAAAACACAAAATGCGTCTTAATTTGTAAAATATTAAATTTTGTAAATTGCGCCATATTGCGGCCGTATTAGAAAAATGCGTCAAGGGTAGAGGGGAAGGTCAATAGATGGCGTTGTTATTTTTAAAATTTAATTAAAATTACCAGTTTTCAAGGAACAGAATATTGAAAGCAGTTCATAGATGGCGCTAACAAGTGTGGCCATAGAAGAACTGGAATTCGGCTGGCAAAATTAATCTGTGCTAAGCGAAATTTGACAGCCGTATTCCGGTTCTTCTATAGCCACGCCTGTAAACCCCATCTATGAACTTCTTTGAATTTGTGCTTTGAAAAAGGCTCATTCAACGGTAGCGGAAAGCGTTGAGTGGAAGCAAACGCTGAAATGGTAGCTGTAGACTCTTGTTTTTGTCATTTCAATATCTCTACAGCATACTAGGTGCCAAATCTAAGGATGCCATAAAGGGCCTCTGGGCTTCTTAAGAGCATTGTTTACCGCGCTGGCTTCCGTACAAACGGAGAGAAAGTTTTGTTACCCCTAAATATTCGATTGACGGCAAAATAAAGGTTTGCGCAAATTAGAAAATTTTGGCAGGGCGCGCGGTACACCATCTTCATAAGTATTACTCTCCGAGAGTAGGTTCTTATACTCCGTGCAATTTTAGTGGTTTTAAAGCCGAAGGTATTTTGTTGCACTGGTGATTCTGAGCCAAATTACAAAATTTCATTCCAAAACGCGCGAAAAAAAAATTTACTTCTCCATACAAATGGTGTCGATTGGCGATAGCCGTTTGTATTGGGAAGTGTTTTTTTTTTGTGCTCGTTTTGAAGTAAAATTTTGGGATTTGGCTCAGAATCACGAGTGCAACTAAATACCTTCGGCTTTAAAACCACTAAAATTCCACGGTGTAGTGTGGTTTCTGCCCGGTGCTAATTAAGACGACGTACGTCTCACAACTAGCGCCGCCAATGGAAAAAAAAACATATCTTTTTTTTGGATGCGTTTTTAGCAAAAAACGCTCCTGCGATTCCTCAACACGAGGCTTAACTATTTTTAGGACCTAAGGTTTGGATTCCAGATCCTAGAACTTAAGAATGCAATCGATTCTCGCCAAAAGTGGCCACTTTTGGCGAGAATCGATTGCATTCGTAGGAAATCCAATCCTGGAATCCAAACCTTAGGTCCTAAAAATAGTTAAGCCTCGCGTTGAGGAATCGCAGGAGCGTTTTTTGCTAAAAACGCATCCAAAAAAAAGATATGATTTTTTTTCCATTGGCGGCGCTAGTTGTGAGACGTACGTCGTCTTAAGGCACAATAGGACGCACAACTAGCCCCGCCAATGAAAAAAAACATATCTTCTTTTTGGATGCATTTCTTGTTAAAAACTCTCCTGCGATTTCTTAACGCGCGAGGCTTAACTATTTTTGGGACCTAAGGTTTGGATTCCAGATCCTAGAACTTAAGAATGCAATCGATTCTCGCCAATCATCATCATCATCAGCCCACCTCTGCCCACTGTTGGGTATAGGCCTTTTTCCCCTCGCGCCACCTCTCACGGTCCCTAGCCATCCGCATCCATGGACCCTCCGCCGCTATGACAATGTCGTCCGACCATCGGGCTGCTGGTCTTCCGACTGATCGTCGTCCAGTTCTCGTCCGCCACTCTGTCACTGCCTTGTCCACCGGCCAACTTCCCTCCTCGCCAGGTGTCCTGCCCATTTCCACTTGAGGAAATTCCGATTGACCACAATTTCGACTTCCCATTTCCATTTCTCGCCAAAAGTGGCCAAAATAGTTAAGGCCTTGTTCTGATGCGCGTTAAGCGCCTGTCATGGGAACAAAGCCTAAGCCTCGCGTTGAAAAATCGCGGGAGAGTTTTTAGCAAAAAACGCTTCCAAAAAGAAGATATGATTTTTTTTTTTCATTGGCGGCGCTAGTTGCGCGTCCTACTGGGCCCGACAGACCAAGCAGGGCCCTTAGCCTGTAACGCAATGGCGGGTCAATGGCGTCCCGGCAGAAGGACAAAACCGGGCTCCCCTCGTTTTTCTCCTACAACCAGAGAACTAATCCTCTAGAATTAGAATCAAAATATTCTTTGCTGTGCTACAAAAACATTAAAAGGACAGACAGCGTTAGCAAATCGTAATTGAAGTCGTCACCTGACAGCCCATTTTGCCACCATTGTGTTACAGGCTAAGGGCCCAGGATCGCAAGTCGTTGCTCCAGGAATATTTGCATGTCTTCCTGAAACAGGGTGAAGAAACTGCATGGAAAGCGTTTCTTTACAATGAGGATTTACGGTCGGCCAGTCTAGGATACCCCATGGTAGCTCTTACCGCGCGCGGCATAAGGGCGCCAATGAAACTAAAAGGGTTATCCTAGCTTGTGGCCGATTGTACATTACATGGGAAGACGGGTTCCCTACGTCAAATATAAACTTACCGCTCTAGAGAGTGATGTTGAAGGAACACTAGCGCCGCCAATGAAAATAAATCTTGTCTACTTTTTGGATGTGTTTTTTTTGCCAAAAATATCTATCTTTAGGACCTAAGGTCTCGATTCCACATCCTATAACTTATGAATTAATCCCGCCACAGCCATAAGTTTTTTAGCAGAAAACTCATCCAAAAAGAAGATACCTATGATTTTTTTTCTAGTGGACGGCCTACCAGGCTCGAGACGACATTTTCCCTTGTTAGTTAACTGGAAGACCCATAGATGGCGTTACGCGTTTTTGGTATTAGGTTACGCCAAACTTAATTCAAGATTCCGGGGTCGTTGTTTTAGTCAACAGTACAAACAGCAAAAACTCCGCCTTTGCACACACACAAAAACTAATAACTAATATAAAAAATGTGTGGAGTGGCTGATATTTTAAGATTACAAAAGTTGCTTCAACTGGTGAGCTGAACCACTCAAGTGTGTGACCTTTCTGTAACCCTTTAAAATCATTTTTTTTCGGCCATGCTCTCGACTTCCTTTTTATTTCTCTAATGTTATAGTGTTATTTTAAGTTCAACATGGCCCGCGTTTCATATAACTGACATAAATATTTTAATAAGACAATTCGATGTTCATTGATAGGTCGGTTTGTAAACAAACCTTTTTTGTTCCTCATGTCAAATCGACTACGCAATCTATATCGAATTGTCATAATAAAATATTTATGTCAGTTATATGAAACGTGCACTGATCTGCCTTTATTTTTTCTCTATCGTTAGACGTCTTTACTATCTTCGGCTAATTCTTTCCTCCTTAATGTGTTTGAATATTTTATACCTGTCTGTTTTATTCTTTACTTTTTATGACTCGCACATCGCGATATTCATTCCGTATTTTAGGATTCACTACGCCTTGCCGAAACACGTTTCACCTAGTTACACTTCACCTATGACGTCATTTTATGCCCCAGCACTGCAGCGTCCGAGTGGTCCTTTGACCAATCTAGTGTGAGTGAAGGTGCCACTGGACAATGCATAAATAATGTCATTAATAAAGGCCTTTGCATCTACGTAATGAGATGATTCATACAGCATCCAGTGGTACAGTCGGCCACACGCTAGGATACCCCTTTTTGTTCGATTGGCGCCCTTATGCCGCGCGCGGTAAGAGCTGCCATTGGGTATCTGGGTCTGTGGCCGACCGTACTCACAATAGATTGAGGAAAATAGAAGAGACCACTCGGCGCTGCAGTGCCTGGAAAATACCTAGATGTAAAGGCCATGTTTTTTTCTGTTCAAAATGGGTTATATTATTCTTTACAAAAAGATAAAAATAAAAAAAAGCTTCCAATTCTGCGACCTGGCTAATTAGGAATTACGACTTTGTGCACTTTTCATATATGAGTCGACATTAATTCCAGCTTTTTTGCTTCGCAAACCTGTTGCATGTAGATTTTTAACGCTCTAGTGAGGTAAGTATTATGTCAAGTCAATGGGTTAGTTTAGTTATGGCATGGACCCAAAGATACTAGATCAAAGATTCGTTGTTTGGGTCCATGATTGTGGAAGTAAACATCGGTCGCATGCAAGGTGATTGTCGTTACGGAATAGGATGCCGTAAGATTATCGTACGCGAAAAAAAAAATCACTCCTTATACAGGACAATTTTTAAATAGCTTTTTTCCTGAAACGCATCAATTTATAAATGTGATTTCCAACAACTTTTGTTCTACGACTTTTCGAAAAGCTCGATACTTTTTATTTATTGAACGTTTCTTATTCGTGCCCAGCGAACTGGATAACATGGAACAACTTCTTCAAGAAAAAACCTTCCTCTAACACGGCACACGCATCTACGCGCGCAGGTTGCGTTGTCAAAAATATTTTAAACCAATAAGAAAATAGGAAACTCCTTGATTGGTTAATTGTTTACGCGCCATTGATGTCATTGGGCTTTTCACAGTGACAGCGTCATGCCATGCTGCAGAGGTCAAAAGCTTTGCACAGATTATATTTGATAATCTGTCATCGAGAACTGTAAAAGTTTCTATATATATAAACAGAAAATCTGTATGTTTGTCTGTTTTAGAATAAATCTGCGGTTATACATATAGGTACCTAATATTGTCTAATGTTTATTTGATTGTTAATATCACAAGTGGGCAAGACACCTGGCGAGACGTACCGATGGAAGATGGACAAAGTTCTTTGCGGAATGGCGACCCCAAGGGGATGAGATCGGTTGGCAGACCACCAGCCAGATAGTCCGACGACATAGCCCAACTCTTTAGACTTTACACTCGGAAAACCGTGGTTGCGCCTGGCACAGGATCGTGAGAGTTGGCGTAAGCATGGAGAGGCCTTTACTCAGCAGTGGGTGTTAAAGGGCTGATGATGATAATGATATAACAAAAAAGAAAGTCTGCTCGGAATCCAATGCTGTTCATTCCGTTCCAGACGGATTGCTTCTACCCATCGCCGTTTTCGTGCAGGATCTTTAGGAAGTCTAAGATAGTAAAAATCGAACAATACAACATTATCTCCGAAAAAAAAGGAAATGGCGGCAAGCAAAGCCGAGGGTAAAAGTTTTATAGTTCCGTTTTATGAGTCCAAGATAATCGCACTGATGAATTTATCATGTTAAAACATACTAAGACGGCGAAGACCTCAAGCAAAGCCACGGGAGGAAGTTAGTTTCATATTTTTATTAGGGTTTATTAAAAGTTGTGAATAAAAACGCTACAAGACATTACTTCCGTATGGTAACCGATACCCACTGCTTTGTGGTGCACATCAGCACGGCTTTTGCATCATTTTACGGCACATGAAGTCATTTTCTATAGTTTATTATTCACGACAAAATTTGACAAATTTGACGTTTTCTCGGTCATGTCTGTCGAACTACTAAATCGTGAGAGGAACCATTTTGTAGGCTCCGCCCACAGAGGAACCATTTTCGTTAGGTCATTTCTCAGGGCTAATGCGGTCTCTATGTTATCTTCCGCTCGCTGTTCGTGCCCCTCCGCTCTCTACCACCTTTCCAGCCTGCTCCTATTTGTTACTCTGCGCAAAAAAAAAAAGTATTTTTTTTTCGGAAAAAAACGAGCAAAGCAAGTTGTAGAACAAAAGTTGTCACATTGAGAAGTTGGGGTAAAAGCTATTTAAAAATTTCCCTTTATAAAGAAAGGCGAGTTTTGCCGCTCTGAAACCATTTAGAATATAAGTTTATCAAAAATATCTTATGTGATTCCTGTGGTATTATATAATAAGTCCTACTAGTAACTTAAAACAATAATTTTGTATGATATTTATTATCTATCCGCGTACCTTTGCAAAGCTTCTAAGACGATTTGATAATTGTATTTTGTTATTAAGTAATTAAGTCTGAAATTCGTGCCTTAATCGGTTCTAATAGTTATAATAGCATCCATCATTATTATTTCTTAGTAAGTAATAATGTTCAAATTGTATGATCGAATTAATAAATAAATACATTCGAAAAGAATAATATTTTCTATGGCTCGCTAGCGCCACCAGGACTTTTAACGTTTTTGCAAAAGGTTGCAAAAAGTTACTTACTGCATTCTGAATTGAATCGCTACATTTGAAAACGACCAAAGTACCATTTTATGAACTTTACAGGAAACAAAAAAAACTTCCTGTGAATAAAAAACATAGGAAACACACTATATATTTTTGTTATTTTAAGTTGTCTAAAATTTTGAGGATGTTTTGTAAAACATATTATTCTAATATGACTTACTATAAACTCAAAATACTCAATCGAAAATATTGCGTTTGGTTGTTTTCAAACTAAATGTATGGTTTAGTTAGAAAAAAGCCAATGTGGTCTACTTTGGCTTTTTTCAATCTAAACAAAATACACACTTTGGCTTTTTTCAAATTAAACATTATAATAAAATGTAGAAAAATTGCTTTCTTGTCTCTTACATATTAACTCAAACTTAATTCACATCCGTATAGGTAATCAATCAGTAACTTCTTCATCTTCTGCAGTTTTTGTGGGCCATTAAATGATCTCATCCCAAAACTGTTAATGTTCTTCTGGTATACAGGGTGGATTTTTGAGACGGGCAGTAAGGGCAGATACCCTAACCGTTATAGTTACAGGAAAACGTTCTTAAGAGACCTTCCATAACTTTTTGAGATATTATGAACTGCATTCACGAATTTTGGAAAAAATTTACGGTCAGCGAAAAAAATGCTAATATACCAAAAAAGTTTTTGATGCCAATCGATCCTCTTTTATGTAGAGATAAAAAGACTAAAAGGAACCAACTAAGGTCTGAGTACTAGAAATGTCAAAAATGTACAAAAACTTTTCCCATACATTTTCTATGGATTTATTTTTATTTTTTATAATGCCATTCGATCCTCTAGGGATCAAAAGTCTCTAAGGAGCCAATCTAAAGTGCTAGAAATGACAGAAATCTGCAAAAACTTTCCCCCGTACAAAATGTAAGTGGAGAAGTTTTTTCATAGAAAAAGTTTTTGTATTGAATTTTGCTTTGAATACAACACTTTCATATTCTGATGGGACATACAATCTGTCATATTTTTTTAGTTTTCGTTTAGCACACCCAAATTATTGGGAATTGGGAGAGAAGTTCGCTAAAGTAGTTAGTATCGTTCTGTCTCTGCAGATTTCTCATAAAAGCAGGTGACAGAACGATACTTAGTAAAACGTGGTAAAATTCTCAATTCAGAATACGGGCCTTACTATACTACTATAGCTACTTACTTATAGCCCGATTTAAAGAAGAAAAGAAAAAAAAAACATTAATTCAAGACAATACCTGCTCAAAACATAACATAAAATCAAAACATGAACTGTTGATATTTTAATTGAACGAGCGAGCGAAGCGAGCGAAGTTCTCCGAGTCTACTGGAACAATCCGGCGTTTGTACCTATGTATGTATGTATGTATGAATGTTCGTTCGACGATAACTTGAGTAAATTTAGTCGGATCATCACGAAATTTGGTAGGCAGGTAAATAAGGTAAAGAGAACATGAGCTAAATCTGAATCTGAATCATGAGCCAAATCGGTCGAGGGGTTGCTGAGATATGGGGTCGCGAGTTCAAAGTTCGGGGCGAACCACTAGTAATACTTAAAGTACCTATGTAAATCTAGCGTGGAGACCAATGGATAATCATTACTGGGCCCTTAGCCTGTAACGCAAATTCAAACCTATTTCTATTTCTATTTCCTGTAACGTAATGGTGCCAAAATGGGCTCTCGGTTGACGGTTTCAATTACGACTTATTAATGCTGTCGGTCCAGTGTCGGTCCTTTTAATGTTTTTGTAGTACAGCAAAGAATATTATGAGCCTAATTGGTTCGCTGGTTGTAGGAGAGCAACGAAAAAATCCCGGTTTTGTCCGTCTACCTGGGACGCCATTGTGTTACAGGCTAAGGCCCCTGGGCCCTTAGCCTGTAACGCAATGGTGCCAAAATGGGCTCTCGGTTGACGGTTTCAATTACGATTTATTAATGCTGTCGGTCCAGTGTCGGTCTTTTTAATGTTTTTGTAGTACACCAAAGAATGTTATGAGTCTAATTCTAGAGGATTAGTTCGCTGGTTGTAGGAGAACAACGAAGAAATCCCGGTTTTGTCCTTCTACCTGGGACGCCATTGCTACGCCATTGTGTTATAGGCTAAGGCCCCTGTACTGCACTCTAACCATTATTACAATCACTATGTCTCTCTTAAGAGAGAGAGAGCACTCTTTTTTATCTATCTCTTTGGAACGGTATAGAGCGCGATGCGGCCCTTCATGTTAGACCAGCAGAATCGGTAGTAGAATGGCCTTCGTGCGCGATTATAAACAAACTACTCGGGTCGCTCGATCGTTCGAATCGACAACATTGCATAGTGTTATTGTCTTCCCCGGCGGATTGACGCACGTATCCATTGAGCGATAGCTTAAAAAATGTTTCTCAGATTAATTTTCCTGTATAAAAATGCTTGATTAATTTACTTGTCGGCTGTTTTTAAGTTTTTGAACGCGGTGTGATTAGTTTTTATATTACTTAAGTAACTTCAGTTTTTTAGGTGGTGTTTACTTTTTTTTTCTTCATAAACTGTGTTTTGTGTGCCTGCGAAAACCACTGAATCTAAATTGAAACCGCGTTCTGTGAACTAGACTGTGGAATAAATTGTTTCACTTAATTTTGGTGAGTACAATTTTGTGGTACCAATACTAAAACCTACTTGCGCAAGAGGCATCGTAGGCGCGCAACATCAGCCACTGATGGTATGTAGTTGACTGCATGTGGAATTGTGGACCACGACCGCTAAACCAAGAGTGTAACGACGAAGAAGGAGAAGACACTTCTTAACTGCAAAAAATATACAAGGTGTTACAAAATTACCTAACTCTTTTTACAGGGTTTAACCTACTGGTCAACAGGATGTCAAATCTTTAAAAAAAAGTTGAAAAAAACAAATTTTATTTTATAACCTCAAAACTTTTTTGTTTTTGTTATTAGCTCAAATTTAAAAATATGTTTGTGCGTGTAGGTGCATTTACATAGCTTTGAGTTGTTAAAACATTGTGAAAGTCAATGACATCAATATTTAAAAAATACTTTTCTCCCGCCACATCGTTTACACTTTATTATTTTAAAAATTAACGGAACTTAGGTTGTGATCCCTATCACCGGGTTCTATTACCCTGTAAAAAGAGTTAGGTACTTTTGTAACACCTTGTATACTGAAGTAACCCGTGGTGGCTTAGTCCTGTCTTTCCTGTGGATTAAGCTGAAACAACTCGGTTTAGGTGCTCAGTAAGCGTACCTACTCCGTTTATATGTCTCAGGCACTGCAGCGTTTAAATATCTACAATGGAAGATCACAAGATTTCTTAAAAAACGGCACCCTTTGTGGTCTCGGTGTGTTCTTGGTGTTTTCCCGCCAACCATTGTTTCAATCCCACAACAGGAAATAGGCACGACGAGTCGATAGCCTGCCTTATTCTATTCTAGACTTTAGAGTTTAGAAGATTGAGTAGGTAAGAACGTACCTACCTAATGTGGCGAAAGGTTGATTAAAAAAAACAATTTCGATGAGTTTGGAAGTGTACCTATTGATTCATCCCTACTCTAAAAATGTAAAGAGGCAATCTCTCTTTTGTTTTTTTCTCTTTTTTTTTCTACATAAATATCGTCCTTTGCGAGTGGTATCCACCATTGAAAAATCTCTTATTTAAATACCTAGGTTAAATACCTACCTACGCTACTGGGTAATGTTAATTTTTTTTGCTGGTGTATTCAGGCTTTTTTGTTGGCATCATAAGAAAATAATTTTATTTTAGTCAATACGCTCTCCGATTCGATTTCCTTGTTTGGATAAAATTAAATATTTTATGTTTCTTGTACCACTTATGTCACAAACCTAACATCAAAGCAATGTTACGAATGACCTCGATTCTCGTACGCCTAATCCTGTAATTAAATATCTAATGACGCCTCGTTTTGTTAAGCTGTAGCTAGAATCAGCTACATAAATTACCACATAAGTATTTGCGAATTTCTCGCGTCACCAAAGTCATTTTTGCTCGTAACTCTTCTTTGCGTAGCACGAAATTGGAATAGGTGGGCCATATCTATGGGTTTATAAGGTTGATACCTATATCACGAGGGTACTGCAGAGTGTGTATGTTGATTACAAGAGTGAAATATCCCATTCTTGTGTTAGGCCTGCAGCATAAGGTTTTTAGAGTCATTCGCTGATGTAGAGACAATCAAGATTTTCATGTCCCACTGCAGCAGGGCAAAAGCCTCCTCTATTGTCCTCCACGCATCTAAGACCTGCGCCACCTCTGGCCATCCGGGCAAGTACGTATACCTACTTATAGAGGTAAGTACGTATACCTACTTATAAAGGTCGTCTCGCCATCGTCGCCTTATGCCTGCCGCGTCGCCGTTGTCCGACATGTGGGACCTTGTCTGTAGCGATCTTTGCCCACCTGTCTTGTCTTGGCTCATGCGGCAGACGTGGCCAGCCCAGTAATATTTGTAGATATCTCTGCTGGGATCCCTACATATACAAGGGAAATGAAAAAGAGGTAGGCAGCGATTCGGTAGGCTACTAAAATAGCAATACTCTGTCTTCTTCTTCAGCATTTAAATCGTCCACTTCTGTATGCTTAGCATGGTCGTTTTGACACTCTCTCGAACTCGAGTGACAGACGTGCCATGTCTATTGTGCGAGCATGGCAGGCGGGACTCGAGATGGCAATAGATTAGGGTCATGTCGAGCAAAAAGTAGTTATTGCCATTTTAATAAAAATGTTGTATTTTTGTCTCCATCGGCATGTTGGCGTAGAGCCAACTCGTGCCCGACCGACAAGTTGACAGTTTTGCATAGAGAAGGGCCTATCTCGGGCTTACCATGCTGCCCGTACTGGACTATGACTCTTCATGACCGTTCCATATAAGCCGGTCTGTGGCTATAGTCCAGTTCGAGCCTGCTGCAGCTTTTATATCGTCGGACCAAAGCAATACTCTGTAAAAACGTGATATTTCCACATGGAAGTGAAGTGACTAGTGACCGATCAACAGATGAAATAATTGTTGTGTCCGCCGCCGCCGCGTGTGCGACATTGCCTTGAAACCACTGTGCTGATTTGTACACAGATTATTGGATTAAGTACAGACGGGAAAAAAAATATCTTTCTGATCTATGAGGAACCCCGTTATGGGGCAAATTATCCTGAAATTGTATTCCATTGTCAGTCGGCCTACTCTTTTTCCCACTGCCTACTGATTAGATTGTAGAGCTCATCTGATATGGACTATTTTTGTTCATCTCGAAAAAAATATTTCGTGAAACGTATATGTATACGTGCTGATGGAAATAAATTGCTTTGCATTTCGGCTGGGGACTATTTCAATACTTACAATGGGACACCAAACCAGTTAAAAACAGGAGAGCCAAAAAAAAAAAAACAACCTTGCAAGGGTTTTTTAGCTCACCCCGTTTTTTTGAATGATTTTTGCGTCTTTCGGCATTACGACTGTGTACTTGCTAGGTTCTTAAATTTTTTAAATCCAACTTCTACGGTCGTTCCAGACCTTTTTAGGTCTTTTTTGATGTTTTGTGTTGGTGGCCTAATAAGCTACAAAATGCAAAAACTAGGTTTTGAAATGGCCCGTGTTCAACTGACAGTCAAAAGCTGAATTCAAAGCCCTTGGTGGATGGTGCTCATAGGCTTGGCCATACAAGAACCGGGTTGTGGCTGTCAAATTTCGCTTACACAGATTAATAATATCGTTAGAAAATGCGAAATTTGACAGCCGTGAAAACCTGTCAAGCCGTTATGGTGCCGACTGTACCTACCGTAGCGCCTTGGCTCCATAGCAAGGTCTCGCCCGTGTTTGTTTGTCTGTGGCTCCGTTAGAGTTGGTGCCCCGAACGGCGCAAAGGTCAGCCACTCGGCTCAGGCTCTGTGGAAAACGAGTTTGGAACTAGGAAATAATAACATACACCTTCCGTTTCGTGAGTTATCTACGAAGTTGAAAAAAAAACACTATGATTGGACGAAGTCCATTGCGGAGCGGCGACCTCGAGAGGCGAAGCGATCAGTTGGCCGACCACCACGATCTGACGACATGGAGATGAGTGTTTCCCTCAGTTTTCTAATAGTTTTATCACATGGCCCCAGTGGCGTAGCTAGGTAAACAGGGGCCCTGGGGCAAAAACGAACTGGGGCAAAAAAAGAAACGGGGCACCGACTAAACTGTTTAGGTTTTATTAAGTCAGAATATAGATAGGTATACAGGGTAGTCGAAATAAAAACGTCCAAAAATTTTATTTTAATAATCTAACTTAGGGATCCAACCTGGGAGATTTCTTAGCTAAGTTTTTTTTTTTTTGCGCCAAATGGTCTCTTCACCCATCTAGTGTGAGTGAAGGTGCCACTGGACCTTCACTCTCTGATTCTCTCTGAGTCTCTGAAATCATCTGATTACGTAGATGCGACGCCTTAGTTTTTTTTTTCTTAGCGTTTCGGTCACTACCGAGCTACCTACATTGTTTCGAAAAAGTTGTGCCGTCAGGAAAGAAAAATTGTTGGTCCGTTTCAGTTGCTCGGTTTAGTTGGTCGGAATGGAAGAAGGTATTAAGGGCCTACCACACGCACAAGCTTCACCACAGTTTTGCCTGCGCAAGCCAGCTTGTACGTTGAACACTGCGTCCACACTCTGGCGAATGCTACCGTCCTACCAACTACACACGCAGTGTTCATTAAACAAGCTGGTTTGCGCAGGCAAAACTGTGTGGAAGCTTGTGCGTGTAGTAGGCCTTTAAGGCTTTAAATCTAGGCACAATGACAGTCATCAAGGCGTTTTGACATTCGGTCGTTACGGACCGGAGGGGATCTCGGGTCTAGGTATACCCAGGCATCGAGGTCTATTCGTGCAACAACAAAAAATAACACTGGGTGAAACTTGAATTTGATTAGCTATTCAAGATGCTATAAAACACGCGTTACGTGGGCCTCATTAAAATAGTTACACACGTGTTGATTCATTCACGTAACATTTCTAGTTACCGAATCATCCACTTTAGAGCCTGCCCCTGCACTCTCTTAAATAACTACCGTTAAAATTTAATAATAAATAAAAAACGGCCAAGTGCGAGTCGGCACAGAGGGTTCCGTACCACCATACAATAAAAAAAACTAATGGTAAAAAAATACGCTTTCGCCAAAGTCGTAGAAAAAAAGTTTTAGATGTTGTCGTGTTTCTACACTAAGGTAGATAATCTCCAAAATCACTCAATGAATACGATTTAAAAATATCTTTCACTAATGGGAAGTTACGTTATCGCTGAGTGCTAAAGGCAATTTTTTATTGTGATAACGAAGTCGCGGGCAAACGCTAGTCAGGAATAAAGCTATTTAAAAATTGCCCTGTATACTTTTTAATCTACAGGGTGCACTCTAAGTCGAGAAAAATATCAGCTGTTCCATACATAAGGTCGACTCAGTACTGCGCCAAATGTATGAAACAGCTGATATTTTTTTCGCTCCATTTTTTTCGCCACCTAGTACAAGTTGTTTGTATTGATCAGTAGACAGCCTACTTAAAGTTCCTCTATCGACTTAGAGTGCAGCCTGTAGTTAGGTAAACGGCATAAGCACGGTAGAGTACAAACTATGCTACTGACAGAATGAGTAGAGTTTGAGTAGACTGGTATACCTAGTAGAGTAGTAGGTATGCTAGTTGACTCTACTGTTTACTGTAGTGTAGGTACAGTCGGCCACAGTCTCAGATACCCCTTATTGTTCGATTGGCACCCTTATGCCGCGCGCGGTAAAAGCTGCCATGGGGTATCTGAGATTCTGGCCGACCGTACCCCAGGCCGTAGACTTTATTCCCAGGCAAATTGCTTAGGTCATCGTAGACTTTGAAATCGACCCATCCATAATAATAATTATCTACCGCCGCTCTTATCTACTTATTAATTAAAATTAAATAGGTATCTACCGCATCGAGTCTATGACTTCTATGAGGAGTTCTAAGCTAGACGTCCATTAGCGGCGGATCGGGTCGGGTCGGGTCGGGCCGGGGTGGGCAGCAAAATAAAATCCGCCTACCTGTATTTATGAAACAGCGTCCACTAGAGGCGAATTATTGCGCTGCGGCTGCGGCCCGCCCCGCCCCGATCCGCCGCCGCTAGTGGACGCTGTCTCATGTAAATACCGGCAGGCGGATTTTCGCGTAGGAATCTTGTGATGCGGCCCGGCCCGATCCGCCGCTAATGGACGTTAGCTTAAAGAAACCTCTCACAAAAGGATGCCCTCATCTCAAAACTTATAAGTAGTTACTGTTTCAAAGAGGCCAGGCCATTCATCTCATTCCGCTCGATCGCCCGTGTTTCACAGAACTGAAAACGTCATCGCATGTCTGGGAATTAACGAAATGCTCCATGATGAGCAATTGGCTAAAAAGAGCATCAATTTTGAGCAATAAAACCGATCGATACCGGTTCAAAACAGATCAATCTTCGGTTACAACCGACTCTTGTTAACCAATTGAGCGTAGCAGCTAGCAGCAGAGATGGGTAAATGCCCGGGTTAAAATCCACCGCTGGATTAAAATCCATTTCTGCCCAATAAACGCCGGGCATTTATAATAAACGCCGGGCGGAAATGAAATTAATTTTGTCCTTACATTCGGTGCATAATCGGTAACAAAAGAAGCCACAGAAAGGTGAAATACGAACTTAATTTAAATGTTTGTACATGAAACCTCATGTGAAGATTATTAAATGAGAAAAGAGAAAAAAAAATAGGGACTGGACCAAATTGTAAACGAAAAATGTTGGCGAAAGTTTGAAATTACCCTGTGAGTGACGGTTTCCTATCGTATCATCGAATGTCTTTTCACCGAATATAGTTTCATCGACAACGAATCACCGAATGGTCGGATCATCGAAAGGTTCATTTTATTGAACGTTCTACTTTATTATTTAAAAATAACTTATTGAAAATTATATGATATGATGGATGAGTAAGTGAGTTTCAAGCAATATTATGCGTTGTGTGAGGTTTACAAGCTAAAATTTAACATTAGTTCACCAAAAGTAGCGTGGCGGGGTTTTTTTTTTTCTTTCAGTTTCTTTACAGGTTTGATTTCCAGTGGCAGTATATAATAGTGACTTTACACCTGTTTTGGTTTCCTTACCCGAAGCGTGCCAATCGGGACTTACAAACTCTGCCTTCGCTGTTTGTCTATCTGTCCCACATTTGTAGTGACAATACTTGCTAATGAAGGGAAAATCGTGAGGAAACCTGACCGTCGGGCATATACTTAACGTGAAAAACGCCAATCCGCTGTGGGCACGCGCGTGGTGAGACATTTGAATAGGTACTGCCGGGTGGCAGCTTGTGAAACGACAGTTATAGTAGGTACGCCCAGTACCACTGCTTTAGCTCTAAATATTGGTATAGGGCATTTGATAAAACGACCTATTCGATGAAGTGTACCATCGATGATCCGATCATTCGGTTATTCGTTGTCGATGAAACTACATTCGGTGAAAAGACATTCGATGATACGATAGGAATCTCCTGTGATACCCGTTGACATTGCTGAAAAGTCATTGTCATTGCCGTTGGGGAACTCATTGCTTAGGTATGCTTTCAAAGTATGCAAAACACTAAAGTTGCCCTTCAAACCTTGGTTGTCCACGAAAAGGCTAGGTACACACTTACCAACCGAAGATAAATCAGCATTACTAGACGAAGATTTTTGTAAAATGTTGAAACAATGCCACCTGTTTCTGGAACCCATTTCAGAGGCTATAATACGTCTAGGATCCAATCAAAAAACCATCCCTAAGGATTTTTTTACTTTACAAAACATGCATTCCAATTTCCAAGTTACTTTTCTGTTTGCCAGAAGTAACAAAAGTTGCAAACGAAGTCAAGGAAAAAAATCTAGACGATGTTGATGTGAGCTCTGCATGATAACGCCTTCTAAGTGAGAGAAAGAGATATCCAATAACGAACACCTACAATAGGTATTAAATAAAAGTATCATACTCTGACACGCACGTCTTATCCTGTAGCGGACGGACTGTAGGTAAGTTGATGGTTCACAGAATAGAAAAACAATCACACTAAGCTATACACTAACTGAAAGCTAAGGGATCTTTGCTTCACTCAAAGATCCCTCAAACACTTAAGACTAGGGTCTACAACCAGTGTGTTCTGCCAGTCATGACCTACGCTTGCGAAACATGGACGCTAACTGACGAAACCATGAACAGGCTCAAGGTTACACAAAGAGCCATGGAAAGGTCGATGCTCAGAATATCCCTCCGCGACAGAATACGAAATACAGTAATACGCCAACGCACCAAAGTCGCCGACATCGGCAAACGGATAGCGCGCCTTAAATGGCAGTGGGCAGGACACGTATGTCGCCGAGAGGATGGCAGGTGGAGCCGAAAAGTCCTGTCATGGAGGCCGCGTACAGGAACGCGAAGTGTGGGTAGACCAGCTGCACGATGGTCCGACGACATCAAGGCCGCAGCAGGCTCAACCTGGACCACAATAGCTGCAGACCGGCTGAAATGGAAGAAGGATGAAGACGCATACGTCCAGCAGTGGACACATAAATGCTGAAGAAGAAGAAGAAGAAGCTATACACTGCACTGCATAAAAAAATATCGAAATAGTTTACAGTGTCCATCTTGTGCTTGAGGTCTAGGGTCAGCTATTTAGTGATATAGACTAAAATGTACTTAAAATTTTAAATTACTGTTTTAGTGATGTCAAACTTTTTTTTACGGGAATTGCTTGGGTAGGCACTAGGAACACTTAGTGCTGGAATACGCATCGTTTGAAATATGAGGTCTTGAAAAAAAATTCTAAATTATTCTGTCGGGCGTCGGGAAACTAGTAACTGGGTCGTGTTGGGGGTGTTTTTTTTATAGGAATCGGTTGGGTAGGTCCTAGGAAGTAAAAAAGGTCCCGTGACTTGGTGCCGGGAAACGTACCGTTTTTGGGTAATGGCTTTAATAAAAAAAAAAATACATAACTCAAAAACGGTGCGTTTCTCGGCATCAAGTTACAGGCCTTTTTTTGCTCTCCAGAAGCTAACCAATCTGTAACCGGTCAAAAAAAAAAAAATCATTTTACCTATTTGTAAAAAAAAACTTAGTTTTCGGCCGATAGCGCCCCAAACACTACACCGCAACTAATTTTCTTTCCTATTATCGTCATTTAATATTTTCCGAATAAGGTTTTGTAAACAAAAAAGTAATTTGTAGTGAATTTCTATTTATGCCCGCCGAAATGGGCAAAAATCCATTTCTGCCCGATTAAAACCCTTTCTGCCCGATTAAAATCGTTTGGGCAGAAAGGGCAAAAATCCATCGCCCATCTCTGGCTAGCAGCTAGGTAGGTACCATAAACGGTTTGTGTTGACTTGTTGAGCCCTCTAAACATCCAGGCAATTTTTTGTAAGCATAAAAGCCGGTCAAGCGCGGGTCGGACTCGCGCACTGAGGGTTCCTTACCACCATTCTATGCAAAGACCTTTAAAAGTCGCACAGATGTAAGGACAGACGAACAGACAGAACCGCGCTTTTTTTTCCCTGTAACGTTATTCAGTAGGTAATGTTTTCCCTAAAACGACATTTTCTCACTTTGGATAAACGTTTGGTACATTCTAAAAGTCTATAATTAAGTAGGTAATAATATTTTTGGCGATAGCTGTGACTATAAAAAGGAAAAAATCGGTGAAAAGTCTAAAGGGAAAGAAAACCAACGCTAGGTTTTTTTTAAAAGAAATACTGAAAACGTCATACTGCGAGCATAAGAGCGTCATATGATCATATTATAACTTCTAACCGGAAAAAAGGGGCTTAACATGGGGAGTTTCGGGTAGGCCTTGGTGTCAGATAACTAGATTTTCTTGCTAGATGTCCATGTTCAGCCCACCTAGATATTTCTTAGATTAAAAGGCCACACATTTTACCAGCCATCTCTACTCTACTTGCCAGTAAGCTAAGTAGGTAGCATTAGCAAAGGTACGTAACAAACTCGTGTGGACAAACTCGTGACCTAGAGACCACATGCCAACAGGTTACTACTAATGACACCATGATTGTGTGTGACGTCCGACCATGGTGTCATGGTCATACAACGTGTAGCAAAAGGTCTTAACCAACTCTTTTTGCAGGTCCATACCTACCATGACATTTCTGTGAACTTAAAAAAAAGCTGTAAGTACTTGAATTAATTAGTGAAATTTGAAACACTTTTTTTTTTCATTTAAAATCAGCTAAACGTGGAAGAAAATAAAATGGTATGTAAACGTTTGAGTTGTATGTATGGAGACTTAACAATACCTACCGCCAAAGTTCCAACGACGGACAGATAGACAGACAGGCAACGGAGGCAGAGTAATGGGGTCCCGTTGGGCAGCTTTCGGGTACCGAACCCTAAAATCCTAGCGTGTCGTTGACCCTACACAAGACAGTACGTAAACGCGTGCACTGTATTCACTTACGTTACGGGCGACATTGCAATGTAAGTGTCTTGTGTACAGTCTAGTGCTGTCT
The DNA here is from genome assembly GCA_949319315.1 of Zelleria hepariella. Lineage (NCBI taxonomy): Eukaryota > Metazoa > Arthropoda > Insecta > Lepidoptera > Yponomeutidae > Zelleria > Zelleria hepariella. The sequence continues at coordinate 8,818,707 of OX439378.1, read as the reverse complement.
TGTGTACAGTCAGCCACACGCTGGGATACCCCTTTTTGTTCGATTGCCGCGCACGATAAGGGCTACCATGGGGTATCCTAGACTGTGGCCGACTTCCTTTTTTTTGAGGACGAGACGAGCGGACGGTCACGTAGCGAAGCCGATTAGTTAGCTCATTTAAAAACCACTTAAGTAAAATCGGATTCTAATTGGTCTGTGAAATGATATCATTGGGAAAATGGCCTACTTCCTTTCAGTCTGCGACACAGTTTTTGACCTACATAAGTAGGTACAAGACAGTGCGAAACCATGTGATTGGCTGGCATCATAATCTGTGTTTTTTTATCCCATGGAACATGTTTTTTTTTCTTTTTTTTTTGTACTATTATTTTAACAGATACTTTCGAGGAAGGCCTTCAAGAGCAGAATGGGAATCTCACTCTTGGGAATCTCTACATATAAAACAAAGCCGCTTTCCGTGTCTGTCTGTCTGTATTTCTTTTACTAAGTAAATACGTATCGTTCTGTCACGTTCTTTTGTGAGAAATCTGCAGAGGCAGAACGATATTTAAGTGCTTGCTTAGCGAATTTCTCAATTCAGAAATCGGCGGTAAGAAAATAATAGTGTGATCCTCGAGGACGTGATCCTCAAGGAATGACATGATCTTCGCGAACTAACCCAATCTGCCATCCTACCTAACTAAATTCCTTAATTCTTACATAATTTACATAAATATCAAAGTCATCATTATTTTATAGGAATTTAACCATTCAGTTAATGACATCTATTAATTTCTCGTAAAGCACCTACCTATTTAATTAATTCATATTATTTACTCGTATGTACGTACCTACTTAAATCTAAAGATTTTTTTACAATGGCGTCAACTACGATGTGGTTAATTTAAATAACTATTTTATCATTAAAGGTAAGAGATTACTCGCAAGTCCTCAGAAACCTATATTATGTAAAAGTTATTAATATTTTCTATTAAATCAACGGTTTTACTCACTTGTGTTTTGTCGGTGTAGCCAGGGTGTAGCCGACTAGTTTCGGTTCTCATTGAACCGTTGATTTAATAGAAAAATGTGCAGTGCTTACGAAAGTTTAAGTCCAACAGTTATTTAACTTATTATTATTAGTAGGTACACCATGAAGGCTACATAAAAAATAAAATATTACGTTGTTTCATAAAAACAAAAAACAAAACGAGCGTGACAACTTTCCGAGGAACAGGTATTTTTTTAAAGATAAACAAACACCTCCATATTCTAAACAATTTGTTTTACAGTAGGTCCAATTTGTCAAACGTACATAGAACATACATGCATATTACCTACATAATTATTCAAAAGTGTAGGAAAATAATTTTGAGAGTCCTATGCCTGTCCTAGGTACTGATTCTGATTAGGGATGTAAATGATGATGATGCGTCAACTCACTGGCTTGATTACTTTAATTGCCTGTCTTTTTTTTTTTGACAAATGGACAAATAGTACGGACTCGGTTTAACGAAATATGGATATTTCGGGTAGCGGGTAAAAAATGGACAGCAGAAGTAAGTTACTGCTAAGCTATAAAAAGATTCTACGTACCTAGGTACCTACGCGTCATACCTTGCCGAGTGTTTTCCTCCTTTAGGTTGTGAGGAGTAATTAAAATGACTGGACTGTAGAAATTGTAGATTATCATTAGGTATCAAATAAGGATTAGAAAAAAACACTTCCATGCAAGTACATAAACTACATATTTAATTATAACTACTAAATAAAAGATTTAAAATACCCCCGAAATTTTAAGTTAAAATTAGCATATCTCACGGCTGAACCGATTTTGATAAAACATATTTAAGAACACTCGATAGAAAACCTGCTTTCGATCGGTTCAATCAGTTCTCGTTACGGTGCCACAGACAGACACACCCCCACACACACACATACCTAGCGGTTAAACTTATAACACCCCTCTTTTTGGGTCGGGGGTTAAAATTCTGTCCAAAGCCGATTCTGTCCAATCAAGAATCTGCCGAAAACAGATTCTGCCGTACACCGACGGAGGGTTAAAAAGAGGAAGTTACTCAAACTATGCTCAAACTTATATCCGTCCCACCATCGTATTATGAATAAGTATTTATGATTTGCTTGTTGTGAAATGGATATCAATCGGACGATTTGTTAATAGCTGAACGAGTAATTAGACTCGCTACCAACTCTCTACAATGTGATTATAGAATTCTTTTGCTCTGATACTTACTTTAGAAAATGCGTTCCATCTTATTCCATACATTTTAATGCTAACTTTGGAGGTTGCGATGGCTCCAAAGAGGACACAGTCCGTATAAAAGGTAGACATTGTCGAAAGGAGTCAAATCTCTACATACAAAATGGGCCTGGCATCCAATGAGAAAATTGGGAAAGCTTTCTCATTGAACCGAACAGATAGGACGAGCATCACGTGGTGCCCTATCCTAGCGTGTCTCTCTCTACTAACCGAACATCGTTCAAAAGGAGGTTAGCGTATTTTCCATCACCACATACATAACTTACTCATGTTTATTTACTGTCTCCTCAAAGGCTCAAATCACTCACACACAATGCATGACGTCACAGTCTTGTCCGCTACGGGCCATTATCCTTGTATGTCTCGCCCTCCGACAGTGGCGTAGCTACATATGGACAAGGTGGGGCAATGTCCCCCTTAGTTCCCTATACATGTATGTATAGTATACATGTATAGATCCAGTGGCTAGATCTAGTGGTATAGATCCATAATTTATCCAACGAGATTTTGCTTTGTCTTTAGAACCAGATTGAAAAAAAATGGATTTATAGAGAAATTACTCGTAAAATCTCGTTGGAACCATTATGGATCTAGCCACTGGATCTATAGGGAACTATCGAATGTCCCGAGGCCCCCAAGCTCAGGGGGCCCCCTCGGACCCATGTTTATTTCTGTACCACAAACTCGGTGATTTTTCGGGCGCGCTGTGTGCGCATTTCAGACCATATTTCTTTAGTAAGTTTAGCAACGAGACCTGGTAGACCCAAAATATCATGGATCCAAAATATGCACGAATGGTTCGGGCAAAGCACCGGCTCATTGTTTCGTTTGGCGGCTTCGAAGGACGAGAAAGCCAAACTGATCGCAAACCTCCGATAGGAGACGGCACGCAAAGAAGAAAGAAGAAGTTTAGTTGGGGCCCCACTTTGTTTTTCGCCCCAGGGCCCCTGGTAACCTAGCTACGCCACTGCCCTCCAACCCAGTTTGTGACGTCATGGCAGACTTGAGGCGCCCGGCCGGATTCCTTCAGGCCTCAGGGAATGTGTGAGGCCGAAATGGTGCAAGTGTAAAGGGGGTGCCTGGGACATTGTTTTTTTTAGATGGAGTAGGCTGCACCGCCGTGTGGTCTCTTCGCCCATCTAGTTTGAGTGAAGGTGCCACTGGACGCTGCATAAATCATTTCATTACGTAGATGCACAGGCCTTAGTTTTTAATGGGGGTGAAAGACCTCGGCCAGCTGACTTGCTGTGGAGGTCCAAAGTCCAACGTCCAAAGATATCTTACTAACAGCATCGTCACACTCATAAAGTCTTGGAATCGTCTAACACATTTTCAACTAAATGAATGGATCCCACGATACAGGTTCGCCTAGTGTGGGATTCGCAAGACACACTGTATAATTTTTTGATATTGTTTTTGTAATACTTTTTAAACGCTTTTTATCTTTTCTATATCTATAGGAAGAGATGATTTCTAACGCTTTCTAATACGTAATTTTTCAGCTCCGGCACAGCCCCGGATCTAGGGGCGCCAAAATCATTAAAAACCGTGGTCGTCCGGATCTCTGTGTGTATCAATGTGGCACGATCACGCCCGTAAAACTATACGTATCGAGAAAAAATCACGAAAAATGCCAACCATCACTAAACATTTTTTTTTTGTAAATTGATCTCAAACGCTGGAGATAGGGGGCGCCACTAACAAGTCTCTGCCCCCTCTGTCGGTGTACGGCAGAATCTGTTTTCGGCAGAATCTTGATTGGGCAGATTCGGCTTTAGATAGAACCCGGTTCAAAAAAATCGGAGATCCGGGGCTGCTCCGGCACACTCCTGCCCGTCTACCCTTGACGCATTCTTTTCAATATGGCGGAATTTACAAAATTCAATATTTCACCAATTAAGACTTAATTTATACTGGTATTGTACAAAATAGTTTGAATAAATATTACGAAGTATATAAAATCAAAGGTGACTATGCGATGTAAAAGAGAAATACATTTTCAAACTTGGTAAATATTAACGCAGTGGCGTCAAGGGTAACCCCCCTGGAGAGAAGGTAACTAGTGGTTACTAAAACTCGTCCCTGAGTCGGGTGTAACTAACCAAAACAACACCCTGTATGTAGTGTAGAGCTATAAACTAAAGAAAACTAGAGCGGGATAGAAAGGAGTGAGATAGAGATCGTATCAATGTAGATATGGTGCCTATGCTAGGATTACTTGATCATGATACAGATCTTACACTAAAACCGGTGTTGGGAGCACAGTCATCAATCTGTGACGTTTAGGTAGACTTTTTGTAGCCGGTTTTCTCCGCGTACTCCAAACTTTGAACATGTTATTTGATGTCATAGAGCTTATGTAACGTAGAAGTAATTTAATTCTTTCTACATACTTAAGACAGAAGTACCTAAAATATTTACAAGAGATAAATACAAGTTTCTTCTCCAATCAAACAATCTGTCTAGTAAAACTATAAAAAAAAATAGCTGGATAGTAGATAATAATAAATAAAGCCCAGTTTCTGAAAGAGTACCTAGTCAAATGTAACAGGCGATTAATCGAAGATTAAATCAAAAATAGATAGATAGAGATAGATAGAATATTCTTTATTGTACACAAAAACTAATTATTTACAGAGAATAGCGGCACTTGATTGGCTGAAATGAGTTTGACCTGAGTTAACAGTCTGTTACATATTTTGATCGCTTTTCCAGAAACCGGGAAAATACCTATGTAACTAATTTCTTCGACGACGTAGTGAATAAAAATATTCCAATAATTTTTTTTAGTGTTTATTGTCAAAAAAGCCTTATCTACTCTAGTGTAAAGTCTAAAATATCTTGCTGAAGGCCGTGTCGCTGACGCAGTGGTCCAGCGCCTCCATGAGGTCTATGACCTGGAAGAAATTTCTTTAGAAATAAGTCCGCCCTTGCACACGTTCTCTCACTATGTTATTGACCGAGCTTTACTGTTTTCCTGTAACTACCTATAAAGGTTCTGCCCTTAGTGCCCCTTTTCAAAAATCCACTCTGTATACAGGGTGTTAAAAGACCGCCCACAAAGATGTTATGTGGGTACGATGGGACTCTATTTTGCAGAAAGTCGGCATTGAGCTACTAAATCGTCATCGTCACCATGTGACGAAAGTTACAAAAATAAAAAAAAAACAAATATACAACGTGTTACAAAACATACTAACTCTTTTTACAGGGTGTAACCTACTGGTCAACGGGATTTCATTTCTGTAAAAAAAGTTTTAAAAAACAATTTTTATTTGATAACCTCAAAATTGAAAAATTTTCATAACTTTTTTGTTTTTGGTATTAGCCCAAATTTAAAAATATGTTTGTGGGTGTAAGTGCATTTGCATAGCTTTGAGTTGTTAAAAGATTGTGAAAGTCAATGAAAACAATATTTAAAAAATACTTTTCTCCCGCCACAGCGTTCACAATTTATTAATTTAAAAATCAACGGAACGTCATAGAGCAAAAAAAATATTTAGGTTGTGATCCCTATCACTGGGTGCTATTACCCTGTAAATGGAGTTAGCATCTTTTGTAACACCTTGTATAAAACAAAGTCGTGTTAGTTACACCATTTATAACTCGAGAACGGGTGGACCGATTTTTATGATTTTTGATTTGTTGGATTTCTCTCCGCCCCGAATAGCAGAATACCTAACCATTAAAACAACGGAAAACTCACGAGAAAAAAATAAGTCTGCGCGGACGAAGTCGCGCGCAAAAGTAAGTATTATATTTAAACATTTATAATAAGTTGAAAAAATTCACTCGGGACAGGACTTGAACCCGCAACCTTCCGCATACCGTGCAGGCGCTCTACCAATTGAGCTACCGAGTCAAGTAACTGTCGATGCGAATTAAAAAATAAATAGAAATTCGCATCGACAGTTACTTGACTCGGTAGCTCAATTCGGTACGCAAAGTTTTTTGTTCGAAAGTCCGTTATTGGCTTAATCTTATCTTTAGACAATATTGAGAAACTAATTTCAATATTTTTTATTTTGGTTCAGTAGTTTGGATTTTACAACGTTTTAAAGATACGGTTTTATGACCTTCACGCGACGGTCTGCATACTGTTGGCGGTCATAGGAACAAAACATTTTAGCGCATAAAAACAAAACTACTGGACCAAAATAAAAAATATTTAAATTAGTTTCTCAATATTGTCTAAAGATAAGATTAAGCCAATAACGGACTTTCGAACAAAAAACTTTGCGTACCGAATTGGTAGAGCGCCTGCACGGTATGCGGAAGGTTGCGGGTTCAAGTCCTGTCCCGAGTGAATTTTTTCAACTTATTATAAATGTTTAAATTATTCCCTAGCACGGGTTAGTGCTTTAGAAAATACAAAAAAGTAAGTATTATATTGTAAAAAAAGTGTAACAAAACCAACAAACCTCCTCTTGGCAGGTCTCCGCGGTGTACGGTTTGGAGTAGACCCTCTTCTCGCACGTTTCCAGAATCTTGTACAGTTTGCGCACGTGGCAGTCCGCTGAAATAGGGAGGTGTGGGTAGGTAACCGTATGAGGTAGTTGCCACCCCTGGTGTCAGAGCTTTTTGGCCTACCAAATGGCCTCAAGCTCAATTCGTACTCATCCTAGGTTCTAGCTCCCGCCAGGACTGAGATTTAAAAAGTACATACACCAACAAAGTAATAAGAGAGAAATGGTGGTGCAAGTTTAAGCTCTTTAACCGCTTCGGTACTGGCACAATGAAAAAAAGTTCGCTATTCGAATGATGTATTCCTGTGGTCCTAATCGACGAGCGAACAGGGGCCAAAATGGGCTCCCAGTTGACAGCTTCAATTTGTTTGATTTGTTAATGATGTCGGCCCTTTTAATGTTTTTGTAGTACTGCAAAGAATATTGTGATTCGAATTCTAGAGGATTAGTTCTCTGGCTGTAGGAGAAACACGAGGAAACCCCGGTTTTTTCGTTCACCTAATAGGTACCTGTAATTTGTAACAAAACTAAACTTACTTGCCATGCACACTCCACGTTCCCTCGTCAGTTGGTCATTCGAGTCCTGCAATATTATTATTAATACATTTATTTCAAATGATTAAAAATTCATATTTGTTTAGTAGTCTTACCCTATGTGTTAGTAGTTGAAATTAAATTAAATTAGATAAAATTGATGTAAAATTTTCATTGAAATACAATTCAGGTTTACATGCTAGTAGGAGCAGTAACGCATGTAAGGCGAGTCGTCGCGATCCACTATCATTTTCAGGATGCTATTGGAGCTGGCCCGCACCCTGCAGAGCAGTACCTAAGTAGCAGCAGCGCTTACGCATTGTGGTGTAGAAAACTAGAAACAGTCCACCCGCGCTTCGGCGAACATGCCAGATGCACTACAGAAGCGGGACAGCAAAATCTTCTATTGCGGGACAGCAATTATATGTAGACAGCAAAATCTAGTTTGTGGCAGGGCCGAATCTAGGATATGTAGAACCCTAGGCTGAACCTGTGGTGCGGGCCCTTCTGAAGGGAATCCTTAAATGTTTTCGAATAATCGCGGCAATTCAATTCAGAATATTCGTGAACAAACGTAACAATCCAGTGCTACGAGAATGATGATAGTCTACGATAGTGCTTCGAGAGGGCTATGAGAGTGCTTTTAGGGGCTAGGAGCTTGGACCCATAGTTCCAAGGCTAGGGCTATCAGACGGCTATTAGAGGGCTATGAGAGTGCTGCGAGAGTACTATTAGAGTGCTGCGAAAGTTCTATATTAGAGTGCTACGAGAGTACTATTAGTGTGATACGAGAGAGGGCTAGTGCTACGAGTCTATTAGAGCGCTACGAGATGGCTACTAGAGGGTGCATTCTAAGTCGATAGCGGAACTTTAAGTAGGCGGTCTACTGACTCTAGGTGGCGAAAAAAATAGAGCGAAAAAAATATCTGCTGTTCCATACAAAAGGTCTACTCAGTACTGTGCCAAATGTATGAAACAGCAGATATTTTTTTCGCTCCATTTTTTTGCCTGCTAGTACAAGTTGTTTGTTATGATCAGTAGATAGCCTACTTAAAGTTCCGCTATCGACTTAGAGTGCACCCTGTAGAGTGGTACATGAGTGGTGTTGAGTGCTATGAGAGGTCTAGTACTACGAGATTACTATTAGAGCGCTACGAGACGGCCACTAGAGTGCTACGAGAGTCGGGTTGAGTGCTACGAGATTACTATTAGAGCGCTACGAGAGTACTATTAGAGTGATACGAGAGGGCTAGTGCTACGAGTCTATTAGAGCGCTACAAAAGGGCAACTAGAGTGCTACAAAAGTGGTGTTGATTGCTACGAGAGGTCTAGTGCTACGAGATTACTATTAGAGTGCTACGAGTGGTCTAGTGCCACGAGATTACTATTAGAGCGCTACGAGAGAGCCACTAGAGTGCTACGAGAGTGGTGTTGAGTGCTACGAGAGGGCTAGCGCTACGAGATTACTATTAGAATTTAGACCACTACGATAGGGCTTCTAGACTGCTACGAGAGTAGTGTTGAGTGCTACGGGAGGGCTGGTGCTACGATATTACTATTAGAGCGCTACGATAGGGCTTCTAGTGTGCTACGAGAGTGGTGTTGAGTGCTGCGAGAGGTCTAGTGCTACGAGATTACTATTAGAGCGCTAAGAGGGCTACTAGAGTGATTTTAGAGTGCTACGAACGGGCTACTATAGAGTGTTCGAGAGTGGTGTTACAAGAGGGTAGATTACTATTATAGTGCTTCGAGAGGGCTACGATAGTGATATTAGATTTCTACCAGAGTGCCAGATAGCCTGCGCGTAAAAACAACCCTGGGTAGGTACCTAGGTCCTATATTGTACGGTACGCATGGCATAGCTGATATGCATCATATTCATAACTGTATACACCGTGAACTTTTAGTGGTTTTAAACTCGAAGGTATTTTGTTGCACAGGTGATTCCAAACTCCAATCACCAGTACAACAAAAAAATCATCATCATCATCATCATTTTCAGCCCACATTTGCCCACTGCTGGGTACAGGCCTTTTCCCCCTCACGCCTGACGCCATTCTCCTCGGTCTCTAGCGGCAAGCCTCCACGGACCCTCTGTCGCCTTAGAGATGTCGTCTGTCCACCGGGCTGCTGGTCTGCCTACTGACCTTCGTCCCGTTCTTGGCCGCCACTCCGTCACTGCCCTGGTCCACCTGCCATCCTCGCGCCTCGCCAAGTGCCCCGCCCATCTCCACCTAAGCTTCGAAACTCTGTCACCAACATCATCGACCTTCGTCTGACGTCGGATGACTTCGTTCGGTACTCGATCTTTGAGTCGGAGGCCTAACATGGCACGCTCCATTGCTCTTTGTGCTACTTTAATTTGGTGCACGTTCTTCTTTGTGAGTGTCCATGTTTCTGCCCCGTTAGTGAGGATGGGCAAAACGCACTGATTAAAAGTTTTTGTCTTCAGACATTGGGGGAAAATTACGCCGACGTCTTCAAGTCTAAGAAGACTTGAAGACGTCGGCAAGTTTTCCAAAAGCAGCCCATCCGAGCTGAATCCGCCGTGCGATCTCCTTAATCTGGGAGCCTTGGTCAAAAGACAAACGTTGGCCAAGATAGATGTACGCATTCACAATCTCTATACTTTTCACGGTGCTCAATAGCATGATATCAGTTGGGCGGGCGGGCTTGAGTGGTCCGTAATTTTAAACGATTAGTTGAGTAGACTGGAGACTCAATGTACAGTCAACGGCCAGTACATCCAGTTTCCAAATCTTCCGTAAAGCAAGGGAATAAGAGCTATGTGCAGTTGACTCTACCCTAACTCGTTGTCTGTCAACAAGATTTGCAAAGCCTCCAAGAGACATCAATCAGCACCGCAATCTATCGGTTGGGAATTGGGATCGGTTTTAATTTATTTGAGACGTAAACAACAACCAACCTTGTATTGGCATTGGCTCCTACTGACTCCTTTGATAGTAACAATAATAAAGATTCAACAAGGATGTCTACCTAACCGGACCCTTTTTTAACACCAAATAAATTTAAAAAAAACGACTTCACTGGTGAAAAGGCTATTGCACTGATTCCGAGTGATTTGCTGCTGTCCGTCGAGGTGAGGAGTTCCGTTCTCCATCTCCGAAGTTCTTCATCAGATCTTCACCATTCACACCAGGAATGTTACATTTGTTAAACCAAAAAAACAATAATAATTTATGCCATAGGCGCGATTTCGTGACACCCAAAAAGATCACACGCGTTTTGCTAGCGGGGTTTTGCGATTCAGGCGGGTTGATTCCCCATTAACCATATTCATCATGCTGATTCGGCAGGCGAGCCGTGCTATGGTACAGTGAGGGCGGTGCCATGACGACAACCACCATGGTAGTGTCGCCGCTGGCCACGCAACCCTCGCCCAAGACCAAGCGGCGGCTGTTCGCCGAGGCGCGCCAGAGCAGCCTCCAGAAACTCAAGATCATCTTCGACCATGAGCATAAGAATGGTAAGATTTTTATACAAGGTGTTGTTTTGTGAAGTGACACCGGACTCAGGGGTGATGATTATTTACACGATACTAAAGCCAAAACATATGCCTATTAAAAAATATTCAGTGAAACATGCCAGAAAATCATTAAAATGTCCTGTGGCCGTCCTTACTATTTTCGCTTGCGGCCGCACTCGCAATAACGGGCGAAAACGCGCGCTCGCTTTGAGAAGGCGGTCCGCACGTCGCAGTTATTAAAGAACAAATTGAACAAGGTAATTTGTAAATAAAAAATATATATATTTTTCCCTGAGTCGGGTGACACTAACCAAAACAACACCCTGTATAATTTTATTTTCAACTTTTACATTTCAGCATTTCAGCATACAGCTGTGTTTTTATACTTTTTGCTCTATCGCAAAAACGTTAATACCTACATAAAAAAATCAAACTTAATAACAACAAAATTTAATAATCAAAAACGGTAAAGCGCGAGTCGGACGCACTTTACGGAACCCTCACTCGCACTTGGCCAGTTTTCCATTTTAACCCCTGACCCAAAAAGAGGGGTGTTATAAGTACTTATAAGTATGGCCGCTATGTGTGGTGTGTGTGTCTGTCTGTGTGTAGCTCTAAACGGGTAAACCGATTTGGATGCGGTTTTTTTTTATTCACAGCTTAACTCACCCACACCAAACCATATTTTGGTTCAGTCACCTTGGCTCTATCTAACTCCTCATCTGAACTTACCTTATCCCAAAAATCTGCTGGTATGCCTTTCTTTGGTTCTTCTTCGTCGCTCATCTTCGATCGTTATTATACTTTTTATTGCCAATCGATAATACTCCTCAAAATACCGTTTCCACCCTTTTGATGGATTTTATAAATGTCTGTTTGTTTGGCACAATGACTAGCAATGCGTCAAAAATACCGACGAAGTTTGAAAGTTTGTGCAAATCAACAAGAAGTTTCAAAACTTTTAAAAACTTGATGGTTGCTCTACGGATAAAGCAGTGCCTTTATAACTCATCCAGCCACTAGATGGCGGCATAGTGCGACCAATAAAATGCGCGCTCAACTTGACGTTTGAATATTAATGTTGCCATCACATAACAAAATCTACCAATGTGGTAATTTTTTTTGCAACTTTGTCTCACCTGCAACCTGTGATTGGAAGTACTTTTTGTCTCCCTATTGCAATTTGCAGGTGAAACATTTTGATCGGTTAATTTATGACAATCATCATACAAACCCACCGTGGATCCACCCATTAATCAACTGTGAATAAAAGATTAGAGCTTTTAATACGAGTATTTTTTCAGCAAATAAAAGGTGCCCCATGATGAGATTATTCTGTAAAAAAAAATCCACACTGTTCCTAGCCCTCCAAACCTGTATATTTACGGGAAAATAGGTAATAATTATCTAAATAAAAATATGTATATTTTTCCTGAACACTAGTCCCCCCGGCGCATACTAGCTGAAAATCCACTCCCGTTGGCAACCATTGCTTTGCTGAAAAATAGAAAGCTAAACTCGGGTTTTGACAGTTGATAATTTAGGTAAGTTTATGTACGGGGTACCTAACTAATTATTATTTATATTGTGTTGTGTCATTGCGTGGTTGGTGGGTGGATGCAATCAGTGGATTTTTTTGCGAATAAAGGAGCATGGTCTGCGAAAGGGCGAATCCAGTGAAAGGAAGATGGAAGGAACGCTTTAATGGCTTTATAGGTATACCCTCGAGTTTGGTTTTCCTATTTTTTATGATGGTAAGTAATGCTCTGTCGCAGGCAACATTCGATTTCTGTCACCTGCGATTTTGGTCGACCGTGTAAATGGATTGGTGAGTCGATTATACAGCGATTCGAATGGACCGTGGAAATCGATCCGTGTAAACGCCCCATAACGAAACTATACTTAATCGTTTGACCGACATAACTGTCAAATTATAGAATATGTTGCTCTTTTCTAAAATTTGACAGTTACGTCTGCCAAACGATACTCCGGTAAATTTTGAGTCTCGGTGTGTCGGGGGAAACCGTTCGCTCTTGATGTATGATAGTACAATTTTAAATCCAATATTTTTACATTGTTAGGATGGTTATACCATAGAGGGTGTAAAAAGCTGTATTTATTTTACTCAAACTGTAACTTCCGTAAGTAATAGTAGAGTTTGTACCCAATGTCATGGCAACACTGGATTCTGCAGTAGTTGTTGTTTCTTTGGCCGCCATTGCTTTTTTTCCGATGTTAAGTGGAAATGAATTTAAAATCCGTTTTCATCGGCAAATCTGTGTGATGTTTTAGCAAAACAATCAGGTGTTTGTGTTACAAAACTATTGAACTTTTAAAGTTTTTGTGCTGGGCTTTGTCATGGCCGGTAAGTGGTGACTTTTAGAGCCCGCTAATCAAGGGCGAAATCGGATTTGGGAATCGCAATAAACTCGAAGATGTTTTATCGGTCGAACTCCGACGGTAAATGCAATGTTCTTGTTTCATGTGTGGTTTTCTATTCTATTGTTTACGCCCTGTTCTGCTAGCTTGGACGCCGTAGTGTTTGATTATTTTGAATTTCACACTTACGCCGATTCCTCCTATTTTCACCTGCTGTTCTTTATTTTGGCTGTTACACCGGTCGGGGCGGTGAGATAACGTTCTCGTACGGAGTCCTGGGCCGGCCCAGTTGTTAAAACTTGTCGGCCTTGTTGAAATATTCGCGACAAGCTTGTATGTTTGTCTTGGGCTAGATGATTAAAAATTGTTGATTCTGAAGGTCAGACAGATAATTCACAGTGACGTAGCGGTCTATACGGTCCACCGTCTCGATAATACTCTAATTATTAGATGAAAACTGTTAGAAAACGTCTTTGATTCTTTTATGTTATTGACAGGTATTTTGCGCTTTGTTTTTTTATCTAACCTCAAGGTAGTCTGGTGACTGCGCTACATGTCGCAAATGAGTGCGTAGCGTACGTGTGGACTCGTTTTCAAGCTAGAAACCGTTGATAAATGTTATTCAGACGATATGAAGCAAACACATGCTGCTAAAAAGAACTTTTTTGCTAAGTAAACTAAACAATGCATGGTGCTTCCATGTAATGTTACTGATGCTAACCATGTCGCTATTTGCAGAGAATATTACCATATAAATAAACATGTTACATTGGAAAGTCACCATTACAAACACATTTTACTGATAAAGACTTATGTATTACTTAGAAGTACCTTCATAATTTATGAAATCAACATAAGTTGTTACTACTGAACCATATTACGATTTCATAGGCAAAAATCGTCACCATTATTGACATTAATATGAACTTGGAAAGGGAGGACGTGATTTGTTATTCTTCCTATGTCTACCGTTGGCTATTAGCCAAATTCAGTCTAGCATCAATTACTAAGGTTTTTCCTTTTAACAGTGTTTGTCTTCTTGCCTGTCCTTTATCTATTAATATCAATTAGATGTTGACCATGTCATTGATAAACAATTTTACTGTTTCATAGAGTGATCTGGCTTTATTGTTGAAAAGCCTTTCCGAAAAGGTGTATGAGCATAGCAAAGATGTACATAAAAATGTTCAAACAGTGCATACCCTTATGGGATGCAGGCTTGAGTTTATATTAACTGATTGGTTAGATTTCGGCACATAGACTCCCTCAGTATAGAAGAAAATTTTACGCCAACCAAGCGGTTAAGGTGCTTTCTCATTTGGAGCATTCGCTTATAATGTAATGTTACAGAGTCAAGCAATACATCAGTGGAGGGAGGAGAACTGAGCATTGCAGTGTGCAACCTGTAATGTTACAGATTCAAGCATTAAATTACATTGCTCAGGGAGCAGAACCGAGCATTACAGTTCTATATTTTGATACAACTTCTAACATTGAATGTTACATTACAGGTGAATGCTTGTTTGTCAGGGAGGCAGTATTGTAATGTAATGCCCAAAATCGAATCTGAAATGTTACACTATAGACAAATGCACCAAGTGAGGCAGCACCTCATAACATGAAACTATTTGAGATGTTTTCTTTATAGTGACTGATTTAGGACTGTTTTTTATTCAAACTTTGTGGGGTTTAAGTACTGTCTTCCCGAGTTTGTTTACCTACCTACTTGACGTCATGCTCTAACTAAGCACAGTAACACTAGATGCCCTTCAACTAACAACAGATGAAAAAACATGTCTGTTTGTCAATACTACCTGGTTCGTCACAGTATGCGAGGAAGACGTAAGATAGAAGTTAACCGGATGAATTTACTCGCTTTGTTGCAAATTGTGCTCAATTTACCCAATGTTGCTTCTTCCTTGGGTACCTATCATAGACTTTTATTTCAGATTTATTACAAAATTTACGCAAGACATAACTTTTTTGTATGACCGACCCAAGCCCTGTTTTGGTCAAGGGGATCCCAGGGAAATCCACTAGTCTTCCTAAGCACTTGTCACCTGATACGCCCTTAATAATAAAAGTACGTCATTCAGTTTTGTCCTAAAGTCCTTTGTGTCAATCCTCTTTTGTCTTCCGGACAGACAAAGATTACAAAAGTAAACTATTACATTACAACCAGGATCCGACAAGGATTTTCACAGTATCTTGTTACTATTCTTGTCTGAAAAACCAGTTCTCGTTTTGAACTTTTCCTATGCATTTGCCGTTGAGATGCCGTGACTTGGCGTTGTGATTTTCGCGTAAAAAAAAAGGGAAACCTACAAATTTTAAAATATTGTAAACTGATAATGCTTTTACTGTGATTTCTATAAGACTGTAAAGTTAAAGTGGTGTCGAGACAATGCTAAAGAAGAAAGAGACCCCTTGGTATTCTAATCATCACATTAGGATCCACAACAACTTTGCCAACTGGCGGCATAATTCCTGCAGGCTACATTGGAATTCTGTGTGCGATTGTATGTTAAGTTTTTAAATCCAATTGTTTCAGTACATTTTTTCCTACATCATTACTAATTAACTAAGCTTTATCTGCCATTCATCTTTCCATTCCAGTTTTCCCTAAGACACTTTTTGTTCATACCAGAACATAATTTTTTTAATGAATTGATTTCACTGTTCTCTTGAGTCAAATGCAGTGAATAAAAAAAAATTCGGTACCTACAACGGTTAAATCTGCCCTTGTAACTTACCTCTAAACTGTATTAAGGTAAGGTGGAATGGCGTCACAATAAAATTCAAGCCAGCCGGGCGCGTTTTTAGAACCTGTGCACTAAAACGGCTATAACTGTCATTTCTTATCCGATTTCAATAATTATTTCAGTTTTTGACATCTCTATAAAACTGCATACTTGGTTCAAAACGTGAATGATCCCTATTGTATGATAATGATAATTTGCATTAACAATGGTATCTCTCCGCAGGCAATGGTGGTGAGACGACATGGTGTCTCAGCCAAGTGAAGGGGACGTTGGAGGATGACGTCACCGAGGCTGACCTCATCTCGTGTGTTGAGTTCAACCACGATGGGGAGCTGCTGGCTACCGGTGACAAGGGAGGACGAGTCGTTATATTCCAGGTTAGTGCTTTTAGGGCCTACAATACAGTGAGATTACCCAGTAGATGCCTGAAGAAGAAGCGAGTACGACATGGTCGCGATCCTGAGCCATGTGGAATCGATTAAGATGTAGACTGAAGAAAAAAGATTTCTGAAGAAAAAAATATCTTTCAAGTGTATCCGTACCGTACCATATGTCTGTCTATTCGTACGAAGTTTAAGGACTATCTTGGCAATATGTGTTTTGGTGAAGGAATACACCGAGGAAATCCACGGCTTACAACGCGCCGCATATTCTTGTTTCTCCTGTGGGCTAGGCCGACTAGTAGGTGCTGGGCAAACCTACTCCATCGAAACAATGACTCAGCCTGAGTCACTCAGGCATTGCAGCATCCGAGTGGTGAATTCACCCACCCATCTTTCTTGTGTGAGTGAAGGTGCCAATGGACGCTGTTTAAATCATCTCATTATTATATGCAAGAGGCTACTCATTGACGGCGGTGGCGCTATAGCGTTCCAAATAGTATTGAATCAATGACAGTGTTTAAATTGTGAATTAATTAAGTTTAATTATTTTTATTAGTGGCTGGAATGCAGAAGGTGATAAACTAGAAGATTTCTTTTATATAATTCTATATTATAGTCACTTTATTAAATAGTATCAAATTACTATTTAATTATGATAATTAAGTGATAATTTCCTTATTTTCATCCACTGTTCAGGTGTCGCAATGAAGACAATGGCATGGGACAATAAAATCTCTTGTTTACAACCGCATCGGCTCCGATCAAGGTCGAATCCATCAGAATGTTAAATAGAATCTCACTTCACTAGTTGTTGCATTCGAACATTAAAGTTGTACAGTCGACAGCATGTCAGCGGTCTGTACAGTTTTGTTGTAATTTCGCCCGTGAGTGCCGGCAACTAAAACAATGTCCCAAGCACTGCAGCGTCGAGTGGTCTCTTCACCCATCTAGTGTGAGTGAAGGTACCATTGGAAGCTGTATAAATCATCTCATTACGTAGATGCAAAGGCCTTTATTTAGAGTGCCGGCGTGGAAAGGTCGACGTGTTGTCGACTGTACTTTCAGATTGAATTGGACTTGAAAGACTTGCGTAGTTAGGTATTGAATAATGAATCGAGTATGATCTGCAAGCGATGACGTAGGTACTCGCAGATGTTCAATTTCGTTTCCCCACTGGACTGCAAAGGTCTGTTGAGGAGTTCCATTCTCCATTTCCGAAGTTCTTCATCAGATCATCCCAATTTTTTTGGGACCACATGGTCCACATGGGAAATATACACTTTCAAACGAAAAAATAATCATAAAAATCGGTTCAGAAAAAAAAACTCACACACATAAAAAAACATACCTCCTTTTGAAGTCAGTCAGTTAAGTCATAGGTACCGGGAATCGAATTTAACTCTCTCGCTTCCGAGCCCATTGTTCTACCCACTAGGCCACCACCGCTGGTCAAACGAGTGTCAAACTAACCAGACCCTTTTCTTTCCAGAGAGACCCGGCCTCGAAGCAATGCGTGCCAAAGAAGGGCGAGTACAACGTCTACTCGACGTTCCAGTCTCACGAGCCCGAGTTCGACTATCTCAAATCGCTGGAGATCGAGGAAAAGATCAACAAGATCCGGTGGCTCAAGCGGAAGAACCAGGCGCACTTCCTGCTCTCGACAAATGACAAAACCATCAAGCTATGGAAGGTTTGTAACATATTGACCTGTCTTTCCTGTGGACTAGGCCGATTAAGCTGTCAGGATGGTATAGGTGTTGGGCAAGCCTATTCCATCTAAAACAATGTCCCAGCACTGCAGCGTCACTTCACCCATCTAGTATGAGTGAAGGTGCCACTGGACGCTGTATAAATCATCTCATTGCGTAGATGCAAAGCCCTTAGTAACCTGTGTACTGTAGTAGGAGGTAAAGGATTGGAGGGAGATAGCGCAAGACAGGGAAAGCTGGCGTCTTATGGTTGCGGAGGTCAAGATTCACTATCGGTCGCTGGGCCAACAAGACTGATGCCTAGTAAAACCGCCATTTTGTTATGTAGCCTGCATGGTGTCCCATTTCTGTGCCCGAGAATTAGCCCAGCGGCCACCTTAGCCCGGCGGCCCTGCGCCTCTATTATACAAGGTGTTACATAAGTACCTAACTCTTTTTACAGGGTGTAACCTACTGGTCAACAGGATGTCAAATGTGTAAAAAAAAGTTGAAAAAAACAATTTTTATTTTATAACCTCAAAATTGAAATTTTTTCCTACCTTTTTTGTTTGTGTTATTAGCTCAAATTTAAAAATTGTTTGTGCGTGTAGGTGCATTTACATAGCTTTGAGTTGTTTAAACATTGTGAAAGTCAATGAAAACAATATTTTAAAAATACTTTTCTCGCGCCACACTGTTCACATTTTATTAATTTAAAAATTAACGGAACGTCATAGACCAAAAAAAATATTTAGGTTGGGATCCCTATCACCGGGTGCTATTACCCCGTAAAAAGAGTTAGGTACTTTTGTAACACCTTGTATAAGAAATCCACTTAACCTTTGAGCATCAAAACACTCGTAAATAGCCTTTATTGAAATGAACGATATTTTTTTTTCACATTTAGAAACGTGTATTTTTACGGTGGATATTTTAGAGAATACAGGGGCAAATCCGCATTGAGCACGCGGGGTGATTAAGCTCGCACTCTCTCTCTCTCTCTGAGAGAAGGCCTTTGCCCAGCTAGTGGGACATTTACAATTGTACAGGCTACATCTTACAGGTGCTGATCTGGGATGACATGAACTGTGAAAATGACTAGACCAGCCCCCTTAGCACGCTGGCCTTCTGTCTACTCTCAACTGTCACCTTAACCACTGTTAACTGTCACCTCAGTAGTGTTAAGTGGCTAAGGTGACAGTTGAGAGTAGGCAAAAGGTCAGCGTGCTAAGGGGGCTGTTGATGATGATTTGTCTCCCGCAGGTGTCCGAGCGCGACAAGCGCGTGACTGGCTACAACACGCGGGAGGAGGGCGGCCGCATGCGTGACCCGGCGCGCGTCACACAGCTGCGCGTGCCCACCGTGCGCGCCGCCGAGCTCTGCGTCGAGGCCTCGCCACGGTAATATTCCTACACACTAGAGATTTTTTGTTCTCTTATCTGGGATAAGGGGCTCGACGAAGATTCCCCTTTTGCGGCTCACTCACAGCCGAATCAACTAGCGGCTGCGGCTAAGTTACTGGCCGCAGCCTCTTTCAACCCAGCGGATAAAGACAAAAGTGCTACCAGCGCCATCTTGCTTTCTTGAACTACGAACAAATTTTCTATTAAATTACGGTTTTACTCACTACTAATTTACACACCGACAAATTACTAGTGAGTAAAACCGTGATTTAATAGAAAAATGTGCAGTGCTCACGAAAGTTTAAGTTACGAAAAACAAGATGGCCGTCTCTAACCATGTTTTAGTTACGTAATTTTTGGTCCGTCAATCTAAGGCCAGTCGATAGCCAAAAGAACACTTAGATTTTGTCTACGACGCTCGTAGCGGTGTCGCACGAAAGCGTGGACAAATACGTAGACAAAAGCAAAGTCTACGGTTGCCATCATACCCCCGTTGCTCCGCAACGCGTGTTTCTTGTACCTTACGGCCTTCCATCCTCCGTACCTTACGGGCTCGAAGATGGTACCGTCATTTGCGCGGCAACTTCTAGCTTCTTCCAGCCGAAGTATTTTGTTGCGGCTTCTTTTTCGACCGAACGCATCCACATTTTTCTTTTAGCTATCGACTGGCGCCATCTTGGTTTATTTACACTACGAAAAGCAAGATGGCCGTCTCTTGCCATGTTTTTGCTGCGTATTTTTTATATTAATGAAAGATGTTTGTCGCGCACTATTCCTGCCCATTAGTGATAATGTTCTCTTATCTGGGATATGGGGCTCGAGGAAGTAACCTCCCCTTTTGGCGGCCCCTTCCATCCTCCATCGACTAGCGCTTAACTTTTTTTTATTTCACTGCGAAAAGCACTCCTATTTACCATTGCGTATGAATTTTATCTGAACGCAATCTCTCGAGCAGCGCTTGTAGTAATTGTCAACAGAATCATTCGTGGCGGCCAGGAACAGTGTGTAGCCAAGTGTAATATAGCTCGGCACGCAACGTGTGTGGCACGCGAGACCTCAATACAATGTACAATAAATGCTACACCAATTTGGTGTATTATTTAAATCCTTTAAGCTACAGCACTTCTTAATACCAAATAGCCAATCTGGTAGCGCTTTCATATCGTGGGCAGAGCTGACTGCCAAAATTCAATGATTGAGAGGCACTTTGAGAAGAATGATAAAGAGGCGCTGCTTCCAAATGTATAGTCCAATTTTGGAAGCTGCGCCTCAGTTGTTTGTGTTGCTGCTAGTTCAGGGCCCTTAGCCTGTAACGCAATGGTGCCAAAATGGGCTCCCGGTTGACGGTTTCAATTACGATTTATTAATGCTGTCGGTCCAGTGTCGGTCCTTTTAATGTTTTTGTAGTACAGCAAAGAATGTTATGAGTCTAATTCTAGAGGATTAGTTCGCTGGTTGTAGGAGAACAACGAAAAAATCCCGGTTTTGTCCTTCTACCTGGGACGCCATTGTTACGCCATTGTGTTACAGGCTAAGGCCCCAGATTGATCTTACAGAATAGGGGTATCTTCATTGCATACAAGTACCACGTTATGCACCCTCGACCAAATGACAAAAGTTTTCTCCTTATGTTTATTTTTGCGGTATCGCGTTCTTGCGCCCTTGCTAGACTCTCCACACAGGCGAGATTTCGCGTTTTCCCGTCAAATTCAGGGACTCTATTGTAATGCAAAAACTCGATTGTCTCGGAGCCTTTGAGAAATAAATAGGGGTCCTATGCGTAGTATAGTAACCCTTCGTCGATCTTATCTTATACCTTTTGAGTTATTTACCTGACCAGTTATTTAATTAGAGGAAATAAATCTTATCGCGTCTGTCCGTAACACTCGAGTTGATTTTATATAAAACCAATAAAATCTATAAATATGATTGAAGTTCTGTTTACATAGTGATAGTGGAAAAGTATCCGCTTCTAATTAGATTCATGGTAAATACCTACGAGCACTTCAGATGATGGATGGTACTTTTCCTTTATTAGATTTCAGCCGACTGATATTAGTGTATCGATTTGGCCATTGAATAGAGGTACATTTATCATTATTGTACAGGTTGTCGGTCCTTTGACCTTGACTTGAGAATAGTTTAGATTTAGATTTATTAATTTTTTGAAAGGCTAACAGCTTTAGAATTAATTCATTGTAGATATAAAGTTTAGAAACAGAAGCCATTTAGAACCCTTCGC
This sequence comes from Zelleria hepariella, assembly GCA_949319315.1. Taxonomy (NCBI): domain Eukaryota; kingdom Metazoa; phylum Arthropoda; class Insecta; order Lepidoptera; family Yponomeutidae; genus Zelleria; species Zelleria hepariella. The sequence goes on along the minus strand of OX439378.1, from coordinate 8,797,103 downwards.
AAGTAGATGCAAACTGCTTAAATGTGGAATGCAGTCAAAAATACAAATATAATATATTTAAAAATGACATCTTTAGGTCATTCTAGGCCACCTACGGACGGGATCGGCATTCCACCGATAGAGGTCGGTCTCCATTCTACAAAATACCGCAAATCAATGTAATTACAAAAAATTATGAACTACCAGTCAAACCAAACAGCAAAATTGTACATTGATTTACATTATTTTCGGACGTAGACCGAACAGTACCGAAGTTGGCGTGAAAGGAAGAGGCATTTGCTTTATAGCAAGGCTGCTCAACCTTTTTAGCAGTCGTACCAAACTTTGGATTCAGACGTTCACGATGGGCCACTGACAATACCTATTTCAGTTACTCTCAGGACATGCGCAATGGTGCGTATTTCAAAACTTACTTGCGTGGGCCATTTAAAATTCTTTCGCGGGCCGCGGGCCTGGGGTTGAGCACCCTTGCTCTATAGTTATTCAATATGATTCTTCTTCTTCAACAGGCGGATATTCGCGAACGCTCACACGTACCACATAAACTCGATCTCGCTGAACTCAGACCAGGAGACTTACCTCTCGGCTGACGACCTACGCATCAACCTGTGGCACCTGGAGATTACCGACCAGAGCTTCAACATTGTGGACATCAAGCCGGCTAACATGGAGGAACTCACAGAGGCATGTTATCAACTAGGATCAGAGAATCACCTGGTGCCAGTTTCCTAAAACTACAATTCATAGTTTATTATGACAATTCGATGTACATCAATCATGCTCCTCACTTTAGAAGGGAAATGAGACCAGTCAAATTGGGACCAAAAACTCACTGTCGGCCAACAAAAGACAAAATTCTACACTGTTAAGCATATCGTCCATAATATTTGATACTATGGCGTTAAAACAGGATCCTACTTTAGAATCCCTACTCTGGAATCCTTCGCTCTGCTCTGGATACAAAAAAATATCACACCATAAAAAATGTGTTTTATTCCTTCGGGTAACAATCAATTTTTCATACTTATCCTATTTTGTTCAAATAGATGTTATTATTTCATTGACTGATTGCTTTTGTATTTGTTTTCAGGTTATAACCGCGGCAGAGTTCCACCCGACTGAATGCAATCTCTTTGTATATTCTAGTAGTAAGGGTAAGTTCACTCGTCATTATTTGACTTTAGTCCTAAAAATTGTATTACTAAGATTAACACGGGGGTTTTCATTGTTGCGTGACCATTGTCTTTTGTACCTATAGACGTCACGTGTCACCCCTCCCGCACAGTGTGCTGAACCCCAGACGCCGCGTCACCCGGCACTCCACAGGCACCCAACCACCACCGAGGGTCGCCATTGGTGACATTGCGATATCTGTTATCAGTACATTTTGTATTAGGAACGTTGCGGCCTTATTAACGTTTTGACTTGTCTTTCCTGTGGGCTAGGCCGACTAAGCTGTCAGGATGGTATAGGTGCTGGGCAAGCCTACTCCATCTAAAACAATGTCCCAGGCACTGCAGCGCCGAGTGGTCTCTTCATCTATCTACCTCTAGTGTGAGTGAAGGTGCTACTGGACGCTGTATAAATCATCTCATTACGTAGATGCAAAGGCCTTAGTTTTTTTAGCTTTTTTTTATTACCGCATCAGTGTGTAATTCCATGGCTATCCTAATACAAAATGTACTGAAAACAGATATCACAAAGACGCAATAACGCGCCTGTGTGTAGGAGCCTTAATTTAGGCCTTATTTTCAATGATGTTGACGGCTGCCCCTTTGTTCTCAGGTACAATAAGGCTGTGCGACATGCGTGCGGCGGCACTGTGTGATAGACACGCCAAGCTGTTTGAGGAGCCGGAGGACCCGCACGCTCGCTCCTTCTTCTCGGAGATCATATCCTCCATCAGCGACGTCAAGCTGAGCAACTCGGGCAGGTGAGCACACCCTGTATACTACCCTGTATACTACCCTGTATACTACCCTGTATACTACCCTGTATACTGTGCACAGACACGCCAAGCTTTTTGAGGAGCAGGAGGATCCCGATAATTCAGTAAATCCACATTACCATATCAACAGATTAAACTATACAGCGAAAAAGGTTTTTACTATCGATTTCGGATAAATACTGAGAAGAAACGGGAATTTATTAGTATTTACTCACATTTGATTAGTATTTACTCACCTTTGAGGGAATACTGACGCGATTTCCCGACAGCTTTGCTAACAGTACTGATAGGCGTCAGTTGACGTCATATCCCGCTCCATTCCAAAGGGCCTATCCTAATAGCATTTGAATTGGATAAAACACTCTGACGTGCTGTCATGTGTACTATATCATCTGACAGTAACCTACAAATGTTCCCACTACGTGATTTAGAAACTATCAACTGAACTAACGAGCTCTGGGGGCAAATTCTCGGGTATGTCGCTTTCGAGATTCTACGAAGAAAAAGTTAGTAAGAAGTCACATTCGAGATTGCGAATTAGCCTCCTGTATGCTTAGCATGGTTGTTTTGACACTCCGTCGAACTCGAGTGAGATACTTGCCATGTCTATTGTGCGAGCATGGCAGGCGGGACTCGAGGTGGCAATAGATTAGGGTCATGTCGAGCAAAAAGTAGTTATTGCCATTCTGAATAAAAATTTTGTATTTTGGTCTGGCAACACTGTTGAAATAGATACCGATTGGGTTACAGTTAAAAAACAACAAAAACTAAGAAAACAATTTATATTTCCCCTCTAATCTATGCTCTTGAGGCCTTGTCTACACCTCCGTTGGTGCCAGTCATGTGTCGGTCGCAACTGTCAAAATTAGGCCGACACCATCTCGGGCAATGCCGCCATGCTGCCGGTTGCAGACAAGGCTCGGTCGACGCCATCTCGATCTCGGTCGCCATGTTGGCGTAGAGCCAACTCGAGCCCGACCGACAAGTTGACAGTTTTGCATAGAGAATGGCCTATCTCGGGCTTACCATGCTGCCCGTACGGGGCAGCTGGAAATGACAATTTCGTTGTCTATCTTATTTAATTTCTTAAACTCTAAACTGACTGATGTGTTTCTCTCATTTCAGATATATGATGTCCCGGGATTATTTAGGTTTAAAAGTATGGGATCTTAGAATGGAAACCAAACCAGTAGAGACATATCCAGTGAGTATTTGTATTTATTACCTTTAACAGCTTTACCAAGTACGAATTCAAACATTCTTGCCCGTAAATAAAAAAACTGCAATATTCTAAATTTTTGTGGTGCACACGACAGCACGTCGACCCTTACACGCTAGCACTCTACTCGGTTACGTTACGGGCGACTTTACAACAAAAGTGTACAGTCTGACGTGCTGTCGTGTGTACATGAAGCGAACAATATCCCAAGCACTGCAGCACTGCAGCGGGGGCACTTTATCCATCTAGTGTGAGTTTAGGTGATACTGGATGCTGTATAAATCGTCTCATTACGTAGGTGCAAAGGCCTTAGTGTACTTGTGGCTTGAGAACTTACGCCAATGGTTCCTACAATTCACGAGCTCCTTGTTCCGTTTGGCAGCCTCAAAAGAAGAAATAGCCAAGATGATTGCCAACCTCCGATAGGAGACGGCAATACAAGAAGAAGAAAGCCAGTCCAACAAAACCAGCCTTTACCACAGTCAACATAACGTCTAATCTTCCATCATCTTCCATATTATACAAGACGTAACTGTTCGGGCTATTTTGGCTAATTTAATCTCTTCGATCCGGACAAGTGAACTTAGCCTTTAAACCACAGTCAATATAACCTCTAATCTTCCATCATCTTCCATATGATACAAGACCTATCAGTTTGGGCTATTTTGGCTAATTTCATCTCTTCGAACCGAACAAGCAAACCCAGCCTTTACCACGGTCAACATAACGTCCAATCTTCCAGGTACACGAGTACCTACGCTCGAAGCTGTGCTCCCTGTACGAGAATGACTGCATCTTCGACAAGTTCGAGTGTTGCTGGAGCGGCGACGACCAGCGGCTGATGACCGGCTCATACAATGGATTCTTTAGGTAACTAGAGCTCTGCCACGATTGGTTTTTAATCTCAATACATTTCTGTTACAATAAAGACTTGGTATGGTCAGCCACACTGAAGGATACCTCATGGCAACTCTTGCCGCGCGTGACATAAGGCCGTAAATCGAACAAAAGGGGGTATCCTAGTGTATGGCCGACAGTACAATTCTGAAGAAAGTAGCAAAATCGTTCACTCAATCTCATTCTATTTGATGGCGTTTTGACTCATCCGTTCTGTTAGCAGATTGTGATTTAAAACTTAGACAATTCGGTACGCAAAGTTTTTTGTTCGAAAGTCCGTTATTGGCTTAATCTTATCTTTAGACAATATTGAGAAACTAATTTCAATATTTTTTATTTTGCTTCAGTAGTTTGGATTTTACAACGTTTCAAAGATACGGTTTTATGACCTTCACGCGACGGTCTGCATACTGTTGGCGGTCATAGGAACAAAACATTTTAGCGCATAAAAACAAAACTACTGGACCAAAATAAAAAATATTGAAATTAGTTTCTCAATATTGTCTAAAGATAAGTTTAAGCCAATAACGGACTTTCGAACAAAAAACTTTGCGTACCGAATTCCATTGTAAGGTCGCAATCACGATCATAATCCCAATACAGTTGTTTTATCTCACGAAGGCGGATGGGCCATACTTGTAATGCATATAGACACACGCTCTTGTGTGCGTAACTCAAACATTCAAATTTCAAAGACAACACGCGAAAACAATGTGCATGTACAGTCGGCCACACTCTAGGATACCCCTTTTTTGTTCGATTAGCGCCCTTATGCCGCGCGCGGCAAGAGCCGCCATGGGGTATCTGTGACTGGCCGACCGTACATTAACACACACACACAAGTATGGCTTATCCGCATTCGTGAGATAAAACATTTGTACCATTGAAAGGGATCGCGACAGATTCAAAAGTTAGGCAAAAAAACGCATCCAAAACCGACCCCGTGTGGTATATCAATCAATCTGTCCATATATTTTTATATCAGAAGGATCCATACAGGGGCCTTAGCCTGTAACACAATGGCATATCAATGGCGTCCCAGGTAGAAGGACAAAACCGGGATTTTTTCGTTGTTCTCCTACAACCAGCGAACTATAATCCTCTAGAATTAGACCCATAATATTCTTTGCTGTACTACAAAAACATTAAAAGGAGCGACACTGGACCGACAGCATTAATAAATCGTAATTCAAACCGTCAACCCATTTTGGCACCATTGCGTTACATGCTAAGGGGCCAGGGCCCTTAGCCTGTAACGCAATGGCGGGTCAATGGCGTCCCGGTGGAAGGTCAAAACCGGGCTCTCCTCGTTTTTCTCCTACAACCAGAGAACTAATCCTCTAGAATTAGAATCAAAATATTCTTTGCTGTACTACAAAAACATTAAAAACACAGACAGCGTTAGCAAATCGTAATTGAAGTCGTCACCTGACAGCCCATTTTGGCACCATTGTGTTACAGGCTAAGGGCCCTGTTTGTTAGTATAAAACTTAACCGACCCCGTTTCCCTCTTGCCAGGTTATTCGAGCGAGCGTCGCAGGGCGGCCGGCGCAACGAGCTGACGCTTGAGGCGTCGCGCGAGGCGGCGGCGCGCCCGCGACAACCGCTGCGCGCGCGCCGCGTCGCCACCACCGCCAAGAGGAAGAAGGTACACCATCTTATCCGTCCCCTTATGCACAAAAAATGTGTAAGGCACACCCTGTGCCAAAAGGCCTATTACAGAATAGATGATTATCTAAATGACAAAGAAGTCTGGCACTAAAGCAGTTCAGCGCACGATCACCACATGTGACCAATGTGTTATTTTTTAAGTACCTACCTGCATTACAAAATGTATTATTTTTTTAAGCACGAGATCCTTGCAGTTTCTTTACCATGCTTCTTCTCCAAGAAAGATCAGAGCTAGTGAAGCTGGAGAAAAAAAAGTAGCTAGATACTAAGTATTAGATAGTAATAAGTATCTGATTTATATACATTTTTTACTTTAGATAATATTTTGACGTTCAATGTAAATAATTTATTTATGGCATATTGAATAAAACATTTGAATCTGAATCACTTTACAGCCTGAAAGCCGCGCCAAGCCCGTCCCCCGAAGCCTGAAGGTGAAGGCGCCAATGTCAAGTTCCGGCACTGGGGGCTAATCCTCGGGAATCTCGCATTCGACACATCTTGAAGGAAAAATCTCATTTGGTGGCGAATGTCACATCTATTCTCAAAAAGTCATCCTCGACATAGGGCACGAGATTTCTGCGAGATGTTTGCCTTTCTCGCATGACTCGAGTGGTCGGGAGCAGTCGAGATCGAAATAACATGATATTTTTCCTTTGAGATGTATCGAATGCGAGATTCCCGAGAATTTGCTTCCAGTGCCGGAACTAGAAGGTTATCCAAAGGGGGCCAAAATCTTGACATTTGCGCCCCTCCTCAGCATTTGAGACTAAGCAACCAAAAAAGTTACAACCGTTGTAAAAAAATAACTTATAGCAGACAAAATTACTAAATAATTGGACAGAAAATAAATACATAATTGGGAAGAGCACAAGTGATAGAAAAATAACTGAAGTCGGTTCCTCCCAGATTGTAATGTAAAGCCGGAAGCTGGCGCCCGGGACAGATGTACCCGGCTACCCGCCTAGATTCGCCATATGATGGCTTGGATTGGGCTGATTTTGGCGCCCCCTGAAACTATTTTTAACAAAGCTGTCTGCGCGAGTAGATGCTCGTGCCGATTTTAGAGGATGGGTTTTCCAGTCTTCATCTCACTCCAAACCTCTCTTTCAGGACGAGATTAGCGTAGACTGCCTGGACTTCAACAAGAAGATCCTGCACACGGCGTGGCATCCTCACGAGAGCATCATCGCCGTCGCGGCCACCAACAACTTGTTCATCCTACAAGACAAGTTCTAGCGCCGCCCTCCACCATCTGGCTACACTGTGAGTTGGCACGTCTTGGCTTTAAACACCGCGCGATCTTTACATAGAGAGAGTTATGGATAAGGCTCGTTCGTTACACATAGCCCTCAGAGAGTACATAGGATCTGAAGTTCTGAACTAGTGGGAGTCAAAAATTGCCTGTTCATTTTGCCCTTCTGGGTTCATTGTGAGTTGGCGAGTCTTGGCTTTAAACACCGCGCGATCTCTACATACTAGTGCTAGGCTCGCGAGAGTTATGGATAAGGCTCGTTCGTTACACACAGCCTTCAGAGAGTATCTAGGATCTGAAGTTCTGAACTAGTAGGGTCGCTAATAGCCTGCTAATTCTGCCCCACCATCTGGGTTCATTGTGAGATGGCACGTCTTGGCTTTAAACAACGCGCGATCTTTACATACTTGCGCTAGGCCCGCGAGAGTTATGGACAAGGCTCGTTCGTTACACATAGCCCTCAGAGAGTACATAGGATCTGAAGTTCTGAACTAGTGGGAGGCGTCAATAGCCTATTCATTTGCAGAATGTTCTAGCTAGAGCCCCTGTAATCTGGGTTCACTATGAGTTGGCACGTCTTGGTAATAAACACGGCGCGATCTTTACATAATATGGTTTGCAGGGCTGAAATGCACATAGGATCTGAAATTCTGTATTAGAAGGAAGCAGCTCACCAACATACTGTTTCTAAAACTAAAATAAATTATTAAAAAAATATGCTTGAGATATGCTATGCTGCTCAGCAAACTGTCACAAAGTGTTTATCAGATGGTGCCTATGCTTACAGCTTTGGGCATTCAGGCGTGACCAAGGAATCAAGTTTGTAAAGTGTTTCTTCTTCAGTCGAGATCAAAACCAACTTATAGTGAATTACAGAGGTCGTGCGAACAACGATTGCTGTCATTAGTAATATCAATATCACTGCATAGCTCCATAGTCTGTACAGATCTTGACTAGATTTTACAATGTCACAATGCAAAAGACCAAACAGCTGTACAACCTAATGGCAGTAAATTGTTACTGTAAGTATTTGTTAAACAAAATGAATCGTGATGTAAAACTGTGTGATGATATCGTACTATCATCAGTCCATTTTACTTTGTACAGAACAATACAGTTTAAGGCTTTAATAAGGGCTAACTAGCGCCACCAATGATAAAAAAAACATGGCTTTTTTTATAACCCCCTTTATGAAAAAGTTAAACAACAGAGTTTTTTATATTACTAATAGCAATTTTTCGAACCTACAACCTGAAATCAAGGAACAACAACCTAGGCTACAATTTCGTTTATGCCAAAAACGGCCGTTTTTGCCAAAAGTTAAATTGTAGCCTAGATTCCTGGGTCTCGGCTCTGGGCTGATGGTACTAAAAATTGCTATTAGTATATAGAAAACTCTGTTGTTTAACTTTTTCAAAAAGGGGGTTATAAAAAAAAGCCATGTTTTTTTTATCATTGGTGGCGCTAGTTAGCCCTTATTGAAGCCTTAAGCGAGTGGTCGCTAAAAATTGTGATGAATCTTTAAATCGGTAGGGCTATAATTTTAAATCTGTACCTTGCGTTACCAGTGATAATAAGACATTGCTTCCATTTCTTCATCCGTCATCGTCATTGTACTTGTATAGTTCCATTCTCCTTTGGTTTTAAATAGTATCACACAGTTTAGACTAAGTAAAGACAAGCTCAGACTATACAGTTCTTTTCGAAACTTACTGGCAACTAAAACAATCTTGCCTAGTTGGATAGAAATGCATAGTGTGAACATGACTTTGAGATTCGTAGGTAGAAACATAAGTCCGTTACTCTGATATAATTTATACGCTTTTCATACTTAAGGTTCTAAGCGATAATTAAGTATTTATTGTTTAAAAGTTTTTGTTGATCGATTTTACCAGGGGGGATTACAGTAAAAGGTTCTGTTATCTGTCAGTGTATTATCCAAGTTTCATGACTCTGAACAGGCTACATACAAAAATACCTCATGGCAAATACACTGGCCGTGAAATGCTATTTTTAATACCTCTAGAAAAATCGTTCGATAAAAAAAGGAAATGACCTTATAGGTCTCGCTTGACCTTGGATATGAGATTAGTTAGGTGTACTAAAACTGGATTGCGAAATAGAGCAAATTAAATTAAATGAGCAGCTGTCAGTTGTCACTTGTTACTTGGGTGTGAAATGAAACCTTAGGCTCCGGACACATTACCCTGGAGTTCTACGTTCCGAGTTCAGAGTTCTTCAAGAGAACTCCGCGTTGTGACAGCTTCAGTGTGAACGGTTCCAAGCAACCTCATACATTAGAAAGAACGCGGAACGCGGAACTCCGGGCGGTGTGTGCGGCACCTTAGTTTTCCACATAGGGACGTGTACTAGTCACACATTGCCTATGGTGTCCCGACATCCGCCTGTCCCTACACTTTCATAGGCAACTGACTTGGCCTTCATTTCAATAGCTGCAACAGAATATTGTTTTACCATTTCACTAAGTAACATTTAACAGTCTGATAGTCACCGTTGAAGAGTAAATTTAAATTTAATACGAGGAAAAATACGTAATTACACAAACAAAACAATATTTTGTAAGAGAAAAAGAACTCTGGCATTTTCTTTGCAGGCGAATTGTGCCTTAGGCGTCCGTGTTAGTATGTACTTTAAGCTGGGCCCTCTTTGGGCTACATTTTGTTTTAAATACTGTATAATCCGTGCGGGATCAGAATGGGATAATACCTTTTGGAACTGAGAAGCTCGCGGTCCTGTAGCGTCAGCATTTCGGCAAACTAGTTGTCTATGGCAAACTCGCGTCAAAACTTGCTTGTGTTTTCTGTGCGCGTGGGTGTCTGCTCGAGTTTTATCACGTTTTATTCAATTAATGCAATAACATTCAATCCTTTTAGATTACAAACATTAAACATTTTTGTGTATTTCCAATTTCATAACCCTATGATAGAACGTAGAAGTAATATTTTTTTAAATGACGCTACTCGAGAACTGTCATTTTCGATTCAGTTCCAAAAGGTATTATCCCATTCTGATTCCGCACGGATTATATAATATTGTGCTTGTTGTCTACCGTTGTCAAAGGTGTACTGTTGACTACCGTTGTCAAAGGTTGTCTAACGTTGCGAAACGCTGTTAAGCGTTGTGCTAAGTTACTTTACGTTGTCGTGTCTTCACACGAAGCTACGCATGGGCATATTGGATGCAAAATTACTCAACAAAATGTCGTCCAATGAGCACTCCTTTATTTGTTATCCATACGTTTATTTATTATTATGTGTATAACGTTAAAAATTGTGATTGGTTTTAAGGTCGTTTCTAAGGTTCGTTTTTATTATTTTTTCGGCAGCGTTGCGTTCTTGTTGTTTATTATAGTGAAATAATATGATGATCTTCATTAGTATTTGTTTCTGTCAAGGATATTCAGTAGTTCTGCCATAGACTTAGGGGCTTACACCCGTTGTGATTTGCGTGTAGAAAGACTTAAGGGGCTGTCGAACCTATAAACGTGTTGTACATATAAACTTCGATGAACTTAAATTGTAGCTTTCAACATAGTATGTACTTAAAAGTACCAAATGAATTTGGTTTTGAAGTCTCTTGTTATTTTAGGTATTTTGTGTTGGTTGAAATATAAAGGTTGTCAGTCCCTAAGGTCTTAAGTTAGGGATTTATTGGGCATGCATCACTCACTTGCAATTTTAATTCCATTTATATGTGATTTTAATTTGAGAAATGTTACATCTATGTAATTATAAGGAAGCTTAAACCAGTGTCTAAACAAAGTAGCGGAAAAGAAAATAAATAATAATAATATGTAAATATAAACGAATGAACGTTACGGAGGCCTGAACATAAGAAAGTATAGAATATTTTGTCACAACATTAATGTACAGGATTATATATATTTGTACTTAGATTGTGTAGTGTTTATGAGAAATTATGTTTCACAATATTTGTCAAATGAATTCGTTTTGAAATATGTATTTTTTTTGTTGTTGATTTCTTTCTTCATGGCCTTAGGTTCTGTTGTCAGGCCCTAACATTGTTCCATACTTGGAGAAAAGCCTCGAATATATTCTATGAGGATTGTATAGGTGGCTGTAATGTTGACAAGCACTTCCATGCTTTGTGTAGCCAAGCCTTTTCTTGTAACTTTATTTTGATGTTGATCAATTCTTTTTTTGTAGCGCATTTTAAGTTTTTTGTACGGGGCTCGGTCAATTCCTTTCTGCCGCATTTTGGTTTTATACCTGAATATAAGTAAACATAAAAATATCACTTAACGATCACATAAAATACGGTAGAGTGGATAAAAAGTGTGATAATCAGCCTTCGCTATCATATAGGATTGCTTTCATTTCGAGAAATAATGTTTACGGAATTGACTACGTCCCCTAAATATCGAGATATCAATGTATAAATACGTGAGCTCTAGTGTAAAAGCAAAGACAGTGTGTTTGTGGGTGCGAGCGAGTGAGCGAGTGCATGTGAGCGAGACAGAAAGCGCGTGTGACGTAATTTAAGTCTAGTTTCTAGTTAGGCAAAAACTGTGAAAACTGCAAAAACTGAGACAGATAAATAATAAAAAAAATGATAAAAATCAGTTTCTCTTTCCTGCATCGGGGTTCAACATGTAGTAAGGCCAGGTAAAATTTAAACAATGTTTAACGTAACCTTTGATATATATGCTTAAACATTGCTTAAGTATTGGCGGTTTCGGTCCTTGCCTCAAAAAAATTAAACAATGTCTAAACATGATGCATGGACATTGTTAACTTTTTTAGGGCGTGAGTTGGCTTGTTCAATGTGATAGTCTCCATAAGCTCGGCATGTGTCAAACGTGAGTGGTCAGAGCCGACTGTGTTGTACCGTTTGTACGGAGTGTAAAGGACAGACCGGTGTGGGTAGACCTCTTGCGCAACTCGTTTGTTTACAACGAAACATTTTAGTGCTGTCGGTGCGGACACGGCCTAAGTCTTTGCTCTGCCTGTGTAAGGTGTAGCGTAGAATATATAGGGGCCATATTCTCGAATTTAATCGTCAAATATCGCACGCTTAAACCGCATTACAGTCTAAGACTTTAGTTGTTATAGAGTTCGAGAATAGGCTCCTATAAAATCGAGTGTGGTCACTGAATATCACAGTAAAATGAGGGTGATTCATTTTAGGCTCGTCTTGACGCCTAGCGCTCAAAGAAACGGTATTAAAACCGCTTTGTAATGTGAATGTAGGGTAATACGAGTGATTTCGATAGAGAATGGCTTTTGTATTTTAAATTGACGCATACATTGTAAGGTGATCGTGTATGGATAAAAATGTACTTTGAGTTAACGCCACTGAAAACGCACACGAGGAGTTGAAAAGCAAACTTGACGTCACAATAATCAGACTCGAAATTCAGGAATTAGGGGTAGGTAGGGTAGGTAATCGTATGAGGTAGTGGCCACCCCTGGTGTCAGAGTTTTTAGGCCACCCAAAGGGTCTCTGACATGGCTTAACGATTGTTATTAATCAACAACAACCGGGACCAACGGTTTAACGTGCCTTCCGAAGCACGGAAGCGCTCAGATAGTATTGCCACTAGCGGTCACCCATCCATGGACTGACCGCGGCCGTTGTTGCTTAACTTTGCCAATCGATTAAGAACGGCTAGTACACAAATCGTCTTTTCGTAATTATTTGTGGGTTTCAAGAGGTTCTTAATTTGTTACGTGTTTCAGACAAAAAATAAAGTCGTATGTTGTTTGTGACAGCACTTTATTGTTTTTTAACTCTTCATTCGATGTGATCATCCAAGCCGTTTTGAGGTTTATTTAGCCAAAAGAAACGTAGTTTTTACAGACCCTACTCAACTCATATCGTAATGCCCAAGCTACGATGGTCACATCCTGTGTGTAGCAAGTGTTATTAAATTGTTATCAACTATGTGTAGATAATGTGCCATGTATTGTATGTAAATGAGTACGGCAAGGGACTTAGGCGTTTTCGCATCGGGGGAGTGTTGTTGATATCCAAAATATTTCCTATAATATAAATTTTTATATCTGAAATATTACTGTGGTTTTATTTTTTTATAAGCAAATCGACCTAGAGCTCGCGCCAAGAAAGAAGTCTTGCTGGGCAATAGATTTAAGAACTATTCTGTGGGACTTATGGCACTAAATGCACAATTTTTACAGTTTCTTCAGTTATGTATAGCTACATTGAGCTATTTTTGGTCAGCGCTTTTTGTTTCTCGACAATTTTTAACAGTATTATTTGTATTATATGCTCTTTGGTATTATCATTCTGAGGAAATGCGGTGTTTCGTAGACCTGAACCTGAACTGACAATTGAATATTGTGAATTGAAATAAACAGTGCATGGTGTCTCAACTCAACGCTTTTATTCCGCTATTGACAAGCGCACTCTTGATTTATTTCACTACGTAAAGTAATATGGCGGTACTCGATATAAGAACGTTTGTTGAGGCAGGGTTCTTCTTTGATCCCATTACTCCGTGAAGTCTGGAGTCGACACAAGGGCTTTCTTTGCGTTTACCTTTGTCCATGGCTAGGAAGGGCAGCTCTGGCCAATATTTTCTTTCGTCTGAGGGTTAATCAATGAATACGACTTACGTATAAGCCGTGTCATTAAAGAAAATATTTAGGATGGACTTCAAAACAAGCGTTGTCTCGCTTTGACTGTATTGATAAGGGCGAGAAGGCGAGTGTTTAGAAGTTCATCCTAAATCCTTTCTTTATTGAAACAGGTTATACTTTCGTATTTCGTGTTGTGTTAGCAGTAGATAAAAAGCGAAGAATATGTTTTATATTTTTTTATTCTCATAAATACCCAAAAATCACAAATGTAATTGTACGTATCACAACCCTTAAAATTACGGCATTTTTTTATAACAAAGTTTGGTTCTTTTGTGATGACAATAATTTGATTCGCATCTTATACGATTCACACTTAAAAAATATTAACCTATACTATTTTTTACTACTTTGTGTTTTCTGTAAGAACCAAGAGAGTTCAATATTTATTAATTTATAATCTAGCTAACTAATTCAGTGATTACTAAAAAGGTATAAGCTATTTACAATGATCATTTGTTACCCGATAGAGCTATATTATATTCGTAGCTCTAGTAAATCATTACATGTCCTTACAAAAATACTTATAATCAAAAGAAAACGTCGATTCAGTATTGCAACAATATAAATTCTCACTGTATGATTTCAATACAAAAAATGCATCAAAACATCAAATCAATATACCGAACAAGGGAAATACGAATCCCCCTACTTGAAATCAATTTGATCAAAACATATACCTCGATGCAAAGGTGCAGTTTTGGATTGCAATATTATTAATCTTCCCTAATAATTAATTTTATTCGTCTATTTTTGAAAATTCGCTCCACAATTTTATTAATGTCAAATAAGGCCCAAACCTATGCACAAATAGCGCCGCCATTGGAAAAAAAAAGTTCTCTTTGGTCTAACTATTTTTAGGACTAAACCTTAGGTCCTAAAAATAGTTAAGCCTAGGGATTATCATTTGACGTTTCGTTTTTAGCAAAATGGATCCAAAAAGAAGATATGATTTTTTTCCATTGGCGGCGCTAGTTGTGCCTAGGTTATCACCTTAATATTAGTCCTCAATTTTCACCGAAGCCACAGTCTCACTACATCTTCTTGTACTTCAATCTCAAGAAGCACAACCCTAGAGTGATCAGAATCCACGCGATGGTGGTGAGGATACCCTGGTAGACGGAGGGGTCACCGATCGTGTATCCTTTCTCCATTATAGCACGAAGGGACATCGTTGGTATTGTGAACGGCATTAGAAGCGCTACTATCTTGATGGCGTAGTACATTCCTTCCAGAGGCCAGAGTATTCCTGCGGAGAAGAAAATGTTTTAAAATTGGCTTCTCTACTAACACTGGGTCATGCTGCGGCCCCACCCTCGTCTTCACGCTTTTTTTTAACTACAGGGTGCAATCGAATTCGATAGCTGAACTGGAAGTAGGCTGTCTACTGATTAAGTACTACAAACAACTTGTACTAAGTGGTATAATGGAGCGAAAAAAATATCAGCTGTTCCATACATAAGGTAGACTCAGTACTGCACCAAATGTATGGAACAGCAGATAATTTTTGAGCTTATTTTTTTGCCACCTATTACATTAGACAGCCTTCAGACAGTTCCGCTATCGAATTCGATAGCACCCCGTAGACTTAGTGATGGTTTAGTGCAGTAATAGACGCGTTAATTCGCATCGGTAGATACCTACCTAATCTCTGGAACTCTATTTCAAGGTAAGTTAGATCACTTTTTTATAATACAAACCTACCTTCTATTAAAATGTAGCAGAGCTTGAGCATGTTTAAAACTTGATAGATGGATAACTTGTTATTTGTTACACTTTATTGCGCAAAAAAAGATACAATTAACAAATAGACATGTATTAATATTGTACACTAAACATTATTGAATGAATTTTCAGATTCTACAGACATGGCACCGAACAGTGAGGGGCGAGCCGCGAGTCATCGGGCTGAATAGCGTCCCTGAAGACGGGAAGGCATGACGTAACCTCGCCAAGGTGACTGGTTGGGAACAAAGGGATTTAACTCGATCACCTTCAGTCACCCAGAAAGGATTGGAGAGGATCGGGTAGTCAAGAGGGGCTACCATGCAGTACCAACCGCTCAAATACCAGTTGGCTGTCCTAGATATCGCTGGAAGGATGAAATGAGTAAGGACCTGTATCTACGACCTACAGGTGACTGGAAGGAGACCGCGCAGGACAAACCAGTATGCTTAGCATGGACGTTTTGACACTCTCTCGAACTCGAGTGACAGACGTGCCATGTCTATTGTGCGAGCATGGCAGGCGGGACTCGAGATGGCAATAGATTATGGTCATGTCGAGCAGAAAGTAGATATTGCCATTTTTAATCAAAATTATGTATTTTTGTCTCCATCGCCATGTTGGCGTAGAGCCAACTCGAGCCCGACCGACAAGTTGACAGTTTTGCATAGATAAGGGCCTATCTCGGGCTTACCATGCTGCACGTACAGGGGGGTAATTCTCGGGAATCTCGCTTTCGACACATCTCGCTCGATGGAATAATCTCATGTCATTTCGATCTCGACTGCTCCCCACCACTCAAGTCATGTCGAGCGAAAAAGGCAAACATCTCGCAGAAATCTCGTGCCTTATGTCGAGGATGACTTCGTGAGAATAGGAGATGTGAAATTTGCCGCAAAATTAGATTTTCCCCTCGAGATGTGTCGAATGCGAGATTCCCGAGAATTTGCCCCCAGTGGCGACTTCTTGTGTTCTTGTGTCTGAGGCCAAGACCCACTTCGGTAAGTAACTTTACTAACCACAGAGCAAGATCATCGGATAGAAGGTCCCGGTGACGATGAAGTAGCAAACAGTATAGTTGGGCGAGTATATGGATAGCAGGAAACCGTAGCACATTCCGCTGACGCCTTGTAGGAAGAGCAGAATGCCGGCAGTGAAGAGGGAGCCTTTAGACGTCAGGCCGTAGCCCGCGAACCCGACGACTATCATCTCCAGAGTCTGGAAAAAGAAGTAGGTATACAGGGTGTTGTTTTGGTTTTGACTCGGGGACGATAGCTTTATAGAAACGCTTAGAACAAATATTTTTTTCTAAAAATGTTTTGATTCACAAATTACTTTGTTCAATTGGTTTGAAAAGCCATTCCCATGAGTTTCATTTTGTAATGCTACAGGTCCATCTGCGTGTTGACGCGTCAAACAACGCGCCACGTCAGGCGTTACGCAGATGTG
This sequence comes from Zelleria hepariella, assembly GCA_949319315.1. Lineage (NCBI taxonomy): Eukaryota > Metazoa > Arthropoda > Insecta > Lepidoptera > Yponomeutidae > Zelleria > Zelleria hepariella. The sequence continues at coordinate 8,780,301 of OX439378.1, read as the reverse complement.
GTCAACAGTTCACAACTACGAATGAGACGCAGCCGAAACATCGGGATAATAAAGGTACCTTTGAACCTTTATTCACCTCCAAACATTACAGCGATTCGACCCGTCTCGCACCAAATTCATCATCATCATCAGCCCACCTGTGCCCCAGTGGGTATAGGCATTTTTACACTTGCGCCACCTTTCACGGTGCCTTGCCATCCGCATACATGGACCCTTCGCCGCTGTGACAATGTCGTCCGACCAGCGGGATGCTGGTCTTCCGAGTGATCGTCGTCCAGTTCCCAGCCGCCACTCTGTCACTGCCTTTGGCCACCGGCCATCTTCCCTCCTCACCAGGTGTCCTGCCCATTTCCACACTTCAGACTCGAGATTCGATCACCGATATCCAAACCAAATTAGGTCAGAAGAACTGGTAGGTACCTGTATAACGATGACCACGGTTTGTATTAATATGTGAACGTTGAGCATCTCCTGTGGTCGCACGCCGGCCACGCAGCTCCGTTCCCACACGCCCTCCAGTCGGTCAGCGATCATCAGGGTCGAGGTCACCATAGCCGAAAGGAAGAAGATTATCCTGTGAAGGAGAAATCGGTAAGTAGGCACTTTTTTATGTAGCCTCTTGAGTGTTCCACTACTGGGCAATGACCTCCCCTTTTTATTCGCTTATTCGCCACTCTTCTCAACTTTTTTTTCCAATAATATCGATCAGTTGCATTGCATGCTTGAGTTACTCGTACCATTGAGAAAGTCGAAGAGTCAACACGAAAAACTGGCTTTCTCAAGCATGCATGGTAATAGGACATGTGCTTATGGACACTATACCACGTAAGAAAAAAATTGCTTGCGTTAAGAATAAGGGTAAAAAGATACTTGTCGTACAAGAGCTGAGTCTGACTTTATGTTAGACTCTCGGTTATTTCAGTGATACTTACGTGATCATGATCCCAGGAGCCATGAAGGCGACGAATTGAGCATCCATCTGACCGTAGATTGGGTCATGGAATTTGACTGGAATCTGTATGAATTTCGAAATTATTATTTCGAATTTAGGTGGCGCTTCTCAATTATGTACTTACAAAATATTGAAATAATTACATACATACAAATCTATAGATTAATGAAAGCTAAATCAATATAAATACATAAGTAAGTAAACGGTAAAAAGCATGCGTCAAACCTCGAGTAATATGTGTGTTTGTACAAATAGAATAGCATCTGAAAGTAAAATCGTGATGATTAGTGTAGGTAGGTACATAATGTGCATGGATATGGATATTTGGATAAGCATACATACAATATGAATGGGTAAAATCCTGGAAAAAAGATAAATAAAAAGCCTAAGGTACTGCCCCACTCGCTTCTACGCGCTAGTTAATGCGCTAAGTCGGGCATTATGTTGATCTGGCTAAGGAAACTAGCGCGCTAAACCATCGCTAAACTTTTGGATACACACATTATGCAATGCCTGACTTAGCGCAAAAACTATCGCTTTAGTCGCGTGTGGAGCAATCGCATAAAAAATATGAACACAGGGCGGGCGTGAGTTTAATAATAAGAAAATCCAATGAAAAGTTTGCAGGGTGTTTAAGAATGGACCCAACCTTCCTTAGAATATTTTTTTCTGTTTGTTTAGGATTTAAATGACTTGTCCTAAACAAATTCTACATAATTTAGCAACAATTGAATGTAAACTTTAACAAAGTGGGAAAATTAGCACTTTGCTAATTAAAAGGTCATCTTAAATGAAAAGGGTTTGGGCATTCTTTTACCTACTTTACACTTACTTATATCAATCACTAATATCACTATCTTTCAGAGTTCCAAACACTATCAATCCAATGTCTTCGTGATCGAAGTTGTTTTTTAATAATGGCGTCCAACTATCTTATTCACATTTTATTTGGGTCAATGGAAAAATACTCTCCTGATTTCGGTGGCTTTTTATATTGTTTTTTTTTTCAGTGAAATTATTTTCTTACTTAGTACAGTTAGTTAGGTATGTGGGATTAACAGTACGGTCGGCCCCGGTCACAGATACCCCATGGCAGCTCTTACCGCGCGCGGCATAAGGGCGCCAATCTAACGAAAAGGGGTATCCTAGCGTGTGGCCGACTGTACAACTACTTTGGAAAAATCATCAAAATCCCTGAAAACCCATGATTACGGACTTGGAGGGAAAAACAATTATTTTTTTTTACATTCCTTTTAAATAACTTTTATGTAACAGGCCCAAAAAAATTTACAAAACTTACCTGAACAAGATCTTCAGGCAGACCGCAGGCTCTCATCGCTCGCTTCGTGAAGGTTTCGTAGGACTTGTAGATCTGACGCTTGAGGAAGTGGGATATCTGGTGATCTGATAAAACGCGTTTGGTTTTATTAGGATATTCTCGCTGTCGAACTAGCACATCAGATCCTCCGGGAGCCATTTTTATCCCAAAAAAGGTAACCACGAACAAAAGGCGGGTATTTATAATTAGCCTTTGCCCGCGACTTCGTCCGCGTAAACTACAGAAAATAGCTATGTGAATTACATTGCCCCTAAGTGTAATAGCGTGATAATATGTAGCCTATGTGAGCCTATATGTTATTCTGATGTCTAAGCTATCTCCATCCCAAATTTCATCCAAATCCGTCCAGCCGTTTCAGCGTGAAAGAGTAACAAACACACTCACTCACTCACAAACTTTCGCCTTTATAATATAAGTGGGAGTGGGATGTGGGAAGTGGGATGGGAAAAGGATGGCGCACTCACCAGATTCCTGTCGTCAGAGATTTTAATCTGACTTGGAACTATAAGTGGCTTAGGCCCATTTGCGTCAACCAGGGTTAGCCAGTTAACTCTGAGTTAACGTCAATAATTATTGTATGGAAATATCAAATTAACTCGGATAGGCTATTCCTGACTGACGCAAGTCCGCCTTATAGTGGTAGGGTTACCTTGTAGGATGTTCTTTGTACGGTGTCGTCCACAGTCTAGGATAGATACCCCATGGTAGCTCTTACCGCGCGCGGCATAAGGGCGCCAATCAAACAAAAAGGGGTATCCTGGCGTATAGCCGACTGTACCCAATATTCCGAACATATTAAGCCTATGGAAAGTCTGTGGGGCGACAAACCGATTTTTTTTTGTTTTTTTTTTATTTCGAAATATTTATTCCGAAAACTGTTCGTTTCAGCAGATAACCTCGAATTCGTAACTTGTGAAGGATACAATTTACATTTACTCCACTAGCATACATACTAGTCATATCGATCCAGACGTTGATAGAGCTGGAGGCGGCGACGTCGTCCTCAACATGTCCTTCCTTGATGCGGATGGAGAGAGCCTCGCTGAAGTTAGGGTGGAAGTACATCGCTCCGTAGAGAACGTTCCTTTCCAGCAGCTTGAGAGCTTCCTGCGTCGAGTTATACGGTATCTGGAAGGGCGAAGAAACAACATAAGAACAATACAAATACAGTAAAAATAAGATGAACTTCGTATCACCTAAGGCGATTCCCATACAAAATTACCTATTTTATATTTTTGAATTTTTAGATGACCTTTATTTATTTTATATTTATGAAAACTAGTTACTAAATTAATATAAGTTAAAACATAACACGTATAAAAAACATATGTAGTAGTGGCTTGACAAAACTTGAATAACAACAGCCAGTCTTTTAAAGTCTCCACACCGTCAACCACCCCTGTATTGAGGCAAATATCACAAAAAAAGATTCCTCAAATTCCGTGAAGCCATTTTTGAGCTTTAGCGATACTAATATGCGGCAATTGATTTTTATATACGTAGTAGAAGAAGACAAGAAGGTGAAGATGTTAGGAGTTTTCTTTACCTGATAAATATTATGTTTTTCCATTTCTTCTATAAACCAGCAGCTTAGCATATGGATTTCACATGACGAGTCTGCCGATCTTGAAACTTGTTGTAAACTACTATTTTTACATACATCTAAACCCCCTGTAAGAAAAAAGCAATGTTACGCCTAAGATATCTTAGGTGCCGCACACACCGCCCGGAGTTCTGTGTTCCGCGTTCAGAGTTCTGATTTCTGAGTTCACTGTAATCTAGCGGCTCCTTTAATCCGTTCACACTGAAGCTGTTAAAACGCGGAGTTTTCGTGAAGCAAATCTGAGAACTCGGAACTCGAGAACGCGGAATCCGGGGCAGTGTGTCCGGCTCCTTAGAATTAAATATCATGTCTACACCGGCTGAGCCACAGCCATTTTTAAACAATAGAAGAGAAGAAGAGCGTTGCTCAATAAGTGAGAATTGCTCAATAAGTGAACTGGTTCACGTCTTGAAATATCTTTCAATTAAATTCACTTTCAGACAAATTTTGTTGTAAGGGGTTCCTCCAGGATATCTAATGGGACCTCTACTTTTTAATTAATTTCCACATCATTTAAAATATTTTAACCTTTCTAAAGTTAGACTTCACAGATGAAAATGGCAAAAACAAACTCACATGGCGAGAAGCTGGCTTCCTCATTGACAACGGCGAGGTGCAAGTCCCGTGGGTCGTTTCCGACGGCAGAGAAGAATGCTATGGCAGTCACTATTGGGAAAGTTATGGCGAACAGCAGGCCTCTGGAATAGCAGGTAAGGGTTTTAATTTCTTGATCTCTTTAGTTAGACGATATTTTATTTAGTTTCTTGTTGAATAAAATGTGTTATCTTTAATCCAACTAAAACATGTCTCAGCTTCTAAGTGGTTACTTCACATATCTTGTGCAAGTGGAAGCTGAATAAATCATCTACAGTTGTTGAAAATGTCTAAGTTTTGTGCAAATACACTCTTTGCTTCAGTTTCCTTCTTACTTATCTGCTCAACTTTTTTACAATGTTGTTGCGGATCATTTGGTTTTACTAGTTTTGGTGTAGGAACTTTAAAACTTACTTATTCATGGGAAACATTATCAGTGCGACTCAAATCTTGATTAGGTAGGTACTACAGGGTGCAATCGAATTCTACTGATCACTTACAAACAACTTGAACTAGGTGGCAAAAAAATGGAGCGAAAAAATATCAGCTGTTCCATACATTAGGTGCAGAACTGAGTCCACCTTATGTACGGAGTAGTAGATATTTTTTTCGCCACCTTTTTTTCACCCAAGTTGTTTGTAGTGATCAGTAGACAGTCTACTTAAAGTTCCGCTATCGAATTTGATTGCACCCTCGAAATTTAGAGAAAAACAGTAATGTGAAATATTCACATGGCAGTCTCACCCCGGATTCCGGCAGAACTGCTGAAGACTTTTAATAAACACCGCATTGTATCGGCTCTTTGTTGCGTGGGATTTCTTTGGCTTATCTTTTACTGTTAACACCTGGGAAAAAAACAGAGCATTTACATTTTGTGTCTAGTATTTTGTCCAAGATTTGTTTACGCAACGCCAACCAACGGTCGGTTAGTTGGTTGGTTGCGTCTAGCACAGGATCCTGAGAAGTGGAGAGAGCATGAAGAGGAACTAAACTAGTGGTTCGCCTCGAACAACTGTGTACTCGCGACCCCATATCTCGGCAACCCCTCGACCGATTTGGCCCATGTTCGAACTTCAAAAATATTTTTGTCTCCTTTACCCGCCTACCAAATTTCATGACGATACTCGAGTTTTCGTCGGATAAACATGCATACATACAAACGCCGGATAGTTTCACTCGCTCGTTCAATGATCGTGCGGATGCGGATCCATCCAACTAAGCGGGTATCCTTACGGTTTTGCGTCACCCTCAGCAAATCGTACCTACTACACATTGTTCCAGGCACTGCATCGTCCGAGTAGTCACTTCACCCATCTACAGGGTGCACTTGAATTCAATATCGGAACTATCTATGTATAACTCGTGCGAGCTCGGGCCCGATCGAGCTGGCGATGAATCATTGCGAAAAGTAACTACCTATCAATAAATATTTTACTATTGTAAGCTAAGTTTATCTATAGATGTTAAGGTGGAATGTGCAACACCCATACAAACCATGCGGTTTAGGGGTGTCAAGCAACTATGTTTTGTTAATATTCTAAGAAAAAAAAAAAAAAAAAACATAACAACCCTTTAACAGATATAACACTTATTAACTTTTTCCATTTTTCCCATCATTTTTGTTATCTCATGGATAGAAATTATCAATTTAATTAGGTACCTTCGTGACCGCCCCACCAGTATGGTGGCAGTGTTTACCGAGTTTCACTGAAACTCCGATACTTCTTCTAGTTTTCATCTGATTCTAGTTATGTAAAGAGTTTTTTAATACAGTTGCTCAAAAAGTAGCGTATTGCAGGGACGTATAGCGTTCGGGATGTGGGCTATTACACACTCGTGCTTTTTTTTACCTTTCCCGCACTCGTGCGTTTTCTTTCCCAACTGTCAAAATAATGTTTATAAAAAGAAAAACCAACCATGAAGTTTTTACTAAAAAAGTTTTTATGATTCATGCAAATACGTATATTTCTAAAAAGAAGCTACTAATTTGTTTCAATATCAGATTTAATGATTTTATTGAATGAGTTTGGTTAGGTTTAATTTAATTAAATTTAATTTTCATTTCATATCAATAAAAAACTTCTACTGAAGACTTGGCTGTATGCATGGTTGCCTTTGCCTACCAGAATGGGTGAAGAAAAAAAAACTCTGCTTATATTCTACGGTTGGCGCCATTTTGATTTTTCAGAAATTTTCTTTGCTTTAGTTGTTTGTTGCACAAAATGAGTAACTTCGACCCTAGTTTTTTTTAATTAACAGTTACAGGAACTCAGTATAATTGCACAAAATGCTTCGGAGAACATTTTACCGGAAAAGTCAAAAATGCTAGGTTAGTTGAGTTTATTGTGTTTTTATTATTTTATTAAATTGCTTCATTTTTTCGCAACCGTATTAAAAATAGTCGTTCAGTACACGTGCGGAACCGTCATTGCAACTTGTTCCGACTGTCAACCCTCGCCTTCGGCTGCGCCTCGGCTCGGGTAGCCATTTGTCGGAACTCGTTGCAATGACAGCCTTTCCACACTTGTAATGAAATATACTATTATCAACCTGATAAAATGTCCTTTCTATAAAACTAAAGATTTACCTAACAAAACTGCAAAAATCTAATGCTTTAATGATGAGGATGATTTATGTATATCCACACTAGCTGGACTTTGTCCGCGCCGGAATACATTTATCTTCTTTGTTACTAACTGCAAAATGTTTCGTTTGATAGGTAGCTTTCTTGTTAATGAGTAACCATACTTCCACTCCGTCTACCATCTCTATTTGATTGCCTATAAGTACGTAGATACTAAACACCGTCTACGATAATAATTTTATTAATGGATGACTCACATTCTTCTATGTTTACTGAATATTTACGCCACGTCCAATATGCTTTGTTTGCTTTGCTGGAGTCATTAATAGTATTTATTTAAAAACACACTTAATGACTAGTAGCTAGAAATAGTGAGATTTACATTTTCATAACATGCTTAGCGTTTGATTTGACCAGCCCCTGCATTTTCAAAAAAATTAGTACTATAAGGCTGGCCGTATATGTACAGACGGAATTTTTCCGTTCGGAAAAACGAAACGTCCATAGACTTTTTATGCAGTCACTGCGTTCGGAATCCCGATTCGTTTTTTTTCCGTCAGGAATTCCGTAGGTATGTATGTGGCCGGCCTAAATCTCCCATTTTTTACGGACAGAAAATGTTGTTAATTAATTTCAGCAATTTTACAGTAAATAAACCAGGTTTGAAGTTTAATGACTGCGGTTTTTTTTTTAACCCAGTGAGCCCTCAGGACTTAGTCGCGAGCATGTAGTACGAGTAAGTAGGTTATGTTAGGTGTATTTTGCTTTTAGCGATACGGCTGTCAATGAGCCGTTTTCACGGCTGTCAAATTCGCTTTTTCTGAAGATATTATTAATCTGTGTAAGCGAAATTTCACAGACACATCCAGGTTCTTGTATGGCCAAGCTTATGAGCGCCATCTACCAAGGGCTATGAATTTAGCTTTTAACTGTCAGTTGAAAACGGGCCATTGTATGCTTACCTTGTAAATTACTTTCGTGTACTATAAAGAGTTATATAATCTAATATATTTTGGCTTTAGCGCGGTAACTTACGTCTGTACTACTAGTCACAATACTGAAGTCTTCTCTCGAAGACGATTTGCTGTCCCCTGGCTCCGGGATGTTGCCTCCCGGTATCAAATCGGGAGAATGTAGACCTGTAAGGAATGCCATGATATTTTTATCAGACTATCCGTCGTAACGACAATATACTGCGCAAAATATCTACCAGCTACCTTGTATACTTATAACGTTTCAAAAGATATAGCTTTGATCCCGTTTTCTACCCCATTCCCCCTTATTGCAAAATTCTATAAAAACAATCCACTATTACGAACATTTATTATGTAGCCTAGTCAATGAGTGCTCAGCTCACCCCCCTAGTGAGGAAGGAAAAGTCAAAATCAGAAAGTTTGACTTCGGAACCTTGTTTGGACTAGTTAGGAGACAAACATACTAAAATTCCCCACCCCTCTGACGTACGCCCTAGGGGTGAGCACAAAGGTCCCCTTTTTTGTTTTTTTGCTTACATTTCGAAAACGGTGCGTCATAGGAAATTTTGTTGTATTCTACTGAAAGCTGATACAATGCTCTACAACTTTGATATACAGACTTTTAACCTATTCCCAATCGTTTAGCCGGCATTGGTAGAACGACAGTAAAAATCTTCAAACTTTACAAACTATCAATCGTAAAAATGCTAGGGCGTACCTCCGAGGGGTGGGGACTTTAAGTACTCGTATGTTTGTCTCCTAACTGCCTAACTAGTCCAAACAAGGTTTCGAAGTCAAACTTTCTGATTTCGACTTTTCTTTCCACAATCATTCGTTTACTAACCAAAGGACACTTAACAAGTTTATTATTCATTTCAATAATATAATATGCACATACGATTTAGTTTAGGAATGCGTGTTTGATTCATTGTTGTCTCATACCTAATTGATTAGATTAGTCATCAAGGGAAGGAAACTGAGGCCTTACTCTGCAAGACAGCAGTTTTGCGACAGGTTTATAGTTTTTAGAACCAGATTTTCCCACCGAACAGATGTCGCTACCCGATATCGGGACAAATACGTTATAAATGGATTTTTAAACACCCTGTAGATGCAGTTATGTTGCGGAGGCAGCGCCTCGTAGAAAGCTCACCCGGTCTACTCCCATCCGACTCAGTCTGCCTCAGCGCTAGCTTGTAGAAGGCGTCCTCCAAAGTGTCGCAGTTGAACTTCCTCAGTATTTGCTCCGGCGACTCCTCGGCTAGGAACTGCCCGTCGCGGAGGAGGCCGATCTGTGGGGGCCAGAGAGGGTGGGTAGGTTTCATTGTTTTTTGGTCTTAACACCATCGATTATAACTCTATTATTCCGGGCACCAGTTTCTAGGCCAACCAACTTCTATACACTAGTGGTTCTATGAACTCCGGAACTATGAACTCGCGACCTCATAATTCAGCAACCCCTCGACCTCGATTTTGCTCATGTTCGAACTTAAAAAACCTCTTTGCCTCATTTACCCGCCTACCAAATTTCATGACGATTACTCAAGTTATCGTCTAACGCACATTCATACATACATACATACACCCTTACATTCAAACATACATACATACAATACAAACATACGAAAGCCGGATTGCTCCAGTAGACTCAGAGAACTTCGCTCGTTCGTTAAAAAATCCGCATCCTCAAAGCCGGTTTATTTGTGGGAAAATAGTTCTTACCGAAATGAACAATCTTTTTTTTCGACAACTAATACGAATTTCAAATACCTAAGCCGGCCTGTGCGGATTTTTTTTGTACAGAATAAGCAAACACTTCAGTCAAAAAGGATTGGAATCGAATTGAAGCCCTGACAACAAATTAAATTCTCTACTTTAGATAATCTCAAACAAATTGGTCAACCTTTAGTCTAACGGCTTTACAATTTTTTTTGTGAACGCCATTGTAGCACTTATAGTCTATTTTTGAACACCAAGCACGCATCTTCGTGTCACTATATGTTGTTTCAAGGGCACAAAAAACGGATGGATAGCTTCATCTCTATGTCTAGTTATAAAGAAAATCGTGACTGCTTTTTGTAAAACAACTGTCTATTCTTAGCATCTAATACCTAAGTGGCCAAGAGTGTGGTGGCGTTTTGAAACAGCGGTCTTTTTTCCAACCGAAGTGACAATAAAGTCTGGGTCTCTAACGTTCTCTACCGTTCACTCTATCCTACAAGTTTTAGCTACTGTAATGTACCAAAACTCTAGTGGTTAGTTAGATATTTTCTTTTCTACAGTGCTACTCTTCTACTATTAATTCAGAACTTCAGGATATAACGCAAATTCCGAAGATAAGAACTCCCCCATACAGGCGCGTTATTGCGTTTGCGTTATTGCGTTTGTGTTTTTGCGATATCTGTTTTCAGTACATTTTGAATTAGGAATGCCATTGCGTTCTTACCGCAGCAGTGTTTAACTCCATGGCGATCCTAATACAAAATGTATTGAAAACAGATATCGCAATAACGCAAACGCAATAATGCAAACGCAAAAACGCGCCTGTGTTGGGGAGCCTTAATTTTACTGGATCAATAGATTTGACTAATTCAAAAATTTACCGAAAAATATGGACTATCGATACCTTGATACGTAGATTAAAGGTACCTACAGTCAGACAGACAAATCAAGCAAGATAGGTTAGGATTTCATGTTAGACTGCGGAACTCTAGTAAAAAATCTCCGTTTTAAGTACCGGTGCTTTGAAATCGCGTCTAGTTGGGAATTTAAACGGCTAACATTATTTTGAGCATGGGCTAACATTACAGCCGACATTAAGAAAATTAAAGAGTAGAACCACCTATTGCTATCAACTTTGAAACGGAAACAAGCAAATATGTATACTTGGGAGCAAAAAAAATTTTAGGAGTTTTTGATATAATATGTTTTTGGTTCTTTGCAGATCGGAGCGAAATTCCATTTTACAAGTACTTAATAAAATTAGCAAAATCTAAAAAAAACTGTGTAAAAAAATACTGGAGAGCTCTGAAAATTTAAGTTGTAGTCAAGTCAATAAGTGACTCTACATAGGCCTTTGCGTCTATGTTTTTTTTAATGTAATCTGTTTTTTATGATATCCCACTGCGGCCCTGTGTGCTTATTCTGTAAAAAAATCCGCTATTCCTATAATAAATAAGCTAAAAATAATAATTTCTTAAAGTAGGTACCTACACAGATCACTGCACTCGGACGCCGTAGCGACTGAGAAATGTTAGATGCTGGTTAGATGGCATACCCGGCACCAATAAAATCCCCTCAGGGGCCTTAGCCTGTAACACAATGGCGTTTCGATGGCGTCCCAGAGTCCCAGCAGAAGGACAAAACCGGAGTTTCCTCATTTTTCTCCTACAACCAGAGAACTAAGTAGAGTTTCAAAGGACGAACAGCATCAATAAATCGTAATTGAAGCTGTCAACTGTCAACATTTTTGCGTTGCAGGCTGCGGCCCCAGCTTATATAGTCGTCCGAATGCAACAAAATTCGAGCATACCTTGTGTGCTTGCTTTGTCTCGTCGATGTAGTGTGTAGTGATGATGACCGTGGTGCCTGCCCGCGCCACCCCCGACAGGAACTCCCAGATCCTGAGGGACAAGGAGAATCATCGTCATCATCAGTAGCGGATTTAGAGGGGGGCTAAGGGGCTCAACCCCCCCCCCCCCCCCCAAAAGCGTCCCCCTGTGAAAAATGTTTGTGTCCCAGAACGCAGAACTCGATCGCAGAACGCCGCCGGGGCGGGCACACAGAGTAGCCAAAATCATCCCAGTATGCTTTTTTGTGTTTGGGTACCTACTTATCTTGATGAAATCTACCCTCATTGGGTCCAAGCCCCTAGGTGTAAAGTGAACGTAGCAAATCTCAACCGGTAGGTACCCACCTATCTCGTTTTTACGACTCAGAACTTTAAACCTACCTACACTACAGCCAAGGAATCTAGGGCTTACCTAAAAGTATTTCCGCCGGAAACAGCCATTTTGTTTTTCATTACCGTCATTCCTTAGTTTGGTTTTTAAGCAGGTATTTTGTCAATATTGACATAATTTGCAACTTGGATTTCGAAAGAATATCGGCTGAATGAATGAACAGAAGCAGAAGCATTTCAATGACAATAAACAGCTACTTTAGCCATAAAACGCCTCGCCAAGTTAGAATTTATTCGTCTCTGCGTCTGAGCTCTTTCTCAACGAAGCAATTTAGTTGTAGGTACAGTTTAAATTTGTCTCGCAACAAGCAAACAACGTAGTGATTTGGCAAGCCATTGACACTAAATGCTTCACTGCGCCTAGGTGTTGCAGTTGCAGCCGAAATATTATAGCGTTCACAAAATCTAGCCGTTCTAAGCTAAGGTAGTTACTCTCGTACTACAGTGGGGTAAACAACGTCTAGTAGGATAGTCAGGGCGATTCTGTCTAAAACTTATACTAATCTGACAGCACTAAAGTGACAGATAATGTACTAAAGTGACAGATAGCTGTCATCTTTAGTACATTATCTGTCACTTTTAGTGCTGTCAGATTAGTATAGTTTTAGACAGAATCGCCCTTATTACCAAAGTACACCTATAGTAAAGTAGGCCTAGGAGAAGACTTATCAGCAGTGCAGTTTTCCGCTATGAACGGCCGGTTTTCGCGATTTCCGTAAAAAAACAGGTCCTTAAAGTTTAAGATTAGAGTTTAGATATCTACTTACTAGGAGATTTTTGCAAAAAACGTACCTACGTAGGTACGGTCGGCCACAATCTCAGATACCCCATGGCAGCTCTTATCGCGCGCGGCGTAAGGGCGCCAATCGAACAAAAAGGGGTATCTGAGACTGTGGCCGACTGTACCAAAAATCTAAAACGTGCTGACCACAGCTCAATGCTCGGCGTAAGTAGGCCTCTTTTCACATTTTACTTTTCACACCAATGTATCAAAAGTTTTTTGTCTATTTATTGATGAGTATTTTTTCCTAGGATGTGCCCTTAGCCTGGGCTGACCCATGATAGAAAAGAAGTGTGAAAAATGGCGCTCTTACCCAGCATCGGGACAAATTAGAGGCAAGGTACAGTCAGCCACACGCTAGGTTTCCCCATTTTGTTCAATTGGTGCCCTTATTCCCCGCGCCGTAAGAGCTGCCATGGGGTATCCTAGACTGTGGCCGACCGTACATACTCGTTAAAAGAGAGCATTCCAGTTACGGTAAGAACAAGAATGCAATCAAAAGTTTGTTTCGTAAATTACTCAACGAGTATCATGTTTCGTCCTAAGTTAGACTATTATACCATTAAAATCTGGGTTAACAGTTCAAGCGAAGTTAGAAATTTCTTGCTTTCCCTCCCATTTAATATGATACATTTACCTACTTAAACATCATGAGGAAACCTGCAAATTTGTGTCTCAAAGGATAAATCGATCTTTCCTTTCCATTTGGATGGGCGATCTAAAACTCTGACACCAGCCCGTTTTTGATGTGCAACGCGACTTCGTTCGCGGGTGCGAAAAGATTCCGACGTCAAAATACAGGGTGTTGTTTTGGTCAGTGACACCGTCGGGTGTCTCACTCTGGGACACTCAGGGAAGATATTTTTAGTAACGCTTGAAACTAAAAGTACCTAAGTTTTGTTTTTATATATTATTATTTTTTTAATTCCCAAATATAATTCAATCGTGATTCGCGGGAAGACACACTCCCTATCCCTATGTCAATCGCTTTCAATGTCAGTTTTTATCAAATAAATGCAGTGTGAAATTCGTCAGTATCATTCAAACGTCAAATTGAAAGGGATCGCGATAGATTCCAAAAGTATTCAATTACCCCTAAAATCATCGAAAAAAACAACTGGCTCTTATAGGGTATAGAATTTCAGTGGAACAGCTGCTGTATATTCTTTCGTGTAAATATACTCTCAATAGTCTCATCCAGAGTTTGTAACAAGCTTTAAGGTTACGGTCAAAGTCGATTCATTTATTTGCCAAGCCTTGACATAAAAACATCAAAAAGATATAATTTTCAAAGTGATCTCAAGAGCTTAATATTTGCGCATCATTCAGAATTTACACAGTGTAGGCTATAGGTACAGGGAGACAAAAGATGAAAACGTGCATTTTTGGCGCTGTCCTAAGTTTTTGTCTCTAAGTTCTAAATAGGTTCTCGGTCCTAAATATATAGCTGGTGGTGTTATTTGCGTTTACACATACCTAACTACTAAATAAAATAAAAAAAAATACTCCCAACATTTTAGCTTTAAATTAGCATACTTCATAGACGGCTGAACCGATTATGATAAAACATCTAAGAACGCGCTAGAAAACCTGCCTTAAAAAAAAAAAAGCCGCACCCAAATCGGTTCACCCGGTGCCACATACAGACAGACACACATAGCGGTCAAATAACCCCCCGCTTATTTGGTCGGTAGTTAAAAAAAAATAGGTAGGTAATTACCTAATTTTCTGATTTAGTCTCTACTGCAAAAACTTCATCAAATTCAAAGTCAAACTCTAAGGTGCCCTTCTCGTGTGTTGATCGTGCCCAGTAGATACTGATGAACATCTTAACATAATCAGGTCGAACCGAGCAAATGTTGGCACAGTGAGACAATGAAACGTACTGAGGTCACCCATTCGTGAAGGTTAAGACAAGAAGAATCAAGATCAGCTCTTCATTTGTTTGACAAACAATCGAGCTGTGGCGGTCACGTTTTTCGGAATCGTTCAAGTTCAGGAGAACTCGAGAGTCTGTCGTTGTTTTTGAGTTCATGTTGATTTTTAGAGTGACCACTCATCAGCCAATCGACACCGTTTGTACAGAGAGTGATTTTTTTTCGCTTATTTTGAAATTTGGCTCAAAATCACCGGTGCAACAAAATACCTTCGGCTTTAAAACCACTAAAATAACACGTTTAAAAGGGAAGGCTACGCTCCACAACCCGCCGTTTTCTGTGCGCTGCTGGCTTTTTGATTACCTACTTTATGGTCTTTTCTTGCTTACTTCATAGCAGACGTATAATAAACCCACTGACCGTTCTCTGAGCACGGGGTCGAGGCCGACGCATGGCTCGTCCAGGATCAGGAGCTCCGGTTCATGCACCAGCGCCGCAGCCAGGGAAACCCTTCTCTGCTGGCCTCCGCTCAGGTGCTTGATGAGCTTCCCGCCGTCGCTCAGCTCGAGCAAGGCCGTGAGGAAGTCAAAGCGCTCGTTGAGCCGCTCGGGGGATAGACCGTAGATGCGCCCGAAGTAAAAGATGGCGTCGCGGACGGTGAACTCGCCGACCAACGCGATTTCCTGGAACGAGGAGTTTGGGTAAGACCAAAGAGCATAATACAAAGTAAGACGGACGTCCATAAAAGTAAAGAGATAATATGGCAACCTCATAATTCTATGTGGCAACCCTACTGAACGCTATACAAGGTGTTACAAAAGGTCCTAGCTATTTTTGCAGGGTGCAATTACTAGTCGACAGAATGTTATTCTTATTCTTAACTAGCTTTTGCCCGCGACTTCGTCCGCGCAGACTTATTTTTTTCTCGTGAGTTTTTCCGTTGTTTAATGGTTATTCTGCTATTCGGGGCTTCGGTCCACCCGTTCTCGAGTTATAAATGGGGTAACTAACACGACTTTGTTTTATACATATGTATATTAAAGATGTATTCGTATGAGGTAGTTGCCACACCTACCTTGGGGCGGAGTTTGTAACGCAATGGTCCTAAAATGAGCTCCCAGTTGACGGCTTCAATAACGATTTATTAATGCTGTGGATACCTTTAATGTTTTTGTAGTTCACCAAAGAATATTCTGATTCCAATTCTAGAGAAAAAACGAGAAAACCCCGGTTTTGTCCTTTTACTGGGACGCCATCTACTATTTTAATTAGTAATATTAATAAACGAACTAAATTGATATATATTTTCGTTCTGCTAACTGTGGGTTATAGTTTGTTAGACAATCGCTTTGGCTCAATTATCCAGTAATCTTGCACAGCATTTATTATAACGTGAATCAGTAGTTGGATTATGCGCACTGATTATTTTCCATCATTCAAGGGAGGTCGATCGATAGGGTCCTTTTTACCCGACTACGGCGAATAAAAAACGAGGGTTATTGTTAGTGGGTTCTCACCAGCGCTGGTTCTTGCGAACGTTCTTAGTGAGCGTCCATGTTTCGACCCGGTATGTGAGGATAGGCAGAACACATTGGTTAAATGTCAATCTCACTCTGGAGTTCACAGTTCAGAGCAAACTACAAGTTATCTACAGGGTGCACTCTAACCCCCTTACTAATAAACGTGGAATAAACGTTATATCGAGGATAAATATACGGTTAAACCTCGTTATAACTTTTATTCCACGTTTATTAGTAAGGGGGTAAGTCGATAGCGGAACTTTAAGTAGGCTGTGTACTGATCAATACAAACAAGTTGTACTAGGTGGCTAACGAAATTGAGCGAAAAAAATATCAGCTGTTCCATACAAAAGCTCGACTGTATGAAACAGCTGATATTGTTTTCGTTCCATTTTTTTCGCCTCCTAGTACA
This sequence comes from Zelleria hepariella, assembly GCA_949319315.1. Lineage (NCBI taxonomy): Eukaryota > Metazoa > Arthropoda > Insecta > Lepidoptera > Yponomeutidae > Zelleria > Zelleria hepariella. The sequence continues at coordinate 8,763,704 of OX439378.1, read as the reverse complement.
ATTTATTCGTATTGATCAGTAGACCGCCTACTTAAAGTTCCGCTATCGAATTAGAGTGCACCCTGTAGAAACTAAATTCTAGTCACCTGCGCAAGAGTGCGCGTACTAAGAGTCCCAGTAATTCTCCGTTGCGTGACGAAAATAACAGGGGCTGGGAAAAAATATGCGCAATTAAAATGCAGATTGAACCTCTCCTCTATGCTTGCATCACTGCCCTGACTGCCGATGCCTAGGTAGGTACGGTCAGCGACACGGTAGGATACCCAAAACTTTATCTCTCACTATCGAGTTGGAAGCGAATTCGCAACGAGTTCGCCGCGAGCGCCCAGCGTCGTCGACGCCATTTCGTACAGTGGGCCACAGTCTCAGATACCCCTTTTTGTTCGATTGGCGCCCTTATGCCGCGCGCGATAAGAGCTGCCATGGGGTATCTGAGATTGTGGCCGACCGCACTCGCGAAATTTGATAAGTAGCTTCGTAATTTTTTCACTTAATTTCAGAGAGTAGTCGTGAAAATTTCGTCTTTAATTCCTGCTAGGGTATCCTATGGTCCGCGTGACACAATCAAACCAAAAGTGGTATTCTAGCATGCCGCTTGCTCTATCTACGTGTCGGCCAGGAGCCTGTGTCTGTAACGCAATGGCGTGTCGATAGGATCCCAGTAGAAGGACCAAACCGAGTTTTCCTCATTTTTCTCCTACAACCGTCGAACTCATTCTCTAGAATTTGAATCAGATTATTCTTTGCTATACCAGAAAAACATTAAAAGGACAGACGGTATTGAAGCCTATCGAGGCACCATTGCGTTACAGACTCAGGCCTCTTGATAGTGGATACTTATGTCCAATCGTGTCAAGACTTCCGCTTACGAGTACCTCCTCCTTCATAATAACCAGTCAGATGGAATAAGCAACTTCACAATCTTTGAATTGTGAGTTTATTTGTGAGAAGAGGGCTTGTGTGAAACGGAATTTTAATAACTACTAAATAACATAAAAATACCCCCGACATTTTAGCTTCAAATTAGCATATCTCATACACGGCTGAACCGATTTTAATAAAACTTATCCAAGAACACTCGCTAGAAACCCTGCTTTCAAATAATAAAAAATCGTATCCAAATCGCTTCACCCAGAGCTACACGGTGCAACAGACAGACACACACACAGATAGCGGTTTTATCCTACTTCCTACTTCCTACTTTCCTACTTCCTACTTCCTACTTATATTATAAATGCGAAAGTTTGTGAGTGAGTGAGTGAGTGAGTGAGTGTGTTTGTTACCTTATAACGCTGAATCCGCTGGACGGATTTGGATGAAATTTGGAATGTAGATAGCTGAGACATCAGAATAACATATAGGCTACATATTATCACGCTTTGGTGCTTAGGAGCAAAATAAACACACAAAGATTATCATATAGTTGCTATTTGTATAAAAGTGAACGACACAACCATTTACCAAAGACCCTCTGTCATCACGTAGCGTTGAGCTATTTACTTTCGTAAATCCATCGAAAACTGAACAACGGTGAATTTTAGTGCACCAAACAGGCCCAAATGTGCCGCAAAACTCAAACGATGAACAACAGTGAAGAAGTTGTTTTTAATTATCGCTGTCATCCGTCACTGTCACAAAAATGGTATATCAACAAAGCAATAAAGGAAAAATCTACAAGTTTAATTACTCAAAACAGGCAAAAAACATAAGTTCAGTGATAGCTACTTACAATCTGAAAGAGCCAATAAATCCTTACTTAAAAAACTCTGCATCCAGCAGTTTTATCAAAGCTCTTTACAAAGTTGCGGTTGCATCCTGAGATCTTTTGGCCAGACGAGATGGGACGTCCGTTGAGTGCATTGCTGATTGCTGGTTATTCAGGGAAGAATAGGATGCACCAGACCTCGAAGATGGACGGATATGATGACCAAAGCCACACAAAAACACCTGCATGAACTGATCCACATCGCGAGTCATAGAGCGCAATGAAGAACTCTTCTCTCTGCCACCTTCAATGATGGTCACGATCCTTAGGATTGAGGGAACGACTGAATGGAATGGAGACCTCGAAGGAAAGTTAAGATATGATGTTCTGACCAAAAAAATCCGCTGTGTGTAGCTGTACTGTGCAAATGTGCAAAACATTGTAGAGCCTTGAGCGACCATAGGCGCATAACATCAGTCATTGATGGTGTAACATGACCACCATGACCGTTTCATTACAATTATGTACTTATTGAGTACCTAGAAGGACTGGACAGGTGAACTTTTACATAATTTCATTGTCGCCTTTATATTCATTCTGGCATGTGAAAATCCCCGAACCGCCTGCGTGGTGGTGTTGCCGGCATGAAAGATAATTATGTGAGGAATACATCCAGAAGAGGCAGATGCCGATGTTTCGTGCCAATCTAAACTGTACTGACTGACCTGATCATACCTGTCCTGATGCTCCACAGTGCAGCTGATAGGATCTCTCTAGAGGCGACCTCAGCGCGATCAAGTTAACGAGTTTCTGGGACAGCAAAGTGTGATGGTTTCAACACGAAAGAAGAATAAGACTGACGATTTAAAACCGTTGTTTCAGACTATGGTATCGTAGACGCTAAGAATACGCGTTTGGTGTTTCAGAAAAAAAAAACTACTCAATGTGATAGACATAATATTTTAAGTATCTCCTGATATTATCACATATTTTCTGGTATCAGAACCCAATTATTATGATCGGCCTCTTTGATATAATATGATGCAAAATTAAAAATTAAAAACATACGGATTTTCAAATAGTTTTCTCTTCGTGCCTATAATACGAGTAGGTAACGCTAACTAACTCTGTTGGAGATCTTTTAAAGTTTTATAGAATTCCAGACAGATGTTGAGACCTGTAACGTACTGCAGCGAATGCTGATTATTCATTCACCCAACTGCGCAAGCTAACGAGATGTATGTACTTGGGTTTCAAACTACCCATTAGGGCTCTCTAACATCGGGAGAGGCAGTGTCCACAAAGGCCACAGAGGCACGTAGTTTTTGCATAATCATACTTAGAAGACTTGGAGCGAGACCAAATGAACAGAGAGAGAACCCAGCCTGAAAGTTTGCAGTAAGCATCAGCAGATTAGCGGACTCTAAATTATGGGATAAGGCTAAAAAGAGAAGATAATCTTCAAGTGTGTCTTGAAATGCAGCTAACCCACGTTCAATCAGTTAGTCGCCGATAACAGTAGGTATCTGTATCCTTACTCCGTTGAGGTTGGAAGAAGCAGATAACAACTCGTGGTCCATGGAAACAAAGTCTTGGGCCAACGCTTTGATAGCGCTGGGTGTAGGGTGGTTCATATTATTACTACTTAGGTGGTCAAAAATATGCTAGGTACCATTGCTAATATCCTTTTTCTTTTATCCACGTAAATGAAGTCGCGGCCACAAGCTATAAACTATAAACTGCTATCTTAACTTCCCCTGACTGACGTCGATGGCGGGGGAAAAATAGAGCTACAACTTTTTATCTTAGTCAGCGCGGACGAAGTCGCGGGCAAAAGCTTTAATATTATATTCGCGAAAGTTTTTAAGCATGGATGGATGTTTGTTATTCTTTCACGCTGAAACGGCTGAACGGATTTGGATGAAATTTGGAATAAAAATAGCTTAAACATCAGAATAACACATAGGCTACAATTATCACGCTTTTACACTTAGGAGTAAAGTAAAGCATATTATCCTTTTTCTGTAGTCCACGCGGACGAAGTCGCGGGCAAAAGCTAGTAACTTATAAATAACACCCCTCTTTTTGTGTCGGGGGTTAAAAATACACTTATGGCTAGAATTTTCTTCGTTTGATACATACATATGTAGATAGCGTTACCTTTAGCTGGGGGTTGAAAAGGGTCTATGTAGATCGAAGGGCGTAGAATTTTTTGACTATGTTACCAGCCGCAGCGACCACGAGACAAAGAGAGACTCTCACCTGAAGCATATAGCCGACTTTAGGCCCCGGTACTCCGCTGCCCTTCTCTCCAGCCTTCCCTCCTAGTAGCCAGACCGAGCCGCTGTTCAGTTGTCGCCTGCCCACTATGCACCAGAGGACGGTGGTCTTGTCCACGAGACCACGAGAGAGAGAAACCCTCACCTGGGGCATATAGCCGACTTTAGGCCCCGGCACGCCGCTGCCCTTCTCTCCAGGCTTCCCTCCTAGTAGCCAGACCGAGCCGCTGTTCAGTTGTCGCCTGCCCACTATGCACGAGAGCAGTGTGGTCTTGCCGCAGCCCGATGGGCCCAGAAGGCCATATCTGGGGGAGAGAGGTGTCGTTTTAGAGTGGAATTACCGTAGGTAGAGTTGGGGATCTGAAAAAAAATTGCATGAATATGAATATATGACTTATCGTCGACTCCTGAATGGCCCGTTTTCAATGAATAAACTAACACAAGAACCGGGACACGACTGTCAAATTTCGTTCCGGTTCTTCTATGTCCACTTGTAAGCGCCATCTATGAACTGCTTTCAATTTTGTACTTTGAAAACGATTCACTGAGAATGTATCATCCACGTAAATATCACTTCTTTCGTAGAGAAATATGAGAGACAGAACGATAATTCAGTATTTGGAAAACTCTAAATCAGAAATCGGCGGATCTTACAGGGCCTAGTGGTAGGTACACTGGCACATGGTCTACTCAATTCTACTCACTCACACTAGATAGGTGAAGTAACCACTCGGATGCTGCGCAATGCTTGCGAGATATTTTAAGGAAAACATGGTAAGGAAACCAGCGGCTTAGTTTGCTATGCACGGATTGACCGTCTTTCCTGTGGGCCACTAAACTGCACTAAACACAAAACTTTCCTTTTCTCTTTTTGATTTTGTTAAAATAGTTGGGTTATCCACGTTAATCGAATGCCACATGATAGCTGGGCTAGACTTGCCACCGAGTGGGTGCCCAACGGCGTATATCGCAGACGAGGCCGACCAAGAAGAAGAAAGCGGGACGATTTCGACAAAAAAAAAATCCGGAGTGGTTGGAGGTGGCTCAGGACCGAAAAATCTGGGCTGAGATTTGCCCTGCAGTGGACTTCACACAGGCAATATAAAAAAAAGAGTTGGTATCTTTTGTAATGTGCCACGTTGTATAGCAGGCTATAGATAGATGAAAATAGGTACTCACATGATACCCTTCTCCACGGTCATGTTAAGGTTATTCAGCACCACCTTATAATCTGGTTTGTCAGGCTTGCCATAGTACTTGCAGGCTCGGTCCACGAGCACCGCCGCCGGCCGCTCTGCCATCTTGGATCTGGTGATCCTGACTGGTGGACGGTTATCGGGACATGGCGCGGTTTAGGCTGTGGACAAGACAAATGAGGGGTTAAACATAGGCCTATCTGTGGCGGATCCAGGATTTTGATTTGGGAGGTTGAACACAATGAACACAATGATGGTAGGTTTTATCAAGATAAAGTAAACTCAAAAAGCATACCACTTATGTTGGTATGCTTTTGGTACTCTGTGTGCCCGCCCCGTCGGCGTTCTGAGATCGAGTTCTGCTTTCTGGACCCTACCTAATAGGGGGGCGGGGCTTGAGCTCCTTAGCGCCCCCCTCTAAATCCACTACTGGCCTTATACAAAAGAGGAAGCGGCGTGCTGGCAGAAGAAGAAACTCGTGGCTCAGAAATCATCAGGGTATGGACGGAGATACCCAGCGATAAACAACTTTTTCGCTTGGCAAGGAATAGAAAAGAATATGAGGGGCTGACGGCCAATCTCCATTAGTAGAGGCACGCCAAAAAGAAGAAGAATACCTAGTGGGGCCTTCATTAATTACTTAAGGCTATCAACCCCTGTATTCTCTAAAATATCCACCGTAAAAATAACCGTTTTTAAATGTCAAAAAAGAGATTGTTAATTTTTTCGAGTGTTTTGACGCTCAAAGGTTGAGTGTTTTTTTTTTCATACCTAATAGACCCGCGGGGGGAAGCGGGTCGTGCCGAATCTCACCCAATCTCACGTGGGGTAGAGGGGGGGGCCACGGCAAATATTATTTTCCACAAGGGCTATACTTCACGTAGAAAGCAACCTATTCTACACATCAAACCATAATGGATTTATTGATTTTACCGGGCTGAGGTCGGCAAGCGCGCCTTCATAACAATCGACGAAGAGTTCAAATAAAAAACTTGTTTAAGTAGAGGCACAGTGCAATACTGCACAACAACGGGTACAAGCAGTCTAGGCAAACAAGTCTCTATCAGAAGATGGTCATAGACGCAGTCATAGCCGCAGGGTCAACTTTCACTACGCATCTTATTGTAGCGCGGATAGTAAGCACTTAAAGCCGGTTTTAATCTGGTTTAAGCTGGAAACACACTGGTCCTCCATACGCTTCATACGCGACGCATTTTGATATCTGGCCGCTTGAATTCATATGCCTACAAGCATACTGGGCATACGCTACAGACGCGAAGCCTTCCGATTACGTCGCATCGTATAACTATGTCGCATATGTGGGACCAGTGTGCTTCTAGCTTTACTCTACTGTCATGTAACTGCGACTTTTCTTGAAATAAGTAGATACGAATAATTTTAACAACATACAATGGTTTCAAGTCTGTCAAAGGTTGTACGAAAAGGGTGTTTTTATCGTGTAGGTACGGTCGGCCACAATCTCAGATACCCCATGGCAGCTCTTACCGCGCGCGGCATAAGGGCGCCAATCGAACAAAAAGGGGTATCTGAGACTGTGGCCGACTGTACCTACAAGTAGAACTCACGCCCATTCGTCCAATGACATGACTGTCATAGTTCTCGACCAACATAAGTAAATGCCTTAGAATTGATACTAGGTCCATTAGGTGACATTCCTTCACGTAGGTACTCTTAATCTGTCGCACGATTCAAAGATTATATCAATTGTTTAGATTTTTCACGCACTTCAAAGGTCAAATCTTCATCATTATTTTCAGCACTCATTTGCGCACTGCAGGGGGCTGATTCTCGGGAATCTCGCATTTGAAACATCTCGAAGGAAAAATCTCATTTTGCGGCAAATGTCACATCTCCTATTCTCACGAAGTCCTCCTCGACATAAGACACGAGATTTCTGCGAGATGTTTGCCTTTTTCGCTCGACATGACTCGAGTAATCGGTAGCAGTCGAGATCAAAAAGAAATGAGATTTTTCCTTCGAGATGTCTCGAATGCGAGATTCCCGAGATTTACCCCCAGGGCCTTTCCCCCTTCACGCTATCCTCTTTGCTATCCGCTTTGTCGTCTCAGCACCCGGTCAAATTCATCGATCCAGTCGTTCCCTCAATGCTGAGGGTTGCGACCATCACTTGAAGGTGGTGGAGAGCAGAGTTCTTCATTGCGTTGAGTTCTATCACTTGCGATGCGGATCAGTTTCTGCAGGTGGTCTGCCTCGAGCTCCCTTGCATTTCTCGTCACAATTAGTTTTTCTAGGTTATCAAGTCAACTCAGCTGTGTCAGAAAAAAGTTGAGATACTTCGTTGGTATATGATGGGTAGGATAGGTAAAAATCCGTCTGTATGTGGCGGGCGGCTCGCGTATAGAGGCTTCTAAACAAAATTAAATGGTGCTTATCGCGGACGACGGAATCCGTAGCACTCAAATAAAGTGAACCACCCGGTCAAATAAAGTGATTAAAAGCCTTTTGTCGGCAGGGCGTGGGCCCGTGCCACTTACGGCGGGTCGGTCGGTCGGTCGGTCGGCCAGTGAGGCAGTCTGTGACGTAAGCGACACACTTCTGTTCCGGCCATCCGAGATCGTAACGTAACGCACGTTGCGTCAAGCGATCGAGAGGCTGTGCCCGACTGCCCGTTGTTGTCGACATGCGGCTGTGCGTGATCGGTTATTTTCAGATCATTTTTTCTCAAGGCGTGGATGACTGTGAAGCTGCAACTCCATGCTTTTTAAGACTGGTGTAAAGAATCAAAATTCCTTCATAGGGCTTGTATTGAAGAATCGAAACTTATATCGTTTTTACTATTTTACTTTTATTTTCGCCGGGATAGCCGACAAATCGGAAACCGATATGAGATTTGAATTACTTGCGAAAGTTTAAGTTGTAAAACTCTACATGACACACACACACACACACTATACACTTGCAACGTGAAGTGATACGAAAATTCGTAAGGAAGACACGCGTAGATCGATGGAAGTCTAATCTGGGATCAGTATAAGCGGATAGAGATCACGAAAACTGCTTCGTCAGGAATAAAGCCTTTGGTAAGCTATTTTTCTAGTAAAAATAAAATAAAAATTTATTTCAATATTTTTTTTTATTTGGTAAACTACCCATAAAAGAAAAACTTCTCTCCATAAAATGGTGTTTTAACAATCTTGCATGTCGTCAACAATGTCAACCCCCAAGAATCTGTATAAAACGCGCACAACTGCGTTCATTAACTAACTGCAAAGTGCGCGTGTGCGCGTGAGTTGAGACGAAAGAGATTTGTAGGACAGGGCCCTTAGCCTGTAACACAATGGTGCCAAAATGGGCTTCTGGTTGACGGTTTTAATTACGATTTATTGATGCTGTCGGTCCAGTGTCGGTCCTTTTAATGTTATTGTAGTACAGCAAAGAATATTATGAGTCTAATTCTAGAGGATTAGTTCGCTGGTTGTAGGAGAACAACGAAAAAATCCCGGTTTTGTCCTTCTACCTAGGACGCCATTGATACGCCATTATGTTACAGGCTAAGGCCCCAGACCGGCACTGCAACAGGTTTTGTTCTCCGTATAGTCTTTAGTTTGACCAATGATGAGGCAATCTCATTGCTTTTTCTTGGATTTTGCACTTGTTGTTAAAAAAAATTAGCATCTGCACAGGTTTACATAACGTAACATACCTTCGCGGCCATTTCCTCGACGAGATGAACAGTGGATTTAAGGTAAAGGGTGCTGCTAATACCTACTATTAAATTTTAAATTTAAAATACCCCGCCATTTTAGCTTCAAATTAGCACATTTCAAAAGTGGCTGAACCGATTTTGATAAAACATATCTAAGAACACTCGCTACAAAACAAGTTTTTTAATAAAAAAAAAAAAATTGTATCCAAATGTATACTCATAAACGAGTGAACCGATTTGGATCCTTGTCATTAAATAAAACATTTAGGACGGAGTTAAAAACCTAGCGTTGTCTCGCTTTGACTGTATTAATTAGAGCGAGAGGGCGAGTATTTTGACACCACAGACGGTACCTAGCGAGTGCACAGACGGTACCACAGACATACACACAGCCAGACACACACCGCACACAGTTCAAAAGTTAAGGTTGGACGATAGCAACGTGGCGGGAAATTCAAAGTTTTCACATTTTTTTACATTTTGTAGCTAACCTGAGCTATTTTTGTTCAGCGATTTTTCGTAAGCGGCAATAACATAGTATTATTTTCATTATTATAAACAACAGAACAACAATAATTCAGCCGATTATGTGTTCTGGTCTACGAAGCAGTGGCACTGACGAAAAACTTGTTGATGACCAGAACACATAATAATTTTGTAGCTCAGTTTAGCTACAAAATGTAAAAAACTGTGAATATTTTGAATTTCCCGCCACGTTGCTATCGTCTGACCTTAAGATTTAAAGATTCAAAAGTTAGACAATTAAGCCCCCTTTTGTGTCAAATAAATGCGTCTGAAGTTTCAAAACTTTCAAACGTCGAACGTTCAAACGTTCGGCATATTGGAGAGGTGCTGACAAAATGACATTTTATTTCGAAGTACGGTAGTTTTTAAAACAACCACAAAGAGATTAAGCTTATGGGTTTCTCGCGATGTTTCCATTTACAGTTACCGAGTAGCTCTCAACTACTGTCTCTTCTCTACAAGTTCTCGTACGTACTTAAAAAAAAACTAAATTAAGCAATAAACATTCAAACCATCTTATGTTTGTCAACAACTACCCAGCTATCACCGTTCAGGCATTATACGTAACAAAAGCCTAATAACAAATCACTTCGCATAATGGAGTGGTCGCTACACCCATGTAGTGTGAGTAGATATTATGCCACAGGACGCTCTAGAGTTTTTCACGTCCCTAGTAAAATAAATAAAAAGAGTTCAATCTCGGAATGTGTTTTTCGAATAAATGCCTATAACTATTCCGAATGTACGTCACTTCGAAAAACGTTACATCGAAATATTTCATTGCCGAAACACTCGATGCGATGCCGAATGCACGCCACTTCGAAAATCTCAAAATCGAACGTCTTTACTTTTGGTGAATTTTTTTTTGAAATTTGGTGTGATTAGGACAAGAATTTCGACTCCAAAAACGCGCAAATCCGAGATTATTTTCCTAAGCAGGGACGTGAGCAAACATTTAGTTAATCGTAGACATCGTAGTACTTGGCCGCAGGTCCCAAGGATGTTTGGTTATGTGAGCTTATTTAATTGGAGGACTGGTTTGAGCTAAAATATTCTAAAACCTGTATCTAGTCGGTTTGGACAAGAAACGCTAAGGACGTTTCAGAAGGCCCACTTCTTCGCAACATGGGGCAGGGCCTAGATTCAGGGCCTAGGCCGCGTTAAAGCTTGCAAAACGTTCATCATCATCATCATCATCAGCCTGTTTACACCAACTGCTGAGTAAGGGCCTCTTCATGCTCACACCACCTCTCACGATACTGTGCCAGACGCAATCACTGTTTTCCGGCTACTTGGGCAAAATATTCGCTCTTCGTAAGAGGAGGGTAGGTACTTACTACCCGACAGAACACTTATATCCTACCCCGTCCACCAGTGCAGTGCAGTCGCCAATGAAAAAAAAAACATAGGTATCTTCTGTTTGCATGCGTTTTTTGCTAAAGCCGGGCCGTGAAATGAGAATCCCTGCGCTTAACTATTTTTAGGACCTAAGGCCTAGGTTCCAGATCCTAGAACCTACGAAACAGCCAATTTTGACTTTGCGGGTTTTTTTTTTTACCTTAACAATCACCTTAACCTTTGCCTTTCTTGACATAAAATGTCTAATCCGTAGTGCTAGTTTGACAGCGTGTTTGCTTGCTGCTGCTAGTTGGCTGACTTGGCAGGTTTACAACGCGATAAACGTCTGTACCATTCTGTGTAGGTCCATCCATGGCAGAACCACTATCTTTACAAGTTGTCGAGTTCACTAGAAAGTTTCGCAAGACAGAGCTCGTCAGTTTCCTGCACCAGAAACCCTTCCAGGCGTTTACCATGTTCGATTCTTAGTCTGTCTACTGCCCTCGCAAGGTCTCTCAGACTTTCTGTTGTAACAAAATCTGTGGTTTGAACTTTTTGGAGCTAAAATTAATAATTTCAAGGTGCCATTAGATGGTTTATACTTTGAACCATCTGGTGGCACCTTAAAATCCTATAATCTTTATAGGATTACTAATTATAAAAAAATAATTAAAGTAACATCATTATTAAAAAAAACGTCGGAGATTAATTGAACGAGCGAGCGAGGTTCTCCGAGTCTACTGGATCATTCCGGCGTTTGTATGTATGTTTGTATGTTTGTGTGTTTGTATATTTGTATGTTTGTATGTATGAATGTTCGTTCGACGATAACTTGAGTAAATTTGGTCGGATCGTTATGAAATTTGGTAGGCGGGTAAATGAAATTAAAAGAATTTTTAATTTTGAACATGAGCCAAATCGGTCAAGGGGTTGCCGAGATAAAGGGTTGTTAAGTTTATATGGGGTCGCGAGTTCGCAGTTCGGGGCGAACCACTAGTTAGTAGGTAACGTAGTTTCGGTATTTTTTGGCACTAAATGGGCATCGTCAAATCCTATGTATAAATCGAAAATACATATCCTACTTATATTATAAATGCGAAAGTTTGTGAGTGAGTGAGTGAGTGAGTGAGTGAGTGTGTTTGTTACCTTATAACGCTGAATCCGCTGGACGGATTTGGATGAAATTTGGAATGTAGATAGCTGAGACATCAGAATAACATATAGGCTACATATTATCACGCTTTGGTGCTTAGGAGCAAAATAAACACACAAAGATTATCATATAGTGGCTATTTGTATAAAAGTGAACGACATCACCATTTACCAAAGACCCTCTGTCATCACGTAGCGTTGAGCTATTTACTTTCGTAAATCCATCGAAAACTGAACAACGGTGAATTTTAGTGCACCAAACAGGCCCAAATGTGCCGCAAAACTCAAACGATGAACAACCGTGAAGAAGTTGTTTTTAATTATCGCTGTCATCCGTCACTGTCACAAAAATGGTATAACAACAAAGCAATAAAGGAAAAATCTACAAGTTTAATTACTCAAAACAGGCAAAAAACATAAGTTCAGTGATAGCTACTTACAATCTGAAAGAGCCAATAAATCCTTACTTAAAAAACTCTGCATCCAGCAGTTTTATCAAAGCTCTTTACAAAGTTGCGGTTGCATCCTGAGATCTTTTGGCCAGAAGAGATGGGACGTCCGTTGAGTGCATTGCTGATTGCTGGTTATTCAGGGAAGAATAGGATGCACCAGACCTCGAAGATTGACGGATATTATGACCAAAGCCACACAAAAATACCTGCATGAACTGATCCACATCGCGAGTCATAGAGCGCAATGAAGAACTCTTCTCTCTGCCCCCTTCAATGATGGTCACGATCCTCAGCATTGAGGGAACGACTGAATGGAATGGAGACCTCGAAGGAAAGTTAAGATACGATGTTATGACCAAAAAAATCCGCTGTGTGTAGCTGTACTGTGCAAATGTGCAAAACATTGTAGAGTCTTGAGCGACCATAGGCGCATAATATCAGTCATTGATGGTGTAACATGAGCACCATGACCGTTTAATTTCCATTAAGTACTTATTGAGTACCTAGAAGGACTGGACAGGTGAACTTTTACATAACTTCATTGTCACCTATAAATTCATTCTGGCATGTGAAAATCCCCGAACCGCCTGCGTGGTGGTGTTGCCGGCATGAAAGATATGTGAGGAATACATCCAGAAGAGGCAGATGCCGATGTTTCGTGCCAATCTTAACTGTACTGACTGACCTGGGCCCTTAGCCTGTAACACAATGGTGCCAAAATGGGCTGTCAGGTGACGACTTCAATTACGATTTGCTAACGCTGTCTGTCCTTTTAATGTTTTTGTAGTACAGCAAAGAATATTTTGATTCTAATTCTAGAGGATTAGTTCTCTGGTTGCAGGAGAAAAACGAGGAGAGGCCGGTTTTGTCTTTCTGCCGGGACGCCATTGACCCGCCATTGCGTTACAGGCTAAGGGCCCTGATCATACCTGTCCTGATGCTCCACAGTGCAGCTGATAGGATCTCTCTAGAGGCGACCTCAGCGCGATCAAGTTAACGAGTTTCTGGGACAGCAAAGTGTGATGGTTTCAATTCAAACGAAAGAAGAATAAGACTGACGATTTAAAACCGTTGTTTCAGACTATGGTATCGTAGACGCTAAGAATACGCGTTTGGTGTTTCAGAAGGGCCGCTCATAGAAAAAAAACTACTCAATGTGATGGACATAATATTTTAAGTATCTCCTGATATTATCACATATTTTCTGGTGTCAGAACCCAATTATTATGATCGGCCTCTTTGATATAATATGATGCAAAATAACAAATTAAAAAAACATACGGATTTTCAATTAGTTTTCTATAAGTGCCTATAATACGAGTAGGAAACGCTAACTAGCTCTGTTGGAGATCTTTTACAGTTTTATAGAATTCCAGACAGATGTTGAGACCTGTAACGTACTGCTGCAAATGCTGATTATTCATCCACCCAACTGCGCAAGCTAACGAGATGTATGTACTTGGGTTTCAAACTACCCATTAGGGCTCTCTAACATCGGGAGAGGCAGTGTCCACAAAGGCCACAGAGGCACGTAGTTTTTGCATAAAAATACTTAGAAGACTTGGAGCGAGACCAACTGAACAGACAGAGAACCCAGCCTGAAAGTTTGCAGTCAGCAGCAGCAGATTAGCGGACTCTAATTATGGGATAAGGCTAAAAAGAGAAGATAATCTTCAAGTGTGTCTTGAAATGCAGGTAACCCACGTTCAATCAGTTAGTCGCAAGTATGGATGGATGGATGTTTGTTATTCTTTCACGCAGAAACGGCTGAACGGATGTGGATGAAATTTGGAATAAAAATAGCTTAGACATCAGAATAACACATAGGCTACATATTATCACGCTTTTACACTTAGGAGCAAAGTAAAGCATATTATCATTTTTCTGTAGTCCACGCGGACGAAGTCGCGGGCAAAAGCTAGTAGACAAATATAAGAAACTAATTTGAATATTTTCTTAATTTTTTATGTAAATATTTTGTTATTCATTATTTAAAATTTCTTAAAGTTTTGTGTATGACGTCACCATAGGCATTATGTACTAAGTTCATTGCATTTATTAATGCTTTAAAAAAAATGTTGACGTTTGACAAATGTCAGTGTCAAGTCAACAAGAACTTTGAATAATTGTAAACTTATTTAATACTAGCTTTTCGCCCGCGACTTCGTCCGCGAAGACTTATAAGAAGTTGCCTGGGTACATCTTTCACCATTATCAAATTAGCATGAATAGAGTCATGGGTGTGTATTTTTGTAAGCTATCTCTATTCCAAATGACATCCAAATCCGTCGTGCAGATTCAGCGTGGAAGTGTATGTGTGTAACCAAATTGGTAAAGATTAAATGAATCCAACAAAAAAAAAATACATACTTTGAACCTTTTTGGCCGTTTTAGGTGTATCATTATTATTGTTTTCTTCATGCTTAGTAGATTTGCTATAAAACGCAACTGTAGTTAAATGTTCATTGAATAGTTGTAGCTTTAATGGTTCCGGCATTGTTATTGATACTACATCAGGAAAACTCTTAAAATGTTTCCACCCTTTTTGATGCTGAAACATGTGTTTTATTATTATTTCTGATTTTATACACGACTACTTAGTTTCAAGGTAATCTGACCCAATAAAATGATAATTTCATACAAATTTTGAACCCCGTTTTGGCCGTTTTAGAGTTAACATTATTACTTTTTTCTTCATGGTTGGTAGTTTTGCTATATAGCGCAACTGTAGTTTTTCAAATTTGTAACTTAAATGGGTTGGGCCCAGCATTGCTACTACATCAGGGAAAAATATTCAACGTTTCCACCCATTTTAACCCTTCATTCGCTGAAATGAGAAAAATTCTGCAAGACGTGTTTGATTATTTCTGATTTAGCATACGAATACTTAGTTTCAAGTGTATCAGACAAAAAAAAAATGTATTTCATACAATCTTTTAACCCCGGTTTGGGCATTTCAAGGGTTAACATTATTACTTTTTTCGTCATGGTTGGTAGTTTTGCTATAAAACGCAACTGTAGTTCAAATTTCAAAGTTCTAACTTAAATGGTTTGGACCCAGCATTGCTACTATATCAGGGACAAATCTTCAACGTTTCCACCCATTTTAACCCTTCATTCGCTGAAATGAGAAAAATGCTGAAACACGTGTTGAATTATTTCTGATTTAGTATACGAATACTTAATTTAAAGTAAATCGGACCAAAAAAAAATTTTATTTCATACAAACTTTGAACCCCGGTTTGGGCATTTGAAGGGTTAAAATTATATTCTTTTTTTCATTGTAGGTAGTTTTGCCACAAAACACTACTGCAGTTTCAATTTCATAGTTGTAGCTTTAATGGTTTAGGCCTGGCATTGATACTACATCAGGAAAAATCTTCAAACTTTTCTACCCCTTTTAACCCTTTTGCGGACAGAAATTTGAAATACGCTGAAACACGTGTTTAATGGTTCCTTATTTAATAAACAAATACTAAGTTTCAAGTTAATCGGACCAAAATTTTTTTTTATTTCATACAAACTTTGAACCCCGGTTTGGGCATTTGAAGGGTTAAAATTATATTTTTTTCTTGATGGTGGGTAGTAATGCTATAAAATGCAACTGCACATTCAATTTCAAAGTTGTAGCTTCAATGGTTTGGGCCCAGCATTGCTACTACATCAGGGAAAAAACTTCAACGTTTCCACCCATTTTAACCCTTCATTGGCTGAAATGAGAAAAACGCTGAAACACGTGTTTAATTTTTTCTGATTTAGTATATTAATACTTAATTTCAAGTAAATCGGACCAAAAAAAAATTTTATTTCATACAAACTTTGAACCCTGGTTTGGGCATTTGAAGGGTTAAAATTATTTTTTTTTCTTCATGGTAGGTAGTTTTGCCACAAAACACTACTGGAGTTTCAATTTCATAATTGTAGCTTTAATGGTTTAGGCCTGGCATTGATACTAAATCAGGAAAAATCTTCAAACTTTTCTACCCCTTTTAACCCTTTAGTGGGCAGAATTTTGAAAAACGCTGAAACACGTGTTTAATTGTTTCTTATTTAATATACAAATACTAAGTTTCAAGTTAATCGGACCAAAAAAAAATTTTATTTCATACAAACTTTGAACCCCGGTTTGGGCATTTGAAGGGTTAAAATTATAATTTTTTCTTCATGATTGGTAGTTTTGCTACAAAGCGCTACTGCAGTTTCAATTTCATAGTTGTAGCTTAAACGGTTTGGGCCTGACGTTGACACTACATCACGAAAAATATTCATACATTTCAACCTCGTTTAACCCTTAAACTGCTAAAATTAGAAAAAAGCTAAAACAGGTGTTAAATTATTTTTGATTTAATATACGAATTCTTAGTTGCAAGTAAATCCGGACAAAAAATTTTTTTTTTTCATACAAACTTTGGACCCCATTTTTACCGCCTTAAGGGTTAAACTTGAAGTAAATCTGTCTTAACCCGTAGCGTGTCTACAAATTACAACTATTGTCAAATTTTCATTGTTTTGGCATTAGCGGTTTTGTTCCAGCATCGATCGTAACTGGTGAAAAAAATCGAAAAACTTTGGCACCCATTTTAACCCTTAAGAACATAGAAATGAGAAAAAATCTGAAATAGGTGTCAAATCATTTAAAAAAAAAAGTACAAAAAATCAAGATTTAAGAACAAAAGACCAAAAAAAAATTTTTTCCCATACACACTTTCAGCCCTATTTTGACCCACTTAAGGGTTAAATAAAAAAAAATCGCTTCTTAAATGAACCCTCCACCATATAACGCAACTTTTGTCCAAATTTCATACTTATAGGTTCAGCCGTTTGGGCTGTAGCGTGATGAGTCAGTCAACCTAAGCCTTTTATATATATAGATTATTATTATAATGAAGAAGAAAAAACTTAATAGGTTGTAGCCGACTACTACACATTCATCTTCTTATTTGCTTGCCGTCTCGTACAAAGGATGACACAGTTTGTATAGGTTACCGGCAATGTATAATTTGAGGTAGGTATTGCAGAATACCGAGGGATTCTATACAAAACCGGTCTGCTTTAGGCAATGTGTACTTATAATAGCTCTCAGTCTTCAATTATTATGGTACCTACATTGCCTAGGCAGTGTATGCAGATCCTAGGTATTGTATAAAATACCAATCAAAGATTGGTCAATGTGTGAAATACTAGCTTTTTCCCACAACTTCAATCGCGTGGACTAAAAAAAAAGGATGATTAACATATTTGACCACCGGATATGAAATAGGTAATAGGGATTTTTCCAAGTGTCAAATTTGACAGCGATTCGCGAATTATCGCGCAACTAAATCTGTGGTTTGTATGGAAACCACGTGCTATTTTTGATGCTTGGACCAATCCTTAATGTTATGTTATCTCTACATTCTTTCTCGCTCTCAGCGGCACAGCAGCGGTAGTAAATGTCCGTGGTAAAAACAATAAACTAGTAGCTCACCCCAACCTGTGATCTCGCGATGTGTTACTTTTTGCTAACACCATTCGCGCAGGCGCGCGCGCATTGCATATTATTATGAACTTTACAACCCTATATCTCGGCAACCTCTTGACGGATTTAGTTAATGATGAAACTTATTTTTTTTTTATTCTATTCCTCCGCCTACTATAGTTATCGTCGAAATACATACAATCATACAAACGCCGGATTGTCCCAGTAGACTTGGAGAACTTCGCTCACTTCGCTCGCTCGTTCAAAAATAAAAATTCAGACGAATTCGTCATTCTAGACAGGGATCCAAATAGTAGGCACCGTCCTCGAAAAGGTTCAAATTCGTGCGTAATATGCTGTAATTTGTGTGTCGACGCTCGAATGGCTAGCCACCTAGATTTGGACAAGTTATAGACCTTCCACTTAAACCCTACCTAGATTTAGGCTGAATTAGAAGGGGTATGATTTAACACTAGAGCCTTCGTGCTGCTTACATGGACGTCTGGCCATTTAACGGTGATTTAAGTTAATTAAGTAATAAACAGTCCTTGACAGGGTTTGTGAATGTTAGGTACTTACTCTCATAGTTTTATTTTATGGGTCTGTTTTCAACAAATAAATATGTTTTTCATCTCCCAGGCTCGGAAAATTTGCTGTTAAGTACTAGCATCATACGATGAGGCAAAAGAAATTTTAAGGCGCTTCGAAATTTGGACAAGACAGGACGGCTGTAAAGTTCACTCGCTACGCTCGTGGCTCAGTTTCAGAAACCTTCGCTAGCTCGGTATTCAATACAAGCACTCGCTGCAAACAATAGTTTTGCTATTATTAGTGATCATAATACCTACAACGTCTGCAGTTGATTATTGAAATACAACAATATTGCAGTTTAGACATATTATCTGTCATCTAAAATTAAATGAAATATTGTTGACGTCAAAAAGGTGGCTAAGTGAGAGTCGGACTCGCGCACAAAACTCTAAACGATGACATCGTCCTTTCTACCTTACAAAAAAAAAGTTTCAAAAGTTGTCCTTTCAAAAAAATATTAAAAAAATAAACAAATAACAAACAGTGGATCTAAACACTAGAAAATTACGACTGATCTTAAGACGCAGCCAAGGGCGAGTGGTCTATAGGGCGTTCCAAAAGGTCCAGTCATACCGAAGGAGGTCGATAACCATTATGATGAACTTCAAAACTAGCGTCGAGACAACGCTAGTTTTGCAGTTCAAGGAAATCAAGAAAATACGTCAAGAAAATAAATTTTTTTTTTGGCCGAGTGTAGTCGAAATTTTCTTTTTTATAACCTAGCAAGTGTGAATTTTTGATAAAAAAAAATATTTTTCCCAGACTCAGCGAAGTCTACTCTATCAGCCTTCCAACTCCCAGTCTTGTACGAAAAAATATCTCGATTGGTCACCAGCTCTCAAGCTATAACACCCTGTGTAGAAGATAGACTCAGCTAGACTAGTCACGACGTGTGGTCTAAACGCCGGTTAAATACCGTAAAATTGAAGTTGTAGTTGTCTAGTATTTTATAATTTAATACCGAGACAACCTTGTGTTTATTAGAAATTGCGAGGATCTAATTAAAAAGGTGTCATAATAAAATCATTTATCAACGATAATATACAGGACAGATTCATGATAATAAAATATAGGGTCTCAAGTCACTGGGTACAAGAAGCACATTCTGAGCAAATGAAAACTTTATGGGCTCGACCAAGGCACAGTCATAAAGTCATAAGTAGCTCTCGACAAATAAAAATGCAATGAAAACTGTTTTTCTAATGCATAAGAATATTAATTAACGTGTAAATAAATAAGTTCTTAGTTGGCTCCACACGTATTGACTTGTCGTTCCCGTGGGCTAGGCTGACTAAGCTGTGAGAATGGGAAAAATGGGCAAGCCTACTCTATCTAAAACAATGTCGCAGGCACTGAAGCGCCGAGTGGGGTCTTCACCCATCTAGTGTGAGTGAAGGTGCCACTGGACGCTGTAGAAATCATCTCATTATGCAGGTGCAAAGGCCTTATTAGTTTTAAATAAATAATCTGAATCTAAATCTTAGGGTGGCATTAATAGTCGTCAGCTCAAGTAGGTGATCTCAGAAAACAAAATAATCCCTTTTCTAATGTAAATGTCAAGCTCAAGCTCAAGCTTGAGTAGCTGTCAGCATATTAATAGACACTAGCTTGAGTTTGACATTGACCTTAGCAAAGGTCTCAAGTCGGTGATTTTGTTTTCTGAGATAACCAACTTGAGCTCGAGCTTGAGCTGACGACTATTAATGCCACCCTAAGGCCCGGTTTCTGAGTTGAGAATTTTGCTAAGCAAATGGGTAAGTACAGGTAGCATCACGAGTTATGAGCGCTCGACGAACGAAACTGGTGGGGATTTCTGCGCTAGTGTGTACAATCGCGCGCAAAATGTCTAATATCCACGCGGGATCTAAGACTGACGCTGAGCTGAACTATAGTTGAGTGAGATACTATAAAAATCGGAGAAACTGACTAAACTTAAAGATTGAAAGTATTCCTTGCGGATTTTGCACTCGTTATATTTTTAATGGTTTTCTATACAATTATTTGAACGGACATTACGATAAAACGGGTGTACAATCAATGAAAAATAATCTCAATCCAATATGTATTGTTCTCAATAACTTTTTGAATCTTTCTGAACTGTCTTTTTAAAACATTTTGTTTCGGCTTTCTTTCTGCGAGGAAATAAAAGAACGATCTGTGCGACTGTACCCCGAGGCTAGAGCGACTGATCTACCAATCACGCGCCCGCGCTCGCCGACGATCGCGTCTCTCCGTCTCCCCCCTCGTACCCCGCCAAAAAGACCCAAAAAACGAGTTCTGCGCATTCAAGGTCAGCGCTCATAACTCGTGACGCTACCTGTATCGTCCTGTCTCTGCAGATTTCTCACAAAATAGCGTGACAGAGCGATACGTAAGTATGTGCTTAGTGAAATTCTCAACTCAGAAACCGGGCCTATATCTTGTCACCAAGATCGTCCTGCTTTGGTAACGCCACAGACCCATAGATCAGCAGCACAGGGTGCTTTCCCTAACGCAACCGGCGCACACGCATCGCTAGTACAGTTACCCGCTGCCCCGAATGAGGTCAATGTACCGACCGGCGCACACGATCGCGTTTGTTACGCGACGCATCTTGAGATATCCCGCCCGATGTTATGTTATGTGTGTTTGGCTAAATGTCTTCTGCGGCGGGTGTTATGTAAGGTAAGTGTGAAAAAAGAATGTGGTAGAGATGAATGGATGGTGAAGATGACATTATAATGAATAGGTATTTAACCCAATGTCCCAGGCACTGCAGCGCCGAGTGGTCTCTTTATCCATCTAGTGTGAGTGAAGGTGCCACCGGATGACGCTGTATACATCATATCATTACGTAGATGCAAAGGCCTTAGTTTTTAGTTTTTTTTATTACTTAACCCTTATTCATTGTTCGCTTCTATCACCCCAAATTCTTAGGCAGACCAATGAAGGCATTAATCTAGTTATTAATAACGATTGAGATGAAATCATGAGTCATTAATCATTTTGAACATAATTTTATAAATCTATAAGAAGGTAATATAGATTGGAAATAATAAAATACCTAATTAATTGACCTAAGATATATCGTGAATATAAGAAACTCAATATCGAGCAAAGGTTAAACCGTCGGTGTAAAACTCATTAAGTGATTTAATTAAATAAAAATTGAGTCTTTGGTTAATTATTATTTGAGCTAGATCGGTAGAGAAGGCTGGCGGCGTGGGTGGGCCGTTAATTATCTCAAAAGAGCAAAAGAAATTATATAATACGAAAATTCAAATATTGTTTACTGTGAACATTTTAGTACGCACGTAGCTACCTATCACAAGCGAAAACGCAGCACCTAAAGAAACAGATTATGGCAAGTCTCTTCTCAAATATTTTGCCTACAGGGGAGCCATTTTTAATACGTAATAAAATTTTCACGCATCTAAATCAGCATTTTTCGACTAGACGAACGAGTGGTCTTTTGTTACCCCACTCTTTTACAGCCTGACCGTTAATAAAGACAGTTCTATTCTCAAAATATCATGGGTAGGTATCTAAAGTATCACGTTATCAGTATTTAGCTACTATGATTGCAAACTATGCTAGCTTCCCAAAAATGGCAATTCTAACTATTTTCCGGGCATGGTTTGTATAATCAACGTATAGACAGTCCGAAGCTGTAATTTCTACTCGGTTTAGGCCTCTCTTGTTCGCGCTACTTGTTTTTCCAGACACAAATACAGTAATTCACATGCCAGAGACAAATTTTTAAGACGTGCAGGAGCTTAACTATGGTTTTACAGTCTTAACTTTTACTGATCGATGTCTTTTTCTTCATTGTTAGAGAGTGCTACCACAAATTCACAAATGTAAAAAGTCATCGCGAGGAAACTCGCGCCTTTAGCCCCGCACGTATTGACTTATTTTTCCTGTGAGTTATGCCGAATAGGCTGCCAGGCCCGCGTTTCATATAACTGACATTAGTACATTACTGCCGCGATCTGTAATGAGTGCGTTTCTGGCGCGCTTTTGATGGCCGACAGAGCGCGGCGTAGCGCAGCTCAAGGCCCTCACAGTGCGGTCAGCATTGCAGCCCTTGATGGACAAGCTGAAATGAAGGCCGAGACCGAAGGTCGAGGCCTTTATAGCGCGGCCAGCAAGGGCTGCAATGATGACCAAACTTGAAGGCCGAGAGCGTAGCTAAGCTAAGCTCGAGGCAATCATAGCGTGGCCAGAAGCGCGCTCATTGCAGACCAAGGCTTGTATAGTGCTTTACTCAAACAATGCGAGTAATTAAAATATTAATTAGAATAGTAATTAACATAGTAATTTAATTAGCTTACCATTTGTCGTAGATTAAGTACTTTTTGTCGATTTTCCATTCCGCAAACTTTTTGTTGGTAAGCTTGCTTGTATTTTTCTTTTGACTTCGGTGGCAATAAAATTCCAATTACTAATTTCGCTTGATTTTGAATGTCCGGCGGTGTTAAACACATTAAATCCGAGGATTCGTCGCTTTGAGAGTTCACTTTTTCAACAAAAACACAGAAAAAAATCACTTCGAACAACGCGCGAAAAGTCGAAAACAATATGGCCGCGCTTTTTTTTTCTGTGCAATGTGTCGACTGCCAGTACCCATACAGCCTAATTCTAAATAAATACTTTTTGCACCTGATGTTTGAGTTCTATTTATGAAACAAAACTCGACATTAATGTTTTTCTGGCCGCAAAACACAAGACATTAATGAAATTCCATACAACTTTTCTGGCGCCTAATCCAAGTAGCCCGCAAGTCCGACTTTGCTCAAAGAAGGTTGTCGAATTAATGTCCACATTACGAGCTTTTTTGAGTAAAAATATTTTATTATGACAATTCGATGTTCATTGATAGGTCGGTTTGTAAACAAACCTTTTTTGTAACCTCATGTCAAATCGACTACGCAATCTATATCGAATTGTCATAATAAACTATGAATTGTATTTATATGAAACAGGCACCAAGGACGTTATCTAGGTGTTGGGCAAGCCTACTCTATCTAAATATTATCCCCGAGTGGTCCCATATATTGTGGAGACATGTGGAGTGAGTGGGGCGGGCCAAGTTTGGTTGAGAGGTCATAAATGCTACTTGTAGGTTTCGTCACGGTTTTGACATATTTATGACATTTTTACTAAGAAGAATAAGTAATACTATTTGTTTTACTTCTCATTAATTTTATTTCTACATAATGCAAGTGTAATCATCAAAACGTTACGTATTAATAGCGGCCATTGTCTAGGCTCTAATTGGGTTCAATTAAAATAAAAACAAAGGCGAAGCTGAGGTTAGCAATCAATAGCCGCACGCTCGCTCAATGTCAGGAGTGGTGTAACCGAGCGATTCACCCCATCACCTCTATTGCTTCATCATCACTCAACAGTAATATGTGCCACGCGATAGATGAGACTTGACTGGGCCTCCAGAGCAGATACCACAAGCGCTTACTGTCACTGTCACTGAAAGTGATAAATTGGATAAACAACCTTACTACTATAGTATTAGGATACATGACAGACGTCCGGCAGACGTCCGGCACAGCTTTTTCGCACTCGCGGTACCTACACTGGACTCTTTCCGCCGCCCCTATGACACCCGGTCCCTTCCCGCGCTCAGACTTCATACCAGAGACCTATATTTTGAGAATTCAACATTATGGTCCGAAAGGTAAATAATCACTACGCATGTCAAACCACGTGGTGTCTTAAGTCTCATCTTTCGTGGCTTATATTCGACATTGATAGGCAGTAGGCAAAGGTTTTTGGCAGGACATTTACACAGTCTACGTCACCCTAAGCCTAAGCCATATACAAGGTGTTACAAAAGTACCTAACTCTTTTTACAGGGTTATAGCACTCGGTGAAAGGGATCACTACCTAAATATATTTTTTGCTCTATGACGTTTCGTTAATTCTTAAATTAATAAAATATGAACGAGGTGACAGGAGAAAAGTATTTTTTAAATATTGTTTTCATTGACTTTCACAATGTTTTAACAACTCAAAGCTATGTAAATGCACCTACTCGCACAAACATATTTTTAAATTTGAGCTTATAACAAAAACAAAAAAGTTATGAAAATTTTTCAATTTTGAAGTTATAAAATAAAAATTGTTTTTTTCAACTTTTTTTTACAGATTTGACATCCTGTTGACCAGTAGGTTACACCCTGTAAAAAGAGTTAGGTACTTTTTAACACCTTGTATAAGCCATGGTGCCAGCATCAGTATCAAGCTCTTGGACGTATATCAAAGAAGCCGCACAAAAGTGGCAGACTTCGAAGTGCGGATAACGTCTTCAAAGTGGAATTGGCAAGACACCTAGCTATTGTTGGCCCAAGTAGCCAGAAAGCATGGTTTCGTCTGGCAGGGGATCGTGAGAAGTGGCGTGTATTAATCAGTAGTGTGTGTTAACGGGCTAATAATGATAATGATGATTATGAGAACCAAAACTGAGAACTGGCAATACTTTGCACAAAATATCAGATGATTAGAAGAAACTTACGGGTTTCTGAAGGCACGTTAAACCGCTGGTCCCGACTGTTGGTGATTAATAACAATCGTTAAGCCATATCAGAGATCCTTTGGGAAGCCTAAACACCAGGGTTGGCCACTACCTCATACGATTAGGTACCATTGCTTTATTTATTCAGTTCATTAATTGAGGAGATACTTTTCAAAAGTTCCACTTGTGACCAAAGCGGTTTTTATATTTTTTTCTCACCGGCAACATTGAAATCTACAAGTACCTGTAACAGAAACTTGCTAAAACGTGTCTATTCCAATGAAAAAACAAATATAAACCGCGATAGTTTTCAAATTTTCTGTAAAAATACTCGTAAGAAAAGTGGAATAATCTACTTTTGAAAAGTACCTCCTCAATTGTTCTCCTTTGTTTAGGCTTTTTTGGTTTGTGATCGTAGGGCTAGTCATTTCTCATTTTAATTGCGCCTGTTATATGTCTCCTTTATTTTTTCTTACATCCTGACCTATCTTTCACTTCTCAGATACAAATAATTTGTACGTGCACACGACAGCACGTCGACGCTTACACGCTAACACTCCACTTTGTTAAGTTAGGGGCGACTTTACAACAAAAGTGTACAGTCTGACGTGTTGTCGTGTGTACGTGCATGCAATGCAGTGCAAAGGTAACGTGTCGTAATGTTTGATTATCGCGAATGTTCAATCCCGGATGATTGACAACTCCTCAGAACCCCTTGATGTACAATGTTACTCTTTATGATATGTTGTAATCAATCGAAGCGAGTAAGTGCCGCGCTTTGCTTGACTAATTTTCGCAATAGATTATCCAGAAACCGGGTCAACAATATTAGCGTTATTGCAGTGGAGATACACTTTCTCTATCTATAAGATATAATTATACTAGTGACTTACTTGCGACTTCACGCACTGAAAGCGGTTGACTGACTTTTGTAAACAGTGATATATTTTGTTAGTAATTTATAATGTAGACAAATGTCAGTAGTGATATTTTATATTAGTAAAGTTGAATCTTCTTCTATCATCTCAAAACTTCACAGTGATCCTAAAAGTTGAGATAAGATAAGACTGTAGTATCTCATAGCCCTTACTGTATTCCTGAAATCATTAATTTTAATCATAATGTTAAATTATAGAAGTTAGGTAAGTGATCAATATAAGTAAATTACAGTTAACATTAAGATTCACCTTTCAGTTACGTTATGCCGTGTGCAGCAATGTGTGACTCACACAGCAGTAGAGATAAGAAAATAAAACGAATTTAGAACTTTCTTGAGGATTGGAAAGCAAACGCGGATATGCTTGGACGAAATTAGGGAAATTTGAGTAGAAGCCCCTGTGGCACTCTAAACACAAAAAGAGACAATAAAAACTGATAAGCTGCTGATTTAAAAAAAAAAGTATTACATCAATTAAACAACAACCGAAAAAGTCAAAATAACCGTAAGCAACGCGTTGATGTCTTTTGTAGGGGCGGAATAACTTCGTTTTTGTTTTCATACGTTCAAGGAAAATTCCTACGTCATAATTTTAGCAGTTTGATTTCTTTGATTGAGGAACTTTGTTAATGTTAATTATAGTTTAATGCTGGTTTTACATATTTCCCAAATGCGACAGATACACGCTGCAAAAGGCTGTTTTGCTACGGCATGCTAGCAAAATTGCATCTGTGCAGCGTGTTTGTGTCGTGAAAATATTTCTTGTGCCAGTCGAGTTGATTCATACAGTAAGTAAAAAAAAGGAGAGTTGTTTGTTTAAACTGCATTATTGCAACAGTGGGTAAATATAAATAATGCAATGATTCCTTAGATATGATAATATTTCCACTCCTTTGATCTTTAAAGTCAAATAATATTGTTATCCCAATGCAATTTAAAAAAATGCATTGAACGACAAATCTAAATTATTATTATTAGTATCTACTCGTAGCTAAATTTTGGCCAGCTTCATTAGCCATGGTTTGGGAGCATCGAGCTGTAAACTTCCGTGTAGCATGTCATGCTATGCCAGCAGTCCCCTCAAGCTAGCCGTGCTGTAGTCCCAACTCTACAATCACGACAGGCTGTACTAGCACATGGTAAAGTTTGCCTTCCCGCTTCCGTATGATCATCAGACCCACAGGCCGTTCCGTCATTGCGCCATTCCACCTGCTGACTACTGACAATTGCACCTATTGACGGATGATGATTACGTGGACATTGTTATACAATGAGGGAAGGGAAGCCTTGACCGTTAGAACCGAGTTAATATATGATGGAATCCCATCAAAAACATCCTGTAAAAAACTAGCCAGGTCTCGATGGAGTTGCTTGTTTATCTCTAAAAAGTAATGAAATCTAGACAAAGTCGTGCCAAGTCTAAGGTTCCTTACTGCGATTTCTTTAGTATTATAGTTAATGTTGTGTGACTTGGCCGTTGTACTATTTCTATTATGATGATCATGAGTGAGTGAGTGAGTGTGTGTCATAAATGCGAAACTTTGCTTTCGCTTAACTTCGGAACTAAATGACCTACAGTCTTGAAATTTTGGATTTTAAGTATGTGATTATAGCTTACTAGATGACGAAAATTTCTGCGTTCTGGTCTTATCCAGAGGTTCTCAAATAGGGGCCTGAAAATGCGGCGAAATGGTTCCAGTAAAGGATGGTACGGCAGTGTTTGCTTCGCGCTCGACCTGGCGGGGGCACTGCCGTGCCCCCAGATTCTTGACAAACATTTTCTTTATGATCTCTCTGCCTACTTTTTTGGTAAGAAAATTCAGAACAACTTCATAGTGATTATTCACGATTATTAAGGAAGATATAGCGCATTTACCTCTCTAAGTAGATAAGCTTTAGATAAGAGAACAAACCACAATAACATTTAAAGCAATTACAATCGTGAGTCACTTTTAAGGATTTAGTAAAAGAAATCGCAAATTGATTCACTAAATATCCTTCCATTTCCTTGACTGATAGTGGTTGAAATCGTTAATATGTGAGACAAAGCCGCGGGTTTCTTCACGATGTTTTTCTTCATAGTCGGGATGGTTTAGGTGCTGGGCGCACCTGTCTAAGCCATCACACAATGTCTCACTGCATTTCTTCACCCATCTAGCGTGAATTAAGGTGCTACAGGACGCTGCAATTGTTTATTTCATTCTTCTTCTTAAAGAGCTGTCTCCTATCGGAGGTCGGCAATCAGTTCGGCTATTTCTCCCCTTGAGGCTGCCAAACGGAACAATGAGCTCGTGGATTGTTGGAAGCAATGGCGTAAGCTTTCAAGCCATGTAACTTGGGTCTCATTACGTAGATGTAAAGGTGGAAATCGTCAATCGATCACAATCACACCACCTTCGAAAGGGATCGGGATTGGAGGTGACATTCGTGATTCATGATTCATTCATCCTACCGACACCTAGCGGCACGAATCTACGCTTGGCACTCATTTGGCACGTCGCTCACGTCCACAATGCAACCTTTTTCCCTAGTAGATGCAGAAAACACTTATTTTGCTAACAAAATCAATATAGCACTGACGTTAAACATTAAACAAACCAACACAAACATGCACTTATTTGCATCTCGTGCACGCTGCGTGGAAGAAATAACAATTAGTATAGAGTTTGTAGGAAAACTCCGAAGAAGCGTTGTATTCTTTGCAGGGAAACAGGAACTTTATTGGCTTGAATTTATTTCCATATAGATACCAGTTGGGATGGCTATTTATTTTGTTTTTTTTTTAAACTGACGCGTGAATATCGCTGATGAACTGACATGAAAGCATATCTTTCCATTGTAATTATTGAATATTAACAAAAATAAAAATAAACTGACTTCAAAT
The DNA here is from genome assembly GCA_949319315.1 of Zelleria hepariella. Lineage (NCBI taxonomy): Eukaryota > Metazoa > Arthropoda > Insecta > Lepidoptera > Yponomeutidae > Zelleria > Zelleria hepariella. The sequence continues at coordinate 8,734,988 of OX439378.1, read as the reverse complement.
CTGAATGATATTGAGTGACCGATTTTGCTATTTTATATCCATATCCTTCAAAATCTAATCGCAATCCCTATCCCTATCCCAAATCGCTTTCAATGACAGTTTATGTCAAATAAATGTAGTCTGAAGATCTTCAGCACCCTTCAAACGTCAAATTGAAGGTTTAAAAGTTAGCGATAGATTTTAAAGTGAGACAATATTTAATTTTAGACTTTAGACCGGGTCTAAGACGGGAGGACAGAGACAGCACAGGCGATACAGTTGAAATTGCATTTTTTGGTGTATCAAATAGACAACTTGGTGTTATTTTAGCAACATAAAAATGACACGCGTAAGGAAGAATGAACGCTGTTTCCGTCCCCAAGAGAGGAAATAAAGATGCAACGGAGATACCATTGTTTGCCGGCTCAGAAGCGTTTCTCAATGAGGCTTGACGTACCTAGATTGTCAATGAGAGGAAGATTTACTATCAATGGGTCGTTTTCAGCACAAATTCACAAGACATTTCATAGATGGCGCCTACAGGCGTGGTCATAGAAGAACCGAAATACCGCTGTCAAATAGACAACTTGGTCTTATTTTAGCAACATAAAAATGACACGCGTAAGGAAGAATGAACGCTGTTTCCGTCCTCACGAGAGGAAATAAAGATGCGACGGGGATACCATTGTTTGCCGGCTCAGAAGCGTTTCTTAATGAGGCTTGACGTACCTAGATTGTCAATGAGATGAGAGGAAGATTAACAATTAATGGGTTGTTTTCAGCACAAATTCACAAAGCATTTCATAGATTAATCTGTGCTAAGCGTGACAGCCGTGTTCCGGTTCTTCTATTGCCGCCCACGCCTGTAAACACCATCTATGAACTGCTTTGAATTTGTTCTTTGAAAACGGCTCATTGCACCCCAAGTACTGAAGAAACTAATATGGCCAACATAATGACAATGTTGCCAATGGGCTGACATTTGAGCGAAGCAGGCAGACATTCAGTATTTATATATGCCAAAAATGTGTGCTTTGTTAGTGCCTAATAGTGTCCAAAGTGTGAACAGTGCCCTGCTATTTTTGGTTTTTGATGGTGGCCTAGATAATGCTCGATGGGTCGATGATAATGTGACGACAGCAGAAGGAAAATGGACGAGATTAAATCACAATCGCTAACAGAACGAATGAGCCAAAACGCCATACAAATTGAATGACAATGAGCGATTGATTTCGCTATTTTCTTCAGTCAATATCCTTTAAAATCGACTCGCAATCCCTATCCTTAGCCCAATCGCTTTCAAAGACAGTTTGTGTCAAATAAATGTAGTGTGAAGTTTGTCAGCACCTTTCAAACGATAAATTGAAAGGGATCGCCATAGATTCAAAAGTTAGACAAGTAAGCCCCTAGAACCAAGTAACAATTTCTTTCAATTATTTAATGTAGTGTGAAGTTTGTCAGCACCTTTCAAACGATAAATTGAAAGGGATCGCCATAGATTCAAAAGTTAGACAATTAAGCCCCTAGAACCAAGTAACAATTTCTTTCCATATTATCTTGTCAGGGTCTCTCTGAATACCAGCTCTCCTAAAATAAAAGTAAACAGCCTACGCATTCCCTGGTTATGGAAAATCCCCAGCCTAGATCCACATTTCTGATGCCCCTGTGGGTTTTGCCCAGGTACTCCAACAGGACAGATGGCAGAAAAACCCAAGCTAAACGTGTTTTGTGGCATTCGTTAATTAGCCAGGTAAGCCGACCATCGAAACGAGACCAAAATAGCAACAGAAATACAAAAAATCTCTATTCTATTTTTAGTGATTAAGTTGTGTGGGTGTTTTAATTACCTATTCAGAAAAAAATATATGACATTGGATACGTCCAGCAGGCCTAGCATGGCCGTCATATCTGCATAAAATAGATATTATATCTGTTATCCAATCTTTTGAACTACATAGAACGACGAAGAGCTGTATGAGAATCTAACCCTAGATACGGCCGTTCATACTAAGCTAGCAGATTTCATAAGATAGGCTAAGTGAGGAGACCTTTTCGACAATTTATCAAAATACCTATTCGTTGGATGTGATTCTCTAACATTTTAACCGTTAAACCGTTAACTGCTGCACAAACAGCTACACTGTGGCCTGTAAATGGGATGCTACAGATCTCTTGATCTAGTTTAGGCTCCAGTGTTTCCACAAATTTTGTCTCATCTACGAGATTGTTAATGTTACCCTACTTTTAAGAAATTTGTGGCGAGAAAAATAAATTTATCTTTATAAAGGAAGATTAGAAAAAAAAAAGTATAATTATTTGAAACGGAATTCATAAGTCCCCTTCATGCCCCAACATTTCTACAGGCATAAAATCATTAAAATGTTCTAGAGAGAGTCATCGACCATTGCTCCATATGGCCACAAATCTGGTGAGATATGTTTGGACTAAATGGTTTGCAGCCTGAGTTCACCATAGTGATTGAATTCGCTGTTATTGTTCAAGAGTTCACTCTAGTGCCAATATGGAGGACAATTATAAGGCTTCGCTTGCGAAAACTGCCGTCCGATTTGATTAATAAGTAACGAACAAGGTATAGGCAGTTTGGTGAACCATGTGTCAATGTTCTCTTGACGCAATCCTATCATATCCTACTCCTACTTATGCAGGGTGTTGTTTTGTTCAGTTACACGCGACTCAGGGACGATAGTTTTAGTAACACTTGAAACTAAAAATGATTTTTATTTTTTTATAATTTTTTTTATTTACAAATTACTTTGTTAAATTTGTTCTATAATAACCGCGACGTGCGGACACCCCATCGTGTAAATGGGCTATTCTCAATTTAGGCGTTTTGAGGTGGTTGAACCTCAATCTTGAAAATAATAGCTTTATTTGATAGAGGACTGTTACAGCTCAATATTTATATATACGGTCAAGCTTAAAAGCTACCAGGAAGCTGAAAAAACCACTGAAAAAATAAACACCCATGTCTGTGAGTGTGTGTGAAAAGTACTAGAAAAATAATGATTATTTACACCCACGTCTGCGACAATCAGTCCATGTCCGTGATTTTATGAAAATTATTCAAGACAATTTCCTCCCCTATGTAAAAAAAAAAGTTAATTAAATAATTAAAACACGGTACATGCCCTTAATTCACAAACGTGGGAAAAAAAACATGTCTGTGAAATTTTTTTTTAGCCACGTCTGTGTAATTTTGCAGCCATGCTGACAAAAAATAACCTTAAAATCACGCTATGAATGTGATATCGAACCTACAGCATATTGAGACCATTTAGCAAGAAATATCAGAAAATCTATAGAAAAACATTGCCCACAAACTTGGCATATTACCCATGTGTATGAAGTGATATGCTTTACAGTTTTCGCAAAAAAATAATTTAAATTCCATAACTTTGTTTTGCAGCCGTCTCCACTCTTGCGCCGCGAACTATGCAAATGCCCGATCATTTTTTTTATGCCACAGTGTTGCCACTTCACAAAACATTATGTCATTCAGAGATATGAATGAAAATATAAAACACCAAGACCTCTATTAAATCATTGTGTAAAGTCGTATTTTTCAGTAACTTGGTAATTATCGCTTGAGAACTAATGAACTATCGGGTAGTTATTTTATATTTAGTATATGTAAAATATTTTTTTAATAAAAAAAATTACAATACTAAAAAATTGGTTTTTCACACACACGTTTTGTGAAATTTTGACACTTTGATATTTTTTATTTTTTATAATATAATAAGTAAAGCTGCAATTAATGCTTGCTGTGATTTAATATAAAAAAATAAATTCGACAAAAAATCTACGAAATGATATCTCTAAAGCAAACTTAAAAATCAAGTTGTCACGCTTTTTTTTTGTAATTGAGAAAGGCCCAAATAATCCCCCCTGAGTAAGTTGTCACTTTACAAAACAACACCTTGTATTGTAAATTCTAAATTATAAATTCTAAATTCGTACATAAAAGGATTTATGTGGTTTATAAAGTTTGTGAGTGAGTGTGTGTGTTTGTTACGCAGAAACGGCTGGACGAATTTGTATAAAATTTGGAATAGATATAGCTTAGAAATCGGAATAACACATGTAATCACGCTATTTACCTTAGGGGTAAGGTAAACCACATAAATCCTTTTATGTACGTAGTCCACGTGGACGAAGGCAAAAGCTAGTTGCTGACTTTTTGTATGGAAGTTAAAGAGACACTGCATTTGGCACAAACAATTTGAAGAAAGTCACTATAAGTGTTTAGTGGTTTTAAATTCGAAAGTATTCAACAGAAAACTACAAAAAAAACTCAACGTGTATCAAGAAGTGATATTTTAAAATAAAAGTTTAATATTAAATGGTTCAGAGTCATCAGTGTAACAAAATACATACCTACTACAAAAAATTCTGCGTGTATTTTCAACGAACTAACATAATTATTTATTTCTATAACTCAACATTTCCAGTTAGATTTCAACGTCAATGGCCATCTTCAACCACACTGACTATACTTTACTAATCTTCATGTACACAAGACAGCACGTAGTCGCTTCCATGCGTGCACTCTGTTCACTTACGTTACGGGCGACTTTGGAACGAAAGTGTAAGCGTCTCCGTGTTGTCTTGGTACATCGCTATTCCACCCGCCACCAGTGAAATTAACCTTGCGGTGAGGTACGCAGGTCACGTCGACAACTGTAACGCCGGACGGGCGAACCTTGACAGGTGGTTGTACGCAAGAACCTTTAAGCGGTGGTTTGTATGCTGGAAGTGAAAGGATGGGTGCTTGCTTATTAAGTGATAGGTCTAAAGTGCTTGTGACATGCTTGGGCAGTTCTTAGCACTAGGTAGGTAATCGTATTAGGAGGTGTAGTGGCCACCTCTGCGTCAGAGTTTTTAGGCCGCCCAAAGGGCCTCGGACATGGACAAACTGTTTAACGTGTCATATGTCATCCGAAGCACGGAAGCGCTCCGATATTTTTGCCACTAGCGGTCACACATCCATGGACTGACCGCGCCCGAAATCGAAACACGAAACTGGCTGTTTAAAATAGCTCTCACCTAATTCTAATGTGAACATTTTCGATTTGTTTAGTGTATTTGATACAGGAATCGATTTTGTGAATAATTTATCTTTGCACAGCGCCTTAAGAATGGCTAGTCCAACTAGGCTCTTAGCACTAAGGTGGCGCGAGCAAATCGTTGTATTCTGATAGATGGCTAAATTGGTACCGTCGGTGACACGCTCGGATACCTTGTTTACCCGACTACCCAAAAGAAGGGTTATGTATTTTTAACCGACTTAAAAAAGGATAAGGTATAAGTACTCATTCGATTCGTATGTTTTTTATTATTTTTTATGTGTGTTACCTCAGAACTTTTTTCTACGTGAACCAATTTTCATGATTATTTGTTTGTTTATACTTTCCATTGTGGTCCCAAAAAAATTGGTGAAGATCTGATAAAGAACTTCGGAGATGGAGAACGGAACTCCTCAACGGACAGCAGCAAATTACTCGGAATCAGGGAGAAATTTACCGTGTGTGTATGGAGAAAATACTACTGTTTCGGGCGTGGTCAGAATATGGATGGGTGACCGCTAATGCCAATAATATGAGCGCTTCCGTGCTTTAGAAGGCACGTACACAGGTTGGTCCCGGTCTTTTTAAGCCAAAAGCTCTGACACCAGGTTCGGCCAGTAAGTAAGTAAGTAACTCTTTATTGTACAAAAGAAATCATTTTGCATGTTAGTTCAAGAGTTGTAGAATAAAAGTACAAATGGCGGTCTTATCGCTAAAAGCGATTTCTTCCAGACAACCTTTGAATGGACAGGACTGAGAGCGAAAACACAGTAGCAGCAGATGCACAATAAAAAAAATATATGATAGGATAAAAAAGTACCTCACGCGATTACCGACCTACAATTAGTTAGGATTACCTACATCAAAATGGAGAACATTGTTCTCATCATTGAATCACCATTACAAAACATCACTTGGGTGGCGACTGCGAGCGGAGTTTATGACTTGTGACCATATGAATAATTCAGGTATTCTATGGAAGAAAAAAACGTTAAGATATCCGGGACAATATGGCAGAAGGAGACTAGGCTTTTTATAATTCAATCTACGGTTTCTTAGGGTATCTCTATAGATATTTCTGTATAGGTATCTCTATATAATAAGTAAAAAAGTAAGATGTAGCCTGTACAATTGTACATGTCCCACTAGCACATCTCATATAATATCCTGAGAAAATGTTTGTTATACTTTATTGCACAAAAAAAAAACTAAAAAGATGTAAATACTGGTATTTACATCTTTTTAGTTTTTTTTTAGATGTCAGACAAGGGCGGACTTATTGTTTGTTACACTTTATTGCACAAAAAAAACGAAAAAGATGTAAATACCAGAGATGTCAGACAAGGGCTGACTTATTGCTTGTTACACTTTATTGCACAAAAAAAAAAACTCAAAAGATGTAAATACCAGAGATGTCAGACAAGGGCTGACTTATTGTTTGTTACACTTTATTGCACAAAAAAAAACTAAAAAGATGTAAATACCAGAGATGTCAGACAAGGGCGGACTTATTTCTATAGAAATTTCTTCCAGCCAGCCCAGATTATGTTGAAAGTTAAATTGAGAGCGGGAAACGGCAAATAATAAAGCACCTGCAAACAGATCACAAAAATTACTTAGTTTGTAGATTAAGGTGGGACGATAGCAACGTGGCGGGAAATTCATAATTTTCACAGTTTTTTACATTTTGTAGCTAAACTGAGCTATTTTTGTTCAGCGATTTTTCGTTCGCGGCCATAACATAGTATTCTTTTCATTGTTGCAAACAACAAAACAACAATAATTCAGCCGATTATGTGTTCTGGTCTACGAAGCAGTGGCACTGCCCAAAAAACTTGTTGATGACCAGAACTGTGAAAATTTTGAATTTTCCATCACGTATGAAGATTGAATGAATTACATTTTCTCTAAAGAAAGACGCATTCTCCTCCGAGAGACATATTTGCAAATCTTTGTGTTATTGGTGTAAAGTTTTGTGATTATTGGGATGATGGTGTCAAATTGGAGAACTTCACTATGACGACTACTTCTTTTGTATTAAGTGTGTGTGTGTGTTCTGTTTTGACATTTCTGTAACTTTTGACGACTACTAGAAGGCTAAAAGACAGATAAAAGCGTAGACAAAATCCCAGCATGTTTACTATGGTAGTGCCTGAGATACGTTAATTAAAAAAAAATATAACTCAAATCTTCCTTCATATTCATTTGCATGTAAGCTACCTTTGCAACTAGTTCAGCATCAATATTAGTTTTTTCTTGTCCGAGACGAGACATAATAATAATTCCACCCAAATATTACTATAATTAACCTAAAATTATTCTAAAGGTAGTGCTTCACAGCAAGGTCATCTAACAAAGCTGCATTTAGATGACCAGTTTGGCTTGTGAACTTTTATTGTTGGCTGTTTTAGCTTTATTTGAAAACTAGTTGTGCCCGCGACTTCGTATGCGTTTTTACACATTTGACATTTAATTTAAATTCGACTGTGGAGGAAAACTCAAAAGGAAGGTTTTTTTTAACTCCCGACCAAATAAGAGGGGTGTTATAAGTTTGACAGCTTTGTGAGTGTGTCTGTATAAGTGTTTATGAGGGTGTGTCTGTCTGTGGCATCGTAGCTCTTAAATGGGTGAACAATTTGGAAGGTTTAGGTCTTTTTTTTATTTGAAAGCAGGTTTTCTAGCGAATGTACTTAGTTATGTTTTGTCAAAATTGGTTCAGCTATTTATTGAATATGCTATGCTTATTCGGAGCTAAAATGTCGGGGGTATTTTAATAGTTATTATTTCTTAACTTGCGGTAGCAGGGCTCAAAAGGAAGCAATAGTATGTATTCTAAACATTGGCACTTCAAGCTTAAGTAACATAATCTGATACCTACGCTTGCGCAAGCAAGAGGTACCCGGTTCGATTCCCAGTGCGGGAATGTATCTATGACTTTGTTTAATTTCAAAGTTACGTATATTTGTGAATTTGTAGTAGCAATACCACTCGCTAACGGTGAAGGAAAACATCGTGAGGAAACCCGCGGCTCAGTTGGCTCCACACGTATTGACCTGTCTTTCCTGTGGGCTAGGTCGACTAAGCTGTCAGGATGTTATAGGTGCTGGGCAAGCCTACTCCATCTAAAACAATGTCCCAGGCACTGCAGCGCCGAGTGGTCTCTTCACCCATCTAGTGTGAGTGAAGGTGCCACTGGACGCTGTATAAATCATCTCATTACGTAGATGCAAAGGCCTTAGTAGTCTACGCTTGCGCAATATGACTTCTGTGCGTTACACGTCCATTGCGTGAAAAAATATTTTTCAAAATTATAACATAAAAAACCAAAATCATTTCCATTTATCGAAAAAGTACTTTGTTTTGGTGTCTAGTGGCTTTCGGGTCTGTTGGCGGTCTTTTAACACCCTGTATAGTCCTCATCATAACGATCATTTTTGCCCAAGGAACTATGCCTAGGAAATCAACGGTTTCCGAGATAATGAGATTCCAAGTCGGATTTTTTTTTCCGGAAATTCAATTTTTTTTTCGGAAATGTGTTCAGTATTACGTTATTAACATATCTTCTTAAGAAGCTATATCAAAATTATGAATATTTCTTACAAAAAACGAAGTTAAAATTGCAACCCGCAATGTATTCTGAACATCGTATAGCCTAGATTGTTCCCAGAACCAGGACTTATCACGGTCCTAAATTTGAATGAAAACTATTCAGCGGTATTCGCGTGATGAGGTAACACACAGACAGACAGACAGACAGACAGACAGACAGACAGACAGACAGACAGACAGACATAGACCGATTTTTTTGCATTTTTGTATTCAGTATAGTTTACTTAGTAACCCCTGCTAGTTTTTTTCTAAAAATATTCAATGTACAGAATTGACTTCGCTAGAGTTTTATTATAAGTATAGATTTAAATTTAATTGCAGGTAGTGATTGGAATTGTTATTTGCAAACTGGTTCACCTTTTCATGCGCTTACCTAGCTTAGCTAAACAAAAAAAAACTGTGGTGCATGATACCATCGATACTTTAGGTATAAGGTCTGTCCCTCTACCCTTGACGCAATTTTTTCAATATGGCGCAATTTACGAAATTCAATATTTCACTAATTAAGACGCATTTTATATTTTTTTACGTTTAAATAAACATTACGAAGTAGATATATAAAATCAATGCGAATTCAAAGATAAATTAATTTAAAAACTGTCAATATGAACGCAATAGCGTCGAGGGTAACAGGGGTTAGAGAGGGGTTACCAGAGGGCTGGTATGAATTCTAATGAAACATGCTTCGACCCACAGATTAAAAAACACTAAAGCTGATCTGATCTAAATTTTGTGACGTGGCGGATTTTACACATATTTTTTAATTTTGTAGCTCTACTGAGCAATTTTTGCTTCACGGCAATGAAATAGTAGATATCTATTTATTGTTTTCATTTGTCTAGATTGAGTTTATGAAATTATTAGAATAATGAAAATAATACAATTTTATTGCCGTGAAACAAAAATCGCTGAACAAAGATTTTGTGCTTATCATTTAGCTCCGTTAAAATTTAAAAACCCGGGAAAATTTGGGCTTTTCCAATAAAAGCTCCACACAAGGCGTTATTGCGTTTGCGTTATTTCGTTTGCATTATTGCGATATCTGTTTTCAGTACCATTTTGTATTAGGATGGCCATGGAGTTACTGCAACACAGGCTAGTGGTAAAATTTTGTGAATGATAAATCATTTAAAACGTTTTTTGTACTACTACCTATGTAAAATTTCAGAGAAATTAATTATTCTTTATTCTTTACAAACTGCTGCGGTAATATCGCCGCAACGTTCCTAATACAAAATGTACTGATAACAGATATCGCAATAACGCATGCGGTATTACCGACCGATGAAACGCTCCTGTGTGGGGGGCGCCTTTCAAGTCCTCATATAAGACTGCCGAGACAAAAGGCCGCGGAGTTCGACAGTATGTAAGTAAACTATCAATTATCAATTATTCCTGTCTCAATCACGAGGAACAAAATACCAAGTAATCTTAGCAAGCGAAGCAAACAACAAAAGGTTCCCATTATTATAAAATTGCTTACAGTCAATTGTAACACGAGAAGATAATCTAACTAGAACTACTCGTACAACCACCGCAATAGACGGTTGCATATTTGCGTAAATCATTCGCAATAAAAATTTAGGCTCGAATAACGGTGTCATACGTTCTTTGTGCCGTTCCTCAATCACTAGTGTTTTAGGTAAGTTCTATTTACTATCGTAAGGAAACCTGCGGCAACGATACCTTCAGCGCAAAATGTGCCACCAAAACTAGGAAAGTAGATACCTATTTCTTAGCTGATAATACCAGCTAAGAGATTAGGTACTCGATGATTTTTTGGCTTCCGTTTTCGTGCAATTTGCAAGTGCTAAACAAGAGTGGTTTCGAGTCAGGTCTGCCTTTTCATGTACGTGTAAATAGGACATTGACATCTCCTGCGTATGCAATCTCAAACAAATCAAGGGTCAATGTCGTGGCTGGTCTTTGCTAGCAGTAAATGCAATTGACGGCCAGTTACTCAGGCCTAGGTGAGTTGATTAAAATAATAAGGATCAGGTAGGTACTTACAATACGTGCGGAATCAAGTAAGACTGCAGATGTGGTAATATCTAGCTTGATACACGGCAGTGTGTCAAGCCAAGTCCTTTTAAAGAAAAGTTCTCCGTGTGGTATCTATAGGGTGCACTCTAAGTCGATAGCGGAACTTTAAGTAGGTTGTCTACTGATCAATACAAACGACTTGTACCTACTAGGTGGCGAAAAAAATGGAGCGAAAATAATATCAGCTATTCCATACAAAAGGTCGACTCAGAGAGTCAGGACTGCGCCAAATGTATGAAACAGCAGATTTTTTCTGCTCCAATTTTTTCGCCACCTACTTCTCCTAGTACAAGGTGATTGTAGTAGACAGCCGACTTCCGCTATCGACTTAGGGTGCACCCTGTAGTATAGGTAATAAAAGGTTTTTTTTTACTTGTTACCCTCAGCAATTTTTTTTAGGCGATCCATTAGAAAATAATTTACATTTTGGGACCTCTTTTCAAATTCTACGCGGCCAGAACTTAAATGAAGCTGGCAAAAAAAAAACATGCTTTCTTATTCGTTTCCTCTGAGTCACGCAAAGATATGATAAATGAATAGTCAATTTGCACATCTGCCACATTGTGACAAATCGGTGCAGCTAAGGTGGTTTCGTATAAAATAAGCCTGACCTGATCTACTTTAAGCTCTCGTTTTGGTTATTCAAGAGATTCGGCTGCGTTCTTATTATAAAATACCTACATAACTTTCATTATCGATCTGCGGTACAATATTCCATAATACTTTTAGATTACATAGTACCTCCATAGTAATAAAAAAACTAAGATTATGTATGAAATTCGTTAAAAAATGTTGTTGGCTAATAAGTTTGGTTAGTTTTTTTGTTGTATGGAAATTAGAAAACAAATTGTTTCCTTACATTCTAATCTTACCTAAGTCATGACCCGATCGTTCGCCTAAGCCTGAAACAAATGTAACAAAAAACCCAGACAAATATATTTACTCACCACTTAAAAAAAACGTTTCACCTCCTTTTACTTTCGCACCAAAAGTTCACTTGCACTTCCAATATTCAAAAAACAAACTGCGACAAATATTAAAAAAAAACCTCAAAGCTCCAAGTGTCAAGAAGAAAAATTAAAACTGGCCGGAAAAGAGAACCACGGGAGTTATAATATGTCAATTTCGAAAATGGAACTTCAACTTTTTTAACAAGTCAGAGCGTCGTCCGCGTCTCACGATCGATTCGAAACTGCCGCGTTTGACCGCATTCGCTCTCTCTTGGCTATCTGCGGAGACCTAGGAGCCTTGAGAGCTGACACGCGATGATTAGACTCGAAGAAGAAAATCCTAAAAGTTCTTAGCTATGTCGACTATCTTTACCGCATTTTTTTAAAGTTATAGTTTCACAGTCTTTAAAATATAACAATGTTTTTTTAAGCCGGGAAAAACATTGTAGTAGATATACTTAGTAGTAGATATATAGTACCTAATATTGATTTAATTTAAATCGTGACTTTTTTACCGTTGACTTTCAGTGTATAATAATTTATTTACCGAATACTGAATACCTGTTGCCGTTAACAATATGGAGCGAAAACGAGCAAAAAAATCAAGTTTGTTGTATGGGAACCCCTTAAATATTTATTTTACTCCGTTTTTTGTATTTCTTGTTATAGCGGCAATAGAAATACATCATCTGTGAAAATTTCAACTGTCTAACTATCACGGTTCATGAGATAAAGCCTGGTAAGAGACGGACAGTGGAGCCTTAGTAATAGGGTCCCGTTTGGCACCCTTCGGGTACGGAACCCTAAAAGTGACGACACAGTTTGTTTAATTTTTTCGCGTTTTTTTATAAAATGGAATCTGGCATTTACCAGTTGTGATAGGGACTCGACATTATATTAAAAAAGTCGTGTCTAAGCGATACTCAGCTCTTCGGGACAGCACGTCGAAGTGTGAGGAACCTTTCTCTGATATTTCGTACAAATTAAGTGCAAGTTTAGTTACTAAACGTTTTGAATTTCATACTGTACATGTACACACGACAGCACGTCGACCCTTACACGCTAACACTCTACTCGGTTACTTTACGGGCGACTTTACAACAAAAGTGTACACTTTGACTTGTTTTCGTGTGCACAATAGTAGGGTTCATAGTATGTAAGTTTCAGATCGTGGTTAGGCCCGGTTTCTGAGTTGAGAATTTTACTAAGCACATACTTACGTATCGCTATGTCACGCTCTTTTCTGCAGAGACAGGACGATACTTCCCCCCATTTGCTTAGCAAAATTCTCAACTCAGAAACCGGGCCTATAATAATAATTGCTTACTTTAGTTATTTAATAATTTGTAGTTATATTTTATTTGTGCATTAAAATTTTTGTACATGTGTGTTGTTGCTCAAAAACATTCAACTTTGGGGCAACCGGCTTGTATTTGCATTGCACTATAAACTTTACTTTAGTGCCCAGTAACTATTTAAGTACATACTTATTTGCATAGCACTCGACCTTTTTGCTATAATTAGATTGTTTTTCGGAAATGTGTATGGCTTTGTAAAATTAATTTGAACGTCACAGTGCTGTCATTGTTTTTAGTCATGAGTGTTTCATAAAACTACAAATTAAATAATTGAACTAGCGAGCGAAGTTCTCCGAGTCTACTGGAACAATCCGGCGTTTGTATGTTTGTATGTATGTGTGCAGGATTAGGACTGAAAAACGGGGTTTTTCGGGAAAGATGGTGTTTTAATATCGAGACTTGGAGGCGAACTGACAGAACCAAAATACAACAAGATATAAGTAATAAATAACAATAATTTTGAATATAAAAATAATTCCAAAAAGGGTTAATGTATGTATGTATGTATGAATGTTCGTTCGACGATAACTTGAGTAAAGGTCGGATCGTTAGGAAATTTGCTAGGCGGGTAAATGAAATTAAAAGAATTTTTAAGTTCGAACATGAGCCAAATCGGTCTAGGGGTTGCCGAGATATAGGGTTGTTAAGTTTATGTGGGGTCGCGAGTTCACAGTTCGGGGCGAACCACTAGTTGAACGAGCGAGCGAAGCGAGCGAAGTTCTCCGAGTCTACTGGAACAATCCGGCGTTTGTATGTATGTATGTATGTATGTATGTATGTATGTATGAATGTTCGTTCGACGATATCTTGAGTAAATTTGGTCGAACCGTTATGAAATTTGGTAGGCGGGTAAATGAAATTAAAAGAATTTTTAAGTTCAAACATGAGCCAAATCGGTCGAGGGGTTACCGAGATATGAGGTTCTTAAGTTTATATGGGGTCGCGAGTTCACAGTTCGGGGCGAACCACTAGTAATAATTAAACGAGCGAGCGAAGCGAGCGAAGTTCTCCGAGTCTACTGGAACAATCCGGCGTTTGTATGTATGTATGTATGAATGTTCGTTCGACGATAACTTGAGTAAATTTAGTCGGATCGTCAAGAAATTTGGCAGGCAGGTAAATGAGGCCAAGAGAATTTTTAAGTTCCAACATGAGCCAAATCGGTTTAGGGGTTGCTGAGATATGGGGTCGCGACTCGAGTTCATAGTTCGGGGCGAACCACTAGTAATCTATGTACATTGCGTAGCCGCTAACCAGCCGTATAATAAAGGCTACTCGATAGCTATTAGCTAAAGTTCATCCCATCTCATCCCACTTCCCACTATTCTACCACCCAGACATTCCACTAATTCCATTCTCCCACTGATAATCGGAACCACTGATATTAAGGCTTTAATAAGGGCTAACTAGCGCCATGTTTGTATGTTTGATAGTTACTAATAGCAATTTTTAGAACCTACAACCTGCAATCTAGGAACAACCACCTAGGCTACAATTTCGTTTATGCCAAAAACGTTTCTGCAAAAAGTTAAATTGTAGCCTAGATTCCTGGGTCTCGGCTCTGGGCTGATGGTTCTAAAAATTTGTTGGCAGGTAGCGGAATGAGAAGTCTTGATTGAATCTATTACGCTAGTTTTATTTTTGAAGAAAATGGTACACGCACATAGAGCAATGGCTGACACACACACAGAGACAAATATTCAGTGTTGCAACCTAAAACAAAACATTGCCATATCTCGACACCCTCCCTCAATGTTAATCATCTACTTATACAAATCAAAGCAACACTTGAAATAAACACAAAAATATACCTACTGAAATTACACATTAAAACCCAACATTTTTCTAAACTTTTCAAATTTTACTCTACCTAACGGTTTCGTAAAAATATCTGCTTCCTGATCATTTGTACTAACATACTCGATACAAATCTTCTTTTCATAAACTTTTTCTCGTACAAAAAATATTCTAATATCCACATGTTTCAATTTATGGTGGAATTGAGGATTTTTACACAACCCTATTACAGACATATTATCTTCATACAAAGTAACAACAGTATCTAAATCAGAAAAAAACTTATATAGGCCCTGTAACCAGCAAGCCTCACTAGTAGCCAAACTTAGCGCTACAAATTCAGCCTCGGTTGATGACAAAGCAACGGTTAATTGTTTTCTTGCAACCCATGACACACTGCAACCAAATAATTTAAACACAAAACCACCCGTTGACTTTCTATCTGCCTTGTCTCCAGCCCAGTCTGAATCAACAAAACCAGTAATAATATTAGAACTCTTTGATTTTCTAAATATTAAACACAAATTCAAAGTGCCTTTAATGTAACGTAGCACACGCTTTAGAGCGACCCATAAATCCTCACTTGCACATGACTGGTATCTACTTAAGATATTTATAGCTAAGCAAATATCAGGCCTTGAACACAACATAGCATACATAAGAGAACCAATTACTCTACGACATCTAGTCTCTATCTCTTGACTCTCTGATTTTTCTCTCTTAAGTACACTGTGATCAAAATTATCTTCCATAGGAGTCAAACACGGTTTACATTCTGACATATTACAATTTTTCAAGACATTTTTCAAGTAATTCTTTGATCCATTTTAATAGTTCCCTCCCTTGAACTCTGACTTACATGAATCCCTAGGTAATTACAAATCAACCCCAAATCTTTCATTTTAAAATTAGTGCTCAAAAGTTGTTTTACATTTTCAAGTTCACTTGCCTCACTTGAAGACAACAACAAGTCATCGACATACAGCATAAGGTAAGTTTTACAATCATCTTTATTTCTTGAATATAGACAATACTCATAGTCACATCTCACAAAGCCTAACTTACACATAACATCATTAAACTTTTTATTCCAATTCTTGGGGGAATCTTTTAGCCCGTACAGAGCTTTCTTTAATTTACAAACAGAATTTTCTCTAGATTCACATCCCTGAGGTACAGAAATATAGACATCTCCCTCTATCTCACCATACAAAAAAGCACTACAAACGTCTAACTGATGCACTAACACACGTAAATGACACATCTTGTTGAAAACCTCTAGCTACTAACCTAGCCTTATAGGATGCAACTTCACCTTTTTCATCCTTTTTCATACGAAACACCCACTTGGTGTCAATGATCTTGTAGTCATTCCTTTTTCTAACGTATTCCCACGTACAATTCTCCTTCAGTGCTTGTAGTTCTCTCTGAATGGCTATCCTCCACTGAGGTGCATCAATGCATGTTACAGCTTCATTATAAGACTGCGGTTCTTCATCTATCACGCTTATCAAGCCAGTCTCATAACCATCTAGCCACCTAGGCTTTTTAATGTTTTCTCTCGGACGGAGACGGTAACCACTTCCTAGGCTACGGTCGGCGTCGTCTGTAGGTTGCACTTCAACCTCAGAGCTTACACTATCTTCATTCACTACAGAACAATAGCTATCTTCGCTTAATTTAGAGCTCTCATCAGCTTCTCTCGCTTCTATCACGTTCTCCAACTCCTCTGGAGACTCTACAGATAACTCTTCTCCATTATATTCTGTATCTTTATCTTCAACTTCTAATGATTCACTTTTTCTTTTAGTTTCAGATTCCATCGGCTGTGGCGGCAAGAAGACTACATCGCGGTGAACTTCCACTTTCCTGCTCTTCGGGATGAACACTCTATATCCCTTCACATCAACATCATATCCCACAAATACTCCAATCTTGTTCTTTGGATCAAGCTTTAACCTCTTCTCTTTAGGTATTAGCACAGAAACTCGTGAACCAAACACTCGGAACTCTTCGGCAGACGTCTCTTTCTCATAGAAAGCCTCATAAGGTGTTTTATCTTTCACAGGGCTCGGGCCAGATCTATTCAACGTGTACGCAGCTGTATTAACAGCCTCTGCCCAGTAGTACTTTGGCATATCTGTCATCATGGAGCGAGCGGCCTCAACCAGGGTTCTCATCTCTCTTTCTGCTCGTCCGTTTTGTTGGGGCGTATATACGACACTTCGCTGGTGAACAATGCCGCATGAACTCAAGAACGTTCCCAACTCTCTATTGACGAATTCCAGGCCGTTGTCACTTCTTAAACACTTGATCTTTAGTCCTGTTTGTCTTTCTGAGTACGAAACGAAGCTTTTTATCGCCGACGTGACTTCACTTTTGTGTTTCAGGAAGAAAACAGTGCGTAAACCTGAGTAGTCGTCTTTCAGTAGCAGAAAGTATCTCGCACCGCCAATCGACACGTTCTCAAATGGACCACAAACATCAGCGTGTATTAGTTCGAGCTTTTCCTTTGCCCGCGACAAACTCAGTGGAAATGGCAAGCGCGATTGTTTACCCACCAAACAATCCTCGCATACGTTGAGATCATCAACGTAGTTCACATTTTTGCTGTCTAGGAATTGCTTTATGTATATCTTGTTCTGATGACAAAGCCTCCGATGCCAAACACTCATAGTTTCCGTTTTCTTTGATAGACAACACAAGCCATTTTCGTTCAACGTAAACAACATACGATACAATTTGTTTACGCGTTTTGCCACTGCACGAATTTCACCTCTGTCATTCACAAAAACGCATTGTTCTTTGTTCGACACTAAACATAAGCCTCTGTCCAACACAGTGCCTACTGAAAATAAATTGAACTTTAGTTCAGGCACATATAAGACTTTACTCAGCACAGTTTTAATGAATTTTTTACCATTCCATGCAAACAGTTCTACAGTTCCATGACCCATCACATCAAGAGCTTTTCCATTGCCGACAGTCACTTTACTAGAGCTCTTCTAGAGCTCTAAAACTTGAACGACCGTTTCTCTCCACACATATGATCGCTAGCTCCAGTATCCATAAACCAGAACTTCTTACATTCTTCACTGATTGTACACATAAAAGCGTTGACGTCAGGAGCAGTTTTATTCTTCAGCTTCAGCGCTTTACAATCAGCCAACAAGTGCCCTTTCTTTTTACAATAGTGGCACGCTCTGGATTCTCTACTGCCTCTCTTATTCGCAGCACAGTTTCTCGAAATGTGGCCTTCCTTCCCACAAGTGTAGCACTTCACAAGACCATGATGAGGTGGTCTGCTTACACTGGCCAACGCTACTTCGCCTTCATTCGGGGAGTCATATCTCTCTTCTTCAATCAACAATCTCGACGTTAGCTCTTCAATAGTCTGACCATCTACGGGCACAGACTCCCAAGCCGAGCGGAAGTGCTTGAACTTTTCTGGCAAGGTCATTAGTATCTTTGTGATGACCATCTTATCAGATATTGGCTCTCCTGCTTGCTTCAACTTGGTCCTTATATCCTCTAGCTTTGACAGGAACGTCGACACAGAGTCTTCACCAAAATGAATGGAGAAGAACTTTTGTTGCAACAGATGGATGCTTACGACAGACTCTTTCTCATACACAGCCTTCAACTTCGCCCACATGCTGGCAGCCGTACAGCACGATAACAAATGGGTGATTGGGGCAGCTTCCATCCGTGTAACTATGACTTCTTGAGCCTTGGCATCTTTTACCATCCAGGCCGTCTTCTCAGTTGCTGACGCAGGCATTTATGTGTTGCCGCTGACCAGATCAAAGTATCCTTTTCCTTTAAGGATAACTTCTGTCGTGAATTTCCACACAGCCCAGTTATCTCCACCGGATAACTTGAAACTCGAGGACTGCGGTTCCATTTTCACAAGATTCACGAATTCACGACGCGTGCTCCTAACCTCAAAATTTCTTCAGCTCGCACAAAAAACAAAACTTGTCGAAAGCGTCTGACCTGAAACAGATTCAATGGGACTGGGCCCATAACCTGTTGGCAGGTAGCGGAATGAGAAGTCTTGATTGAATCTATTACGCTAGTTTTATTTTTGAAGAAAATGGTACACGCACATAGAGCAATGGCTGACACACACACAGAGACAAATATTCAGTGTTGCAACCTAAAACAAAACATTGCCATATCTCGACAAAATTGCTATTAGTAATAAAGAAAACTATAGAAAACCTACAACCTGCAATCTAGGAACAACAACCTAAACTCTTATTTTTAATTCGAGTCCACGGAATGACAGTTGCTAGTATGGTACTGACAGATAAAGCCTTTGTAACAACTGTCATTCCGTGGACTCGATTTAAAAATTAGAGTTTAGGCTACAATTTAGTTTATGCCAAAAAGTGCCGTTTCTACCAAAACTTAAATTGTAGCCTAGATTCCTGGGTCTCGGCTCTGGGCTGATGGTTCTAAAAATTGCTATTAGTAATATAGAAAACTCTGTTGTTTAACTTTTTCAAAAAGGGGGTTATAAAAAAAGCCATGATTTTTTTGTCATTGGTGGCGCTAGTTAGCCCTTATTAAAGCCTTAAGGCTCTAGGTATTATTTTTGAACGAGCGAGCGAAGTTCTCCGAGTCTACTTGAACAATCCGGCGTTTGTATGTATGTTTGTATGTTTGTACGTTTGTATGTTTGATAGTTTGTATGTTTGTATGTTTGTATGTTTGTATGTTTGTGTATGTTTGTATGTTTGTATGTATGAATGTTCGTTCGACGATAACTTGAGTAAATTTAGCCGGATCGTCCTGAAATTTGGTAGACGAGTAAATGAGGCAAAGATAATTTTTAAGTTAGAACATGAGCCAAATCGGTAGAAGGGTTGCTGAGATATGGGGTCGCGAGTTCATAGTTCGGGGCGAACGACTAGTGTATTAGGAATGTCCTACTTCCATTGCGGCGTTATTATCGTAACTCTATGGCCATCCTAATACAAAATGTAACTACTGAAAACAGATATCGCATTAACGCATCGAGCGATAAAAATGCGCCTTATGTATGAACCAGTCATACATAATTATAAGGATTTCACCCCGGAATAAGAGATAAGAAGCTGGAAACTCGTAATACTGTATGAAGGTTCATTTTGGCGTCGAAAAAATCCATTCTGCCTGATTTGGATACCTGGATAATCGTGAAAAACCGTTTGAACTTGAATAATTCACGTCACGACGTAGACGCAAGATTTTATGAGACTTTTGAGACAACTTTTAGAACGCCAAAATGAAGGTGTATTACAAGTTTCCAGCTTATTAGCTGTCATTCCGATTTCCGAGGTTGACGCCTTATTTTGCCTAAAATCACTGGGTCATTATAAATTTTGAGTGAGTGTATGTGTCTGTGTTTGTTACTCTTTCACGCCGAAACGGCTGCACGGGTTTGGATGTTGGTTTAGAGATAGGTTACACACCAGAGTAAGTAACACAATAGTAATGTGTAACGATGCTCTATCTTCTTCCGTTTTTGTTCACGACTTCGATGGCCGAAGAACCTAATAGCTGGAGAGCTGGTGACCATTCGACTGATTTAATCGTACAAGGCTGGGAGAGTAACTGCCGGTTTCTGAGTTGATAAATTCGCTAAGCAAATGTGTAAGTATCGTCCTGTCTCTGCAGATTTCTCACAAAAGAGCGTGACAGAACGATAGTAAAGTATTTGCTTAGCAAAATTCTCAAGTCAGAAACCGGGCCTATGTCTATGGCTGGGAGTTGGTAGGCTGATGGAGTAGATTTCGCTGAGTCTGGGAAAAATATATTTTTTGGCCAGTCTCGGTTGAAAGTTCTATTTATCGACTTTGATTTTTTGAATGATTATGTTTGATGTATCCAATAACAATATTGATTTCGTGATCAGAGGAGTCTAAACAACGAGTCTAGAAGCCGTCAGCCTTGTGCGACAAAAAAAAACTCAACCGACACTTTCAAAATTTACATTTTCAAAGTAAAAAAAATCGAACTTTCAACCGAGACCGGGATGGGGATTTCTTTCCCTTCCCTAGATTCAGCGAAGTCTACTCTATCAGGCTATCAACTCCCAGCCTTGTAGGATAAAATAAGTCGAATTGTCACCAGCTCTAAACCTATAATTATTAATGAAAAAGGGTAATGGGGCCAATGGATTGGTAAATTGCTAACTCGTCTCGGCTTTAGAACATTTATTTGCCTCTACCTTTCATAAAAGCAAATCAATGTAATCAGCCATACAAATAGATTGTCAACGTCTATGACCCCGATTAGCTAACATCACTTTAATCTGAGTTTTAGAATCGGCACAATCTAGATGGGTGTATTATTTTTAAATCATTCAATAACTTCAATAAATTCAAGTAGTTTATAAGTAGTTTATAAGTTCTTTTTACTAACAACCTGTTTTGATTTTATTGTGTATTTACTAACAAATTATGGATCTCAAGTTATCTGAAATAAATTATTATTATTATTATAACCCATCTAAATTCTTCAATTATGTATAGTAAACACACACGCAAAAAATATTCATCACATGATCACATCACATATTACAATAGTAATTAAGTACCTACTCTTCTCAACAAATGAAAACATGAATATACAAGGTGTTATAAAAGTACCTAACTCTTTTTACAGGGTAATAGCACCCGGTGATAGGGATCACAACCTAAATATTTTTTTTTGCTCTATGACGTTCAGTTAATTTTTAAATTAATAAAATGTGAACGATTTGGCGGGAGAAAAGTATTTTTTAAATATTGTTTTCATTGACTTTCACAATGTTTTAACAACTCAAAGCTATGTAAATGCACCTACACACACAAACATATTTTTAAATTTAATAACAAAAACAAAAAAGTTATGAAATTTTTTCAATTTTGAGGTTATAAAATAAAAATTGTTTTTTTAAATTTTTTTGACAGATTTGATTTGCTACTTTTGTAACACCTTGTATTTTCAAGTACCTGCTGGGTATTCAAACAAATTTTTTTCGAATAGCTTTGATCATGTCCTGCCATGGTGTGGTTATTCTGTAAAAAAATACCCTACAGTTAATACGTATCTTATCATGCGGCAGACTGTAGAGCCAAAACTAACAAACCCTGTCGGAAGGCGCGGTCAATGAGCCGTTTTCAACTGACAGTTAAAAGCTGATTTTAAAATGATCGCTAGATGGCGCAGAAAATACGGCTACATAACGGCAGTCAAATAACGTTTTTTCCCACAGATTCACAGATTAGAAAGTACTAATACTAAAGATACACAAACAGCACAGATAAGAATCAGGCTTGCCATGTTCAATCGGTAAAAATGCCGTGCCATATATTTGCAATTTTTATTCTTGAAAGCAAAAACATAAATGGTTTTTGATAAATATAGAATAGGTAGGTAGGATACTGACATCAACTACCTGATGCGATAAAATTTGCAAGCAATGAATTGTGTTTCTTGTTATGATTATTACAGTTTACGGTAATTTGTCGTACCGTTGGCAACACTGATGAAATTTCAACTGACTGCCGTTATAGTGCCGTATTATGAGCGCCATCAGTGGAGAAAAAAAGAACTACGTTTTTTTTTCTGAAAACGGACCATTGCATTACCTAAGTACATCATTAATTTTGCAACACCCTCACCTCAGTACAAAGGAACCAAGATACGGCACCATCATCGTGCGAAATGTAGCGGTAAACAGCAATACTATTGATAGTATCGATAGTTTCGTCGCTGCCAACCAATGAACTATCGATAGTATCGATTCTACCGATAGTATTGCTCTTTAATATAGAATAGACTATCGATAGCAATCGATAGAGATCTTTAATTCAATAGTTATGGATGAAGTAAGCAGGCTTAATAAGTGCTAAACAATGCATAAACGTACGTTTACGATGTATAAAGTATGGGCACCAAATTCTGTTCTACGCCTTACCCTTACCTGCACAGCAGTCATACTAATGCAATCAGCAACACGCTAGGATATCCCTTTTGGTTCGATTGACGTGCTTATACCGTGCGCGATAAGAGCTATAATCCTAGCGTCTCTATCCTTGTTGACGCATTTTTCCAATACGGCCGCAATATGGCGCAATTTACAAAATTTAATATTTTACAAATTAAAACGCATTTTGTGTTTTTATTGAATAAAAAAACCTTAGAATAAACATTACAAAGTATTTGAAATCAAAACATTACTATGCGAATTCAAAGAGAAATTATTTTTTAAACTTTTTCAATAGCGTCAAGGGTAACCCGCCTGAGCTGTGTGCTTCTTCATAAAAAAAACGCACAGTTGCTATTCCTTAAAAACCAGTTTATGAACGGAAAATAAAAATTAAAAAAAATATCGACGTTTTATTTGTCGAAATAAATATTGTTTATTTCGATAAGAGTTAATTTTCCTCAATCGATGTGTGTTTTTTTTCTTACAGGATACGTAGGTACACAAGATGAAGGTAAGAAGAGCCGAAGAACCTTTAGCAAAAGCTTTGTTTATACTTCTAGCGACATCTGTGTAAATTTTTCACAACCATTATAAACACAGTTCTTTAAAAACTGCGCCATCTAGTGACATTTTCACACAACTTTTGAATGTAGAGTCGCGAATAGTGTGGAGGCGGCATAATGTTGATT
The DNA here is from genome assembly GCA_949319315.1 of Zelleria hepariella. NCBI lineage: Eukaryota > Metazoa > Arthropoda > Insecta > Lepidoptera > Yponomeutidae > Zelleria > Zelleria hepariella. The sequence continues at coordinate 8,711,513 of OX439378.1, read as the reverse complement.
GCTTACCTCTTTGTAGAGACGACCATTCCGTGAAAGCCTTCTTTAGTTTGTTGCGCTAATGGTAGGTGGCGTGGGCTTCGATGCAGTCCCTTGTAAAAAATAAATATAGGTACCTCAGCAATTTGTATTACGTTGTTGCATAGATTAGAGTCGGAGCATTGAAATGATTATGGCCTGGTTTCTGAGTTGAGAATTTTGCTAAGCAAATGGGTAAGTATCGTCCTGTCTCTGCAGATTTCTCACAAAAGAGCGTGACAGAGCGATACGTAAGTACGTAAGTGCTTAGTAAAATTCTCAACTCAGAAACCGGGCCTATACCTCCGTTATTTGAGCAAATACAAAGCATTGAAAAAAGGTATATTATAATTACTAACAACTACAAAGGCTTTCGTGATTGAAATATAAAATTGTACAAAACTTTTTTGGAATTTTTGAGTAAAACAGGTACCTACTGTATTATACTATGCTCTTTGCAGGTACCATTAAATTAACAGATATTTTGATATCTTACTCAAACATAATTAAGTTTATGACCATAAGTAACCTGAATGTTCACCAAAGCATAACATTTTGGTTGGCTTGTTGATCCTAACCCTTTAATGGCCTACCTTGCCCACTTATTCCCACTAATTGAAATATAATTTTTCTACCCTCATTTAGTTTGTTTGCCAAGAACCCAATTAGCACCGAATTTGGACCGAATCTTGAAGCCAAGGTCCGTTTGCGTTGAACAGGTTCTCTATTTATTTAACATAACTTTTTGGATATTATTTTAACATAGAACGTTTGGCCAGGGCCGTATCCAACTAGTTCGTGAATAAGAAGAATAATACAGGGTGAGGAAGTCGATACCGAAGGGGGTCGATAAAGTCATCAATACAGGCAACATGTACATAGCCGGGGTAGTTTTAATTAACAAATGACGTACGTTCATCACAGTCTACCGTGACACGAGCCCTGAAAAGGTATCGAAACGTTTGAAAATTTAAAACTTTAATAAAACGAGTGTTAAATCCGTTAAAAATTGTGTTTAAATTATGTATAGTGCTCGTGCAAACCTTAGAAAATATTAGATACAACTTGATACAAGCAACTTTTACTACGGGACCAAATGCGAAATCTCAGTGGTTGTGTATCACTGGACATAATATCAACATTGTTTGTCCGGTCAGTTGATAAGGGGGCTTCCATTAATCACGCGAGGTGATTTCGGAGATTTTTCGACCCCCCTCACGCTCCTTAAATGCCTGGAAGCCCCCTAAGTACCTTTTATACCACTTTCCAGCTAAATTGTAAAGAGTCATGCTTTAACACCTCAATATCTGAAACCGAGATTGCATTTCACTATTACCTACCTATTATTAACCCTCATTACGTCATGGGCGAACTTGACCCTTAACTGAGCTATTTGTTGGAAAAAAGGCCTTATTGCTTTGAGTAAGTAGGTATTGTTTCATGTGTATTTGTTAGAAAACATCGTAAACTTCCTTCAAGCAAGGCACCTGTTATGACAATGTGATAATGATTTACGAATATAACTTCAGGATTGAGTTAGCAAGTGTGGAGAGAGACTTAATATTAAATTGCTAAAGTCTTTTCCTATAAATTTGGTACTTAACTTTGTCTCCTTTTGGTAGTTGGGTACCTATGTTTAGCTTAGTTTAATCTAACACTGAATCACGCACACAATGTCAGATTACTTGGCCTCTACACATTTACGCAGCCCCATTGTTACTAACTGGTAGTTCATCCCCAACTGTGAACTCGCGATGTACCTATCTCGGCAACACCTTGACCGATTTGGTTTATGTTCAAAATTAAATATTATGCTGTACCAATCACCCATACTCAAGTTACCGTTGAACAAACCCATATAAAAACGCTGGTTTTAGCTTCAAAGAAGCATATCTCATAAACGGCTGAACCGATTTTGATAAAAAATATCTAAGGACACTCCCTATAAAATCCGCTTTCAAATATAAAAAAAAAACATCCAAATCGGTTCACCCGTTTAAGAGCTACGTACGGTGCCACAGACAAACACACAGACATACAGACACACAGGCAGACAGACATACATACACAAAGACACCCTAACACACAGATAGACACACACACATAGCGGTCAAACTTATAACACCCCTCTTTTTTGGTCGGGGGTTAAAAATGGTTCAAGTATGCTCGGAGAACGTCGCCTGTTCGGTCCAAAATTATTGAAAATATAGCTTCGTCCGCGTGGACTACAGAAAAAGGATGTGTGCTTTCTTTGCTCCTAAGTGTAAAAGCGTGATAATATGTAGCCTAAGTCTTATTCTGATCTCTACCCCAAATTTCATCCAAATCCGTTCAGCCGTTCCAGCGTGAAAGAGTAACGAACACACACACTCACTCACAAACTTTCGCATTTATAATATAAGTGGGAAGTCGGATTGAAGACTAACCGAAAGAAACGCCATACTCCATACAGCCACATCTACCGTAGCAGTGACATTGACTGTTCACCCCCGCGCGGCCTTCGCCCCGCAATTACAGCACCGCTGTAAGCTGTAAGTGCCGTAAGTACCTATGTAACTTAGTAAAAATAAAAAATCACATGTTCGCGCATTCGTGAGAATCTCGAGGAGAGGAAATCGGATACAGATGCTGGCAATCAGGGGCCTTAGCTTGTAACGCAATAGTGCCAAAATGGGCTCCCAGTTGACGGCTTCAATTACGATTGATTAATGCTGTCGGTCCTTTTGATGTTTTTGTATTACAGCAAAGAATATTCTGATTCTAACTCTAGAGGATTAGTTCTCTGGTCGTAGTTGAAAAACGAGGAAACTCCGGTTTGGTCCTTTTGTTAGGACGCCATAGACACGCCATTGCGTTACAGGCTAAGGCCCCTGATGAACATTATTGAACAAGACGGCGCCGGCTCCGGCGGGGGGGAAATGGGGCATTACCGTGACCAGTGGTTCCTAACTTACGGGTAAAATAGATTTTTCACCTCATAGGCTCGGAAAGTATGCTGTTAGTAGTATCACACGAAGAGGCAAAAGCTATTTTGGGGCGGTTCGGAACGCGACGCCCTTTTTTTTTTGGTGTATAAAAAGCAATAAAGGAACTCATTTGACTAATCACTTGCAAAGAAGGAAACTCATTTCACTAAGCTATATTAACCTAGTTGTCTATTGGTTTTTAAGTCAATTTAACATACCTAACCATTTTTTTTTTATTTATTTATTTATAACGAAAGCAAACAGTCGTAAAAAAAGACAAGTACCTATACAAGAAAATTTAATATAAACATACAGACCTATAGTTTTCCGAACTGAATCAATTATAGCAATACACATACATATTTTTCTTTTTTTTTTTACCCGACTACGCGAAGCAAAAAGGAGGGTTATCATTTTAGCAGCGTATGTATGTATGTATGTATGTATGTATGTATGTATGTATGTATGTATGTATGTATGTATGTATGTATGTATGTATGTATGTATGTATGTATGTATGTTTGTGTGTTCATCTGTTCCCTCGCAGATAGAGCATGGATACCGGTTTTCGGTAATACCGAAAAACCGGGATCCCGGACTAAATATCTACATTTGAAAAACCGGTATTGTATTATCTTAATACCGGTTTTTCGGTATTTTCGGTATTACCGATAAAACTCTGAAACAAGTGTAGAATATCAAAATTTCGCGCGCATGCGATGCGTGCGAGTGCGCCGTGCGGAATAGTGATGTGAACCGGTTTTAGAAACCTACAAAATAAAACGTTTTTTTTTAAAACCTATAAGTATAAACGCCGGTTTTTGTTTATTAATTAAAAACGATTACTTTCTTATTTTGGACTGCAGTCCAGGGGCCTTAGCCTGTAACGCAATTGCAATGGCAAATAGGCTCCCAGTTGACGGCTTCAATGGGGGATTTACTGACAGCTTTAAAAAATAAAAATAGTTATAAAAGCTGTGATAGATGGCGTTGATCAGACATCACAAAGTAAATTCGTGCTTACTACAGCGAAAATACTTTTTCACTTCATTGCTCTGTGACTTCATCTTTCACCTCATTCCATTTTGGTACATGAAAAAGTGCACGACTTTGTTATTGTTCTTGTATGAGTGAATGGTAGAACCGGAAACACTACATTTTGCTCCATCACCAATACCTAAATATTGTGTTTGGACGTATCTACGAAGCCCAACGAGCGCGAACTGGCTTATGAAAAACATATCTCGTCAGCGACATCCAGTTACAAATTTGGAACTACAACTCATGAGCTGTCAGAAAATTGCCTATTACGATTTACTAATGCGGATTGCGGATGGTCCAATCCATCCGCAATCCGCAAAAACATTAAAAATTTTGTAGTACAGCAAAGAATATTCTGATTCTGCAAACTTTTTCTCCGAGTGCGTGGTCAGTTTGTGAGTGAGTGAGTGTGTGTATTTGTTTTCACGCCGCTAGAACTGCAGGACGAATTTGCGTGAAGGAATGGAGATAGCTTAGAAACCAGACTAACATAGACTATAAATTACGAACTAAATTCGTCTGGTAATGTCGATAACGGAAAAAAAAGTCTACGCGGACGAAGTCGCAGGCAAAAGCTAGTATAAATTAATATTATCGTTCAATTAAATAAACTCACTTATTATAATTTTTCTATTTGTTTATTTTATAACAATTCAATATTTTTTAATATAACAAAAATGTAATACCGAAAAATACCGAAAAACCGGTATCCCGGTATTTAAAATCTTGATACCGAATGAATACCGGTATTGGGAAAAGGCTCCGGTATTCCATGCTCTACTCGCAGAGCCTAAACTACTCGGCCGATTTCAACAAATGAGGTGTCGTTGGATTCGTCTTAATCACCCAGGTAACATAGGATAGTTTAATTTTGAAAAAAACCAAGATGGCGGCTGTGCTGCGCCCTAAAGTGGTGGACCTAAAAATAAAAATTATCGGATACCATCGTCATGGGTATCAAATGAAAGGGCTTTAAAAGACCTTTTCAAAAATGTATTACACATGTAGCGTCAACATAACAAATAGAACAAAAAATTCCAAAATGTGTTTTTTTTTTGTCCTTCTTGGTTCTATTCTGGGTGATAGTCCAAATGACTTACTAAAAAGCCCAAAAAAAAATAGAAGTTAAAAACTAAAACCCGACTACTAAAAGGCTTAAAACAAGACCTGCTTATCCTTAAAATAGACTCATAGATAATTAATCGTAGTCGGAGGACACCACATTCGCATTTGATAAACCGATGGCCTCCGACTACGATTAATTATCTGTGAGTCTATTTTAAGGATAAGCAGGTCTTGTTTTAAGCCTTTTAGTAGTCGGGTTTTAGTTTTTAACTTCTATTTTTTTATTAAAACAATTTTGAAATGATTATACCAACTGGATATTAAATTATTATACACTTAGGATTGGTTTCAAAATAATCACTGTTACAAATAGGGCTCCAGTTCTTACAATGAAATTAAAAGAAAGCAACTTATATGAAGAAACCAACTCAAAAATAACATATATATATGTATATTTTTTGTCGTGTTATAACACAGGCAAAAAAAATAAAAAAAAATATAGATAATTTATAAAGTAGGTACACAATTTGCACATTATTTTTGGGCAAGCACTTGCAGTATTACTTTTTTAAATTATTGTAATGTATTTGAGAACAAATCGACATCGCCTAGCCTGTCGTTGTAAAGAGTACATGCACGACTAATGAAAAGATTTTGGGCATTTCTTCGCTCTGTGAGATGAAAAGATGTGTTTTTCGCACAGATACAATATTATTTTCGTCTCATGCTCCTAAATACCTCGCTATGCTCCGGTATCTGTTTTTGAACCACTCGCTAAGCTCGTGGCTCAATTTTAAAGACTTTCGCTAGCTCGGTATTTAATAATAAAACACTCACTGCAATCAATCAATAGTTTTGCATCCTTGCATAACAAATAACTATTTTGGCGGCAGTTTCAATTGTTTTTGCAGTCGATTTCAGAAGTAATTTCATACAATTGCGGGTGTCACCGCGCCTGATGATTCCTTCTTAAAAAACACTTAGAACAACAATGTTTTTTTTTAACCTCGTACATAAGACAGCTCGTAGACGCTTAACCGCTAGGACTCTACTCGGTTACTTTACGGGCGACTTTACAAAGAAAATGTACACTCTGAAGAATTTTTCGTCTCAAGTGCTACATCGTCAACAACCAACAATATCCGGAACCATTAAAGCTTTAAACATGGTTGGACCATCAGGTAGGTATGCATTGTAATGGTGCACTATGAATTCCTGAAAATCATCCTTTTTGTCAAACGGGGTTCAATAGTTTGAATGAGAAATGTTCCAGGCGACGAAGTTGTGGAAAAAGACATAGCCATATCTGTAAGTAATTACCTTCCTATAATAACCTATAGTCTTTCTGTATAAACCGACTGGCTGCGAATTGATTTATTTAATTGCTTAAAGTGCATTATTTTATTTCTAGTAGTCGTTTTTTTTGCACGTATGCATTAGGGTTAACTTAATAAAGCATAGAGCATAATGCATGAAAGTACTCTAGATCTGTTTTTCCCAACCTTTTTCAAGATTGGACCTTTAGCGCCACCTTACTTACCATGCATGATACGCGAACCCTGAACAAACTTTTGTTTTGCTATATGTACACACGACAGCACGTCAGAGTGTACACTTTTGTTGTAAAGTCGCCCTTAACGTAACCGAATAGAGTGCTAGCGTGTAAGGGTCCACGTGCTGTCTTATGTACACACATAAGTCTATTTAAAAAAAAACTTAATTTTTAGACATTGTTATTGCGAGTATCTCTCTTATTCTAACTGAAAAAGCTAACTGTGAACAATACTTCAAGTAGTTACCTAGATGATAATATCATCTAGGTAACTACTTGAAGTATTGTTATTGTAGTAAGTATTGTATATTATACAATAGTATAAAAAAATCTTTGAAAATAGCGTAGTTTCCCAGAAAATTGCGATATCGTGACATTTCGGGATGATGGCCGAGACATACAAGGTGTTACAAAAGATCTTAACTCTTTTAACAGAGTAATAGCACCCGGTGATAGGATTTTTTTCTCTATGACCTTCCGTTGAATTTTAAATTAATAAAATGTGAACGCTGCCTGTGGCGGGAGAAAGTGTTTTTAAATTATTGATTTTTTCAACTTTTTTTTACAGAGTTGACATCCTATTGACCAGTAAACCTTGTTAAAAGAGTTAGGATGTTTTGTAACACGTTGTAGATGGCGGAAATTTGTTTTTAGAAACTAGAAAAGTACTTTTCCCTGGACACTTTAATTTTGATGTGTGTATTTTGTTCACAGATCCCATGGGATATGGCTACGGTGCGGACCTTCGCTGGTCCGCGGTCCACAGGTTGGGAGAGTCCAGATGCTAAAGGCAAATTAAACAAACATGATTTAAAACTCACGTACGCCCAAATATCACGTTTTTATCAGACACAAAGGTGCTGCGCGGAATCGTAATGACACAGATAACACGTGGGAGTGACAGGTTTTGTTATTCTGTGTGCGAGTGTGACATTTCGATATCTTTCATTTATGGGGTCATGGGCAGACGCTGCACAAATCACAATACCCCCAAAGGGTAAGCAGAGGTAATTGGTTTCAGACCAAAGGGTAAGCAGAGGTAATTGGTTACGGAATGGGATGCGGCAGGCTGAGTGAAGCGGGGAGTGTCAGGCAGTTCTCCTAGTATTAAAGATTTATTATAAGGCTAAGAAATTGGCTCGGAAAAGGACTTGAATCCGTAACCTCATACAAACTCAGCCAAACCAAGCCGGCGGTGGCGGTGGTGGTGTACTACAAAAACCTTAAAAGGACCTACATCATTAATCAATCGTAATGGAAGGCGTCAACTGGGAGCCCATTTTGGCACCATTGCGTTACAGACTCAGGCCCGATGGATTGAATATGATACACTCATCAAAAGTATCTAGGGATCTTTTTTTGTGTGGAAAACTGCATATCGGAAAAAAAAAACTCGGGCTCCCAGGGGAATAAAGGCGCTACCTTTATTCCCCTGGGAGCCCGAGTTTTTTTTATATAGCAAATATATAGAGATAAAGACCAATATAGCAAATATATAAAGATGAGATACCGTAGATTATCAGAAAATTACGATATCATGACATTTAAAGATGGGTCAAGATAGTAATGGCGGATATTGTTTTCAGTAACTAGCAAAAACGTGCTTGCTCCCTAGACACGTATGATGTGTGTTTAAACATTCATCAACATTCAGTAAACAAAAGAAATGCTATTGCACCTACGACGAGCTCCTGATTTCCCAATGGTTTGTGGTGGAATAACCAAATAGTTTTATAGGTAGCAAGCGGCTGAAATGCAAAGTTACTTTCATGTTCAGAGGTTTAGCCATTGGTTTACCGGTGCCGCAGGTCTGCCGGACGTAGAACCTTAGATTACTTACTAGAAATCCGGCCATAGGACCACACGGAAAGTATACACTTTCAAATAAAAAAAAATCATCAAAATAGGTCAACCTAGAAAAAAGTTCTGAGATAACCACGAGATAACACATACAAATATAACATAGAACATTGGTTACCTCCTCCTACTTGAAGTGGATTAAAAAATGTCCGAAATAATGTCGTTCTCGTTGACGTTGACGGTTCGGTGGACAAACGCCCTTACAGTAGGTACAGTCAGCAACTCGCTAGGATACCCCTTTTTGTTCGATTGGCGCCCTTATGCCGCTCGCGATAAGAGCTACCATGGGGTATCCTAGACTGTGGCCGACCGTACAAGTTAATATTGCAAGAATAACAATAACTTTTTCATAGCCTTCGGTATGCTTACCGAATCATGTAACATCGAAGTTATAAATAACTCTGTAACGTGTTCTTAATTAGTGTGTTCAAATTGCCTTTTTGGTTTGTTGATCTTCCTTGTTTGTTACCAACAGATGTATTATTGGGTGGAACGATAATTATTATGTTTCATGCTCGTATATTGTGTCTAAAGGAAATATTCCCATATTCTGGGAAGGTTGAGCCTGGCAGATGAAATGCAGGCTCGGAAAGTAGGTATGCTTACACTAGTTTAATATTACGAAGAAAAAGCCTGTTTTAACTATCAATATTTTAGCACCCTGCCTTTTGCTTTTTTGTTTGAAATTCAAAAATTGAACGTGCCGCACTAAGGTGTATTGAATAAAACTAAAACTAGGTGGCTAGTAAGCAACGTTTGTTAAATAAATAAAAAACGAAATTCGAACGTGATGTATAATATGGCTCTACCAGCGGGTTCTACATATTTCTAGATTTTTAACCGACTACGTAAAATGAGGAGAGTCTCAGTTCGTTGGAATCTTTTATCTTGTATCGAACTGAAGTGAGATGAATAGGTGTATGTTCATCTTTTCAACCGAATCCCTTGCCACGCTCAGGTTTTTTTTTAAATCTTCAATCATATAAACTCGAAGGAAACACATACCTACTTTTTGCATCCTCGCATAACAAATAACTATTACTGTGCTAATTCAGAGGAATTCCCCGCCCCGCTCAGCCACCTACAGGGTGCACTCTAAGTCGATAGCGGAACTTTAAGTACGCTGTCTACTGATAACTACAAACAACTTGTACTAGGTGGCGAAAAAAATGAAGCAAAAAAAATCTGCTGTTTCATACATTTGGTGCAGTATTGAGTCGACCTTTTGTATCGAACAGCTGATATTTTTTTCGCTCAATTTTTTTCGCCACCTAGTACAAGTTGTTTGTATTGATCAGTGTTCCGCTATCGACTTAGAGTGCACCCTGTAGATAGTACACACGACAGCACGTCAGAGTGTACACTTTTGTTGTAAAGTCGCCTGTAACTTAACCGAGTAGAATGCTAGCATGTAAGCGTCGACGTGCTGTCTTGTGTACAAATACTCGTAATAAATAATTTATAACTATAGTAAAATACTTTTGAGCAAATTATTACATCCGATGACGTCAGCACGATTCTCGCGCCAAAACTCACTCGTTGCACAATTGTGCAAGTCATCCAATGGCCACATTCTAAAGTGGCTACGGAGGCAATTGTTGGCACACCGCGCGGCTATTATATTGAAACGTTATGCTATGTCTGTCGGAGGCTTCGCTTCTGGCTAGAAGGTAAGATTGCTGAACGAAAAAAATGTGGACCTTTCAATAACTCTGTATATCCTCAGTTTTGTGTACTTTTTAGATTCGTTTAGTGTATATATCTGATACATGAATCGATTCTTTTTTGTCGGTTTTTTTCTAAAGCATCGGTTCGGTCATGAATCGGTTTTTTTCTAAAGCACTAACCCGTGCTAGGGAACTTTATAAATATTTTTATAAGGTTAAAAAATTCGCTTGGGTCCGTAGTATAGTCCGTAAATAGTCCGTACGACGAGTTTAAATAAGGTTAGAAAATTCGCAACGACCGACAGTTACCTGACTCGGTAGCTCCGCCTGCACGGAATGCAAGAGGTTGCGGGTTCAAACTTCAAATGAATCAATTCGTTTAGTAATCGATTTTGTAAATTTTTTCTTTGCGCGCAGCCTATTTTCAATTCAGAAACCGGCAGTAGATAAACCTTTCAGTCCACCGCTATGATGAAATGAAATACCCGTATAGCCTGCGAAAATGGAAAATGGAAGATGCATTTTCACCGCCGACGCGCACAAAACTTCGAATATTCTTATTCGATTCTAATAAATTGTTCTGTATTGCTGAATCCATAAGGAATTTGAAAACAATATTATCTAACTAAAAATACGGGAAATTCTATAATGAATATAAGGGGATATGCATATTATGAACACTTTTAGCATGATTGTTTCCACTCGAAACGATGTAATTTAGCATTTTCAGTGCGATTAAAAGTAAAAAAAAACTAACTTTGTCAATTTAAAAGTGGATTGGTCCTCTTTATTGCTATGCTCCTCAATAGGGATTTTTCCAAGTGTCAAATTTGACAGCGATTCGCGAATTATCGCGCAACTAAATCTGTGGTTTGTATGGAAACCACAGATTAATAGACTGATTTTGACAGTTATTCGGGCTATTTTTGATGCCTGGAAAAAACCCCATTGAAATGCCACAATGCCGTAACATTTTAAAATCATGCAACACATCTAAAATCTTGAGTTATTTTTCTATTCTCCATGTCCACAATCATCGTGGTTAGTAGCAGTTTATGTACTTTTGCTCATGCTTGCATGTTTTCTTCATTTCAAGGTCTAGATTGAAACTATTATGTACCTATTGCGAAGAATGATTCGCGATTCTAATGACAATGATCATCATCAACCGCATGGACTTTAAACATGGACTTAGGCCGTTGAATCTGTTGCGATTGTTAATGATTTCTACAGCGGCTAGTGCAACCTCCACTCGTGCTGGATGCGTGAAGTTACCACTAGAACGCAGTCGAGGTTCCCAGGCACCAGCCTGAGACGTGGTATAGAGTCTAAACTTCAAACGCAGTAGATTTGCCTAGCATCTATACCATCCTCTCAGGTTACATAAAAAATAATTAAATAAATGTAGAGCCAAGCCGACGACGGTCGGTGGGCAGACCAGCCCCTCTACCCTTGACGCATTTTTCCAATACGGTCGCAATATGGCGCGATTTACAAAATTTTATATTTTACAAATTAAGACGCATTTTGTTTGTGTTTTTATGAATAAAACAGCCTTACCTTTGAATAAACATTACAAAGTATTTAAAATCAAAGCATTACTATGCGAATTCAAAGAGAAATTAATTTTAAATCTTTTGCAATTTGATCGAAATAGCGTCAATGGTAACCCCCCAGTAGCCCGGTGGTCGGACGACATCGTTGTGTCGGCGGAGGGTCCATGGGCCATGGATGCAGATGGCGAGGGACCGTGAGAGGTGGCGTGAGGGGGAAAAGGCCTTTACCCAGCAGTGGGCAGAGGTGGGCTGATGATGATGATGATAATGATGAGAGCCAAGACGTATGTGGTATTGCTACTGAGACAAAAGTATGTATCCTCAATAGCACGTCAAATTTTTACTCTGTTACGTCACGGACGACTTTACAACAAAACTGTACAGTTTGACGTGTCGACGGTACCTAACTTTGAAAAATATAGGAAAGTCATAGGTACGGCCAGCGACTCGCAACGATGCAGATTTTTGATGGACTGACATACAGACAGCACGACAACCAACCCTGGCCTCGCGTGAACTCTATTCAGTTACGTTACGGGCGACTTTGCAACGAAAATGTAAAGGTTTACGTGCTGTTGTCTGTACGTATTATACGTATGCCACGTATAAGAACTACAAAGGGGTACCCTAGCATGTAGCTGACTGTACATACCACCACGTGAACTAGTCTATATTATCTGAGTAAAAAAAATGTTTGACGTTGCGCACTTTTCTGTGAACTATGAGACAAGCAGAATTTATCGTTAGTTAATTACACACACCTTAGTAAGCTTATAATTTTATGTAAGGATGGCCGATATATTAATTCATTCATTCAATAATAACTCGTTAGTGCCATTGACACGACCTCTAAAGTTGCCAGTGCGTATAATTTAAAAAGTCATAAAAATTATAATCACGAATTTGAATATTCAATTTAACTATGTTACGTCGACGGTTTTAATTTCCTTTGTAGATTTGTTAGCATTTTTTTCTTAGATCTATCACAGTTTAATAAAATTAAACATAAACCCTTATGTTAGTATATCCGCGTCAATATTGAGCATTGACTGACTGACTGTATACGGTCGCGATGACTGTAGATACTTATTAAACCTTTGCATTTACGCAATGAGATGATCAATTGAGGTGGCACCTTCACTCACACTAGATGGGTAAAGAGACCACTCGTCACTTCTTTGTTAAGATGGAGTAGGCTTGCCCAGCACCTATACCATCCTGACCCACAGGAAAGACAGACAAGGTCAATACGTGCGGAGCCAACTAAACCGCGCTGGCTAAATTAGCCGAAGTTAAACGAAGGGTTTCGTCACTGTGCTAGCCTTCACGCTCGTTTCGATTGAGTGGAATAACCAATAAAATGTCTCAGAAGTAGGTATTACTTAGTTTCACGCATCTTCGACTTTAAAACTTGGAAATCCGGGTACAAAGTACGATTCTATGCTGGCTCTTACGACATTTGGCTTAGTTTCTTAGGGTGGCATTAATAGTCGTCGACTCAAGATCGAAATCAAGTAGGTGATCTCAGAAAAGTCAAATGCTAATGCTAATCTATGATTGTTCCGATTATTAAATATGGAGCGCTACACAAAAGAACAACGCGTTATCATTACAAAAAGCTACGCTGAAACCGCTCGCAAACGAAATTCCGATGTCAACTGGCCACCGAGATCTTACGATTTAACGCCTTGCGACTTTTTCCTTTGGGGTTTTGTTAAATCTCAGGTCTATGCGAATAAACCACGAACAATTCCCGAGCTAAAGGCCGAGATCCAACGCGTCATCTGTGAGATAGAGCCGCCACTCTGTGAAAAAGTCATCGAAAATTTCATGAAAAGAGCAAGGTCTGCCGCCAGATCCGTGGGGGCCATATGCAGGATATTCTATTCCATAGTTAACGGAACATGTGTACTTTATATTATAACGCAATAAAAATATCACCACTCGCTCAAAAAAAATGTGTTTTTTCTTTAAATTAAATCGGGCACTCTTATTGGGACTCCCTTATTATCCGCCTGGACCACATATACTTCTTAGGTACTTGTTCGTAGGTACAGTCGGCCTGACGCTAGGGTAAACCCCTTTTTGTTCGATTGGCGCCCTTACGCCGCGCGAAGTAAGAGCTGCCATGGGGTATCCTAGACTGTGGCCCATACATGGAACGTAGGCATCGTGTACAGGGTGGCCCAAACCAAGTCGTCAGGCGAGAAAATCTAACCCCATAACTCCCATGTATGTATGTTAAGCCATTTTTTGTCGTTTAGAAGTTATGAAGCTTTTAACAAAAACCGGCCAAGTGCAAGTCGGACTCGCGCACCGAGGGTTCCGCACAAACTTGTAAGGGGGAAATGGTATAAACTTGGAAATACGTATCACCAATCACCATTAGGTACCTTTACTATTTTACGAGTTGTAAGCTTGTAATCATTTTGCATTATGATGAAAAAGGCCATTTATAAGGCAGAAACAGTAACTAAACACGCTAAAATAACCATACCAAACCTGGGGCCCAGGTGGACCCAACCTCAACCTAATTTCCTTGAAAACCTTGGGGTTTGCACTGAGTTTTAAACGTAACGGACGCACAGAATCCTTTATAGCGCCATTACTCAAGCAAGAGTTTCGTAGAAATTTCGATGGAAATAAACAATACCTTAGTCATTGTGAAAAAACCCAACCGAACACTGTTATTTCTATAAATTCACTGTATTTATCGAGCGGATGTCAAAGCCTTAATTGGTGTGACGTCACGAACGCAATCGATGACGTAGAAACTATAACCTCTTCATCGGTTTGCGTGAAAATGTCGCGTGAGGCATATTAGACCTTAAAAGTCAAGGAGCTAAAGCAGGTTTTTCCTTGTAAGACATTTTCACGGTCAGCCGGTTCAGCCAAGCGACGCACACGCACATCCAAGTTCAGTGCTAAGACAATACGCGGCCAAAAAGGACGCGTCGGCCATTTTGAATTTTCGAAAAAGTTTTTTCTTCTTTTTTAAGTGAAGTGGTTGTGAAAAAGAAAGAAAAGTTTTTGTGCCTGCATTTTTGCATTGAACTTTTTTTGGACTGGCGCATTTGCATTCGAAGGTGAGTCTTTTTTTTGCAATAACAATGTTTGCATTTTTTGTATAATGTTATAAAATATTAATTTTAATATATGTCAAGAAGGACATACCTAATAAGAATGTAAATATTAAAATTTTCCATTGCAACAAAGGGCTCTGTCATGCTATAATAACTTAATTACAAAAACTAGTCTCTTAATTGCTTTTGTAACGAAGTTTTCATTGGAATCTAATTAACTGTTAATTTAGGCATTATTCCCTAACTTTAAAAATTACTTTGATTTGACGAAAGACTGGATAAATCTTATCTCAATTTAACACAAAAGTATAAAAACCGCAAAAAAGATAAAAACCTCCTTGCCAATCCTTGGTAGATCCGGTTTGGTCCTTGTTGTATACAGTGGTGCATGAACTTGAAAAAATAAAATAAAACATTGTGTTTTGTATAGCCAGTTGTGGGCCCGGGCATAAAATGGTACAAATTTTATACAGAGGTAAGTAGATTATTTTGGGAAAACGTGCTTTACCAACTGTATCGAGAATTTGTTGATGTCGGTTTTATTAGTGCTATTATGCTTGTTTATTTTATTTTACAATTAATCTTCATTGTAATACTTCATTTATTTCGTAAGAACATGAGATGGAAGAATGGCTTCGCCACCGGAAACCGGCTGAAATTGAGGTAAATTGTACTTAAAACTACGGAAAATTGTCATATAATTTAACTGCTGAATTAATTATAAAATACTTTCCCCCTTTCGTACACGAGGAAAATCTCCTTAGTATCTACAAAGCAGACTTAAGTTCATAAAGAAGGAAAGTGCCCTTGGCCGATAAGCAATAAAACTACCAAATTCGACAAAGTGGTATGCTAAAAACAATCAAGTGAACATAATCGTGTTTGGCAACCGACCGACCTTCCGATTTTCTAACATTGAACAATATCCTTTGAGCACCCACTTGCATCGGCCCGAGTTAGTACCAAAGTTAGCTCATAGTTAGCTCGGGGTTTTCCCTCGAAACACTTAAACAAAAGTTGGTACAGTTGGCAGCACGTCAGACTGATGGGGCGTGTCGATGGCGTGCTAGTAGAAGGACTAAACATCGTTCCTCGTTTTTCTCCTATACAACCAGCGAACTAATCCTCTAGAATTAGAATCAGAATATTCTTGGCTGTACCTACTACAAAAACATTAAAAGGCATTTAGTAAATCGTGATTGAAGCCGTCAACCAATCCATTTTGGAGCCATTGCGTTACAGTTTTGACGGAGAGATGTGTCGAGGGGTAAATATCAACGTCAAACGATTTTTTCAATGCCTGATTGGAGTTAAAGCTTAGCTCAAAGCTCATGACAGTGGTCTTTTTAATTATGTAAATGGCATACATTATTTTATGTTTTGTCCGTCTACCCGTTCAATGATACAGATCGTCTCTGACCCTAGGCACAACTGCTATGCTCAACTGATCTGTATCAGAACGGAAAGGAGCGCCTTCATGGTCGTATTAATTTGAATTCATTTATATTTTAATCTCAAAGATAAATTAAATAATAATGTTAAGTTGGCGAACTTTTGGGCAAAACATTGTTTACGTTGACGTTTTTTCTGGCTAAAAGAGATTGGCCGGAAAAAATGGTTGTTGGGAAAAGAAACTTACTCAAGAATGTATGTTTCGAATCCTTGTCTCCTTTGGCAAGGATAAATCCAGCCAAGACTCTACTGAAAACCTTAAAAAGTACCAATGAAATATTCTGTATTCTCTAAAATAGCCACCGTAAAAATAACCGTTTTAAATGTAAAAAAAAAGATTATACATTTCATTATAGACCCACTGTAAAAAAAAATATTTAGTTCAAATGATTCAACTTATTAAAACTATAACAGCACCTAGCCTTTGCATAGTTTTAATAAGTTGAAAAAACATTGTGAAAATCTATGAACAAACCTCTTTTTAAAATACCTACTTTTCTCCCGCCACAGCGGCTATATTTTCTTAATTTGAAACGTCATAGTTAATAAAAAGTTCATTTAATTCGATAGGCGCCCTTATGCCGCGCGCGGTAAGAGCTACCTTGGGGTATCCTAGACTGTGGCCGACCGTACATACATCCAGTTTGTGGTCACTTGCGTTAAATGAGCTACATATAAAATGGTCTATCGCAACATGTTATTCCGATCAAAGTTTAGATACTTTTTTGTTGTATTCCGAGGCTTAAAGTTGTCAGACTGGTTATTCTAAACGAGTTTCAATATCAACGCGAATTTAGAGCTTTAGTCTCTACTCAGACGTACCACTGATCACGTTTGGGCCAGTTGACCGGCAAAACGTCGAGGACCCAGGGAATAAATTGTATAATTGCAACATCTATCGCGAATCACGATGGATTTCGCGATTAACACCTGAAAGATGTTGAGAACTACTACGAGAAACTTCAGACAGCTTATTTTTGACACGAACTGTCATTCAAAGCGATTGTGATCGTGAGAACGAAATGAAATGAATGAGAGTGAAGGAAATTGTAATCCATTCATTCAATAGCTTGAACGATGTCCCGACCGAACGAACGAGGTACTGCCGTGCCCAAGTGTGAGAGGAGGTGACATTGGACGTTGTATAAATCATCTCATTATGTACAATGTACATACAAAGGCCTAAGTTTAACTCACTATATATAGGTATATTTCAGTAGTTATCCACCGTCCGGAGTAGAACCTGTGACATTTTGAGAGGTCACCAATCTAACCACTGAGCACTCAAGTGCTCTACATCACAAGTTGATTAAATCAAACTCGTTTCTATCTTGAATTAATTAATACTCATTTTGAGGGCAACAAAATACACAAGAGCTTTGATTTTTCGAATCTTAACCGTTAATTTGGCTGATTCAGAAGCAAAATAACAAAACGTGAAATGAATTTTCAGTTGTATTATGAATTTGAATCAGTTCATTAGTTTTCTATCCCAAATGAATTGTAAAGCGGGTGAATTCTCAACACTGGACTCGTTGGTTTTCTTTGTGTAAGAATTTGCTTCAACATTATTGTACAGATCTTCATGGTATTTAAATCTCTACTGCTGCTTACTAATCAAAGTCTATACAAGTCGTTAAAAAATAATTGCATAGGTACCTAGTTCATTTTCCGTCATCAGTAATGTGCAAAGTCACAAATTAAACAGGTGATTTACTTAGTTTGTAACAAATATAGTGGTTAGGTTATATGAGCTCATTCTTGGTCTGGCTTGTACAAGTTAATTACTGCATTAGGTAATTTTGGTTTAGTAACTCTTCCCCCTCCTTAATAAGGCCTTTGCATCTATGTACAGAGATGATTTATACAGCGTCCAGTGGCACTTTTACTCACACTAGATGGGTGAAGAGACCACTCGGCGCTGCAGTGCCTGGGACATTGTTTTAAATGGAGAAGGCTTGCCCAGCACCTATACCCTGACAGCTTAGTCGGCCTAGCCCACAGAAACGATGGAAGAGGGGAAGAAATCGGTTTGGCAGACTAGATGGTCGACGACGATATAGCCCAATTAGACGGAAATAGTTTGTGACTGGCACAGGATCATGAGGTGTGATGTGAGCATGAAGAGGCCTGTACTCCGCACTGATTGATTGACCATAAATTGGTAATCAAGACCTCGAGGGGAGCCAAACAGGTCTGTGGGCAGACCACCAGCCCGATGACACAGCTCAACTTACTTGACTTAAATCCTGCTCTCCCTCAGGAGGGACATAGGGCTCGAAGTAGTTTTCTCCACTTTGGACGATCTTGCGCAGTTGGTTCAAGGTCGTTCCAGTCCAGACCGACCTTCCGCGCCTCGCTGGTGACCGATCGGCGCCACGTGGATTTGGGGCGACCCACTCGCCGTTTGCCCTCAGGCAGCCAGGTTAGCACCTGCTTGGTTGGGTAGGTGTCGTGTCTCCTCAGTGTGTGTCCGAGCCAACCCCACTTTCTAAGGAGGATTTCTTCGTTAACCGCCTTCTGCTTGGTCAGCCTCCAGAGTTGGGCGTTTGATATGGTCCGCGGCCAGAAAATCCCCAGGATCCTCCGCAAGCATTTGTTGACAAATACTTGTAGCCTCTGGGACAGGTCTTTTCTAACGAACCACGTCTCGCACCCATACATCAAGACCGACTTCACGTTTGACTCGAAGATCCTCAACTTAGTGCGGCGAGTAATGACCGGGGAACTCCAGACAGGCTTCAACTGTGCAAAGGCGGCTCTAGCCTTGTTGATGCGGGCTTCAATGTCGATGTCAGCTCCTCCATGTGGCCCTACCACTCCAGGTAGGTGAATTGCTGGACCTGCTCTACGGCCTCACCGCTGATATCGACTACTTGTGCATCTTGACTGTGCATGCGCATCTCCTTCGTCTTTGCACAATTGATGCGGAGACCTTCTCGTGCTGCTTCCCTGATGAGGTCATTCGTCTTGTCCTGAAGAGCTTCCCGGTTTGTGGAGGGCAGGCACAGCTCACAGAGCTCAAGTGGCCGTAAAAGCAGTGTTTGCCTCTGGCTTGTGAGGAGTGGCGTGAGCATGAAGCGTCCTTTACCCGGGAGTTTATCAGTGCATGTTAACGGGCTGATGATGAAGATATACTTTATGGTTCCAAGCTTAAGTGTACCTTAACCTTGTTATGGTCTTTTGAATTAATCTGTATCATAACCGCGTAACCTTCATTCAACTAATACATTATTGCCAATTTAAAATCAAACCTGTTCGGGCCCATTAATAATTAATTTTGTTATTGTAGAGACTGTAAACGTGTTAACCGTTTATCTCAAGTTTCCTATTTTTTTTTACACCTTCTAAAAACTAAATCCTGACCCAGGCATTAACAACATCTGGTACCAGTTTCATAAAACTGCAATTCATAGTAGTTGAGTAGTCGGTTATTAGTCTAACCCAGTGGTTCTTAACCTTTTTTGGTCCACGGACCACTTTGATAATTTTTTTCTTAGCGCGGACCACCAGATTCAAGGTATATCGTGTTTCACATGAAATTGTTTCACCTGACCTAAAGTATAATGTATGTAAGTAAGTTGAATACAGGAAATAATATGAGTCGGTTTTGGAACAATGGAACATACACGCGAAAATTCACCAATTTTACTAAAATTTTTATGGAGATTTAATAGGTAGGCGATAGCAATGCGCGCGCATCGCGCCCGAAAATTCACCGATTTTACCCTTTTTAAGCCGCAAGATGGCCAGATAATCTTCCGTCAATATTTCATTTGTTTGCAAAAGCGGGCGCAGCGCGCCCGACAATTTTACGATTTAACTCTTAAAAATCAAGTTTTCTTTAGCACGTGCAGTAGGTGCGTGAAAAATGCGCGCACAGCGCGCCCGAAAATTCAGTTTTTTCCCTTTTTAATTATATGATGAAGATTTATTTAGCTATTATTTGAACAAACGCACCCAGCGTGGCTGAAAATTTACTTATTTAAGTCTTACATTTCATATTGGAGAATTCCTTTGTTTTGAATAGAAGACACGCGCGTAGCGCATTTGAAAATTCACCGATTTTAACCTAACTAGTGGTTCGCCCCGAACTTTGAACTCGCGACCCCATATCTCAGCAACCCCTCGACCGATTTGGCTCATGTTCGAACTTAAAAATTCTCTTTACCTTATTTACCTGCCTACCAAATTTCGTGACGATCCGACTAAATTTACTCAAGTTATCGTCGAACGAACATTCATACATACATACATACATACATACATACATACATACATACATACATACATACATACATACATACATACATACATACATA
Organism: Zelleria hepariella; assembly: GCA_949319315.1. Lineage (NCBI taxonomy): Eukaryota > Metazoa > Arthropoda > Insecta > Lepidoptera > Yponomeutidae > Zelleria > Zelleria hepariella. The sequence goes on along the minus strand of OX439378.1, from coordinate 8,690,934 downwards.
CAAACGCCGGATTGTTCCAGTAGACTCGGAGAACTTCGCTCGCTTCGCTCGCTCGTTCAAATATAGTCTACGTGCGGTTTGACATGGGCTAACGACATTATACTAAGAGTGAGCACTGATTACTCGATTTTTAAGGGTTATGATACTAATAAAATTTATTATTTTTTGCGTATTGAACTGAAGACCGCAACTTTACATCGGAGCCTGCCGCAGGTTACGTATAGGCTATTTATTGTACTATCCTGTCAAAATCTGGCGCATTCCTTGGCGCGATCTGCAGTCACGCGGATCTTTGCAGGTTAAAAAAATTTTTCAATAGGGAGTAAGAGCGCGCGCCAGCGCGCACGAAATTTTCAGTTATTTTATTCATTGGGAACTTATTCAAACATGACTTTCAAAATCAACATAAACATTTATTGACAACTATCGCTATGTGCGCTGGACTGCAGGACCCTCCCGCGGACCACTAGAGAGGCCCTCGCGGACCACCAGTGGTCCGCGGACCATAGGTTAAGAACCACTGGTCTAACCTTTTTGGTTACCTCTTTTGTAACTAATAGGCTCCTCAATGTACATCGAATTCACCTCAGACATCAAAACGGTATTATTTTCATTATTCTAAACAACAAAACTAATTCAGCTGATTATGATATTTGCTCAAACTTAAGTTTTTTGGGCAAAACCACTGTTTTTTCGAGATAAAAATAAATCAGCTTTTTTAGTTAATTGATGTTCTGTTGTTTAGAATAATGAAAAGAATACAATTTTATTGCTGTGAAACAAAAATTGCTGAACAAAAATATGTCAGTTTAGCTACTAAATGGAAAAAAAAACTGATAAAATTTGTGCTTTCCCACCACGCTTAAATACAACTTGTCAGCTGTATTAACAAAGCACCCGTTAATTAATTAAGGAAGGACATACTAATAAAATTGTAAACCTCCGTCCAGTAAGACGTGATTAAATATGAAGTTGGAAAAAAATGCTTCGATGGTTACATTTCGCTCGTGCACGGCAGTCCTGTCCCCTGAGCGAATTATTTAACCTTTTCGTAAGGTGTAGGTGTATTACACAATTAAATACAATTATTGTTATAATATGCTTTATCCAATAAAAGCATCATCATTGAACGAGCGAGCGAAGCGAGTTAAGTTCTCCGACTCTACTGGAACAATTCGGCGTTTGTATGTATGTATGTATGTATGAATGTTCGTTCGACGATAACTTGAGTAAATTAAGTCGGATCGTCATGAAATTGGGAAGGCGGGTAAATGAAATTAAAAGAAATTTTAAGTTCAAACATGAGCCAAATAGGTCGAAGGGTTGCCGAGATATGGGGTTGTTAAGTTTATATGGGGTCGCGAGTTCACAGTTCGGGGCGAACCACTAGTTACTCAATTTCAAGGCTAAAAAATATATTTATAAGGTTAAAAAAATCGCTTGGGTTGGGACAGGACTTGAGCCCGGAACCTCTTGCATACCGTGCCGGCCGGCGGCGGCGCTCTACCAATGAGCCGTTTGCAAAGAACAAATTCAAAGCAATTCATAGATGGCGCTTATAGGCCTGCTAAGACAAGAACCGGAACAGGACTGTCAAATTTCGCTTAGCACAAAATAATTTTGACAATCGCGTTCCGGTTCTTCTATGGCCACGCCTGTAACATCCATGAACTGATTTGAATTTGTTCTGTGAAAACAGCTCATTGAGCTATCGACAGTTACTTGGCTTGGTGTAACAATCTTTGAACGAGCGAGCGGAGCGAGCGAAGTTCTCCGAGTCTACTGGAACTTTAGTTCGGTGACTGGAACAATCCGGCGTTTGTATGTTTGTATGTATGTATGAATGTTCGTTCGACGATAACTTGAGTAAATGTAGTCGGATCGTCATGTTTGGTAGGTAAACGAGGCAAAGATAATTTTTAAGTTCGAACATGAGCCAAATCGGTCGAGGGGTTGCTGAGATATAGGGTCGCGAGTTCAAAGTTCGGGGCGAACCACTAGTTATAATGTTTCAAAGTCTGTGGTTCCCTCGCACGGGTCAGTGGTTTAGAAAAAACAAAAAGTGCATACCTAGTTTATAATGTTTCAAAGTCTGTGGTTCCCTAGCACGGGTCAGTGGTTTAGAAAAAACAAAAAGTGCATACCTAGTTTGTTAATTCGTAGTTGACGTTATTTGCTTACGCAGCTCATTAAACCATAAATTAGCGTTTCTGAAGGTGCATGTTTAATTGATTAGCACGTTCGTTGGTATAGCAAGTCATCAGTTTTACTGATGTCATTGATTTTCTTTCGCTTCCTTGTGGGCTTAGACGCCTTTGCATCTGCGTAATGGGATGATTTATACGGCGTCCAGTGGCACCTTCACTCACACTAGATAAGTGAAGTGACCACTCTGGGGATAGAGTACCTGGGACAACTTTAGTTGGACTAGGCTTGCCCAGCACCTAAAATAAAGTTGTGAAAGTCAACCTTATAGAGACCACAAACGTAGATGTTTTGAGCGTTGGACATTCTGCGAGTTGGACATTTCGCTCTGTTAGACGTTTAGCTAATTAGGGTGGTATTCCAGAACGTTCCTGGATCACAGTTTAAACATAGTTTACTAGTGTCGATAATCAGTGCATGCTTAGATTTGAATGTCTCTAAGCAGACCTACCTACCTGACCAAGTCAAGTAGGCACCTGGTTTGTATGCGGCCGCCTAGGTGCCAGGTGCCTAGTTGGCTTGATCGAGTAGTTCAGCTTAGGCCCTTAAGACCACAGTTTAAACCAAAAAGGCTTGTTTAAACCCTATCTGTCGATTAATTTTCATACAAAATGCGAGGTTTAATCTAAGGTCTAAGTTTAAACTGTGATTGATCTTACGGCACTTAGGGAAATTCAAATCAAAATATACACTGTTTTATCGGCAGTCTATGTTAAAACTCCGACTGGGCGGGAAGAGTTCTGGAATACCACCCTTAGACTTTCTGATACGGAGGGAAACAGAGTATGTGTAGAGAGTCGAGTGTCTGCGAAACCCTCTACACAGCTTTCAGCGCGGGCGAATATGGCCGATTAAGGCTGGAAGATAGCAACGAGGCGGAAAATTCAGAATTTTCACAGTTTTTTACATTTTGTAGCTAAACTGAGCTATTTTTGTTCAGCGATTTTTCGTTCGCGGCAATAACATAGTATTCTTTTCATTATTGTAAACAACAGGACAACAATATTTCAGCCGATTATGTGTTCTGGTCTACGACAAGTTTTTTGGGCAGTGCCACTGCTTCGTAGACCAGAACACATAATCGGCTGAATTATTGTTGTTTTGTTGTTTACAATAATGAAAAGAATATCATGTTATTGCCTCGAACGAAAAATCGCTGAACAAAAATAGCTCAGTTTAGCTACCAAATGTAAAAAATCTGTCAAAATTTTGAATTTCCGGCCACGTTGCTATCTTCCCCCCTTAAGCTAACTGCCGCCGGCGTCATATTATTATTGTTTCTCTTTCTGACGCCATATGCACATGCGTATGCTTTGTGAATTTTGCTGAAAACGGCTCATTATTGTCAGGCGTTTTTCGTGCTTTTAGTTCGACTATTAAAGTCTTGCAAGAAAAAGTCTTGCCAGCGTTGGTTCGAAGTCAGTCAAAAATTGCCTTGAAAATTGCACCATACGAAGGCTTGATCTAACCATCATTAAGTTCTCCTAAGCCACCATTAAAGTCTTGCAAAAAAGGCCATTTGCAATTTTTTGTAACCCACGGCATCACCCCGTTCAAGGTCTTCAGGTATTAATGTCTTTTTGCGTACGTGTAATCTTTGACTCCTTTTTTTGTTTCTCATAAATCACTAGGTAAGGAAACATATAAAGATGCAAAATTATCATCAGCCCATCTCTGCCCACTGCTGGGTGGTTTGCGCCACTTCCCATGGTCTCTCGCTGGTAAATGTTAAAACATCTGTAAACTTTTGCCCCCGTGTATGCACAAAAAAAAAACCCTCATCTGCACAGGCGTTAAACTTAATTTTATGTGCATTAAAATTGTAATGACGTGGGTACGTAACACTATGTACGAGTAGGTAGGTATATTGTTATGTGATAAAAAGGACTATAATCTCGTATCTTCTCGACGAAGTTTCTATGAAGTGCTGAAAGGTCAAGTTTGTATTTTTTTGTTCAGAAGACGTTTTTTGTATAGAGGATACCAGTCAAGTCATAAAATAATGCCAGTTCTAGGATTTTTTTCTAGGTATAAAAACGTAGCCACATATTTTTGTTTGCGGGCAAAATACATCTAGATCTTTCCTATTTCGTAGTTAAACTGTAGAAAAAACTTATTTCAGGAAATATCCCGGTTATTCGTTTTAACTTTTTAAAACAATTTCGCAAGGGTACAATGGCAAAAAGATTAGTCGAGTGCAGCTTCAGCAAAAAGCTAGTTTATAGTTTGGCACGTGTTTCGAACGGTAGGTAATGTACGTGGCATATTTTGCTTTTACGTGGACTTCATCAAGTATTCATAAAATTAAATATCTCCGCCTACACAGTCCCTGTCCAAAGGTATCCTAGCAGAGAAATAACATTGCTATTCACTTTGTCATGGTACAATCTTATAGGTACAAGGTCTTACAAAAGGTCCTAAGTTCCTAACTCGTTTTACAGGGTAATAGCACCCGGTGATAGGGATCATATCCCAAATATTATTTTTGCTCTATGATTTTGTTGATTTTTAATATATTTATAAAAAATAAAAACCGAACAAGTGAGAGTTACACTCGTGTGGAGAGGGTTCCGCACATGTAGAGATAGTATATTCACAGCTCATAAGCACAAATAATGCGAGTGATTTCCGCTTAAATTTTTGAGGTAAGTACCTACGGAAAGGAGTCGTGGCAAAAGAAAAGTATTTTTAAATTATTATTTTCATTGATTTTCACAATGAATAAATTTTTAACACGAAGTAGGTACCTACCTAAATCATCGCTAATCCCCAATGTGCTTAGCGTGCGCAAAATTGGCAGAATCTGTGAATAAATAAATTTAACACGAAGTGTGTTTATGTTTTTTTTTTCACTTCTCGGCATTGAGGTGTCAGTTATTGGCGTCTTCACCCTGGGGTCTAGAAGCGAGGTTCCTACGTGCGTCACAAGCAAACTCACAAACCAGTTCAAAATCGTCTTGTAGAGTCCGCGCCACATAAATCTGCGCGTGGGCATAAGTTTTACTGAATTATTGTGCTGTTTATGTTTCGTGTCAAATATCTTCGTAAGTTTTAGGCGGCGGCGGCGAGATTTATTTGTAGGTTCTAGGACCTAAACATAGTTAGTTACTGGCTCGTTTTGGCCCGGCACCTTCCTGGAGAGAAGGTAGTGGAACGTGGAAACGCATCCACGAGCCACTCACAGAGTACCGAAGCGCATGCTGAGTGAGACGGCAATACCTACCGTAGATAGGTCCTGGCACTCGGTTTCGACCGTTTGCTGGATCTTTAAGTGTGCCCTTTTTATGACAAAAAGAAGATATGATTTTTTTCATTGGCGGCACTAGTAAACGGGGTGCCAGCATGGTTAGGAGATTATTTAAATCGCTACCCACTGCGCGCAGACTGATCTGCCCCTCTACCCTTGACGCATTTTTCCAATACGGCCGCAATATGGCGAAATTTACAAAATTTATATTTTACAAATTAAGACGCATTTTGTGTTTTTATTGAATAAAACAGCCTATATAAACATTACAAAGTATTAAAAATCAAAGCATTACTATGCGAATTCAAGGAGATTTTATTCTTTTTCAATTTGATCGCAATAGCGTCAAGGGTAACCCCACTGGCGCGCAATTTTGTTTTGTTTATTCCGCGAACTGTCAGTCGAGTTGGATGTGAATTAACTTTTTTTTTGAGGAAGAAATATTATTATGGACGTTTTGGAACCGATTGATTGCCATATCGCACATGAATAGTCAGAGGGTATTATCTCAAAAAAGTGAGTTTCGAGAAAAAGCGTTTTGAATATTTGAAAATTCGTTACATTTGATGCAGGCCACAAATTGATAACTTTTTGTATTTGCGTTGTAGGTTGACTCTTTCTCTGCATGATTCATGAAAAAAATAGAGTTTAAAAGAAGTAGATTAATAGTTATACTGTTTTTCCTGACACTCTATCAAGATAATACTGTATAGCCTGACAAAATTAAATTAATTTGTATTTATGACTCTATAGCCAGTTTTTTTTTTGCAATTCTAATGTATTATTTCAAAATAATACAGGTCTTTTTACCTGAATTTGAAAATTTTATCTTTTAAAGTGTATTAAAATAAATTTAAAATCATGAAAGCAGACTTTTGTTATCATTGACAGTAGTTTTCTTAAGTAATCATGAAGTAAATAACAAAATAAGTCACATATTTGCCTACAAACAAAAATTGGTATAAATAATTGGGTATTTCAGTCTTCAATAAAGTACTTAAACTAACACAATCTAAGTTAGTTTTAGATCGCTTATAATTTAATTAAATTAATTCATTTCAAATAAACTACTTCCTCTGTGCTTCTTACTTTAAGAAAAAGTTATTAAAGGTAGTCGTTTGTAATTAAAAATCTAGGATCAATCAATAATTCTAGCGAGGAAACATGGAGGCGACGCACAATCAGTAATTTTAGACCTGCCCCCTTAGCACGCTACCATTTTGCCTACTCTCAACTGTCACCTTAGCCGCTTAACACTACTGAGGTGACAGTTAACAGTGGCTAAGGTGACAGTTGAGAGTAGGCAAAATGGTAGCGTGCTAAGGGGGTAGGAATAGCTGACACAAAATTGTTAGTCAATTGGTTTCGAACTTAATTTATCGAAGTGCGAGCTTAGAGAGAACCTCCTTGACGAAGAAAAACATGACTTGGCCTCATATTTTTACTCACTCATTACTGTGCCTCCTAAGATCCCCAGTGCAAGACGATTCCTACGAAAGATTAAATTGATCAAATTCGATGAATTTGCCAAATATGACAGAATTATGTTTGTGAATTTGTAGTAGCAATTACCTCTCGCTGACCGTGAAGGGAAACATCGTGAGGAAACCTGAGCGTATTAGACATTATACCAAAAATAGCCAATCCGCATTTAGCACGTGTAGAGAGAGAAGGCCCAGCTAGTGGGACCTGTACAATTGTACAGGCGACATCTTACTTTTTTTCTTACTCATAAATTCTTGTACGTATTACGCTGTTCAACATTGAGGCAAAATTATAAGATAAACCTTATAAACAGTCCTAAATTACCCTTTAGAGAATAGACCCAGACCAAATTGTCGATCCGTCACGGTTGCTTGGGCATAAGAATGCCTTCAAGCATCGCGCTGCCGGCGTTCCTGTCCTCGGTCGACAGCACGATCGACCTAATCGGCCAGGAGTGTTTGGCCAGACATGGCAGGCCCAAGCCAGGATCTGCGGCTGAATCTGTTCCGGGTCCCTGCTTAGCCTAGCCTAGCATGGCATAGCCAGAGACAATGGCAATAGGCCTGATGGGGTGACGCTCACTGTGGCGGTCGCTGGTTTGGGACACTACGTATTTATTTACGTATAAAAGTGGCGTCCTGCCGCACCGGCGGCGTTGGTGCGGCTACAGCGGGGTACAAGAGGCACAAATATGCAGTCCTGGTACAGGGCTACATATTTGCGCCCTTCGGCGTAGAGACCCTCAGGGACCAGGTGCGCGAAAACTCTCTCAAGAGATTTCGTTGTGCCTGGTTGACGCCTCGAGTGTACAGAGGGCTGGTGCTTACCAAGGGCAAAGGCTGAGCCTCGCCATCCAGTGGGGCAATGCCGCCAGCCTACCCTACCGAGCGACGTTGGCGATCTGGCTCAAATATTTGACCTATGTTAGGTTATTCTTAAGTTAGCAATGCAAAAGTTGGTGATCTGGCATAATATCCGGGGAAATTAGAGGCAGAAATTCTCCAGATGGACGATAAGTGGGGTCGGCTTATTCATCATCACAGTCTTCTTACGCTATTTCCAGGTCTTCAGCACTATTATCTACTTTGATAGCGGGATTGGCAGCAAAAAACACCTTCCTTGCACAAGAATTTAGAATTTATTATCGGTCAAAAGGGTATTATTCGGTTTACAACAAAAAAATATTACAAAAAAAAACTGGACAGAGAGTAGTATCTAGAAGAAACCGATGGCAATATGGTATTAAGTCAATATAAAACCAATGGTATTTAGAAAGTTGTGAAAAAAAATCGGTCTATAGAGTATTACGTCAAAATAATACAAATGACGAATTATTCAAAATAGGCTAAAGAGTATTAACTAAAAGATAATACGCTCTAGACTGCTCACATTTTAACTTTTTGTAGTAATTATTGACAGAGCACCTGTCATAGCTTGAAATAACACGAGTGACCCGTCAATTTCGGATGGCGCTGAGTGGCTAACTAAAATGTGACAGTCTTGCCTGCTCGAATATATCGCAAACCAAATTGGAAGACAGTCGTAAAGCTCCGTTTCACGGCTTTAAATTAACCTACAGATATGGCTGTCTTGCCAGATTGTAGAGAAAAATTTTGCGAACTCGAATCCGTCGTAAAAAAAAAATTGCATTTTCCGAGATAATACCCTCTGACTATTCATGTGCGATATGAGATTGAGCACGATTTTAGTAAATAAGTAAGTAATGGGTTTTTAATTGATATGTTGTTGTAAAAATAATATCTCAGGCACGGCAGTGCCCGAGTGGTCACTTTATCAATTTAAATTTAAAGTGTGAGGGAAGGTGCCACTGGACGCTGTATAGATCATCTCATTACGTAGCGTAGATGCTAAGGCCTAAGATAGTTTTATGTTGTAAAATATAGCTAGGTAAAGGTATAGTCTCATAAATCAATAGAAATACTTATAATAATGATATAATTTTGATGAGTAGAAATACTGTCTTCTACACAGTAGGTATTTTCTATAAATATTACTTTTTGTACAAAATATACCAGTCAAATAAGATTACGTATAGGTAGGTACGGTCGCCACAGTCTAGGATACCCCATGGCAGCTCTTACCGCGCGCGGCTGCCAGTAAGGCATAAGGCATAGGACAAAAAGGGGTATCCTAGCGAGTGGCCGACTGTACGTTTAAATAAAGGTATATTAGTTACTAATCACGATATGAGTTACGACGTAATAACCTTTTTTATCTTAGAAACGAGTATAAGTAATATTCATATTCATATTTATTGCAATATCATGTACATTGGGTGTTACAGATCGAATAAGGCCCGGTTTCCGAGTTGAGAATTTTACTAAGCAAATATAGGGTGTCTCAATAAGGCGGACTTGCGTCACTCAGGGTTAGCAAACTAACTCCGAGTTAACTTGACATTTCCATACAAATTTTGACGTTAACTCAGAGTTAACTGGCTAACCCTGGTTGACGCAAGTGGACCTAAGAGTGCCCGATTTAAATTTGGCGCCATTTTTTATCTATGCAAGTCTCAGCTCTGAAACTTGACAGTTGTCATCTATTAAATATGGATAACAAAAGAACAACGCGTTATCATTACAAAAACCCATGAAAACCCATTACAAAAATGGGAAAGGCTACGCTGATACCTTCTCGCAAACGAAATTCCGATGTCAACTGGCCACCGAGATCTTGCGATTTAACGCCTTGCGACTTTTTCCTTTGGGGTTTTGTTAAATCTCAGGTCTATGCGAATAAACCACGAACATTTCCCGAGCTAAAGGCTAAGATCCAACGCGTCATCGGTGAGATAGAGCCGCCACTCTGTGAAAAAGACATCGAACATTTCATGAAAAGAGCAAGGGTCTGCCGCCAGAGCCGTGGGGGTCATATGCAGGATATTATATTCCATACTAATCGGAACATGTGTACTCTCTAACGCTATAAAAATATTACCACTCTCTCAAAAAAATATGTGTTTTTTCTTTAAATTAAATCGGTCACTCTTATTGAGACACTCTTTACTTACGTATCGCTCTGTCGCGCTCTTTTGTGAGAAATCTGCAGAGACAGGACGATACTTACCCTTTTGCTTAGCGAATTTCTCAATTCAGAAACCGGCAGTTAGTAAATTATTAAGTTGAGTACATGACACCCTGTTAGGGGACTACAATAATTTAAGTTAGCCTTATGACAATTTTTATATTTTTGAATGTATCATGCAATTATATCTAACAAAATTTAAAACAAAATTAAAATCAAATTAAAAATATTACAAATGCTTTCAACAAGGTTGAGGGTTGTAGAGACATTTTCAGTAAAATATCACACATTAAAATTTAGAATGGATTCAACGTGGTTGATTATTATATATTTTTATAAATGTGATATAGGGACTATTTAAGTAAAGTTTCATTGTTGAAAAGGGCGCTACTAATTTATTTTTACGGCGATGATCTGGGGGGCGATTTGTTTCTTGAAACATGGTTTTATTTTTCCTAACGAATAGTGCTGCTTCTAAGATGTATGTATAGTTGGTAGTGTAAGTAAATTATTAAATATTCAATTTACTCAAAAAAGCTCGTAATGTGGACATTAATTCGACAACCTTCTTTGAGCAAAGTCGGACTTGCGGGCTACTTGGATTAGGCGCCAGAAAAGTTGTATGGAATTTCATTAATGTCTTGTGTTTTGCGGCCAGAAAAACATTAATGTCGAGTTTTGTTTCATAAATAGAACTCAAACATCAGGTGCAAAAAGTATTTATTTAGAATTAGGCTGTATGGGTACTGGCAGTCGACACATTGCACAGAAAAAAAAAGAGCGGCCATATTGTTTTCGACTTTTCGCGCGTTGTTCGAAGTGATTTTTTTCTGTGTTTTTGTTGAAAAAGTGAACTCTCAAAGCGACGAATCCTCGGATTTAATGTGTTTAACACCGCCGGACATTCAAAATCAAGCGAAATTAGTAATTGGAAATTTATTGCCACCGAAGTCAAAAGAAAAATACAAGCAAGCTTACCAACAAAAAGTTTGCGGAATGGAAAATCGACAAAAAGTACTTAATCTACGACAAATGGTAAGCTAATTAAATTACTATGTTAATTACTATTCTAATTAATATTTTAATTACTCGCATTGTTTGAGTAAAGCACTGTACAAGCCTTGGTCTGCAATGAGTGCGCTTCTGGCCACGCTATGATTGCCTCGAGCTTAGCTTAGCTACGCTCTCGGCCCTCAAGTTTGGTCATCATTGCAGCCCTTGCTGGCCGCGCTATAAAGGCCTCGACCTTCGGTCTCGGCCTTCATTTCAGCTTGTCCATCAAGGGCTGCAATGCTGACCGCATTGTGAGGGCCTTGAGCTGCGCTACGCTGCGCTCTGTCGGCCATCAAAAGCGCGCCAGAAACGCACTCATTACAGATCGCGGCAGTAATGTACTAAAAGTATGGTCGACAGCTCTCTGGGCAGCGGATTCCGGCTAGCACACGGATACATTTCTTTTGCAAAACAAAGAGTTTGTCCGTGTCAGTGCTATTTCCCCATAGGATAAGCCCATATCGCAACCAAGAGTAGGCAAAGGCGTAGTATGCAGAAAGAGCAGTTTCACGATTTGTGTGATAATGATTCTTTAACTTAGGTATAGCATGTTTTCAAGTTATTTTAAAATAAATAAAGTTTTATAAGACTCATAATTTGTCCAGACGTCTTGCTGCTTTCTTGGGATATTTATTATTCCAAGTAGATACAACTTTACGAAATTGAAACAATAAGACTAAAATTAAGGTACCTAGACTTAAAAACTTTTGGACAAAAGATTTAAGATGTTTGGTTATGTAAAAGAACATTTGTGTAGAAATATATACAACGAGTTACAAAATATCCTAACTCTTTTTACAGGGTGTAACCTCTGGTCAACAGGATGTCAATTCTGTAAAAAAAGCTGACAAAATATTTTTTTATTGTATAACTTCAAGATTGAAAATTTTTCATAACTTTTTTGCTTTGGTATTTTAACTCAAATTTAAAAATATGCGTGAGTGCATTTACATAGCTTTGAGTTGTTAAGACATTGTAAAAGTCAATGAAAACAATATTTTAAAATTATTTTCTCTCGCCACAGGTTTCACATTTTATTAATTTAAAAATCAACGGAACGACATAGAGCTCAGAAAATATTTAGGTTGTGATCCCTCTCACCCGTTAAATACCTATGGCCCGTTTTCAACTGACAGTTAAAAGCTGAATTCAAAACTTTGGTAGATGACGCTCATAGGTTTGGCCATACAAGAACCGGGATGTGGCTGTCAAATTTCGCTTACACAGATTAATAATATCTTCAGAAAATGCGAAATTGGACACCCGTGAAAACAGCTCATTACCCTGTAAAAAGAGTTAGGATCTTTTGAAACACCTGGATTTCGCTTTCCAAAAGGGTTCCGTCACAAAAAAAGTTTGAGAACCGCCACACTAGGTACTAAAAATAGGTGACATGTATATTACAATTCCGACCCGTAACTATGGAAATGACACGAGGTGGAAAAATAACGAGGTACTTAACTTAAGGTAGTATTAAAGATGGCGATGTTAAAAGTCAATGTCATGATCACTCATATCATGCCAATAAGAATAAACAATGGGAGTCTTTGTATTCAATTCTCTGCCAGCAAGACAGTAAATTATCATTAAAAGATTACTTCTTATTTATTTCCGCAAAATACCTAACCAGGGTGGCTGAAAACTTTTGAGCCTAAGGTATTAAAAATGCTGATAGAAATATAAAACAAAAATCAATTTCGGATGGTTGATTTCTTCAAATCCTGTCTCCGCGAGGGCACGCCTTGCAATCTCACGCAGTGTGGACGGCCGCATGGTCCTGCAAGCCTGTAACACAATGGCGTATCAATGGCGTCCCAGGTAGAAGGACAAAACCGGGATTTTTTCGTTGTTGTCCTACAACAATCGAACTAATCCTCTTTATCCTCTAGAATTACACTCATAATATTCTTTGCTGTACTACAAAAACATTAAAAGGACCGACACTGGACCGGCAGCATTAATAAATCGTAATTGAAACCGTCAATCGGGAGCCCATTTTGGCACCATTGCGTTACAGGCTAAGGGCCCAGGACTCCTTTCGCCCGTTTGCCTCTCCTTTTCTCGACAACCACTTGACGGACTTTTGTCAATGCTAAGACATGGAACTTAGTATTGATACTACTTAAGGATACTCGTAAGAAGTGCTGTGCAGCGCGAGTCATTAGTGATACTTGTAGGTACTTTTGCTCAAAACTTTTCAGCCGCCCTCAATTCAGAACCCAAAGTTTTTTGTTCGAAAGTCCGTTATTGGCTTAATCTTATTTTTAGACAATATTGAGAAACTAATTTAAATATTGTTTATTTTGGTCCAGTAGTTTTGTTTTTATGCGCTAAACTGTTTTGTTCCTATGACCGCCAACAGTATGCAGACCGTCGCGTGACGTCATAAAACTGTATCTTTGAAACGTTGTAAAATCCAAACTACTGAAACAAAATAAAAAATATTGAAATTAGTTTCTTATAATAGCCAAAAGTTTTGAATAAGCCAATAACGGACTTTCGAACAAAAAACTTTGCGTTCCGAATTCTCAATTCTCAATACGAGTATCTGCGGAGACATATCAGACATATATAGACTCGTATTGCCCTTCAAATTATTTCCTACGAAAATGCACTAAGTACTTTTTAACAGACTGACTGCCGGTTTCTGAATTGAGAAATTCGCTAAGCAAATACGTAAGTATCGTCCTGTCTCTGCAGATTTCTCATAAAAGAGCGTGACAGAACGATAGTTAAGTATTTGCTTAGCAAAATTCTCAATTCAGAAACCGGGCAGGTAATAATAATAATAATAAATTCATCAAAGGTAATATAATAACAAACATATTTGATACAAATTCGGTGGCTGATGATTGGTACATAAATAGATACCCTGTCTCCTAAACTAGGTTGCCCTGTATTTTAGGAGTCCAGTAAGCACAAAAAAATAGTAAACAATTTTTTTATTTTATTGTTGGAATTAAATTTCATGGGTCTAGATTTGAAACCGCTGTATAAATCATCTAATAACGAAGATGCAAAGGCCTTAGTAGTAGTGATGAAAAACTAAAAATCACGTGTCAATGAAGACAACAGGAAATGTCTTCGTGGAAACTTTTTGTAATAATATCGTGTCAATAGTACTGGCTGACCCCTGTTTTTTTTTAATAACTCATTAGTATACAATAAAGCAAATGGTCTTGCTAAAAATAACATCAGAAAACCTCAAACTAGTATGGGAAACCGACCAAGGTAAACTTATTTTTAGGCGGTAATGATTGGTTTTTAAATTTTAATGAAGCACTAGCGACTTTGCAAAGATGCAATATAAGGGAAAAAAAGTGCGCTACATACAAGGTGTTGCAAAATATTGACTTTCACGATGTTATAACAACTCAAAGCTATGCAAATGCACCTACACCAACAAACATATTTTTAAATTGTAGCTCACATCAAAAACAAAAAAAGTTATGAAACATTTAAAATTTTGAGGTTAAAAAAAAAAGGTAAGATGTAGCCTGTACAATTGTACATGTCCCACTGGCTGGGCAAAGGCCTTCTCTCAGAGAGAGAGAACATTTTGAGGTTATAACATAAAAATTGTTTTTTCATTTTTTTTATACAATGACATCCTTTTGACCAGTAGGTTACACCTTGTAAAAAAAGTTAGGATATTTTGTAACACGTTGTGTAAAAAAAAAACTATTTTTTTATTTCAAGCGTTACTAAAACTATCGTCACTGAGTCGGGTGTCACCAACCAAAAGCACCCTGTATTTCTTTCAAATCCCTAAACCGTTTAGAAATTACGATTATAGACAAAATAATTCATCCAGAATCTCAAAGGCCCCAAGATAGAGCTCATTTCTCTATCTGAGAAAATTAATTTCCCCCGAAAAGAATTTAAAAAATGAGCCTTTGAACCATAAATCTCAGCAAAAAGACTTTAGGCTCGCTGTACACGGGCTTCGCGCGACGACTCGCGCAAAATGACAATGTAAATAACTGTAATACAACGTGTTACAAAACATCCTAACTCTTTTTACAGGGTGCAACCTACTGGTCATTGGAATGTCAATTCTGTAAAATAAAGTTGAAAAAAACAATTTTTATTTTATAACCTCAAAATTGAAAATTTTTCATAACTTTTTTGTTTTTGGTATTAGCTCGAATTTAAAAATATTTTTGTGGGTGTAGGTGCAATTTGCATAGCTTTTAGTTGTTAAAATATTGTGAAAGTGAATAAAAACAATATTTAAAAAATACTTTTCTCCCGCCACAACGTTCACATTTTATTGATTTAAAAATCAACGGAACGTCATAGAGCAAAAAAAATATTTAGGTTGTGTTCCCTATCACCGGGTGCTATTACCCTGTAAAAAGAGTTAGCATCTTTTGTAACACCTTGTATTAACAAAAATTCCGCAATGGACTTTGTCCATCTGCCATCGGTACGTCTCGCCAGGTGTCCTGCCCACTTCCACTTCAAAGAAGTTATGCGTTTTCCGACGTCTGCCACTTTTGTGCGGCTTCTTATTACAACGTTCGTTATACGGCCCAAGAGCTTAATACCGAGCATTGCTCGCTCCATGGTTCTTTGGGCAACGTTGACTTCGTTCATAACGTCTTTGGTAAGAGTCCATGTCTCAGAACCATAAGTTAGGCAGCACACAATGGTTGAAAACCTTGGAAGAAGAGATCCAAGAAGAAGAAGAGATCTTGGAAGGTAAGAGATCGGTTGGAAGACCTCCAGCCAGATGGTCCGACGACATAACCAAAGTAGCCGGAAAACAGTGGTTGCACCTGGCGCAGGATTGTGAGAGGTGGCGTGGTGTGAGCATGAAGAGGCCTTTATTAAGCAGTGGATGCTAACAGGATCTGATGCTGCTGATAACTAAAATTAAAACACCGACCTCAAGTTCCGTTCTCCAGCTTCGAAGTTCTTCATCAGACTGGGGATTTGCAATCACTGGTGAAAAGATACTGCACTGATTCCGAGTGATCGGCTGCTGTCAGTTGAGGAGTTCCGTTCTCCATCTCTGAAACTCTTCATCAGATCTTCACCATTTTTTATGGGACCACACGGGACGGGAAGACCACCCTTTCAAAACAAGAATCAATAAAATCGGTCCAAGAATCAATAAAAAGTTCTGAGGTAACAAATATAAAAAAAATTACGTGTTGAATTTCCTCCCCCTTTTTGAAGTCGGTTACTAGCTGGGCTTTTTCTCAGAGATAGCTAGCTGCTGTACACGGGTAGAGTAAACGGTAGAGTAGAGCGGTAGAGCACTAACTATCCTACTAAATATACCAATGTAAACAGCATTGGTAGAGTAGAGTAATGAAATTTGGTAGAGTAGAGTAACTAGCAACGTGGGCGAGCTACTCTACCACTTTCCTTCCCCCGCTCCAGCGTCCACTCTACTTTACCGAATACTCGACCCATGGAAGTAACTAGTTCAAACATGTTTACAACACGCAACCCTAATTTCTCGATTAGTGACGTTCATTGTTCTAGTGTTTCTTACCTAGTGACAACTGTACCGACAAAATCAAAATTTACGTGTAAACAGTTACTCGACTTAAATTGGTAGAGTACTTGGTAAAGTAGTATGCTCATTGACTCTGCTATTTACTCTACCCGTGTACAGCAGCCCTCTAGAGATAGTTCGGGTTTAATCACCACGCATGCCCATTGCGGATTGGCGATTGCGCGTTGAGGGTAGCGTCTGAACGCTTAGGTTTCCTCACGATGTTTTCCTTGGCATCGAACCTGGGTCTCTCGCTTCCGAAACTAAATTCCAACTGTAGGTATGTGTCCGGCCTTAAGATTGAAGCAGTGGCATGCGGGGACTTAATAAAACGATATTAAATTATCCTAATGGACTAGTTAAAGCTATTTTAATGAATAATATTACGGCTGAAGATGAGACTCTGTAATAAACTAAAGAACCGTAAATCTTTTGGAATAATTGTCAAGATTTTCAAGTCAGTTACAAACGCGTTGGGATATCCATTTTCACGGTATTGCGCGGCAGCCTCTACTCCTAGCAGAGCAGTGCTAGCTCGATCACTGCAAGACACATAATCAGTGCGTCTATTATCTAAAAAAAGCCACTCACGTCGTCAACCGTCAAAGCCGAATTTGCTGGAAAATACTACCTATTGAAATAAACATTATTTTTACACTATTAAGCAGAATACAGGGGCGGGGTGCGGATAACAGGTCACAACTTATAGTGGCCCGTAAAGGGCGCAAGACTACAAAGAAGCCGGCGACCGTGAAACGTAAGAGTGGAAAATCGATCACACAGATGATATTGATAACTAACTGATGATACTTGCCGCCCTCGACACGATTTTGCCGCCAAAATTTGCGGGCGAAAATTAAGTGGCACTTTTAAGGTGAAAATTGCTGACAAGCGTAAAAGAATAATTTCATTGCTCCCTCGGTCGCCGTGGGTCTTTATTGGTGGAAAATTAACATGTAATTTTGGATAATTTGTAAGTGCCATATTTACGTTATCGAACGAGCGAACGAAGCGAGCGAAGTTCTCCGGCGAGGTATTATGAGTACCTGATGAGTAATCGTTGAAATGTCATGTTTAGTAGGCAAGTAAACAGTGAATAATGATTTTAAGCACATTTTTATATCGATTTAACGGTTTCACTAATACTTTTATTGAATGATGAATAAGTAAATGACACAAACATTGTTTTAAAGTTCGAACATGAGCCAAATTGGTCAAGGGTTTGCTGGGGAATATGGGAGTACATCGCGAGTTCACAGTTCGGGGCGAAGTATTAGTTATTATAATCAAAAACGAAAGGACGAAAGGACGTTGTATGTTGCATCGACTGAAAACTATATCAGATTAGCGGCTTGCTCACGTTGGGAACCAATTCATGAAATAATGAAATTAAGTTTTGAGGGTCTATATTCTTTATGATTCTTTCACTAATTGCTCATTGAAATGATATAATATAATTCAGCAAATCGTACGAAAGCGAGCAGTTTACAGGAATATTTTTTCTAAATAACATACAAAATATGAGCGGACTTTAACATTTATGTTACAAATTAAACAAAACGTGGTAAGTACTTTAACATTCAAATTTAACAAAATGTGGTACCTACCTAAACATAATATTTAAAAAAATAACATTATCCCCGTCGTGTATAAGCGGAGCTTAGGAAATGAGGCGGTATGGCAGTTTTTATCATTATTGGTGGTTTGCTGGCTTGGAATCCAGGGTCAGGCACAAACATAAATCTGAAAAAAAAAAAGATAGTTTTGATTTTATCAAATCTGGAATACGACGAGTAAGGAATCCGACGAATAGGTACGGAACAAATATTTTTATCATTAGACTAAGGCCCGGTTTCTGAATTGAGAATTTTACTAAGTAAATGCTTACGTATCTTTCTGTCACGCTCTTTTGTGAAAAAACTGCAGAAATAGAACGTTACTTATGTATTTGCTTAGTGAATTTCTCAATTCAGAAATCGGCAGTAAGGCCCTTAATATCAATCACAGTTTAAACTCAGACCATAGATTAATATTCGCATTTTATATGAAAATTAATCGTCAGATAGGGTTTAAGCTAGCCTTTTTGGTTTAAAGTGTGATTGATATTACGGCCCTAATCATAATAACCTAAGTCTTAATCGTTAACCTCGTATAACCCGTACCAATAAAGATAGGATTTAGGATTCACTGCAAAACACGTCTCCACAGTGGCCACTTTTGGCAAGTATCGATTGCATTCTTAAGTTCTAGGATCTGAAATCCAAACCTCAGGTCTTAAAAATAGTTAAGCCTCGCGTTGAGAAATCGCAGGAGAATTTTAGCAAAACACGCATCCAAATAGAAGATATGATTTTTTTATTGGCGGAGCTAGTTGTGCGTTCTATTGTGCCTTAAAGCTAAGTGACAGTATTTGCAGTGCTTACGAATGTTTAAGTGTAAAAAGTGACAGTATTCTTTAAGCAAATCCTAAATTTATTGATAAGGGTTACTTGCATAAAAACTCCATAACAACAACGCCCAACCTGTTACCAAAACCGGACTTCAAGATAAGGAGTTGCATTTTGCTGTCTTGCAAATTGTATGTCCAAAAATAGAAGTATTTGCGTCATTACTAGAGTCACGGACAAGAGTAGGTACATAAGGAAATATATCCTATCCTACTTATATTATAAATGCGAAAGTTTGTGAGTGAGTGAGTGAGTGAGTGAGTGAGTGTGTTTGTTACCTTATAACGCGGAATCCGCTGGACGGATTTGGACGAAATTTGGAATGTAGATAGCTGAGACATCAGAATAACATATAGGCTACATATTATCACGCTTTGGTGCTTAGGAGCAAAATAAACACACAAAGATTATCATATAGTGGCTATTTGTATAAAAGTGAACGACACAACCATTAACCAAAGACCCTCTGTCATCACGTAGCGTTGAGCTATTTACTTTCGTAAATCCATCGAAAACTGAACAACGGTGAATTTTAATGCACCAAACAGGCCCAAATGTGCCGCAAAACTCAAACGATGCACAACAGTCAAGAAGTTGTTTTTCATTATCGCTGTCATCCGTCACTGTCACAAAAATGGTATATCAACAAAGCAATAAAGGAAAAATCTACAAGTTTAATTACTCAAAACAGGCAAAAAACATAAGTTCAGTGATTACTACTTACAATCTGAAAGAGCCAATAAATCCTTACTTTAAAAACTCTGCATCCGGCAGTTTTATCAAAGCTCTTTACAAAGTCGCGGTTGCATCCTGAGATCTTTTGGCCAGACGAAATGGAACGTCCGTTGAGTGCATTGCTGATTGCTGGTTATTCAGGGAAGAATAGGATGCACCAGACCTCGAAGAAAAATAAAGATACGATGTTCAGACCAAAAAATCAGCTGTGCGTACTGTGCAAGTGTAGAGTCCCGAGCGACCATAGTCGCATAACATCAGCTATTGATGGTGTAACATTAGTAATATGATCGCTTTATTTCCTTTAAGTAAGTACCTAGGACTGGACAGTGGACAGGTGCACTTTTACATAATATCATAGTCGCCTATTCATTGTTGACAACTCTGATAGGCTTTTGCACATACTTCAGACTGACGAGAAGATTGGAGCATGTGAAAATCCCTGAACAGCCTGCGTGGTGGTGTTGCCCGCATGAAAGATATGTGAGAAATAGAGCCAGAAGAGATGTTTTGTTACAATCTTAAACCATACCGATAACTTCGCGTCGTCATACCTGTCCTGATGCTCCACAGTCCAGCTTTTCGGATTTCCTGGAGGCGACCCCAGCGCGACGTGTGTGTGTGACACTTTCAACACGAAAGAAGAATAAGGCCGACGATTCAAAACGGTTGTTTCAGACTATGGCATCGTAGATGCTAAGAAGACGCGTTGGGTGTTTCAGAAGAGTAGCTCATAGAAAAAAACACTATTCAATGTGATAGAAATAATATGGTTAAGTATCTCCTGATATTATCTCATATTTTCTGGTGTCAGAACCCAATTATTATGATCGTTCTCTTTGAAATGGTATGATGCGATTAAATAAAATAAATTTTCTTAAAGTTTTTCTCTGTTAAGTAACTTTGTGCCTATAATACGAGTAGGTGACGCTAACTAGCTCTGTTGGAGATCTTTTACAGTTTTATTGAACGCCAGATAGATGTTGAGACCTGTGACGTACTGCAGCGAATGCTGATAAATATTCATTCACCAAACAGCGCAAGCAAACGAGATGTACACACGACAGCACGTCGACCCTTACACGCTAGCACTCTATTCGGTAACGTTACAGGCGACTTTACAACAAAAGTGTACAGTCTGACGTGCTGTCGTGTGTACTTGGGTATCAAACTACCCATTAGGGCTATCTAACATCGGTAGATGCAGTGTCCACAACGACCACAAAGGCCACAAAGGCACGAAGACTTGGGGCGAGCGAGCCCAACTGAACAGAGACAACCCAGACTGAAAGTTTGAAATAAGGAGTAGCAGATTAGCTGACTCAAAATAATAGGATAGGGCTAAAAAGAAAAGATAATCTTTGAGTGTTTCTTGAAATGTAGGTAACCCGCGTTAAATCAGTTAGACGCCTATAACAAAAGGTATCTGCATCTTTGCTCCGTTCAGTTTGGTAGAAGCAGACAACAACGCGAGGTCCACGGGATCGAAATCTCGGGCCAACGCTTTGATAGTGCAGGGGGTGTGTTTTAAGTACATCATACCTACTAGGTGGTAAAAAATATGCTAGGTACAATTTGCAAAATCACCACGTTTATCCTTTTTCTTTTAGCCACGTGAATGAAGTCGTGGGCGCTAGCTATCAACACTAATATTATAAAGAGGAAAAGTTTGTAAGTATGTACGGTCGGCCACAATCTCAGATACCCCATGGCAGCCCTTAACGCGCGCGGCATAAGGGCGCCAATCGAACAAAAAGGGGTATCTGAGACTGTGGCCGACTGTACGTATGTAGGGGGTAATCTCCAAAACTACTCATCCGATTATAAAAAATCCTTCACTAATGGGAAGCTACGTTATTGCTGAGTGCTATAAGCTATTTTTATTGTGATAACGGGAAAAAAACTAAGTCTGCGCGGACGAAGTCGCGGGCAAAAGCTAGTATGACATAAAACCCTAAACAACGCAGAAGTCTCACCTGTAAAACCACTTGCCACACGCAAGTATGACAAACATGATGTCTATCGCCATCCTTGAAGCGATAATGACGAAAATAACCAAGTTAGCGGCCAAGAAGCAGAATATAATACCGACGTCCCTCATAGTATTAGCAAAGTGGTTCTTCTGAACCATACTTATGTAAAAAGGGCAGTATTTCAGGTTATACGTGGCACATTTCATGTAAAGTTTCTCTAGGAATTTGTTGAGTCTGTTTTTTGGGTTTTTGAACAGGGATTTGGTGGCCTTTGCTTCGTTTGTCTTTTGGGTTTCCAGTGATTCTGCGGAATCAGGACGGAAGTGACTTCTGCGTGTTTCGTAGCAGTTTTCTGGACAAATACAGTGTCCGATCTGCAGACCATGGCAGGAGCATGCTTCAAACATTTTGGGGCTCTTCTTAGATTTGAGTTTAGCTTCTTATTTATCATCGATTTTCTTCTGTGGGATATCTGTTAGCATTTTTTAACAAATGTGTTTCTTTCGTGTTTTCGATAGATTCGTTATTGCTCGTTTTTGCTGTTTGTGTGATTATGATGACGTTTTGTATGAGTCATAAGTTCATAACCTGTGGTCATAACACAGTTCATAACATAAATAATTTGTCTGTGTTCTATTCTTTCTTTTTCACCTTTTTTTTCGAGAAAACTCTTTTTGGTCAATGCCAATAGGTTTGAGGTTTGGTCACACGCACACGGCATAAACACACTCACATATTCAGCCAGCCCAGCCAGCCCCTATAAAGTAAAGTATCCACCGTAAAAAAAACCGTTTTCAAATCTCAAAAAATTATATTTTTTATTTCAATTAGGGCTATTTTCGAGTGTTTTGGCGCTCAACGCTTGAGTGTTTTTTTAGATAATAGAAGTCCAGTCCCCCAAGAACCCATTAGGTATTTTCTAAGTTCTCTTTTTCGTATTTGTGGTTCTACGCTACATTTGGTACCCATAAATCTCAATGACTTCTCGGAATCGACGAAGTCTCATCCCATCTTTGCATCTCGTGTCGTCATAAGGTCAGCAAACCACAGGCCGCAAGCCTAGAGGCCGGACAAAGGCAATGACCTTAACATAAATTATGAGTCGCAATGCAGCCATTAATAAACAAATCTATTGACCGCAGCCTTCTGAGAAAACTTGGGAGAAATCCTGTTGGTCTGGAAATGTTTTTAAGTTAGCTCGTCAATATAAGTTAGCTGTCTTGATTGTACTCGATCGCTTACTCCATCTATGAAACTGAAAGTGAAAACCATTTATTACCAAGTTTTATCAGTATAAGTACATAACTAACATTGAACATTATGTGGTTTTATACAGTAGACGTTTTAAAGTAGGTTTGTAATTTTAGATAAAAGTGACCTGACAAACGGACTGCGCTCAGTATGTGCTGGTTGCTTGTTTGGTTGTAAAAAAGACCGTAGACTTAGAAACGTGGCGAGCAATATTGCGTAAAAAAAAAGGCAAAAACATCCTAATACACCACCGAAAAGGATATTATGAAATAAACAAACGACATTCTTACAAACGCATAAGTTCAAGCATAGAGTAGAATAAAGATATCTAAAAACAAAGTCCTAGGCACATCTGCGTCCAAGTGGTCACTTCACCCATCTAGTGTGAGTGAAGGTGACAATAGATGCTGTATACAATATCATCTCATTACCTACCTACATGTCCCACTAGCTGGGCAAAAGCCCACTGCGGATTGTCGATTTTCGCGTATATGCCTGTAATACCCTCACCGGGAATCGAACTTGGGTCTCTCGCTTCCGAATCCACCATTCTTCTACCCACTAGGCTACCACTACTCAGTGCTGCTGTATTAGCATAATATGTATAATGAAAATTAAACAAGGCACTGGTTCGCGTCCACTAATAAGGCATTTCCGGTGTTCAGACTAAGGGCAACCACAGATTAGTCACTGATTACTTGGTCAGCCCTTCTCAAGGCTGCCCTACTTACGCATGTAGAAGTCAAGTTGCAGTTGGTGGAAATGTTAATAGGTCTACCTTTTTACCCGACTACGCGAAGCAAAAAGGAGGGTTATGATTTTAGCAGCGTATGTATGTATGTATGTATGTATGTATGTATGTATGTATGTATGTATGTATGTTTGTGTGTTCATCTGTTCCCTCGCAGAGCCTAAACTACTCGGCCGATTTCAACAAATGAGGTGTCGTTGGATTCGTCTTAATCACCCAGGTAACATAGGATAGTTTAATTTTGAAAAAAACCAAGATGGCGGCTGTGCTGCGCCATAAAGTGGTGGACCTAAAAATAAAAATTATCGGATACCATCGTCATGGGTATCAAATGAAAGGGCTTTAAAAGACCTTTTCAAAAATGTATAACACATGTAGCGTCAACATAACAAATAGAACAAAAAATTCCAAAATGTGTTTTTTTTTTGTCCTTCTTGGTTCTATTCTGGGTGATAGTCCAAATGACTTACTAAAAAGCCCAAAAAAAAATAGAAGTTAAAAACTAAAACCCGACTACTAAAAGGCTTAAAACAAGACCTGCTTATCCTTAAAATAGACTCATAGATAATTAATCGTAGTCGGAGGACACCACATTCGCATTTGATAAACCGATGGCCTCCGACTACGATTAATTATCTATGAGTCTATTTTAAGGATAAGCAGGTCTTGTTTTAAGCCTTTTAGTAGTCGGGTTTTAGTTTTTAACTTCTATTTTTATCCATCAAACCTCAATAACAGGAGCTGTTACAAGCGAAACACATGTACGTTTAGGCATAGGCATAGGTAAGGTACACAATACAGCACGTCGACCCTTACACGCCAGCACTCTACTCGCTAACATTACGGTTGACTTTACAACAAAAGTGTACACTTTGACGTGCTGTCGTGTGAACCTATAGGTACATATAAAGGAGAGGGCTATATTATAATGTATCTGTCTTCCGAATGAAAAAAAAAATAATAATACCATTAAAGCTACAATTTAGTAAAGCAGATCGTTTAGAGAAAACCAGTTCTTCAAAGTCAAATAATTCGAAACGAGTTTCCAAAGTTAGGAAAAACTCTGCAGTGTTCAATTTACTTTTGATGAATGGTACAACAATGGTAGGACTTGGAATACTTAAACTTTTCGGCGGGGATATTTGGTGCTTTGAGCTTTTGTGAACCTTGTCCCTTTGATGTTAGAGGTGACTTTTGATGTCATTTTAAGAGTCTGTAATGGAGGAAACGATTAATTGGCAATTTTGTCTTATCTTTATATTCAGCGCCTAATAGGTCATGTCTTTTCTCTGCAGCAGTAGTATTTCATAATTTTGGTCTTCTGCATAGCTACCACGAGTGCTTATATTGTCTGCCGGATGTCTGCCGGACGTCTGCTCAAAATTTGGTATTGTAATGTTGGTTAAACTGCCTCACTAATTGATGTAGAATGCATCCTAATTCTTTAGTAGTAAGGTTGTTTATCCAACTTGTCACTTTCAGTGACGTGTTTCCTTGATTAACTAGTTTGATTTAGTAACCTTAATGTAAGCTAATAGGTATTATTTTCCTTTGAATAGGGCTTTTGGATTTAAGTCACAGACTTACAGTGAACAATTGGACAAGCTATTTGCTAGTACTTATATTCAATCTGACAGCTCCTGAATTTATTAATCTTGGTAGTCGGTAGCGATTAAAATGAATTCTATAACATTACTGTTATATTGCACTTTTGAAAGAAGCACTTTTGTATTTTTATCAAGTTTCAATTAAATTGAAAGTTACTAGTGGTTCGCCCCGAACTATGAACTCGCGACCCCATATAAACTTAATAATAATAATAACCCCCGTGTGGTTCCCGGAAGGTACAGAATTGGACCAACCCATTTCTTCCCGTGGGTGTCGTAAAAGGCGACTAAGGGAATGGAGGGACCATTATGGTTCCTCCACCGCAGGGCAGCTTGTGGGGAGCTGTTGGTATGTGGCGGTACCACGGATCCGAGTCTTCCGAAGGTGGAAAACTGGTCCTCGCATCCAAGTCTTTGTACAAGAGTGGATTGGAATCCAAGAGGACCGGGACCCTCACCTCTGGCTTGCCTTTACCGGCCGTCCAGAGTGGAGCGCAAGAGCTATATGCTCGCATGGATGGAAGTGAAAGATGCATAAGACGCGAGTTGATTTCTTTCCTATCTTTCTTATAGTGCTTCTATATCCTTCAGGTCCAGTTCAATATTCATAAAATCCTTTACAAAGTTTGCAATTATCATTTCCAACTCAAACTACGATTTTTCACGTTTCTCGACGCCAAAGAAAACCAAATTTTTCTGTCTAGCATTTTTTTCTAGATAGTACAGCCTTTGCTCTTGATTTTCCACTCATTTTTCAAGATTTTCAGATTTTTTTTCTAGCATTTTTAGTTTTTCGCCAAACATTCTTTGAATGTTTTCTGTAACTTGTTCGCCGCTTTTTCTTATGGATTTTTTGTAGTTTATCTAGTATTTCTTCCATTTTAAGTTTTGTATTGGACTCTCTTGTAGTTTTGAAGTAAAGCGACCTCTATTGTTGAGCATAAGGACTTTTTGGTTTATAATTTTGAACACTAGATGGCTCTGATATTTTTTTTTGTCACGCCCTCTGTTAGGAAATAGAATAACAATATGATATATATATTTTCTAATAGATGGCGCTGTTTTGAATTTTCTAATCTGGTGTACTTTGGATTTTTGGTTATTTTTGGATTTATTGGATTAAAATAGAGTTCTTGTTACGGATTATTTTGCGACCCGTAAAAGTTTATTTTTATTGTTTCCACTGAGTTTTACGTCCGATATCCACAATATTGTTTCCAAACAGAATTTGTATTTATAGTTCACTTTTGTTAGTTTTTATCACTGCTTTCACTGTTTACTGATTAGATTTACGTTTTTATCACTTTTAAAATAACTTTTTAGCACTATTTTAATGTTACTGAGAGGCAGCAGTGGCGCCCTCTCTCATCCCATATAACCTTAACAACCCCATATCTCGGCAACCCCTCGACCGATTTGGCTCATGTTCGAACTTAAAAATTCTTTTAATTTCATTTACCTGCCTACCAAATTTCATTTCAACGATCCGACAAAAAATACTCAAGTTATCGTCGAACGAACATTCATACATACAAACATACAAACATACAAACATACATACATACATACATACATACAAACGCCGGATTGTTCCAGTAGACTCGGAGAACTTCGCTCGCTTCGCTCGCTCGTTCAATTAGCAGCACGTTTTTTATACATTTGAAATGACACGTAAGCATATCTAATTAAAATCGTTATATTTGGTTTAAAGAATTCTAAAACGAATTGTATAATCATAGTATCAATACTTCAATCCATTGACTTGTGTTCTTCAATTACGGAGAAATCAACTAAGGAACATGCCATCATCCCTCATCCTGTCCAATGGTTATTTGTAAAATTTGTCAATGATTTTGCAACTTCCGGTGAGCGACGTACATACGACATGTTATGATTCTGCTACACATAGGTCCGGCATAGTATGCGAGCCAAACACTCACGCTTTTCCTGATACCAAGGAGGAATGGTATGTTATTATAATACTCTTTATCAAAAACTTTATATCAATCTGTGGTCAGCGGAGGTCGGATATATTTAGTTACGCCTTCTTAAACCTTATAGAAAAAAACTTTTGTCATGGTCGAGTATGACATTCATTCAATGAAAGATCGTGATTGCGAGTGTGTTTACCGTATTATATGTTACGTTTATATTAAATAATTTAAAATTTTATTTCTTGTTACCTACCTTAGCAAGAAATCATAGTTTCAGTAAAAGCTAATTACAGTATAGTGACTTCATCCATCCATACATCTCTGCATCAAGCAAGCCTCTGCATCAAGCAGCGTCCAACAAGCTCTCCGTTTAGCTGCTATGTGAAAAGAAAGAACTTTATACAATAGAACATTATAGGTACTCGTAATACCATGGTCTGACAAAATAAAGTCCATTGTATGCTCTGTTTGTCTGCTTTTTCTTTATATGTATATAAAACCGAGTGATATCATACACATAGGATACTCACTGTACCTAAGTTTATATTCATACTGCCGGTTTCTGAAATGAGAAATTCGCTAAGCAAAATTCTCAACTCAGAAACCGGGCCATAGTCTCGCATACGTTTTTGTCCACAAAACAAGATTATTTTAATAAGATATTCTTCAAACCATTCCAATACACTGACGTTTACATTGTTGTGACTTTAGAATGGTAAGAAAGACGTCATAGAATTTAATTTTTTTTTCCCGACTACGTGAAGCAAAAGAGTAGGGTTATGATTTTAGCAGCGTAGGTATGTATTTTTGGTTGTTTGTGTTTTCATCTGTTCCATCGCAGAGCCTAAAATAATCGGTTGATTTTTGATAGTTTTCGAAAACTCTAAGCTGGCGGTTGTGGTGCGCCGTAAAGTGAAAGACCCAACAATCAAAATGATCGGACACTTTTGTCATGGCCATAAGGGCTTTAAAATACATTTTCACATATGCGTAACACACGTAGCGTCAACATAACAAGTAGATAAAAAAAATAGAAGTTAATAACTAAAACCCGACTACTAAAAGGCTTAAAACAAGACCTGCTTATCCTTAAAATAGACTCATAGATAATTAATCGTAGTCGGAGGCCATAGGTTTATCAAATGCGAATGTGGTGAAAGGTAAAACATACAAGCATCAAACTTGGTATGGTATGGATAAATTGGTATGATTGGCTTACTTTATAGTGTAACAAAAAATAAGAAAAACGGTCAAGTGCGAGTCGAACTCAGGCACCGAGGGTCCGTACAATCAGATTTTTTCAAATTGTATTGTGGTACGGAATACTCAGTTCACAAGTCCGACTCACACTTGGCCAGTTTTATTTATTATTTATTTTGTTGTTATATTATAAAATAAGGCCAAAGGAAAAATGCTATAATCATATTATTCGTAGGTAAGTTTGATGCTTGTATGTATTATAGTATATATTTGCGATAGAGCAAAAGGCATAAAAACTCGTTTATTGATAATAAAAAAAAATATTTTAATAAATTATATTATATTTTAAACATTTATAATAAGTTGAAAAAATTCACTCGGGACAGGACTTGAACCCGCAACATCTCGCATACCGTGCAGGCGCTCTACCTATTGAGCTACCGAGTCATGTAACTGTCGATGCGAATTTCTTCAATTATAAATAAATAAATGTTTAAAATATTCCCTAGCACCTTCCGTGCCTTAGAAAAAACAAAAAGTTATTATATATTTTTTTATTATTTAGACTCTTAAATATTCAGTAAATCGTAGTCGGAGGACCCTACATTAGCATTAACTAAATCGATGGCCTCCGAATACGCAATACGAATACAGATCTGGTTTCAAGCTTGTTGGTAGTCGGGTTTTAGTTTTTAATTAGTTTATAAAATTTATTCAATAAAAAGTAACGTTATCAAGAAAAGTGTTATCCCACCAAAAACATTTTCATGTATAATTTTGCCAAGACGAGACCCCGCACTGTCAAAACGTTATCATTTCTCATGTAGAGCCAACTTGAGCCAAGCTTGTAGCTCTGAACGCCCTGTTTATGAAGTTAGGGTATGTAGAGTTAGGACTCAACTCAATTCAACTCAACTCAACTCCTCAACTCAACTCAACTCAACTCAACTCAACTCGCATTTTTTTTATTTTTTTATTTTGTTTTATTATTTTTTGTTATCGGATAATACCAAGTTTATTTTAATATAATCATACCAGTAACGCCATCTCTCGGGCATTAGGAGAGGAGGACTAAAGTTTCTTATTTTTTTCGTAACGGTTGCGCGTAGAGGTTTTCGTAGAGGCGCGTAGAAGCGTAGAGGAGTTCGTAGAGGTTTTGATGATCATCAGTGAGTCAGTGACGAAATCGGGGGTTTTTGGACATCAATAAAATCTAAAGTATAACAGCTATGCAATTGAAACTTTTTATATGTCCTAGACATCATTTCCCGAAAATTTTGTTGATGTGTATTATCCAAACCCAAGATGAGGGTTCAAAAAAACGACGAAGCGCTTCGAGAAAATATAGTAGTGCCCCCTTGAGCTTCGCTACTCGTCTTGGCGGGGCCACTAGCTTGGCCCCAGATGCTAACGAAAAGATATTTTGTTTGGTGCCTCCATTTTATTTTTTTCTTATTTTCACTCTGCACATTTTATATTTGGATAGAGGATATGTACCTACCGACACAAATAAAAGTATCCTATTATGACCCATTTATCATATTGTATGTTTTGAAGATCCTTCTCCTGAAACCTCCATGACATAATGAGCTTCCTTCTTTTTCTTATCACTATGATATTGGTAATACTGATTACTTCACATGAGTGAAAAAGATAGAATGTATTTGAGCCACTACAAACGTGTAAACTGAGTGTAAGCGGACAAGCCGGTAAAATAAAAGGGAAACTCGGTTTCGGCGGCAAAATGTGGTTGGGAACGCGAGAAATTTACGCACACCGGCGAGTGGCTCGAGTTGGACTGAATTGACATAAGGTTCCCCCGCCCGCATTCCCTTACCCCTGTGTCGCCTTTGCGACCATTGCTCGCGCCCACTACCACTGCCATCTATTGTGCAGTAGAAGAATTAAAAACATAATGAATTCAAATACAGTTTTACAGTAGTTTAAACTAGTGGTTCGCCCCGAACTGTGAACTCGCGACCCCATATAAACTTAACAACCCCATATCTCGGCATCTCTCTCAACCGATTTGGCTCATGTTCGAACTTAAAAAATATTTACCCGCCTATCAAATTTCATAACGATCCGACCAAATTTACTCAAGTTATCGTCAAACGAACATACATACATACAAACATACATACATACAAACGCCGGATTGTCCCAGTAGACTCGGAGAACTTCGCTCGCTCGTTCAATAAAGACTAGTTTGCATCGCTAACACTGAGTATAAAAAATATTATGTCAAAGGGTTGTGAGAATTTTGCACAAGTCCGCTACTTGGTGCCGAAACTCGAAAATTCGAATAACGAAAGTTTGTGATTACGAATTTGTTAGGAAACAACCAATGCACGCTATGCCGAAAATCACCATACCGAAACATTGCGGCCCCGAATAAATGTACAATCTTCTTTTTACATTTACATTTGTACATTTATTCGGGACTGCGATGTTTCGGTTTGGCGATTTTTGGCATGGCGTACATTCGTTATTTCATGATTCGTAATCACAAACTTTTGTCATAACGTTCTTCTTCTCTGCGTGTCGATGGCAGACCGATTTCTTAACCTAATCATAATTTAAATGGCTTTAGCCCAGAATTTCGCAACGCTAACTGCGTCTATAATAGCCGCCATAAGGTCCTCCAGTGTGCAGGTGTTAGGTGATAACGTTTTGGCGGAGAGACAGATTTGTCTTTGTCGCGAGCCAGGTGGCTTAAGACTTGTTTAAGTCTAGGTAGAAATTCTAACAATAGGATCTTTAGAACTTTGTTATTGAATATATCGAACTAAATTCTAATTCTACTAGGCACTAGCGCCCCTTACATGAATTTACTTTGAAGCACTTTTCGTGTCAACGGTACACAAGGAAACGGCATTTTTTATATAGATGATAAGTATAAGAATCTGACGCTCGAGGTATGGATTCTTAAGAAATTAGTGCCAAGAAATTAGATAAAGATTTAGTTATAGACGTTCTGTATAAGCATAATATTTTAATCATATTATAATAATGAATAATACAACATAATATAAGTTTATTTGCTATCCGTCTCGCTTTGTGGAAGTCGAATACCACTCGGTTTGGTCAGAGGTTCTCCTAAACCCTGAAAAGACCACCAGAAGCTAGATGGCTGTCCCTGTATTTTTTTAACCTTTGCGTTGAAAGTCTCTCTGATGAAGGCTCTTGCTCTTTTCTTGTTGGATATGGTACCGGTGAGCATCATCATCATCAGGGGTCGTCTGCTGCTGCCCGTACGACCGTACAGCAGTAAGTGCTGGTTCTGAGTTGGCACTCTTGTTTTATGCGTCTTCTCCAGAGGCATCAGTCCCCGGGTCTTGGGTGTGCATTCTTGGCGATGGTCTATCAGGCTCCCAGCTGCTGGAGTCTTGCAGCTCGAGGAGCTGCTGCGGGTACTGACGTCATTTTTCTGACCGGTCGTATTTGGGGACGATGTGGTGGAGGTATTGATGCGGTCCGTCGTCGGCGCAGTGGAACATACGGCGCGACAGATGGACCGCAAACTCCTCCACACTCTCCACACTCTGGCTTGGCGGAAAACTTTCTCCACCTGCCCCCCCATGCATTCGATGGTGCACCACAGACATTTTACGGACGAGCTGAAAAAAAAACATGGCGTACAATATGGTGATCTTTCTTATTATTTTCCTGGGAGAAGTAAATGGATTTCAATGGTGCCGTACTATGCAGCCTTCAGAGTTCATATCGGCCAGGACAATCGTTTTGGATGATAACAGCTGTCTTTGGCGGGCTTAGGGTGCGGGAGCGCGACCTTGACGGACCAATTTCAGGATGCAGTACTTAGTTGCAGGTCGCAGCGGCATCCAGTCGTTTGGTTTCCTCATTGGAGTCTCCATTGAGTTCTGTCACTGCGGTTTCTCTTTAGGTGCAAAACGTCAACTTCCCAAAAAGTCCACCACATCACGGCACTAACAAGCCATCGGAGGGTCGTGCGGCTCATGCAGGTGCTTTTGAATATGTTTATTTATTTGGTCATTTAAGCTACCTACCTATAAAACATCTTTGTAACTTAATGACTTGCTTGGTATTATTTGAAAGAGCCGGAGCAGATTATGCTTGCTATTTTAGCCTCGCTTCTTGGCAGGGTTAGGTTTCCTTGTCTTCTCCTTCTATTCAGCTGGATTTGTACCATAAATTATGCCCACAGCACTGCACTAAAGGCGCATTGTATGATCGACTCGATGGATTTGTTTGAGGTTGGATAATTATCTGCGTTAACTTGAACCTGAGTAACCATCTGCCGAGAAGTACTACGGCTGTAAATACATAATTTAGTTTGGTTTCATTTCCAAAAGATTTTCCAGTTTTTCTCTTGAGTGAAAGTGAGTGACGCATGACTTATGTCAATTATGGCAAGTATGGCAAGTATGGTCAAGTTGGCAGCACACTTTCGTTTGTTTTCACGTCGCGTGTACGTCTGCCGGACATCTGCCGGACGTCTGTCCAAATACACTCCTGGTAGACCCTCTGGTTTTAAATGAGAGTTTGTATGTAGGCTTTGGTCTAAGGTTCGACCCAGGATTTCCTAAAATGACGAGCGTGAACGCTTGCGCAATATGACTTCTCTGTATTAGACTTTCATGGATATGCGGGATAAAATATTTTCTAAAATGATCACATAAAAAAACAAAATAATTTCCCAGCAATAATTGTTTTGTTTTGGTGTCTACATAGTATCGGTGCCTTTTGGGTCTGTTAGCGGTTTTTAACACCCTCTATATCAAATCAAATATCTAACGAAAATTCAAAGGTCTTAGTTTATTTTACTATCAATGTATGAATGGCTCAATAGTTTTGATTAATTATCACTTCTCCTTCCTTTATTTTTCTATCGGGCCATAATAATGGCTGACAAATCACACGACTCTCCTAATCAAAAACGTCTATTCGAGCAGGTTTCTATTATTTATTTGGACAAACATGATATTTTATGTACTCTTAGATGGTCATTCTGACCTCGCTGTTACATCATTCATTGTGATATATCGAATTGGTTGTTTGTGTCTGTTTATGCTGTCTACTATATGGACTTATATGGCTTGATTTTTGAGAAACTAAATACTAAATACAAAAAATATGAATAGTTTTCCTTTTTTTTCTTCAAAATCCAATCTTATACATACTTATTTGCGCCATTAAACTAATTGATAGTTGACCTCTTTTAAGTATAAAATACGTGTACCAGGGAGCCCCGCTCTTTTGACATAGGTACCAACTTCGTGATATTTCGTTAGACAATTCGGAAGGCAAAGTTTTTTGTTCGAAAGTCCGTTATTGGCTTAATCTTATCTTTAGACAATATTGAGAAACTAATTTCAATGTTTTTTATTTTGGTTTAGTAGTTTGGATTTTACAACGTTTCAAAGATATGGTTTTATGACGTCACGCGACGGTCTGCATACTGTTGGCGGTCATAGGAACAAAACATTTTAGCGCATAAAAACAAAACTACTGGACCAAAATAAAAAGTATTTAAATTAGTTTCTCAATATTGTCTAAAGATAAGATTAAGCCAATAACGGACTTTCGAACAAAAAACTTTGCCTTCCGAATTACCTGATAACTGACAATTCTTCACTGTAGGTATCGATCCTAATATTTTTGAACCCTTGACTCAAATATCTTCTTCTTCTATCTATACTTATAATAAAACTCTAGCGAAGTCAATTCTGTACATAGAATATTTTTAGAAAAAAACTAGCAGGGGTTACTAAGTAAACTATACTAAATCCAAAAATGCAAAAAAAACGGTTTATGTCTGTCTGTCTGTCTGTCTGTCTGTCTGTCTGTCTGTCTGTCTGTATGAACACGATAAACGCGAACACCGCTGAATAGTTTTCAACCAAACTTAACATGGTCGTAACTCACGTTTCTGGGAGTAACTTAGGCTATCCGATGTTTAGAATACATTGCGGGTTGCAATTTTAACTTCGTTTTTTGTAAGAAATATTCATAATTTGGATATGGCTTCTTGAGAAGGTATGTTAAGAACGTGATACTGAACATATTTCTGAAAAAAAAAAAAAACCGACTCTGAACCACATTCTCTCGAAAACCTACATTGCAGGTTGCAATTTTAACTTGATTTTTTATAAGAAATATCCATAATTTTGATATGGCTTCTTGAGAAGGTATGTTAAGAACGTGATACTGAACACATTTCAGAAAAAAAAAAAATTGAAAAGTCCGACTTATTATCTCGGAAACCGTTGATTTCCCAGGCATAGTTCCTTGGGCAAAAATGTTCGTTATGATGAGGACTATTATATGCGTATACGTACGTATACGTGGTCTCCCGCTTTGTTGGCGGTCTTTTAACACTCTGTATAATAGCACGCTACGACTTTTGGCATTTGGGGCGCATATTGTAAATGAAAAATCGGCATTTGTTTTTATTTTATTTTGGCGGAAAATGTTAGTTCTACAAGCGTAGCATAAGGCCGGGTTAGAGCGTATCTATGGGTTTAAAACAATAGGTATCTCACTCTTTTGTTTGACGTAGAGCGGGATGGACAGAGCCATAGATACGCTCTAACCCAGCCTTATGATGCTTGCTGGAGGGAATTGTGAGTGGTTTTCGGTGGAGGTCGCACAAAGTTTATCGATGTTAGAAATGTAGTACTGTTGCGTCGCGGTCGAAATGTTCTGGGTTTGATGCCACGCGAAGTCGAAATTTTTTTTGTGCCTTTTTTAAAATATTTACTCTACTGAGCCCAACCTGATATTAAAAAATATATTTTGTTTGCCGTAGAGCGGGATAGACAGAGTTATTTGCGGTAGATACGCTCTAACCCAACCTTATGCTTTGCTTGCTGGCTTAGCATGAGAATGGGTAAGACCTTATCTATGACCTTAACTTTATCTATCCCACTCTACGTCGAGGGAGATACAAATAAACCCCCATACTTCCCAGGGAATTCTTATGCTAAGCTTCCTGGTATCTTACACGAGCGATACCTAATCTAAACAAAACATTTATTATCATAAATGTGTTGTTTAGATTAGGGCACACACACACAGACAGGCACACCCTCATAAACACATAAACAGACACACACACAAAGCTATTAAACTTATGAAACCCCTCTTTGTTGGTCGGGGGTTAAAAAAAACCTTCCTTTTGAGTTTTCCTCCACAGTCGAATTTAAATTAAATGTCAAATGTGTAAAAACGCATACGAAGTCGCGGGCACAACTAGTTTCGAATAAAACTGTTGACAGACACAAGTTCGAATTTCAAAAAAGTGTGTCGTGCAGTCAGTGAACTGTTAAATAAAAGCTCAACTGCGATAATTTCATCACGATTTTAGAAATCGCTCCAGATAGACATTTGTCATTTCAATACCAAATTGTGTTGCCGACTGTACCGACCGACGTGCACGACTTTTACACTCGACAGCACTTCGACCCTTACAAGCTAGCACTCTTCTCGGTTACTTTACGGGCTACTTTACAACAAAAGTGTACACTCTAGCGAGCTGTCGTGTGTACGGTCGGCCACAGTCACAGATACACCATAGCAGTTTTCACCGCGCGCGGCATAAGGGCGCCAATCGAAAAAAATGGGGTATCCTAGCATGTGGCTGACTGTACAAGAAGGCAGGATTCTCTGATGACGGTGCGTTGGCATTCCTCGCGTTTGCGTAAAGATTCTAATTGCGCTGATTATGTATATTATTCAATATATTAATGGTATAATTAGTTCTGCCACTTCCGTTACTGTACAATGGACTGAGCAACTCTTTCTGTTCTGGAAAAAATAAGGGAAAGAAGAAATAAGAATATTCGAAATAATGCGGGCGCAACTTGCAAGACATAATAGTTATTGGTGATTTATTTTAATCTCAGTTATACTTGTATTATATGCTCTTTGGTTATACTTAGTTAGTTGTAAGTTGATGAAGCATTTTGTGATTGTTTGTTTATTTGTGGTTTGTGATTGGTTTGTTTATTTGTGTTTTTTTTATTGTTGTTGTATTTTGATTGTTGTTTGTATGTTTGATTGTTTTGTTTAAATTTTGATTGTGTTTTTTTGCATGAATATTTTATATCTCATCGATGAAATAAATAAAATACCTACAATTAATTGAACATCCAGTGTTACAATTAAACCCTTGGTGCCTGAAGGGTTATCCTGTGTTTCGAGAACGAGTGACTTCTTCAGATAACATCGCATTTGTATTTTGTCTGGAGGGTATAAGTGCTGGGCAAGCCTACTCCATCTAAACAGTGTCCCAGGCACTAAAGCGTCGAATGGTGCCACTGGACGCTGTATAAATCATCTCATCTTTTTGTATCTGAAAAAAATAGACAGATACCTACTATAGTATAAGTTTTAAACTGACCTTTTTGGTTTAAAACTGTGATTGATTGATGTGGTATTAGTTGGCGCCCTTCGAGTTGTCCAACGACAAACTTATTGCGCTTCGACAAATTGGGCTGGTATGAATAATTGGGCGGTAGGTCCGCCATAGGTCAAGGTTAGGTACGACAGAACAGGATCCACAGAGGTTGACTTGAAATTATCGCTTTAGGCGATAAGACCACCGTGTATCGATGGTAAGAATTAATGTATTGAATTTTCATGCAGTGGGACACTATACAGGCTACATAAAAAATAAATAAAAATTGGTACATTAATTGAAGGAATAGAATACATAAAATGCATTTATGAAAACACCATAATGTGTTCTTCTGTATTAGATAGAACTTAGATTTAATTCGCGCAAAATTTTATTTCCTCGAGTGTGATAATTTGTGAAAATTTAAAAAGTGTGATTTACTTAATTTTATAATATAGAGGGGATCCTGATGAACCGAAGAGTTCATTGGGATCCCCGGGGGGATCGGGCTAGGGGAACCTGGTGGCCTGACTCGAAAAAACGGTTTACGTGGCGACTCGCCCCCATCAAAATCTGGCCTACAGGCGAGTCTCCACTGGCACGGTTTCTGCATTAGGGCGAGATAACTCGGCCTAAATATGGACTGAGTAGCTACCAGTAGTGCGAAAAAGCTGTGCCGGACGTCTGCCGGACGTCTGTCATGTATCCTAATACTATAGTAGTAAGGTTGTTTATCCAACTAATCACTTTCAGTGACAGTGACAGTAAGCACTCGTGGTAGCTGCTCTGGTTTATTCATGTGCTTTTTTATACCCTAGAAATTAGTCAATAAATAAAAAAACTGAATCAAGTCATAACGGTACATTTATTTATAGCTAATGCGTGTATGCGAATCGTTTCGTACAAAACTCTCCTAACTCGAAACAACACGCTGGATCCTCTTTGAATGAAATCGTCAGTTCTTGTCATCATGTTACGTACATTTGTGAATTTGTAGTAGCAATACCACTCGCTAACTGTGAAGGAAAACATCGTGAAGAAACCCGCGGGTTCACACGTATTGACTGGTCTTTCCTGTGGGCTAGGCTGACTAAGCTGTCAGGATGGTATGGGTGCTGGGCAAGACTACTCCATCTAAAACAATGTCCCAGGCACTGCAGCGCCGAGTGGTCTCTTCACCCATCTAGTGTGAGTGAAGGTGCCACTGGACGCTGTATAAATCATCTCATTGCGTAGATGCAAAGGCCTTAGTATGCCATCTGTGCCTTGTGCTTAAAGACTTAAGTACAGTCGACCACAGTCACAAGATACCCCATGGCAGCTCTTACCGCGCGCGGCATAAGGGCGCCAATCGAACAAAAAGGGGTATCCTAGCATGTGGCCGATTGTACAACATTGTGTCATTGTATACTGAAGAAATAACCGTGTCCTTTGCACAAACAGACTAAGAAACGAACTTTATTACTCATATTACGTTATTAATTAGCACCTCCATCAAAGTTAGTGGTTAGGTAGGTGGCTGGCCATCGCATACTGCCTCCTCTACACGTCAGCAGATGCATCTGCGGACGCTGGCAGATGCATCTGCAGATGAATTTCCACGAGCTGTCCACACGTCTGTATGTCGATCAGTCTATGTTCATTCCCGACAGACGAAACACGCGTTCACCCCTTGAGACAGTAGCTGCCGCACCTATTTATTTATTTAGTAGGTACAATACACCGTGGAATTTTAGTGGTTTTAAAGCCGAAGGTATTTAGTTGCACTCGTGATTCTGAGCCAAATTCCAAAATTTTACTTCAAAACGAGCGAAAAAAAAAACACTTCCCAATACAAACGGCTATCGCCAATCGACACAATTTGTATGGAGAAGTGAATTTTTTTTTCGCGCGTTTTGTGATGAAAATTTGTAATTTGGCTCAGAATCACCAGTGCAACAAAATACCTTATGCTTTAAAACCACAAAAATTGCACGGAGTATATTTAGGTATAGGTAAACATCATCATAATGTCATGTACTGGTAGGTATTTTAGGTAGGTTAGATATCCAATTAGTTTTGCAGTAGTCTCAATAGAAAAACATAATTGAAATAGCTACTTAGCTAAATTATTATACCTCCTTACAACATTTTTATTTTTGTAATATTTATTTTTTGAATTCCAAAGAAAGTTTTCAGCTTGATACAGCTCAATAAACCTAAAAGTTTCCTCGACGCTCATATTATTAGTCATTTCGGGGGGAATTAAACCACAAGAAGCACGCGTGCACTCTCATTCGCATCTACGATCAAACTGATGCGTCGGCAGACGTGTGGACAGACGCCGGAGGTTCGCGCCGAAACCCTTTGATGTGTGCCAAAAAACCGACAACCATCGGATTCGAGGCGGACGCGTCTCCAGACGTTAAATACCTACCACAGATACGCAAATCACCCCCTCTACACGTCGGCGGACGCATCCGGAGATGACGTCTGCAGATGCCTCTGTAGACGTGTAGAGGAGCCTAATTTAGGATATAGACGAGGATACTGTGTAGGCCATAAATCCATGGGGCTAACGAGTAATCCAACTAGCTGTAGTATCTTTTATGTGTCTTGTCTTTGTGTGGTGAACATAGGACCTACAGGATTTTTCACAAGGAATGTCAAACGAATCTGTTAGGTGCTTTATAAACAAATAAAAAAACTAGTGCTATTTTTATTAATAAAACTTGACAATCAAAAACATAAAAAACAAACATTATAATTATGTTTTTGTTGTTTCTCAAAACTTAGCAATTTTTTTGGCAGATTTTGTGCATCGATGATGCATACCTATGTTTTTTCAGTCCAGGGGGGTGACCCTTGACGCCATTGCGTTCATATTTACAAAGCTTAAAAAAAAAAATATTTTACATCGCATAGTCATCCTTTGATTTTATATACTTCGTAATGTTTATTCATATATTTTGTATATTACCAATATAAAATGAGTCTTAATTCGTGAAATATTGAATTTTGTAAATTCAGCCATAGTGAAAAAAAAAAATGCGTCAAGGGTAGTGGGGCAGTACAGAGGTCTAGGTGACCGTGTAAGATAGTATGGTTCTGCAATGAGGTCAAAGTGACCGCAATTTGGAAGAACAATTCTGTTAGGCCAATAGCGCACTAGCGGCCAGGCGCGCGACCCGGCCGCAAGGGTCGTGACCAAGCACCGCGGCCAAAACCACGGCTGTATCGTCAGTTGCAAATACAGCGTGCTTCAAAATTATAGACGTTGAGGAAATAGCATTGCTTATGTATCTTGCAAATAAGAAGCGAAACAAGAAAAGGAAAAGATATTGGGTACTTCAATTGCTTTGTGAATACTAACATAGGGATTATATTCACACTTATTTTAAATTCCTAAAATAGGTCTATAGATTACAGGAAAACCTATAAGAAGTATCTGCTATTTATAGTGACAAAAAAAATGGCAGCACGGGACCCTTAGTTCGCGAGCCTGACTCGCACTTGGTCAGTTTTTAAAACTTGGTTGGAGTAGTTTTCACACGACATGTCCACAACGCCCACCTCGTCTCAATCTCAGAAATAAATCTTTCTGTGACATCGTTAACATCACGCTGTAGTTCCACAACACGTCTGGTCACCGCGGCTAGTGCGCGCACACTGGTTTTTTTTTTCTACAATTCAGTTTGATTTTCGTGGCCGCGGTGGCCAGCGACCAATCACGGGCCGCAGTGCGTCGCTTCCGACAAATGCAAATCCATTTCATACAAATGTGTGTAGCTCTCTGGCCGCTGCGACCCGGCCGCGCGGCCTGGCCACCTAGTGCGCTATTGGCCATAGGCCTATGTGCCATAGGCACATTTGTACGAAATCGCCATGGGCCGCGCGCACCTGGCCGCACGCGGCCAGCGGCCACACCGAGCCGCGGCGGGCAACAAGATCGGAAGCGACGCACTGCGGCCCGTTATTGGTCACTGGCCGCCGCGGCCACGAAAATCTAACTGAATTGTAGAAAAAAACACCAGTGCACTAGCCGCGGTGGCCAGACGTGTTGTGGAACTACAGCGTGATGATAACGATGTCACGGAAAGATTTATTTCTGAGATTGAGACGAGGTGGGTGTTGTGGACATGTTTTGTGAAGACTACTCCAACCAAGATTTAAAAACTGACCAAGTGCGAGTCAGGCTCGCGAACTAATGGTCCCGTACTGACATATTTTTTTTTGTTATTATAAATACCAGATACTTATGATAGGTTTTTCTGTAAATTCATATAATCCCTACATAAGCAATGCTATTTCCTCAACGTCCATTTTGAAACACTCTGTATTTGCAACTGACGATACGGCCGCGGTTTTGGCCGCGGTGCTTGGTCGCGATCCTTGCGGCCGGGTGGCGCGTCATGGCCGCTAGTGCGCTATTGGCCTTACTCATATTCAAATTATTCTATCATCGTTTTTACAAAGCGAAAATTAATAAAATTAAGAATGTATGTAAATCTTAATATTATACTTAATATAAAACAAATTCGTGTTAGATACACCATTTATAACTCGAGAACGCGTTGACCGATTTTTATGATTTTTGATTTGTTGGATTTCTCTCCGCCCCGAATAGCAGAATAACCATGAAAACAACGGAAAAACTCACGAGAAAAAAAAAGTCTGCGAGGGAGAAGTCGCGGGCAAAAGCTAGGTAGTTAGTAATACAAGTAAGTTTAACTGTTTACGAAAAACAAAATAAGGAATGAATAAATCAAGTGACAATCATTAATATTTTGGCGTTTGCGTGCGATTATTTTGTGCTTTGCGGCTGCTAGTGTGAAGTTGATGATGATGATGATGACTGCATCCGACCGGATTCGGTCACGGCTAACCCGTGTCATTAAAGAAAACAAATAGGCTTAATAGTTAGAGAGCTGGTGACCAATCGAGATATTTTTTCGTACAAGGCTAGGAGTTGGTAGGCTGATAGAGTAGACTTCGCTGAGTCTGGGAAAAATATTTTTTTGGCACAGTCGCGGTTGAAAGTTAGATTTTTTTGACTTTTAAAGTTTAAATGTATGGGTTCAGTATATTTTTTTTGTCGTACAAGGCTAGAAACTTCTAGGTTAGTTGTTGAGACTCCGTTGAACAAGAAAATATTTGTTTTTTTGGCCAAGCGTGGTTGAAAGTTTGATTTTTATAACCCAAAAATTCACACTTTCTAGGTTATAAAAAACAATATTTCTACCGCGTTTGGCTAGTAATAAATAGTGATTTCGTGATCAGCGGAGACTAAAAAGGCAGCCCAAAAACTCCCAGCCTTGTAGACAAAAAAGAAATGACTCAACCCATACATTTAAACTTTAAAAGTCGAAAAAATCTAAGTTTCAACCGCGACCGGACCAAAAAAATATTTTTCCCAGACTCAGGGAAGTCTACTCTATCAGCCTACTGACTCCCAGCCTTGTACGAAAAAATATCTCGATTGGTCACCAGCTCTCCAACTATAAGGGTGGATGGTAGCAACGAGGCGGGAAATTCCAAAATTTTCACAGTTTTTTACATTTTGTAGCTAAACTGAGCTATTTTTGTTCAGCGATTTTTCGTTCGCGGCAATAACATAGTATTCTTTTCATTATTGTAAACAAAAGAATAACAATAATTCAGCCGATTATGTGTTCTGGTCTACGAAGCAGTGGCACTGCCTAAAAAACTTGTCGTAGACCAGAAAACATAATCGGCTGAATTATTGTTGTTCTGTTGTTTACAATAATGAAAAGAATACTATGTTATTGCCGCGAACGAAAAATAGCTGAACAAAAATAGCTCATTTTCTTAGGTTTGAACGAGCACTATACATAATTTAAACACAAATTTTAACGGATTTAACACTACACGGATTAAAGAACACATCGCGGACGTCAAACACAAACGCTCAACCACATCTGTAGTCTGTGAACATACGCTCGAGGGAACCAACCACTATATTCATTTTGATAAACCTAAAATGTTGGCCAAGGAAAACCGATACCATCCTTGTCTGCTACGGGAGGCAATAGAAATTCAAAAATAACCGAATTTTAACAAATATAGTAATTGGAACATCCCCTCAGTTTGGGAACCGATCCTCCATCGGTTGAAACCTCGAGCCATGGTCACATCTACACGATCTCACGTCACTGGGAGCTCTTCTCCGTAGTCAGGAACGTTATTAAAACTATTTTTTTACTTTTTAATTTGTATCCGTAACGGGGGTAGTCAATGTCTAATTATGTACATAGCCGAGGGTAGTTTCAATTAACAAATTACATACAAGACAGCTGTCACCTCAGTCTACCGCGACCACGAGCCCTGCAAAGGTCTCGAAACGTTGGAAAATGTAAAAAGTTAATAAAACGAGTGTTAAATCTGTTAAAATCTGTGTTTAAATTAAAAATTGCTCAGTTTAGCTACAAAGTGTAAAAAACTGTGAACATTTTGAATTTCCCGCCACGCTGCTATCTTCCAGCCTTAACTTCAAAACACTCGCCTTCTTGCTCTAATTAATACAACCAAAGCAAGACAACGCTAGTTTTAAAGTCCATCCTATTTTTTTCTTTAATGACACGGCTTATACTATTACGTAACACGCTGTATATGCCCAAAGAAGTCCATTTTACAGCCACAACATTACATTATCCAATTTTTTGCTCTCATGATTTATACCAGCTATAAAATATCCGTAACAATTTCAAACCCTATTGTGAACCAGAGATAACTAACAAAGTTTAAACTTTTAGGAACTGTGTTGTGGAAACGGAACTACGAACACTAAGTACAGTCAACCAAAGCAATACCAATTTTTACCTGAGTATAGAAATTCGCCCAAGCTACAGGACTTTATTCTTTTGAAATATGAACCCATAATTTTATTGTAATAACCTATACCTTGCTGTTTCAGATAGGTGAGATTTCAGAAAACCTACCGTTTTTTTAATGCTTAATATTATATTGTTTTTTTAGGTTTCAGTTTTGACCCCAATGTTTATTGATAACTAGGTTATTTGAAAGAGCTTAAACAATAATACAATCACTCAACTCAGTTTTTCAGTTCATGAAAAACCTTTATTAGTTTTCCAGCTCGCGTTTCGATTAAATTTTCGCCGAAATCATCGATATTTTTGTTTCGTTTCAGTGTCGTTTCCGATGGCCCGAAATCAACTATATTTCGTTTCGTTGTAGTGTCGTTTCCGATGGATATTTATTCCTTTTAAGGTTCCGGACCTCAAACGGAAAAATGGAACCGTTAAGGAT
Organism: Zelleria hepariella; assembly: GCA_949319315.1. Classification (NCBI taxonomy): domain Eukaryota; kingdom Metazoa; phylum Arthropoda; class Insecta; order Lepidoptera; family Yponomeutidae; genus Zelleria; species Zelleria hepariella. The sequence continues at coordinate 8,646,843 of OX439378.1, read as the reverse complement.
CTCTTTGTTGTCCGTCCGTCTGTCAAGACCTTTTTCTCAGGAACGCGTGGATATCAAATACTCAAGTCTTCCCGTTGACCTAGAATCATGTTTGGCAAGAAGCAATGGAATATAGAATAGGTAGGTAGGTACACGTTAAGGCAGAAAAAATAAAACATATTTTTTTTATTATATCGTATAGGGTATCGTATGAAAGGGCTTCATTAGCAAAATAAAAACAGATTTTTAATTATTTATATAATATAAGTATAGTTTTCGATATATTTAAAAAAATAGAGGAACCTATTATACAATTTCCCCCTTACAAGTACGTGAGTTTGACTCGCACTTGCCGCTTTTTTTCTTCAAAATTCATGGAAATGCATAGAATGGTGGCATGGAACCATTCAATGTGCAAGTTTTTTATCTCACTGAGACAGCACATAGAATTTTACACAACGTGACCATCCTAACTAAGTTGCTTTACGGGCGACATCTCTATTTCCTCTTTTCTTTTCTATTCCTCTTCTCTTTATCTATCTTCTCTACATAGTTTAAAACAAAATCGCTTTCCAAGTCTTTCTATTAGCCGCTAACTCATCCTAAACCACGCAACGGATCTTGATGCGATATTTACAGTCAGATAGATATTTTTTCATGGAAGGCTTATAATATAGCGCATTTCCTTTTTTTCCTCTAAATTGCACCAAAACTTACAACAAACCGTACAGTCTTTCGTGCTGTCGACTGTACAATCCGCCATAGCCAGTGTTGCGGTTCTCAGTTTCAAAATTGTTTCCGTTGCAAGCGACGCCGACGATCGCATTGCCCTCACCCTTTATTTTGCTCAACGATAAAAATGACGAATTGCTTTTGTTGAAAATCTTCTACCCATAGGTACCTACCATGCCTACCGTGAGGCGTTGTCCTAATAGAATGCGACTACGCGATCATCGCGCGACTACGCGATCATCGCGCGAGTAAGCGATGCGAACATCGCGTGGTCGCGCGATAGCAAAAACTTTCATATAACTGACATTCATATTTTAATATGACTGATAGGTCGGTTTGTATACAAACCTTTTTTGTAACCTCATGTCAAATCGACTACGAAATATACCTACTTCGAATTGTCATAATAAAATATTAATGCCAGTTATATGAAACGTGTCCTAAATAAAATAAAAAATATCCGAAAAGGAGAAGGAAAAATAAGTTACAGAATAAAAATCAAAGTTAAGTATTTTTTTTACAAAAAAACCTTAACAGCCTCAAACGACAAAAATGGCTGGTCGTTATGGGTGATTCGGGTAGCCTTTGGTGTCAGGGTGTCAGGTATGACAGGTATCTAGATTTTCTCGCTTGACGTCTATGTTTGGGCCAACCTGTTTGACCAAATAGGGATATAGGGCAGGACACTGACATTGCACTACGAAATTAAAAAGGAAGATCCTTATAAATATGAATGTTGAACGTAAAGGCTCATATTCTAGATCAAAATGGTTTCTTCAATTCACATTCATGGGAAATATGTATAAAGTTATATGAATAACTCTATTATACAATATACATAATTATGTATACTATTAGTCTGTACTTCCTGACGTCAATGACTAAATTACAAGGCAATACCTAAGCATCTTTTTTGTTTAATAAGAGGTCAATACGTTCTTAACTATCAGATAGATTAGCAATAAAAACCAGTTGAGTCAGAGTGGTCAGTTTTTTATGCGCGTACGCAAATGATGTTGTTTTGTGTTATCTGACTATATTTTCTGACTAGTTAGATTCGTAACCTTTGGTATATACAAACCTTTTTAGTAAAAACAACAGCTTTTTGTCTGGTGGCTGCTGTTTCCTAGTTTTTGTAGCTTTATTAAACCAATCCAACTCAGTAATTAATGCCACGCAAATTGCAAATAATAATTATTAATTTTCGTAGTATTTTTTTCCATCAGCAAAATTTATATCAATAGCGTTTCGCCTTAGAAATATGGATGCATGTTCTTGGATTAAGATATATCACTGGATGCATGTTCTTGGATAAAGATGAACAAGATATCGCAAATCTTTATACTCGTAGATTGCCAAGTCACGGACTACAGAAAAAAAATAGTTTCGCGAAAAGTCAACAGATACCAAATCGGCAGGTTAATTTTATTTTAAGTCAAGTTTTAAAAACTTCGACGTTTCGAGTCCTTTAAAGCCTTATATTATAGAGAACTCATATAAATTATTTGAAAACATCTTGTGGTGACCACAAAATATAAACTAAATCAAAACAAACTTCAATCATTTCTCAAAATTCGAATGTATAATAAAGATTTGACGATTCTTCTAAATCAAAACAAGCTTCAATGATTTCTCAAAATTCGAATGTATAATAATGGTTTGACGATTCTTTTGTTTCAATTTCTTTTTTCCAGCCAATGAGAAGATTGTATCTACCAACTTTTGAACCACAAATTGACCAACCTTTTCTCGTGTTTCCAGGCCAAAATGCCAGCCTACGATAATGAGGGCGCCACCATATCCATGGAGGACGTCCGGCCAGACGTGCCCATCACCATCTCTACCATTGAGGAGGAGCTGGCCGCCAGAAGGTACTATAGTCAAAAACGCGTTATCCTTTTTTAGTTCGATTGAAGCCCCATCGGATAAAGTGAAGTCAAGTAAAGTAAAAGTAAAAATCTTTTATTGCTACCAACTAAAAAATATGCGATTACAGTTTGCATATTTGTTTACAAGTAAGGGTAGCAAAGGGTGGCGTACTCAGCATGTGCCGTCCAGGCATGAATGCACCTGGATGGCGCTGGTTTAACATCTCTGACGCCTCAGTCTCTGGCGTTTACACTTCAGTTGGTGTAGGTTTCCCAGCAGCTGTGCCCTCTCGGCTTAGTCAGCGAAGTCAATCCATGCAGAGATCCAAAACGAGGGATTGTCAAGTGAATTGTCATTTTTAGGCTTCCCTAAGCAAAACTAGGGTCGAGGGGTTGCCGAGATATGGGGTCGTGAGTTCACAGTTCGGGGCGATCCACTAGTTATACTAATTACTAACCTTACCCTCATATTCCTTTAGGTTACGCCAGCTGAAGACCCAGAAGAGCACCGTCTCTTCACGGAAACAGCAAGCGGTGTGCGTGAGACGCGCCCATAAGCGATACGGCAGCAAAAAAAACCCCAACATCATTCTGGATGGACTCAACATGACTGTGCCCAAGGGCTCTATGTAAGTTTCGTCCCACTATGTAAGAAGCGGTGGTGGAGTGGTACAACAATGGACTCTGAAGCGAGAGACCCAGGTTCGATTCCCGGTCCCGGCGCACCTATGACTTTGTTTATTTTCAATGTTGTTGTAATTGGTGAGTTTGTGTGTACTAGCAATATATAGTAAGTAACGTAGGGCCTGAAAAGACGTAACGGAGGGTCAAAAGTAAAGTAAGCATAATAAATTTATTTCAATCAACAGCAGAGTACCTAAAGGCCTCTTTATGTCCAATCCATTTCTCATGGTTCTGTGCTAGACGCAATCACTCTTATATCTTCCCTTTGTCGATCTAATTTATTCCCCATTTTATTTAAACTAAAACTTAGTAAGAACTACACATTTTAGGTTATTATATTTCAAATTATACGGTTTCACACGAAATGTTTCGTTCGTCGCCCGTCAGACGTCGTCGGCATAAGTGCATTTTCGTGCATTTCAGAACTCCTGTTCTAAACAACTATCCTGTTTTGTTCCGAAACTTATTCGGGATGTGAAAACAGGAAGTTTGACATTTTTAGCAGCTAAGGGTATTATTAATAGTCGTCAGCTCGAGCTCATGTAGGTGATCTCAGAAAACAAAAATGCTAATGTCAAGCCATGGCTAATATCAAGCTTGAGTAGCTGTCAGTATGTAGCTTGAGCTTGACATGGACATAAGCCAAGGTCTCAGTCGGTGATTTTGTTTTCTTAGAGCTCGAGCTTGAGATGACGACTATTATTGCCACCCTAAATGATCTTCTGCCGGTTACCTGTTGTTACTTATATAAAAGTTTTCTGCTGAGGTATGGCACATTATGTATTGTTACTTTGGTTACTAGCAACAATATTTCCCGGCACATTTCGACGTCATCGATCTTTGTCGTAACCGTCAAATGTCGCGCCTTTATACTAGAGAAGAAAGAGCTTACGAAAATTATATTTTAGTACCTACCAACAAGGACACACAGAAGGTTTGTCCCAGAGTAAGACAGAAAGCTAAGGCCTTTGCATCTATCTAATGCTTAGTGGTTCTTAACCTTTTAGTGATGGCGGACCATTTGACAATATTTCTGTCTTGCCACGGACCACCAACTGTTTGAGGGTAATACACGTAAATCTAAATAAATAAATGGTTATTTTTTGTATAAATAAAATTCAATAAGTAAAGTTTTCGGCCGCCGATAAATGTAATATTTTTGTAAACTAATATGAAATAATAAAAACCTTTAAAATAAAAAATAAAAAAATCAAAGCCTAGCGTATTTAGTTAAGAAAATTAATTTCTTTCTAATAGTAATTTTACTGTACTCATATTTCTGACAAATACTTTGTTATCAAGACAAATGCGCGCGCAGCGCGCCTTAAAATTCACCGATGTTACTCTTGAGATTATCCTAAAACTTTCTTTTAGATTACCCTTGGCATGTTATAAATGCGCGCCCGAAAATTCACCGACTTTATTACCTACATTTTTTTCGCTATAATAACCGAAACTATGTGAATTGGATAAATGCGCACGCGCACTCAGAAATTCACCGTTTTTCATAATAGAGATTTCCTTAGTTGTAAATATGACAAGCGCGCGCAGCGCGCCCGAAAATTCAGCGGTTTTTTTTTAACATAAATTATGCCTTCCAAAACCACTAAATGGCTAAGACATTTTTCTGGTGGCTTCGCGGACCACTTCGGGTGCCTCCGCGGACCACTGGTGGTCCGCGGACCATAGGTTAAGAACCACTGATCTAATGAAATGATTTATACAACATCCAGTGGCACCTTCACTCACACTAGATGGGTGAAGAAACCACTCGGCGCTGCAGTGCCTGCATTCCTGCAACATTGTTTTAGATGGAGACTGGAGTAGACTTATCCTGCACATATACCATCCTGATAGCTTAGACGGCCTAGTCCACAGGAAAGACAAGACAGAAAGAGGAAGACAGATAGGGACAGAAATATAGAGATAGCTTTGTTAATTTCTATTTTCTGGGCGTTTTACGGCCTCTGGTAATTGATAGGCCATTTTAGCAACAATTCCACTTGTTAGAGTGAATGTCACTGTTCTCATGGTTTAATGGTTCAAGAGGGGTTTAAAATTGACTGGTAAAACGTAACATGCATTGTAGTAAGTACATCGTTCGCGCACGTATGCCCTTCAATCGTCTATGCTGTGATAATTTGTTACGGCCCGTTTTCAAAGCACAAATTCAAAGCACTTCATCATCATCATCATCATCATCAGCCCACCTCTGCCCACTGTTGGGTATAACCCTTTTGCCTTTTGCCCTCACGCCACTTCTCACGGTCCCTAGCCATCTGCATCCATGGACCCTCCGCTGCAATGACTATGTCGTCCGACCATCGGGCTGCTGGTCATCCCACTGATCGCCGTTCAGTTCTCGGCCTCCACTCTGTCACTGCCCTTGTCCACCGGCCATCTTCCCTCCTCGCCAGCACTTCATAGATGGTGCTTATGGGCGTGCCCAAGAACCGGGATACGACTGTGAAACGCTTAGCATAGATTAATTTTGACAGTCGTGTTCCGGTTCTTCTATGGCCACGCCTGTATCGAAGCGCTATCTGTGAACTGCTTTAAATTTGTGCTTTGAAAACGACGCCACCACACCGATTTGTCCTTCTGTTGTTTTCAAAGTAACCTAGCAGCTTCTTAGGCACGAGTCATTCATCTGCCAAACTCTAAGTGGGGTGAAAGAATTCGAATAATAGATTCCGGCCAAGCTTTATCTAAGAAACTCTAGTAATACGAGCTATTATTTAACACAGCTCTAAGTCTGAATAAGGTTTATGGCAGTTCATAGGCACTGGGTCTAATAATACATCAAAAGAAGTATTTTGTCCTGGTTGAATGATCTGAGGCCTAAATGTGTAACTCCAACGTCAAACCAAAGAGATATTGATTGTGATCGTAAATTTGAAATAGATTAAAATCTCAATAGCTCTACATTGAAAATCGTCTTCTAGTAGATCTTGTATTTTGATTTGACATTATCACTTACTTTTGTCGAGAAACAGTCTACGGCCTACCTACTAGTTTCAACCTCATTGGGAAGGCTTAGTCATAGGGGAGAGGCAGAACGTAGGTAGATCCTAACAATATGGAAGAGAAGGGCACTATTGTTTCTAGGTCAGTAAGCAAAGCATTCAAACCGCAAGAAAAGTCTAAAGGATTCTGGATCTTAGGATCGATAAACCCCGTACCCCAACATAACGGGTTGGGGGGTTTGGTCACACAAAATGTACGTAGTTTGGTGAAACAAAAATACGGTTTATTTTGGTCACATCTTTATAAAAAAATGAATTTTGTGGATTCTCAGGATAATCATATCCGGTCTGAGCTGAAGATATTGATACCTGATTAGTGGTTATTTTTTATAATGAAAGCACTAAACCCCATCACCAACTTCCAGCTACGGCCTCCTCGGCGCGTCAGGGTGCGGCAAGACAACCCTGCTATCTTGCATCGTGGGCCGACGGCGGCTCAACTCTGGCGAGATCTGGGTGCTGGGCGGGAGGCCTGGCAGCCCTGGCAGCGGCGTCCCGGGACCCAGGATCGGGTATATGCCTCAGGTATGAAACGCACCGATTTCTTGCCCGACTCGTTGGACCGACCAAGTCCGCACCACACTCAACACCACAGTATACGATGCCATACACCTAGCCGCAGATAGGAACAACTGACAACGCATCGTACGACAATGGATTGCTCCGATCGAATGACCACGACCCACAGTGATGAGGATACCGATGCAAAGAGGAGGAGGAGGATGAATCGCACCAGCAAAGTTTATCCTAAAGGATCCTGTAATTTTAGGATCAACAAACAGTTGCCCAACGAACGTTGGACCGACTGAACGTCTGCCCAACATACTATTGCCTCGCATAGCAGTTGCCCAACCCGACAAACTATTGGCCGACATATCCCGATATTATTTTGTCCCTCTTACGGGTCATAGGGCTCGAAGAAATCTAAATTTTTCGCGGTTGCGCGGAAACCTCCAGCTCCTTCCCAGCCGAGTCCAATTTAGCAGCCTTTTTATCTACTCAGCACCTCCAGGTAGGTAGCACGGGTGCGTTTCGGCCGTCTCTTGCCATAAGCTTGCCATGACAGTCCTGTCTGAGTAAATTTAGTCACAGAGTAATAGGTACTAATATGCCACTAATGTGGTCACTGGACCACAATACAGAAAACTGGACGGTCTAGAATATCATATACCTTTCAACCCTAAAAAAGTAGAGGCACACAGTACCAACAACAAAAAACAGGTAGAAAATATGTTGTATCTAGATATTCAAGTTCGAAGTAAAGCAATAAAGACAGTTCGAACCTTGGAAAAGACAAAACAATGATAGTTGCTATTAAAATGATATTGTTCATCTAGCAATCATTGCGGAGGAAATTATTTTAGGGTTCCGTTACAGAGACAAAAAGCTGTTGGGTTTAACTATGGAACTGAAGTCGACGGTTGTATTTTTATAAGTAAAATAATATTGAACTCTCACGACCCGCCTCACCCGCGGCTTATTTGGCTCCATACTTATTGAATGGTCTTTCCTGTGGGCTAGGCTGACTAAGCTGTCAGGATGGTATAGTTGCTGGGCAAGCCTACGCCATCTAAAAACAATGTCCCAGGCACTGCAGCGCCGAGTGGTCTCTTCACCCATCTAGTGTGAGTGAAAGTGCCACTGGACGCCGTATAAATCATCTCATTAAGTAGATGCAAAGGCCTTTTAAAGTAATTGAACTTTGCAAAAGCGCGATTCGATTTTGTTTTGAAGATATAATATAAATGTCGGCCCTTGGTTGTGGTTTGTGTTTGTAAATAAAACTATTGGATGCTGCAACTGAACAGTTCTATCAGTTTTCGATACTATCAGGCTTTCAAAAGGTTACAAACGAGGAAGTCCTAAGACGTGTCAACAAGAAGCGAGAGCTGTGGAACACCATCAAAAGCAGAAAGGTTGCATATCTAGGACATGTGTTCAGACACGAGAGACAGCCTCCTGCAACTTATAATGATGGGAAAAGTCGCTGGCAAGAGACGCGTCGGCCGAAGGAGAAAATCCTGGCTAAGAAACCTACGGGAGTGGACTGGGATTGCGAGTGCTGCCCAACTATTTCGCCTCGCGAGAAACAAAGAGAGATATGCAAAGCTGACCGCCAGCCTTCGCTGAGTCGGAGAGGCACACTAAGAAGAAGAATGCTTTCATACGGAATCCGACCCCTAAGTTTTAACTAGCTCTCGGCTTGTTTATACTTGGGGCATCTTTGCGTGTTCTCGAGTGGTACTCGATTGCCGTGACGTTCTCTCGTAATGACAGGTCACTTCAGTCGTAAGATTGCTTTTTGTTGACTAGGACTGAATGGACGATGGGTTTTCCGCCTTCCGCGATTAAACAGGTCTCTGCCTTTCAAGTATTTCCAATGTACATACAAAGGCATACCTGTTATCTGTGACATAACTTCGAACCCGAGATATCTGATGACGACCCGTATATATTAGACCAACTTTAGCGGGTTCGCTATATGATTTTAATTGAATTGAATATTTCTTTTTTCACTGAACATTTGATTGACATGACTAACTTTATCAACATATCAGATGCATTGGTAGGTTTTAAGGACCTAAAGCCGAAAACTTAGACCTAACTGGCCAAAACACCTAGACGTATAGGTTTACCACTACCTCGAGCTAAACAAATCGATGCATCGTAATTCGTAGCTGACTGTACCCAGACTGAACCGGCAGAAAATGTCCCTTTATAGTAGAGGAGCATGTGATCACCCGCTCGATTACTCTTGGCCACATCTGCGTGATACTAGCAAATTTACCCACCTGCGCCTCTATTATCTAAAAATTCCACTCAACCTACGAGCGTCAAAACACTCGAAAATAGCCCTTATTGAAATGAACAATCCTTTTTTTGACATTTAAAAACTGTTATTTTTACGGTGGATATTTTAGATAATACAGGGGCTGTTCACTCACGTTTTTCACATGTTCACCGTAAGGGCATTGTCAAATCCTATTTTTATTCTATAAATCGAAAATATAGACAAATATAAGCAACTATTTATACTACATAAGATTTGAATATTTTCTTAATTTTAATGTTTAAATATTTTTTAAATTAATTTATTAAAATTTCTCAAACTTTTGTGTACCATGACGTCACCACTGGCATTATATTGTACTAAGTTCATTGCATTCATTCATGCTTTTAAAAAATAAAAACTAACGGGGTGAGCCACAGCCTTCTTAAGAAGGATGTGGGTGAGCTAAATAAAACCGTTTAAAAATATGTCGACGTTTGACAAAATGTCAGTGTCAAGTCAAGAAGAGTTATTTTTGGCGATAAATACTAATAACCCGTTTTAATTTTACTTATTTAAACCCCTAAGGTCCGCTTGCGCCACCCAGGGTTAGCCAGTTAACTCTAAGTTAATGTCAAAAATTGTATGGAAATGTCAAGTTAACTCAGAGTTATTTTGCTAACCCTGAGTGACGCAAATCCGCCTAATAGTAATCAGTATCCCTATTCCTCGAAATGGTTTTCAATTTACGACAATCGATACCTCCCTGATCAATGCCCATTATTTCCAGGAAATTGCCCTCTTCGGCGAGTTCTCCATCCGAGAGACGATGATATACTTCGGCTGGATCGCCGGGATGACCACGCGTGAGGTGGACGAGAGGATCGACTTCCTCATCAAGCTTCTGCAGCTGCCTAGCCCCACCAGGTATTATTATGTCGTTGGTTCTCAAGGTCACGAGAAGTACCCTCCAAGAGGTTTCATTTGACATCAGTCTCATCACCGTCCGATACTTATATGAAATTGGACGTCATTCATATTTGTCAAACTACTAGAAAAAGTAATATTTTTTTATAATTTATTTCTGTAGAGCGAAAGTTGAGCAATCGCGTTTATGAACTACAAACATCTTTATGAAGGTTCCAAAATTTATATGCTTTATCAAACTATTTCGATAAGCCAAGTGCCAATTTTGGCGAAATTTTACATCTGTCAGTGGGCCCAGGAAGAGTTTTTTAGTCTGACCTTTTTTGTTTAGCCTACTTTTTTGCTTGAATATAATTATTTTTTTTATCTTTTTCTTTTCTCCCAATTTTTGTTAGGCAACAAAATAATAATTAGTGATTCGGTTCAAGACGATACTTTCAAGCATCTTGGCCAACCTTTCATTGACACTAGCTTGAGCTTGTATTGACATTAACCAAGGTTTCGGGTCGGCTAATGTCAATGTCAAGCTCAAGCTAGTGTCTATTTATATGCTGACAGCTACTCAAGCTCGATTAATTTTGTTTTCTAAGATCATCTGCTTGAGCTCGAGCTTGTGCTGACGACTATTAATACCACCCTTAGAATCGTCAATATTATGTCTAATAAAACCAACTATCTGAGCGCTTGACATCGATAACCGCCACTAATTTATGAAAACACCGCTCATCTCATCTTGTCTCCGCTTTGGTGGATCCCAGCCCTTATCCTAACTACACAGTGAGGTTGACAGTGTCTTTGTTAAACGTGACAAAGGTCACATTATAGTCGAACCAACTACGCGTTACCAGGGCGAAACCTAAATGAGCCAACGCGAAATAAGATAGCACAAAAGGTCTGCAAATTGCCAAAGGGCTATAGCGCAACCAATAAAAAAAACATATCTATTTTTGATTTTGATTAACTTACTTGTATTTAGCCGGTGTAGCCGACTAGTTTAGGTTCTCATTAGATTTTTTATGATGTTATGTCAAATTATTTGTCCAGTGAATGTACACAAATGTCAAGGTAGGTACTTTTAAGGCTTATGAGCAAATTTCTTGTAGTACAATTTTTTCAAAAGTGATTTTTTGAAAATCGCCATTTATTATTGAAATCATACAGAAAGTTACAAAAACGTTGCAATAAAAGTGGATAGCCTATGAGTGAATACGTATAAGTTTGGGACATAACATGCTAGCAGAGCTAGATTACTTACCTACTCTTATGCCAAATTTCATTCGATTCAATGGAATAGTTTTTAAACCATTGTGGATTTTATGACAAAAATTGGATAAATTCACAAATCTTACAAAAAAAAAAAAATAGTTCCTAAACTATAAATTTTGGTACAACATAAGTTTCTTCTGAACGATCAATTATGATACCAAATAACGAAAAAAAAAAATTGTTTGAACCGCAAAAAATTGGGCCACCCTGAATATTGTATTGTAAGGAGGTAGACAAAACAGGCCTTCTAGACAGTCCTTTTTACTTTCAGTCCTAAGTAACTCGCTAACGAAGATTGATTGATCAAATTAAGTTAGCACAACAGATGTCGCAACTAAATAACTAGTTTTACCCTACACTGGTAGATGACTCATAACCCTTTTCCTGTTTTGCTTGCTTTGTATCAGTTACAGTTACAATTTACTGAGAAATAACTTGATAGTTATAAACTAGTAGTTCGCCCCAACTGTGAACTCGCGATTTGTAACTTTTTGCTACCACCATTCGCGCAGGCGCGCGCGTATTGCATATAAACTTTACAACCCCATATCTCGGCAACCCCTCAACCGATTTGGCTCAAGTTAAAAAAATAAAAAATATTCTAATTTCATTTACCCGCCTACCAAATTTTATGGCAATCCGACCAAATTTAGTCAAGTTATCTTCGAACGAACAGTCATACATACATACATTCATAAATACAAACAACAAACATTCCTAAAAGCGCAGGATTGTTTAAACGGACGGACAATGGAAAAGTATGTAGGCACCTTAGATTCTTGGTAATATCCGTCGTTTTATCCAACATAATACGTATGTTACTTATTTGTAAATAGATAGTCATGCTCTCATACCTACTTGCTAAGCAATAGCAATGTTTACTTAGTTGCGGAGACCAACAAAACTGACCTCTATCTTCTTACCAACTACTCCATCTAAGAGACCGTCTTTGACTGGCCATCTACATTATTAGACATAACGCAAAATGGATCCAAAAAACAAAAAGCGATCGCAGCAAAACTTGCGCAATTTTAGGCTTTATCTCCGAGACTTACGTAACTTTCTTTCGCAGGCAAGTCAAGAACTTATCCGGAGGGCAGTCGAGGCGAGTTTCGCTTGCGGCGGCCCTTATACACGACCCTGAACTCTTGATCTTGGATGAGCCAACTGTTGGCGTTGACCCGGTGTTGAGACAAAGGTTTGTATTTTGAACTTTATTGTTTAAGTAACAGGGAGTAAGACATTTTCGTGGAGTTTGCGTGCTACGGGAAAAATATTTATACATGGAATATAACAAAAATTTAAAAACCGACTTCACTGGTGAAAAGGTACGAGTGATCCGCTGCTGTCCGTAGAGGAGTTCCGTTCTCCATCTCCGAAGTTCTTCATCAGATCTTCGCCATTTTTAAGAGACCACACAGGAAGTAGGGTAGGTATACGCTTCCAAACCAAAAAAAAACATCAAAATCGGTCCACCTAGAAAAAAGTTCTGAGGTATCAAACATAAAAAAAACATGGCGGTTGAATTGGGTACCTCATCCTTTTTTGAAGTCGGTTAAAAATAATTATAGAGCCGATATTCAAAGTTGTATGAGGCACAAAAATACAACTTTTTATTAAAGCCATTTAAAGTTGAAAGTTCATTGACATGGTGATGATTATTTTGGCCTCAGCAGTGATATTACTGCAATAAATTCATCATGTTACCAAAGAGCATATTATATAATATAAATGGTACGGTCGGCCACAGTCTGGGATACCCCACGGTCGCTCTTACCGCCCACGGCATAAGGGCGCCAATCGAACAGGGGGTATCCTAGCGTGTGGCCGACTGTACAAGCCTTTGGTAAAATATTGCTCGCGTAGTCTGTACGCACCAGTTTTTTTCGGTTCGTTGGTAAGTACACACGACAGCACGTCAGAGTGTAGGTACACTTTTGTTGTAAAGTCGCCCGTAACGTAACCAAGTAGAGTGCTAGCGTGTAACAAGCGTCTACGTGATGTCGTGTGTACCCTTAGGAAACAATTTAATTTGGTAATAACCTTAGTTATGTAATTGACAAACAGGCTTTCATGGCAGAATTATGTAATTAATTAAGACATCGTTGTTAATCATACTCATTAGATATCGTACTGACACCGATAATCACTTAGCGTCACATGATCCAAAGGACTCTAATCTTGCTGAGTCAAGGACAGTTAAACTGGTGGTAAGGTTGGTTGGCTCATCATTTAATGCCATGGGATCAATAATGTTATGCTTGTAACAAAAGGTGTCTTTCCGATCCTGGCGGTCGCGACCTGTTGCCGCGATCGACTGCATCGTCGCACAGTACTGTATGTATTTGTATTGCGTACAAATTTCGATCGGACCAGCCCCTCTACCCTTGACGCATTCTTTTCAATATGGCGGAATTTACAAAATTCAATAGTTCACGAATTCAAATTCATTTTATATTGGTATTGTTGTACAATAGTATTAGGTACCTTTGAATAAACATTACGAAGTATATAAAATCTAAGGATGACTATGAAATGTAAAAGAGAAATAAATATTCAAGTTTTGTAAATATGAACGCAATGGCGTCAAGGGTAATTTGTATTTTGGACAATACCAATATAAAATGAGTCTTAATTCGTGAAATATTGAATTTTGTAAATTCCGCCATATTGAAAAAAATGCGTCAAGGGTAGAGGGGCAGGGGCTTGTAACGCTAGGGCATGTCGGTAGGTACCCAGTAGAAGGACAAAACCGGGTTTTCTTCGTTCTTCTCCTACAACCAGTGAACTAATCCTCTAGAAGGACTTGGATATTTCTATCAAGAAAGAAAATTATCTTATCTTATCTTATCTTATCTTTGTCCTCAGCATCTGGGATCACCTGGTGGAGATCACAAAGGACAAACGCACGACTGTCATCATCACGACACATTACATCGACGAAACCAAGCAGGCTAACATTGTAAGTACCTACCCAGTGTTCCCGAACCTCCCGATTTTGCGGGAGATCTACTGATTTTGTACTTCATCTCCCGATCTCCCGATATGCAATGATTTTCTCTCGATTTATAAAATTCTCGCGCTCAGAGTGTAAAATAACGCACAATTGAGTCAATTATGCCGATTTTACGTCATTTTCCTAATTTTCTGAATGATAAATTACAAACAGTTGACACTGAGTGGAGGGAACTTCGTAATTATTTTTAATAATTTTCTTCAGAAGATGGAGATGCAAAAGCATTTTGGAACACCAGCAACAAAATCAAATTAGGACACGGTACTGCAAAATTCCCACATTTATGTAACTTTGTTATCAATATTTTACCTGAGCCTCATGTATTTGTTGTTTTATCCTCACGTATTCTCCCGATTTTCAAACAATAACTTTGCTCCCGAATTCTCCCGATTTTCGAAGCGTAGTTCTACCGTATTTTCAGTTTTCCTTTTGGTAACACTGTAATTACCTTTTACCTTTATTTATTTACTGTGGAGAAAAAACAGAGCTGAAGAATACAGTAAATCTTAAAAGTAACATAGTACGAGTAGTAATAAACGCCAACTCCTGGACATTTGTCACTGATAGGTTAAGAACATTAGAGTAATATAAAATGGGCCACTAGTAGTAGTAGACATTGGAAGAACACTCTCCGTAGGTATTACTTTTAAGAGGAAACGCGGGCGGCCGCTGCTCCATACAAAAAGAGAGACCTGTTTCCTCACTGGATAATTATTTTAGAAAAAATATGTTTATGCCATTCAATTTATATACAGTACCTCTGCCATGTCCCTATGTTTTCCTTTTTTTCTTATTTTAATTATTAGTAATAAATGTTATTAAAATACACCGTGTTTATTTAATGCTAAGTAGGTATCTCACTCATATGATGTGGAAGATATCCAAAAAGTAATTTCCATAGCAAATAAAGCACGATATTGTGACAAGCAGCAACGGTTGTGTGTAGCGCGTGGGTGTCTAATAAAGAGAGAATATATTAAGCAAAACAAATGAGCTTTGTCACTGTAGGTGCTCGTACAGTTTAATATATCCAAAGAAAATTTAAAGATAGATAGAGAACACTTTATTGTACACCAGAAAAAAAAAACATTTACAAGAATTTTCTTAACCTAAAAGTCGCTAAAAGCGATCTCTTCAGACAACCTTTCGATGGACTGGATAAGTAAAATTAGTGAAGGTAGTAGATAGTACATAAATGTCAATAAAATATGAACGACGTGAGGTCGGGCGTTTTAAAAAAAAACGATTCATTAAAAAATATTCAGCCTGTTAAATTTTCTTAAAATTATATTTTAAATATATGAAGGCACTCTTACCGTCTTATTTATAGTTTTAAACAGTGCTATACAACTGTCATAAGAGGTCTGAAAAACTGGTTGCATGTACGACAAAAACAAAACAATACAAATGTGATATACTCGTACGTACAATATTTTTACACTTAAATTTCGAATGAGAACCGAAGCTAGTCGGCTACACCACGCTACACTGAGATACAAATACAAGTTAGTTTAACCGTTTATGAAATACAAAAATACATCAAACAAATATTTTATAAACAAGACGGTTTATTAGTAGAGGACTCAAAAGGGAAATCAGTGGTCTACTAAGGATTTGTCGATTTCCCGCACCTGCTAATTGCCTTTTACCTATACAAACTAAGGTAGTAGAGGTATATTCCGCTACGAAGGAAAGAAACAGGCGAAACTTAAATTAGACGTTTATTTATTTAGCGGTTCGAGTTTCAGTCGAACAAGTTTCCCAAAACGAAAATAAGGCAAATAACGGTGAAATTAATTCCGAACGAAGAGTTCAAGAGAACTAAAGGGACCAGTGACTGAAGCTGAAAGTAAAGAAAAGAAAAGTAATTTATTTATTTACAATGTTACTTCGCTAGGACGTTACCCTTAGGTGGTTAGGTGAATCAATCGATTGGCCTTTGGAGATATGTAATGAGAAACACGCGGTTTGAGTTAATGTATGCTACCCAGATCTAGCTACTTCTATAAAATTTAAAAATACTATTACTTTGTCTTTCTATTCTAAAATTACAATTTTTTTTTCTCTTATTGTGTAAATTGTAATTAGTAAATACTGAGATATTATTATACAGGGTGGCCCAAACATAGACGTCAAGCGAGAAAATCTAGATCTGACACATCTAGATCTGGCTACCCGAATCACCCCCATGTATGTTCAGCCATTTTTTGTCGTTTAGAAGTTATGAGGCTTTTAAGGTTTTTTTGAAAAAAAAAAACCTAGCATTGGATTTTATTTTGTAACCTTTTTTCTTTTGTTTTTTCAAATATATTTTTTACTCTTTAGATTCTCAGATAAATTATCTATCATCAATAAAATAATGATTAGCTATGGACTTTTAAAAGATACCGCAATTTCGATCCAAAGTCCAAAAATGTTGTTTTCGAGAAAACATCACTGAAATAGTGTGGATGGGGGAAAAATAAGTAGAGGTCTGAAGGACTTTTTATTGATTTCAAAAACTTTCCCAAAGCCTCATTCTTCAGAATAATACAAATACTTGTCACTTTTTGGGACTTTTATTCAAGTAATTTGCGATCAAAGTCGAATAACTGGAGTTAGTAGAATTTTTTTTTTAATCGATTTTCATTTATTTTTGTTGATGCGGACAAAAAACATTGCAGGTAGGCTTAATATTGCCTGTCACACGGTCTGCATTAGAAATTCACGAAAAAATAAAAAATTAAGTCATTTAATTTTCGGACTTATGATTTTAAGCCGATCCGCAATGTTTTTTGTCCAAATCAACCAAAATAAATGAAAATAGATTGAAATAAAATTTCTTCCAACTCCAGTTTTTCGACTTTGATCGCAAATTACTTGAATAAAAGTCACATAAAGTGACAAGTTTTTTGTACTATTCTGAAGAATGAGGCTTTGGAAAAGTTTTTGAAATCAATAAAAAGTCCTTCAGACCTCTGCTGATTTTTTTCCCCATACTCAATATTTCAGTGATGTTTTCTCAACAACAACATTTTTGGACTTTGGAGCTTTTAAAAATCCATAGCTGATCATTATTTTTTGGGTGATAGATAAATTAATCAGTTACCTAAAGTTACAATATAAAATCCAAAGCTAGGTTTTTTTTTTTTTAAAACCTTAATAGCCTCATAACTTCTAAACGACAAAAATGGCTGAACATACATGGGGGTTATTCGGGTAGCCCTCGGTGTCAGCTATCTAGATTTTCTCGCTTGACGTCTATGTTTGGGCCACCCTGTATATTTTTTCCAATGTTTAAATACTCAGTGACCTTCCCTTACCATATTTCATGGAGTCTCTTTAGCTATAGCTATCTAGGTATGTATGTTCACACTCTGATTACTTTTTCCCAGATCGGGCTGATGCGAGGAGGCCGCTTCCTAGCCGAGGAGGGTCCGGAGGAGCTGATCCGCCGCTACCAGGCTGACAGCCTTGAGGACGTCTTTCTGAAGCTCTCAGTTATCCAGAACATGGGCAAGCGGCGCCGGTCTAGCATCCTCGCTGATATTGTGGAGAAGGTGGAATTGCCCGCTATTCCGGTGAGTTAGAGATCATGTTTTTTTTTACATAGTTTTTAGGATGTCCCACTGGGTAGATTGTAAAGACAAGGCCAACTGCTCGTGCAAATATAACACATAATTATAACACCAAATCTTTCCACTGACAGGACCCATCAGCAATCGACCTAGAGGAGGCAGAAATCGGCGAGATCTCCGGCGAATTCGGAGACAACGTTTCAATGTCGAGCAAGGGGCGTGTGGTTGTGACTCCGGACCTGTCGCTGCCGGTTGAAGCTCTGCCACCCGACGATGAACCCCCAGAGGGCTGCCTCGAGAGGATCAAGCCGATGAAGTGGCACCACATGAAGGCGCTCATTTGGAAGAACTTCTTCAGTCTCGTCAGGAACATCGGGTAAGTAATTGGTGCTCTGTACAACGAATTATAGCAAGCCTCACATATTATTCAGCCACGCGCCTTAGCAGGATTAGCCGCAGCATTCACTTACTATGTATAAAACATTGTTAGGTCCATTCTCCATTGTCCAAGCAGAGGTGATGTGGATTTCACAAAAGTTGTAAAGAAAAAAAAAGTATCGGACCCAATGTTGAGCCCTGGGGACCACCACAATTGCACTAAAGTATAAAAAGTAGTAGGCCCAATATTGAACCTTGAGGAACGCCACATTAGTTGTAAGAAATCAATAGCAGAGGGCCTAGTATTGAACTCTGAAGTAATGCTAGTTCTTACTTATATCTTACATTTATTTTTCTTTACAGCCTAATGGCCTTCATCATAGGCCTGCCAGTCTCCCAAATGGTCCTCTTCTGCCTGGCTATCGGCCACTACCCCGTCGGCCTTCCACTGGCCATTGTGAACCATGAACTCGGAGAAAACAGCACCACGACCCCCTGCACGTATGACAAGACCTGCCCACAAGATCCGGAAACTTACGACTGGAACCTGACCAGGTTCAGCTGCCAGTATTTGGACTATTTAGGGAAGAGGCAGAGCAATTTGGTGAGTGAGATTAATTTCGTGCTTACATAATTATTGAGTTTTTCAACCTTCCCAAAATATTCATAAGCGTGCTTTCCACTTACACTTGACGGTTATTTATTTCACTAACCTGATTTCAATGTCTCGCCCGACTAGCTTTATTTTTGTTAACTCTGTTCAGTGGTATGGTACCGCTAATATCACCAACCATAGTTGCCATAGTTGAAGTTTCGTCAGATATTACACCAAGAAAAAAATCATGGCATTAGTAGGTTTCGATCTTGATGTTGTAGTCAACATTGAAATATTTTGCATGTAGCAATTTTTTTATTTTTTTTCAATATTGCCTACATTGTTTTCGCCTTTTGCTTCTATGCTCGCTCTATCAAATTACATCTATTAGATATTATTCACCAAACTAGTGCTTCAATACAATGTTTAACCGTGCCCAAGCACTATTCATTTCACCGCCAAAGCCATTCCCACCACCAGCTACAATCCTTACCTAATACAGTCCACCTCTACATCTTTAACTTGATACTATAGACGAATATTTTTTCGTTATTGTCTAACTTACTATTTTTACCGTATCGGGTTTTCAACAGCTTGATTTTATCCCGACCTTAATTCCGCAAAATCGGGAACAATTTTACGCTTGGGATAAGTAAATTAAAATTATTATTCAAAAACCCAAAACTTTTTGCCAGGCCACGAAATAATAACGTGGTGCCTTTAAAACTGTCATTAAGTCCGTAAAGTTTCGTACAGAATAGAATTATTTATCTTATTGTCAGAGTGTTAAATTGTACTTTAGTTTCTTTTGTGGACACTCGTCTTAATGGAAAGTTCGTTATTGTCTTTTTAGGTAAGATTTTGCACGAGAATAATACACTACATTCGCAGGCGAAAAAAATTAGACACTCCCAAGATATATTGCTTTGGTAACATTAGAACGGCATGAACGAAAATGTCTTGGATTTCTTCGCACTTAATCCTGGCGCCTAGCTAGGGGAATACAATAAAAGGAATTTCAGCGTTGACCACACTTGCTCTTGGGAAAATAAAACATTTTGGGATTAGTTAGGTAATCATATTAGTTAGTGGACATCCCAGCTAGGGGAGCACAATGATAAAAGTTTTATCCCATTATCCGCCATCTTGCTTTATTTTACAGCGTGAAGCGACATGCCTCTACCCGATAGTGGGATAAAATGTTTATCTTAAAGTTGTGCTTCCCTGACTGGTTGAGCCGCCTAAAGGGCCTCTGTCATTAATCAGCAACAATCATTACTCATCCTTAGACTGACCGCGCCCGATGTACTAAGTTAAAAATGGCTAGTTCAACTGGGCTGTGACTGTGAGCGCTGTCTAGGGTACGAGCCTTTGTATGGTTTCAGGCTTAGTTGACGAAATTGTCACCAGCGGAGGTAGCATGACTTTTATCGAGGCGGATTTATCCGCATCGCTCTCGACGATATATAACCCACTATAGACGTCAAAAATGCTGATAAACCGCCATTTTGTTGGATAAATCCGCCTCGATAAAAGTCATGCTACCTCCGCAGTTCACCACACATAATTGTAGAGAAATGCACCAGTTTAGTATCGTAAGTAGTTTAAATAATTTGGGCACCTCTATGAGTGTTCAGTACAGTAGTCGTTTGAACACTGGCTCAGATTATCACAGTATTTTACCGCTAAAGCAAATACGCTGAATGGCATTTTTACATAAGTCACGTCGTGCACGGTAAAATGGACCTTAGGTACTGAAACCGTACAGCCTTACTTTAAGTAATTCGGTCTACTTTACGACGTTTTTAGGGTTCCGTAGCTCTAAAGGACAAAACGTAACCATTATAGGATCACTCGTGCGTCTGTCTGTCTGTCACACCCAATTTGCTTCGAAACTACTGAACCGATTGAGTTGAAATTTGGTACCCAAACAAGGACGTGTAACGTAAAAGTAAGATGTAGACACTATGTAGTAGTCCCACTAGCTGGGCAAAGGCCTTCTCTCAGAGAGAGAGAGTTCGAGCTTAATCACCACGGGTGCTCAATGCGGATTGGCAATTTTAGCGTTGAGGGTATAATGCCTCATACGCTCAGGTTTCCTCACGATGTTTTCCTTCACCGTCAGCGAGCGGTATTGCTACTACAAATTCACAAATATACGTAACTTTGAAATAGATAAATTAAAGTCATAGGTACATGCCCGCACCGGGATTCGGACCTGGGTCTCTCGCTTCCGAGTCAATTGTTCTACCCACTAGGCCACCACCGCTTCTAACGTACATCAATTAATTTTATTTCCCGCCAGGTACCCTACGCGACGAAGCAAGAGGCCATCGACGCGGCTTACCGGGGCCGGGCCCGTGCGGTCCTGGTCTTCCCGGCCAACTTCTCCGAGAGTCTCCAGGAGAGGATGAAGGATCCCCGACATGCTTCAGACGCCGCCATCGCCTTCTCCGACGTGGAGGTCCACATGGATGATACTGGTGAGTGGCTTGTGACAGTTGTCTTATCGCTTTTAGGGTTCTAAGGACCCTATTACTAAAGGTGGTATTACAGAACGCTCCTTAAAGTTATAAGGCTGGAAGATAGCAGCGTGGCGGGAAATTCAACATTTTCAATTTTTTTTACATTTTGTAGCCAAACTGAGCTATTTTTGTTAAGCGATTTTTCGTTCGCGGCAATAACATAGTATTATTTTCATTATTGTAAAAAACAGAACAACAATAATTCAGCCGATTATGTGTTCTGGTCATCAACAAGTTTTAGGCAGTACCACTGCTTCGTAGATCAAAACACATAATCGGCTGAATTATTGTTGACGACTCGCACTTGGCCGGTTTTTATAGGTAATGGTACAGACTTCCGTGCGCGAGTCCGACTCGCACTTGGCCGGTTTTTGTTTTTCTGTTGGAGATGAGTAATAGAACCTGCAATAAGATTTGAAAAGAAAGGTTTCCAAAATTGAGGTACCAAATGTTTAAGGAATGCGTGGAGTAGGCCCAGACACAGAGCGTCCGGGTTGTCATTTCACCCATCTAGGGTGAGTGAAGGTGCCACTTCTCATTATGAGATGCAAAGTCTTAAGGATTGCATATTATTATGATTTAGATGACGTCTCCAAATTGGTGGGCTCCGGACCTCCGGTTCTCAGTCTCAGACGCCAATAAATACACCGTGCTATTTTAGTGGTTTTAATTAAAGCCGAAGCTATTTTGTTGCACTGGTGATTCTGAGCCAAATTACAAAATTTCATTCCAAAACGCGCGAAAAAAAAATCGCCCCGTATGAATTAAATCTACATAAAATCGTTCTACGGAAAGGAAAATCCAACAAAAGGAATTATATTACGACACGTACAAAAGATATATCAAAACCACATTAGCCAATTTCCGTCTCCTACAATGCCCTCCCTACTAAATGTAGAGGACGGAACACTAACCCAGTTAGCACAGCAAAGGCCCGCCATAAACGCTATTGTCATTTGCATATAAATTATCTCTTCGTTTTGGGATTGCCTACGCTACCTTCCTAATTACGCGATCGGAAGAGGAAGCAAAATCAGACCTGACCAGCCCAAACCACAAAGCTAGTTTATACTCTACCGCGCCAGTTTAAAGGCCGCAAATTGAGCGTTTACTTCAGCAATATTGAACAAGGGATTTTGAACTCTGGAGCTCACGAATTGACGCCGGGTATTGAAGCTTTGTTCAGCTGAAACGAAACAATTCAGGGCAATGGATTATGGATTGAAATCTCTACGGGTTAAGGTACTAAGTTGAATGTTTGAAGAGGCAATAAAAATAATTTATGTCCTATGTATTCCGGGGCCGAATGACATTTTGCAAATTGAAAGAACAATGTAGGGGAGGAGGCACACCGCAGTATCATTTGGTAGCTCTTACAGAGCTGAATATAAGAGTGAGTTTCCAACAAAACGAGAAATTAATTCCAAGTGCTTCAGTCTAATTTTATGAGGATTTTTCGATTATTGAAATCGGCGGACCGATTTTAATTTGAAAGCATGCATAAATAACAATGGCCTATTTTGTTTGTGAATATTTTCACTTGATTCTAAATAAATAAGCAGCTTAACATAGTACAGATGTACAGAACAGCACGCAACGCTGACACTTTCGTTGCAAATTCACCCGTAATGTAAGTGAATAGTGTCTAAGTGCTGTCGAATGTTTCTACCTCTAACTAAAGGTTCGATGGAAAGAACTATCAAAAATATTTCAAAAAATCTAATCGAGTAATTGTAAGAAACGCTCTGATAAACTTCAAATTACTACTACCTAATTACTCTTCACCGAGTGCCGAGTGGTCTCTTCACCCATCTAGTGTGAGTGAAGGTGCCACTGGACGCTGTATAAATGATTTAGGATCATCTCATTAGGTAGATGCAAAGGCCTTAGTTTCTTAGTTTTAGTTACTCTACTAACCGTTTACATGGGTCGAGTATTCGGTAGAGTGGACGCTAGACTGGGGGAAGGAAAGTGGTAGAGTAGCTCGCCCACGTTGCTAGTTACTCTACTCTACCAAATTTCAGTACTCTACTCTACCAATGCTGTTTACATTGGTATAGTTAGTGGAGGCTGCTGTCTATAGCTAGTTCTTGATTTTAAAAGGAAACTCCGTATTTCGCCAAAACAAACCATTAATTTTTATTGTCTCAAAGCAATGCAAAAAGTTGAAGGAGAACAACACATAGAAAAAGTAAAAAGCACCAAAAAGGTTAGTATATTATCCAGTTAGTAGGATAGTTAGTACTCTACCGCTCTACTCTAGCGTTTACTCTACTCGTGTACAGCAGCCTTAAGAGCAATATTTACTGGGTAAAAACGTAAGCTTTTTCAAGCCAACACCGGATAAAAACAAAGCGGAATAAACGCTTCGTAAGAAATCGTATCTTCCAGATTATTTATAGGCTAACAAAGGCTTAGGACATTAGCCCACAGGTTTGGGAAACAAAGGATCCTTTTCCTGGCCAAAATACATTCCCCAAAGGGCCTCCCTGATGAAAGCCTTAATAAAATCGTACCTTTTTCTTGTCACTTTATGCGTAATTTAATATTTGACTTTCAAAGTATTCGGGGGGTTATTTCCAATGCAGTAATTAGGAGGAGGTATTTTTTTCAGTATCAATCAAATGACTAACCAGATTTTAGCATTTTTTTTTAACCGTCATCATAAAAGGAGGTGGTACTCAATTCGACCCATATTTTTTATTTTTTTACCTCACAACTTTGGCGGTGGCTTATTCTAGGTGGACCGATTTTGATGGCTCTTTTTTTGTTTGATTTAGATTTATGGGTAGGTATGCTTCCCGTGTGGCTCCATAAAAAATGGTGAAGATCTGATGAAGAACTTCCAACATCGATAACGGAACTCCGAACTTCGAACATCACTCGGAATTAGTGCAGTAGCTTAATAACAGTGTACGAGTACCTTTTCACCGGTGAAGTTGTTTTTTTTTAATTTGCTATATTATTTTACTTAATAATCAATAAAAGTTAACATAACTGCCGTTCCAGTCATTGACAAAACCCATTATTTGAACTGTTCATTCCCAGAAATTGAATCATTTTGGCGTACTGGAGTGACCCCACAGGTGACCAAACTAAATTCAATTTTACTTGGGCAGTTTTAACGTATTTGAGTGCTCAAAACTTTTAAATGAAGAACAAAAAAGTTCGCTCCGCTTTCAAGTTCAAGTTCCTGCGTAAATTATTATTGCCGTTCCCGCCCAATCTACTTTGGCGTTTCTTTCGTTTCGCATTTTTGGACGTATTATATGAATAGGATGTAGTATCCCATTAAGATCTTCCTAAAAAGGTAGACTCTGTAAGCGCACCAAAAAAAGTCTAAGGTTACACCAAGCTTGAATCAAGTGTACGAATAATGGCCCGTTTTCAACTGACAGTTAAAAGCTACATTCAAAGCCCTTGGTAGATGGCGCTCATAGGCTTGGCCATACAAGAACCGGGATGTGGCTGTCAAATTTCGCTTCAACACAGATTAATACTAGTGGTTCGCCCCGAACTATGAACTCGCGAGTGTACCTAACTTCTTGCTAACACCTTTCGCGCAGGCGCGCGCGCGCATTACATATTAACTTTACGACCCCATATCTCGGCAACCCTTCGACTGATTTGGCTCATGTTCGAACTTAAAAATTCTTTTAGTTTAATTTATCCGCCTACCAAATGCCAGGACGATCCGACCAAATTTACTCAAGTTATCGTCGAACGAACATTCATACATACATACAAACATACATACATACATACAAACATACAAACGCCGGATTGTTCAAGTAGACTCGGAGAACTTCCCTCGCTCGTTCAAATATCTTCAGAAAAAGCTTATTTGACAGCCGTGAAATGGCTCATTGCGAAAATTACAGCTCTTGTTTCTTACCAAAATACAATAGGCATATCTTTATGTACCTACCTACCGATAAATCCATGGCTTGAATGTCGCTTACTTATATTAGGCTAATATTAGGCATAGGCATAGTTTTACGCCACAAAAATCGTTAAGCCATGTCAGAGACCCTTTGGGTGGCCTAAAAACTCTGACACCAGGGGTGGCCACTACCTCATACGATTACCTACCCTACGCCACAAAAATGATTTTTTGTTGAGGTTCATGCTAGATAACCTACGAGTAATTTGTCTGCGGTGCAGAGGCCCAGAGAAAAACGTTGTGCAATACAAATTCCTTTGTCCACAGATAAGCAAGTGGAGTGGATGTTGAATCGAGACCTGCAGCTGGCTTTCATGGAGGCCACAGAGAACCTGGCCGTTACCTGCCACCTGCCCCGAAGACTGCTCTCCATTCCTGTTACCGTAAGTACCTACTGGAAATATACCTACCATGTTTTCAGAGTGTTAAGGTGATGGTACACTATCGCCACCAATGAGAAAAAAACATATCTTCTTTTTGGATTTTATTTTTGCTAAAAGACGAGCCATCAAATGGGAAAGGACCCAAGGCCTTGATTATACAAGGTGTTACAAAAGTACCTAACTCTTTTTACAGGGTAATAGCTCCTGGTGATAGGGATCATAACCTAAATATTATTTTTGCTCTATGATGTTCCGTTAATTTTTAAATTAATACAATGTGAACTATGTGGCGGGAGAAAAGTATTTTTAAATATTGTTTTCATTGACTTTCACAATGTTTTAACAACTCAAAGCTGTGTAAATGCACCTACACGTACAAACATATTTTTAAATTTGAGCTAATAACAAAAACAAAAAAGTTATGAAAAATTTTATCCATTTTGAGGTTATAAAATAAAAATTGATTTTTTCAACTTTTTTTTACAGATTTGACATTCTATTGAACAGTAGGTTACACCCTGTAAAAAGAGTTAGGTACTTTTGTATCACCTTGTAGATCCTAGATTCAACGTATAAATCCTGCACAAGTCAAAAATGGCCGTTTTTTATCTTGCGCGGCATTTAAACATAAAATAAAATAAGTATTACTTCAGTTCGAATCACGATCCAATGAGTTTTTGTTGATCTTGATCAGGGGTTCCCAACCTTTTTTTGTCTACTGCCCACTTTAAGAATAAATTATTTTTTAACGCCCCCCTTTTTAAACATACTTAAAAACCGCTAAGTACTTATAACTGATTATTGAAACGCAACTTTATAGTATTCGGACATAGTATCTTTTTTTTTTTCTGGGTCTCTTACCGCCCCCCTTTAGGCCTGCAGCGCCTACAAGGGGGCGTTATCGCCCACGTCGGGAAAGACTGATCTTGATTATTCACACTCCTTTATGGAAAAAACCCGTGGGAGCATAATATGTCGTTATTCTAAAGATTTATCATAGTTAGTTAGGTAATAATTAATTATGTATACGGTAGGAGCGAGGCGGTGCCGCCAGAGAGAATACAATGCTCAATTATTTATGCCGTAAACAATTAAACGCTTTGTAATGATCATGTTTATCGGAAACGTTGCTATTTCGGCAACTTTACAGGGTGTTGTTTTGTAGTGTGACACCCGACTCAAGGCTGATTATTTACACGATAATTACTGAAGCAAAAAAAAAAAAAAAAAACCTGTGAAAAATACCCAAAAATCATTATTAAATTGTCATAAAATCACACAAAATATCGTACAAAAGTTTTACTATTTTCATTATTCATCATCAAGCATATTTTTATGAAAATTTTGGAATTTATGCACGAATTACGTCATATAACAATTAAATAAAAAATGTAAAATACACGTGACTTTTTTTTTCGAATTTCAAATTCAAATTCAGCTTTAAATTTATAGCATATCTCATATATGGCTGAACCGATTTTGATAAAAACTTATCTAAGAACACTCGTTAGAAAACCTGCTTTTAAACAAAAAAAATGCATCCAAATAGGTTTACCCGTGCCACACCCAAATAGCTGTCAAACTTATATCACCCCTCTTTTTGGGTGGGGGTTAAAAAATACGTCGTCGTTATAAAAAAAAACGTAGCACCAACAAGAAATTGTAGATCTAAATGCATTAGGTTGCTCACTTCACATGTGGCAGAAATGCGAATATTATGTTAAAAGCTCGGAATGCAAATGTTGTGTGCTAAGTGGGTGGCTTCACAGTTGGGTGAATTAGAATATTGCTGTGCATTTGAATCTCTCATTATTTGGAGGGATGTCAGTACTATCCTATCCTACTATCCTACTAATATTATATTTGCGAAAGTTTGTAAGTGTGGATGGATGGGTGTTTGTTACTCTTTCACGCTGAAACTGCTGAACGGATTTGGATGAAATTTGGAATAGAGATAGCTTAGACATCAGAATAACATATAGGCTACATATTATCACGCTTTTACACTTAGGAGCAAAGTAAAGCATATATCCTTTTTCTGCTGAAACGGCTGAACAGATTTGGATGAAATTTGGAATAGAGATAGCTTAGACATCAGAATAACACATAGGCTTCATAATATCACGCTTTTACACTTAGGAGCAAAGTAAAGCATATATCCTTTTTCTGTAGTCCACGCAGACGAAGTCGCGGGCAAAAGCTAGTGAGGCACAATGAGATGATTTGTACAGCGTCTAGTGGCATCTCCGCTCCCATGTTGTGCCTTTGTAGTGCCTTATTATTTATTTTAGGGTAAATTTCATCAGAGAGATTATTACCTAATTTTGGTGGCACTTTTTATTTTGGGTTTTCAGAGAAAATGATGTTCTTACTGCAGAACAGTTACGTGTTGGTTAGGTACTCCTCTACATTCACCCACAGTAAGGACATCAACTTAGCTCAAAACTATAAATTAAATAATAAGTGCCACCAAAATTAGGTAATCATTTCTCTCATGAAGTTGACCCTTAAGGGTCCGTATAAGGCTAACTAGCGCCACCAATGTTGAAAAAATCATATCTTCCTTTAGAAGAAGTTTCTGGAAAAATCCTAAGATGAGCCTATGCGCCATGCTTTTCTAGATTTTTAAGTGTAGATACCCTCTTCGAAATTTACTTTTAAGCTAAAAAATTTTCGATAACCGCCAAAAACGGCCGTTTTTGGCGGTTATCGAAAATTTTTTAGCTTAAGACTAGAAATTGAGTTGGGTACCCACACTTAAAAATTTAGAAAAGCATGGCGCATGAGCTCATCTTAGGATTTTGTCAGAAACTTCTTCTGAAGCGAGATATGATTTTTTCAACATTGGTGGCGCTAGTTAGCCTTATACGGACCCTTAAGGTTGGACGATACATACCAACGTGGCGGGAAATTCAAAATTTTTACAGTTTTTTACACTTTGTAGCTAAACTGAGCTATTTTTGTTCAGCGATTTTTCGTTCGCGGCAATAACATATTCTTTTCATTATTGTAAACAACAGAACAACAATAATTTTTTTGGGCAGTGCCACTGCTTCGTAGACCAGAACACATAATCGGCTGAATTATTTTTATTTTGTTGTTTACAATAATGAAAAGAATACTATGTTATTGCCGGGAACGAAAAAATTCTGAACAAAAATAGCTCAGTTTAGCTATAAAATGTGAAAAATTGTGAAAATTTTGAATTTCCCGCCACGCTGCTATTTTCCAGCCTTAAGCTACATCTTTGAACAAAACTGAAATATTTCAGTTTTATATACCTACTTGTAACTTGTAATAAAGAAAACCTAATTAGGAAAAGTAACGAGAAACCCTTTTGAAAGTGCTAAAGAAGTTAGTCACTTTGGAGTTTAATAACTTTGGCCAAGATAAGAAAATATATTGTCTGAATTAAGAAAATAACTTGTCATCCCTGGCTGGGGCCTGAGTCTGTAACGCAATGGTGCCACGATGGGCTCCCAGGTTCAAATGGCCCGTTTTCAACTGACTGTTAAAATCTGAATTCAAAGCCCTTGGTAGATGGCGCTCATAGGCTTGGCCATACAAGAACCGGGAAGTGGCTGTCAAATTTCGTTTACACAGATTAATAAAGCTTTTTCAGAAAAAAGCGAAATTTGTCAGCCGTGAAAACGGCTCATAACGATTTATTAATGCTGTCAGTCCTTTGAATGTTTTTGCAAAATTCTTCTTATTATCGTTCAAACACAAGATTATTCTTTTCAATTAGAGCTATTTTTCAGAAAATAAACTGGATTACGTGTGAGTGAATAAACGCGCTGATATGATTGTTTATTTGTTATTGTTACAGTTCCACGACCCAGTATACGGAGTCCAAGTGCCTGATTTCACAGATTTCGCCGGACCCGGAGTCATTTTGACGTGAGTACTACAATCACTCTTCAGAAATTATTATTAAAAACTTCTTTATTTTGGAACAACATATAAATAAAAACATAGATACAGTATTTACATTATTTACAAAACACGGACACATTTTTCTACACGTCCACCTTTACATTAATCGATGTGGACTTGCTCACACATTCATTATTTCAGTTCAGTTCAGTTATTTATTGTCTTCATGTGATTACAAGATTACAAGAAGTCTAGCCTATTGGCTATCATGGCCAGGATACTGTTGGTGCTGGCTCGCACGCGATGCACCAGCGCACTTTCGCATTTAAATAAATTTTATTAAAATAATAAAAAAAGGAAAACAGGGACATGGCAGAGGTACATATAAATTGAATAGCATAGAAACAGGTCTCCCTTTTTGTATTTTTTGTATGGAGCAGCCGGCTACCCGCGTTCCGTCTTAACGCGCGTGGCATAAGGGCGCCAATCGAACAAAAAGGGGTATCGTAGCATGTGGCCGAATGTACCTAAGTTTTGCTCAGACACGTTTTCACCTTTTGCGGGACTCTAGTTCACGTTGTTGAAGTTTTGTCAAGTAATTTTATTTTATTTCATGTTAGTTTCGATGCTAAACTTTACGGCTACGGCAATGACATTCCAATAATGGGGATATTATGTTCAATTTGCGTTCAATATTGCCATTGCCACCTTTCCAATCAATGCATTGGAAAGGTGTTTACATGTGTCAATGCATTGGAAAGGTGTTTACTTGTGTCAATGCATTGGAAAGGTGTTTACATGTGTCAATGCATTGGAAAGGTGTTTACATGTGTCAATGCATTGGAAAGGTGTTTAAATGTGTCAATGCATTGCCATTGCCAGATTTGCCAGCGATATTGAACGCAAATTGAACCGTCTGATAGTGATATGCCCTTAACCTACCCACAGCTAGCGCCGCCAATGGAAAAAAAAACATATCTTCTTTTTGGATGCGTTTTTTGCTAAAAACGAATCATCAAATGATAATCCCTAGGCTTAACTATTTTTAGGAGATAGGTCCAAGATTCCAGATCCTAGCATCTACGAATAAAACCACTTTTGGCGGCGGCGGGTTTTATTCGTAGGCTTTCTACGTTGGAATCTAAACATTAGGTCCAAAAATTGTTAAGCCTAGGGATTATCATTTGATGATTCGTTTTTAGCAAAAAACGCATCCAAAAAGAAGATATGTTTTTTTCTTCCATTGGCGGCGATAATACGAGCATCAGCGTAAGCAAACACTTAGGTAATAGAAAGTCAATTACGCAGATAGATATTTCTAAAGTTATCAAAGGTTCCAATGTGCTTTATTCTTTCTCAGGATCATCTTCTTCTTGGCTGTGGCTCTCACGTCCGGGGCCATGTTGGCTGAAAGGAACGAGGGCATTCTCGAGCGATCTCTGGTCTCAGGAATAACAGGTAAAAAAAAAAACTTTATTACCACTGCCTGAAAGAAAAAGCATAAAGGAAATAAGTGATTAAACTGATTTTAATATGAATTTTTGAGTCCATTGCGGTCTCTTCACCCAACTAGTGTGAGTGAAGGTACCACTGGACGCTGTATAAATCATCTCATTACGTAGATGCAAAGGCCTTTATTTACGGCCATTTCGAACTTAAGTATTGCAAATTAAGTAGTGCAACAATAGGAATCACTGTTACAATCAGTAAGAAACTTTAACTGCGAAGAAACAAACTGGAAATCGTATCCGTTATGGTATCCTAACGGATATGATTTCCAGTTGCCAATGCGTTTTTTTACTAAAAACGATACATTAAATGATAATCCCTAGGCTTAACTATTTTTAGGACTTAAGGTTTAGATTCCAGATCTTAGAACCTACGAATAAATCCCGCCGCCGCCAACAATGGCCACTTTTGGCGGCGGCGGGTTTTTAGCAAAAAAACGCATCCAAAAAGAAGATATTATGATTTTTTTTCATTGGCGGCGCTAGTTGTGCCTATATTTGGGCCTTAAGGCGCGGTGCATAGTAAATCGCCCGCGCGCCAAGAAAAATGCACAAAATTGAGTCCTGTATCAAATACACTAAACAAATCGAAAATTTTCACATATCAAACCCTAGAATAAGGTGAGACCTATCTAAAACAACCAGTTTTGTGTTGACATTCATAAACGTTTTGAAGATATTTTTGATGAAAAAAAAATAGGCGGCGCACTTTTTTTCAAACAAAATATCTTGCAATCTGTTATGGGTATCAACACAAAACTGGCTGTTTTAGATAGCTCTCACCTAATTCTATTGTTTGATATGTGAACATTTTCGATTTTTTTAGTGTATTTGATACAGTCGTTTTTGTGCATTTTTTTTGCGCGCGGGCTAATTCACTATGCCCAGCGCCCTAATAACTTTTTTGAATCCCTACAGGCACAGAGATCCTGTTCTCCCACGTCTCCGTCCAGATGCTGGTGATGGTGATCCAGTCAGGCGTGGTGCTGGTCATCGGCTTCGTGTTCTTCGGCCTTACGCAGAACGGGCCCCTCGGATGGGTCATCTTCCTTGTCATGATCACTGGACTGTGTGGGATGACTTTCGGTAAGTGATCATGCTCCTCCATCCGAATATGGGAAACCTATTAAAAGGTTCGGGCAAAGTGTCCCAATATAAATAAGACCGCCAACAAAACGGGAAACCACGTATTGTCATCACTCATCATCATAACGAATATTTTTGCCCAAGGAACGATTCCTGATGAATTTACGGTTTCCGAAAAAAAAATTGTTCAAAGTCGGAATTTTTTTGTTTTTATCGCAGAACTGAAATACGAGCCAATCAAAATTTTGAA
This sequence comes from Zelleria hepariella, assembly GCA_949319315.1. NCBI lineage: Eukaryota > Metazoa > Arthropoda > Insecta > Lepidoptera > Yponomeutidae > Zelleria > Zelleria hepariella. The sequence continues at coordinate 8,614,474 of OX439378.1, read as the reverse complement.
CATTTCTTAAAAAAAAATACGTTAAAATTGCAACCCGCAATGTATTCTAAACATCGGCACCTCAAGTGTACGTAGAATAAACATTATACCAACGCTTGCTTGCACAATATATCTTCTGTGCATTATTACACGTCCATTCCGTGATAAAATAGTTTTCAAAACCTACAAAACCAAAATAATTTGCCAGCAATAAAAAAAGTAAGATGTAGCCTGTACATGTCCCACTAGTTGGGCAAAGGCCTTCTCTCAAAGAGAGAGAGAGAGTTCGAGCTTAATTCCCACCAATATAATTGATCGAAAAAAGTACTTTGTTTTGGTGTCTAGTGCGGTCTTTTAACAGCCTGTATCGCAAACTCAACGGGACCGAAATATGCCAACAAGCGCTTTGAATGTACTCCATTTCTTTTTTCCTCTGCGTCCGTTTGTAGGTACTCCGCTACATGGCTCCATAGGTATGTAGATTCAACTCTCTCGCGGATGAACCTTTTTACCCGACTACGCGAAGCAAAAAGGAGGGTTATGATTTTAGCAGCGTATGTATGTATGTGTGTATGTATGTAAGTATGTATGTATGTATGTTTGTATGTTTGTGTGTTCATCTGTTCCCTCGCAGAGCCTAAACTACTCGACCGATTTCAACAAATGAGGTGTCGTTGGATTCGTCTTAATCACCCAGGTAACATAGGATAGTTTTATTTTGAAAAAAACCAATATGGCGGCTTTGCTGCGCCCTAAAGTGGTGGACCTAAAAATAAAAATTATCGGATACCATCGTCATGGGTATCAAATGAAAGGATTTTAAAAGACCTTTTCAAAAATGTATAACACATGTAGCGTCAACATAACAGATAGAACAAAACAATCCAAAATGTGTTTTTTTTGCCCTTCTTGGTTCTATTTTAGGTGATCATCCAAAATAACTAATTAAAAAGATTTAAAAAAAATAGAAGTTAAAAACTAAAACCCGACTACTAAAAGGCTTAAAACAAGACCTTCTTATCCTTAAAATAGACTCATAGATAATTAATCGTAGTCGGAGGACACCACATTCGTATTTGATAAACCGATGGCCTCCGACTACGATTAATTATCTATGAGTCTATTTTAAGGATAAGAAGGTCTTGTTTTAAGCATTTTAGTAGTCGGGTTTTAGTTTTTAACTTCTATTTTTCCTAATGTAACAAAATGAAAAGTACTGTGTAGACTTGTTTCGCAGTAGTCGAGCTACGTGGAGCAAAATTTTAAATGTATTGAAAACATTTTGTCCACCTATCTCCGTTTAGGAAGTCTTATGGTAAGCTTCGTTCAGGCTAACTATTTAGACAAATCACCCAGGGCTTGTTTCTGAATTGAGAAATTCACTAAGTTAATACTTAAGTATCGTTCTGTCACATTTCTTTTAAGTAACATCTGCAGAGACAGAACGATACTTATGTATTTGATTAGTGAAATTCTCAATTCAGAAATCGGAGGTCAGTCCCAATAATGTCTAATTTGTCTAGCCAGAATTAGGTAAGCAAATAGTAAGTAATAGGAGTCAGTTTTTACTCCGATCACAAGAATTAGTTCGAAAGTAAACTTCAGCCCGATGGTTACACCAGACCAAATCCATAATTCATTTTGCACAAAGTTTCTGCCTACGCCATTTGCTGCCTATTTCCAAGTAATGTGAACTGATTTATTATAATTTATTGGGCACAAGAAAGACCCGAATCTAACTGGGCTACGGAAAACCAAAGCCTAGAAATAATTGGACCGGACTTGGTTTAATGAACAAAAAGTTCGGAGAAGGAAAACTGGTTGCTATTCTCAGGGGTCCTAGTTTTCAAACTGGGGCCTTAGCCTGTAACGCAATGGCGTCGATGGTGTCCCAGCAGAAGGACAAAACCGGGGTTTCCTCGTTTTTCTCCTACAACCAGAGAACTAATCCTCTAGAATTAGAATCAGAATATTCTTTGCTGCACTACAAAAACATTAAAAGGACCGACAGCATTATTAAATCGTAATTGAAGTTGTCAACTGGGAGCTCATTTTGCCACAATTGCGTTACAGACTAAGGCCCCAGGGGGATTACCCTTGACGCTATTGCGATCAAATTGAAAAACTTTTAAAATTAATTTCTCTTTGAATTCGCATAGTAATGCTTTGATTGTAAATACTTCGTAATGTTGATTCAAAGATAAGGCTGTTTTATTCAATAAAAACACAAAATGCATCTTAATTTGTAACATATGAAAAATTGTAAATTGGGCCACATTGCGGCCGTATTGGAAAAAGGCGTCAAGGGTAGAGAGGGGCAGTTCGGAGAAGGAACCGGGGTTCTAGTTTTCAAACTGGGTGTGCGAGTGCACGCTAGTGCGACAAAATTTATTTAAGACGCCATACGTCTCACAACTAGCCGCCAATGGAAAAAAAATCATATATTTTTTATTTGGATGCGTTTTTAGCAAAAAACGCTTAACTATTTTTAGGACCTAAGGTTTGGATTCCAGGATTGGATTTCCTACGAATGCAATCGATTCTCGCCAAAAGTGGCCACTTTTGGCGAGAATCGATTGTATTCTTAATTTCTAGGATCTGGAATCCAAACCTTCGGTCCTAAAAATAGTTAAGCCTCGCGTTGAGAAATCGCAGGAGCGTTTTTTGCTAAAAACGCATCCAAAAAAAAAGATATGTTTTTTTTTTTCATTGGCGGCGCTAGATGTGAGACGTATTTCATCTTAATGAGTAGTGGACTCCTATCCAACTAATACTACGAATGTTAGTGGGAAAGTTTGTTAGAGGGCTTATCTCGCTGTGAATGTATCTTGTTCATTCACGCTATAACAGCTGGACAGGGCCCTTAGCCTGTAACACAATGGTGCGAAAATGGGCTTCCGGTTGACGGTTTTAATTACGATTTATTAATGCCTTCGGTCCAGTGTCGGTCCTTTTAATGTTATTGTAGTACAGCAAAGAATATTATGAGTCTTATTCTAGATGATTAGTTCGCTGGTTGTAGGAGAACTGGAGAACAACGAAAAAATCCCGGTTTTGTTCTTCTACCTAGGACGCCATTGATACGCCATTGTGTTACAGGCTAAGGCCCCTGTTCTGAATGGAATTAGAAACGGTAGCTGTGCTTTCATGTCACTCACAAAATATACTATTTTTTTATGTGAGTCTGCATGAACTCTAGCCAGTAGGTACACATAACGACACGACGCGCTACCCTTTTTAGGGTTCCGTACACGAAGAGTGCCAAAGGGGACCCTATTACTAAGACTCCGCTATCCGCCCGTCTGTCTGTCCGTCTGTCACCAGGCTGTATCTCATGAACCGTGATAGTTAGACAGTTGAAATTTTCAGATGATCTATGTCTGTTGCCGCTATAACAACAAATACTAAAAAACAGAATAAAATAAATATTTAAGGGGGTTCCCATACAACAAATGTGATTTTTTTGCCGTTTTTATAGATAATGGTACGGAACCCTTCGTGCGCAAATCCGACTCGCACTTGGTCTGTTTTTTTGTTCGATACTCGCACTAATGTGGTAGCGCGTCGTGACACTGACCGTAGGTGCACACGACAGCACGTCGAGGCTTACACGCTAGCACTCTACTCCGTTACGTTACGGGCGACTTTACAACAAAAGTGTACAGTCTCACGTGCTGTCGTGTGTACCTAAAATTCTTGTAAATAATAAATTTCTGGTGTACAGTCGGCCACAGTCTCAGATACCCCTTTTTGTTCGATTGGCGCCCTTATGCCGCGCGCGATAAGAGCTGCCATGGGGTATCTGAGATTGTGACCGACCGTACAATAAAGTGTTCTCTATCTATCTCTATCTACATAATGCTATACTTTTATGTTACCTCCTCGGTTGCTATTTCGTTCACAAGTCTAGACATAAAAGTGTATTTTGGAGCTTTTCTTGGAATTAACTACCTACCGCATATTTGAAGCAGGCTAAAGAAAGCGTAGGAACTGAGGGGTTACACTTGACGCTATTGCGTTCATATTGACAAAGTTTTTTAATTAATTTCTCTTTAAATTCGCATAGTCATGCCTTGATTTTATAAGGGTTGTAATTAAACAGACTTCTTTTAAATAGCATTATACGCCTCTAAAAATCTACATTGCCTTCTAAATTACTAAGACAGCCACAATCAACGAGCATCTAAATAATACTATCTTAGCCACTAGATAACTTGTATGTAAGACACTCTAAATACAACTCAGCATCGTGGTTATTTTTTGGCATCTGAATTTGTAATATGCATTCAAGCAGCAAACTTCTAAAATATTAATATATGACACCAAAAAAATTTTCAATTAGCTTCTAATTTTATAACTCAGTACGTTTAAAATTTATCTCAACCTACATTAATTGATCGTCAAATTTTATCTAAAATTGTCATCAAATAGTAAATTATGGCCACTAAAATATCCTGGAACTATTGAAGGGAAACAAAATAAAATACTTTTTTTTAATCAATTCGTGTACTTTGAAATACCATCATTTAACGTATAGTAATTAAAATAAAGATATACCTGCCGTCATAAGAAAAAAAGACGCAATTGACATTTTTGCCAATATTAAGTTACATACATATTCGGAACGAGGAAAAAAAGGCGCACCTGCCTGTATTTTTTTAATTTCGATAGGAGCATTTTTCTGGAAGTAGATTGAGTAAAAAACGCAATTGATACGTAGTCACAAATACACGTGACTACAGGGCCCTTAGCCTGTAACGCAATGGCGGGTCAATGGCGTCCCGGCAGAAGGACAAAACCGGGCTCTCCTCGTTTTTCTCCTACAACCAGAGAACTAATCCTCTAGAATTAGAATAAAAATATTCTTTGCTGTACTACAAAAACATTAAAAAGGACAGACAGCGTTAGCAAATCGTAATTGAAGTCGTCACCTGACAGCCCATTTTGGCACCATTGTGTTACAGGCTAAGGGCCCTGGTCAGTACGTGAATCGAATGGCGCTCTCTGATTGGTGCAAATGGCTGGTCGCTGTCGAGTCCCAAATCATATAGGGGCTTTTTTCACAATAAAAGAATATGATGTATTAATTTACATGCTAAGTTATAATATATGAGGTTGTCTATTGAAGCTTGATTTATATTTTTTTGAGGAGCTTATGTTGAAGCTCTAAAACGTATAATGGTGATGAGTTGTAAAATCCGTGGCTGAGTTAGTAAATCAGGTTGCAATAGATAAATCAGTGGACAAGTTAAAATAATTGTTGAACTTTACTTGACGCTTTCTTTGGAATATTTAGTTGGCGATGTAAAAAAGACGAATTAGTTTATTAGAAGCTATCTTATTTTCCCGTGGCTTACTTATAAAATGAGAAGTTAGATTACGTGGCCAAAAAAAAACTTTGTGGCTTGACTTATAATTTCCCATTTTATAAACCTCGTAATGTTTATTCAAAAGTAAGAAGGCTATTTTATACAAGGTGTTACAAAAATACCTTACTCTTTTTACAGGGTGTAACCTACTGGTCAACAGGATGTCAAATCTGTAAAAAAAAGTAAAAAAAATCAATTTTTATTTTATAACCTCAAAATTGAAAATTTTTCTTAACTTTTTTGTTTTTGTTATTAGCTCAAATTTAAAAATATGATTGTGCGTGTATGTGCATTTACATAGCTTTGAGTTGTTCAAACATTGTGAAAGTCAATGAAAAAAATACTTTTCTCCCGCCACATCGTTCACATTTTATTAATTTAAAAATTAACGGAACGTCATAGAGCAAAAAAAATATTTAGGTCGTGATCCCTATCACCAAGTGCTATTACCCTGTAAAAAGAGTTAGGTACTTTTGTACCACCTTGTATAATAAAAATATAAAATAATGAGTCAATGAGGGCTACCGCGCTCAGCCGCTAGGGGCGTTTGTGTAGCGCGAGGTCCAAAAATTACACTGTTTGTATACATTTGGAATAATGTGTGAATATTTTGCAATACCTGAGATTAATTTTGTTATGAAAAATAGTGGTCGTCCCGCTACTAACTATTACTGCTTTGAAACCACTTTCAGAAAATTTAGTTCTTATAATGTTTTCGAACAAAACGGGGCTTGCTCGATGTGTGTACAATGTACATAACAGTCTAAATATGATTTTAATGTAAGTAAACATTTTTTTCTTACTGGCTTTAAGAAATATTTCTAACTTTAGAGCTATCTTCATGGCCTTACTCGACAGTGGCGCCAACTAGTGAGCGCTAAAACGGTAGCCCTCATTGAATTTTGTAAATTGCGCCATATTGAAAAAATTGAGCCAAGGGTAGAGGGGCTGTCGGAAGGCAGAACAAGAAAAGCTTTTCAGGGACTCTATTTTGCATTACAACAGTACGACGTAATAAGGGTGTTACATTTATGTTTATTCCCACTTAGGTTGGTCTTGGAGTCTGCAAATAAGGGTTTGGAAGGAAAATGACGTTTATTCGTGGCTAACCTTTAACGAAGCACATTTTAGTTTTAGGCAAATGAAATTAATACGGTGAACGCTGAACGTGCACAAAGTTTTAAAGAAATTGAGCAGTGCTCTTTTGGTTCCGTACCAATCCAAGATTCGTCGTAAAAAAGTTCTTGAAAGAAGTGCACTATGTATAGGTAGGTACTTGTAGAGCGTATTGTGTTCATTGCAGGTAATCTGTGGTAGAAGCTTTTATCAAGAAACAGTATTTATTTCAGGAGGGAATTGTACCATTAAGACCTTAATAAAACGTGTTGTTTTTTTTTATTAACTTCAGAAAATGCTAATTGTTCATGATTCACCTCTGTTTTGTGAAGATTTTTGAGAGAACTACTTACCCTATAATACAGGTTTTATATTATTGGGAAGCAGGACACTTAGTTACTTGAGGCCTTAAATTTTCTGAAGTTAATTAAAAATAAAAGTTAAAGACCAAAAAACAGCACGTTTTACTTTATTAGCACGAATGATGATGATGATGATGGTTATCCTTTTATCCCTTATCAGGGAAATAGGGCTCGACTTACAACTTTACTACGAAAATAAAATTTCGATTGTATGGTAGATGGGTACTTTTCAGTGGCAAAACTTTTCAAAATCCACAAACTAATAATAAAATTTCTTCTACAGGTTTCGTGGTCTCCTGCCTTTGCGACACTGAGAGGACGGCCACCTATCTTGCCCTCGGTTCCTTCCTGCCGATGGTGATGATTTGCGGAATCATCTGGCCCGTTGAAGGGATGCACATTGTCCTACAATGGATCAGCTTTGTCTTACCATTGACCAAGAGCACGGAGTCTTTGAGGTCGATGCTCCAAAGAGGATGGACTATTGATGTCCCGACGGTTTACTCCGGTTTTGTCTCTACTGGCATCTGGATCTTCATCTATTTGACGGCCAGCATTCTGTTAATTAAGTTCAAGAAGGGTTGATTTGATTTTGTTTTTTTTTTTGTGTCGTTGTATTATGTATTTTTGTTTTTAGGGAAGTACTCTTAGTGTTTGTATTATTTTTATTACAGACAGGGTTATAGTGAAACTCGTATAACTGGGAGTTTTCTGTTAATCTTATGTATGATGAATTTAAAGGCATTTTATTTTTAATTTTGAAATATTGACATGTTACTATCATATTTCATCGGTATGGATATTGAAAACAAAGTGCTAAGTATTAGCCGTTAACCGTTTTTCTTGTGGCTTACTTTTTTAAACAATATTTCTTACGTAATTAGGTTTTTTATTTGTTTCCGTAAGTATGCACAGATTCAATCATAAATCTGTGTACGTATGGAAAATTTGAGGTTTTCTAAATTAATTAATTACATAACGATATAATTAATCTAAACTCAAACTTTTTGTTTGTATTAGATACGCTTGCCAGTATAGGAAATTTGATATATTTTCACCTACTTTATGTACAATCGTGTAAAAAAATGTTTTCTTTGTATTGTTATTTATGATTTTTGACAATACATTATCTTGTTGAATTTACTAAGTTCAGCTATTTGTTTCGTCGTAATGGTTACTAATAGGTTTATTTGCAACTGTAAATAGGCACCTAAGTTATTGTTAGGAAAATAATGATTAGTCACAAAAGTTTGACGATAAAATAGATACATTGTGTCTTTGCAAAGATGTAAAATAGGAAAATGAATTTACAAGACACCCCATAAAGATAGATAATTAAAAGGACCCAAGCATAATATTGCGATATTTTTTACAACTGTAAACTATTTCATTAAATAGTATATCTATGACGATATTATGTTATTATAGGTTGAATTATTTTAGGTACATTCAATTATAATGTACAAACTGGTCTGAATCATATTATTATGAGAATTTTCTTGCATATTGTTTCTGTTAAAATAATTAAATAGGGTTGGTTATTGTAATGCAAATGTAAGTAATATTATTTGTGAGAACTGTGTTGCCCTTGCAATGGTTTGCTCAAAAATCTAGTTTTAATTTTGTGTAAGTGTAGCAATGTGACATTGTGATAGTATGTTTAGGTGTCATACGTACGATTAAAGAGTATAATAAATTTAACAAAATCACATAACTAGTATTTTATTTTACTTTCCACAACATAATGAGAAAACCAACTTTAAGTATAAGTACTTATACACCGTGCAATTTTAGTGGTTTTAAAGCCGAAAGTATTTTGTTGCACTGGTGATTCTGAGCCAAATTACAAAATTTCATCCCAAAATGCGCAAAAAAAATACACTTATCCATACAAATGGTGTCGATTGGCGATAGCCGTTTGTATTGGGAAGTGTTTTTTTTTTTTCGCTGGTTTTGAAGTAAAACTTTGGAATTTGGCTCAGAATCACGAGTGCAACTAAATACCTTCGGCTTTAAAACCACTAAAATTGCACGGAGTATTAATTTAACAAATCTTATGCTCTAAAAACTGATAGCTTTGGCCTTCTTGGTGAAAATGTTTTAAACCTATACCTCTAGAGCTTTTGACTCAGGATGACGATCTTCGATGAATGTTGATCGAAACTTAGGTATCATCCTCTTACCAAAACATGGCTCCAATCGCAACTCCTACCAGAACACAGCTCCAACACAGTGTCCAAGTACACATCATCTTTCATTTAGTGTGTACTTTCATCTTCAGGCAATATTGATCGACGCCTATCATCTTCTTCTAACTGTAAGATCGGAACAAAATACAGCTGTAGATAAAATAATTTAAAAAAAAAATCGTGCCCGCGGACCAATTACCTACTGTCTGCTAACAAATTCGATCAACATTGATCGAAGGCTATCATCTTGAAACTCTAAAGTCGCGCCAAAACACATTAATAGACAGAAACTTAATCATCACTACACAAAGGTTCTCCTCAGCGTCTGCAAAAAAGAGCAGACGTGAGTACAGCCACCAGAAAAGGCAATAATTAGGCCTCTCCTGACTTTAATCACCAGCCATACTTTGAAGGGTCACAGTCGAATTTAAATTAAATGTCAAATGTGTAAAAACGCATACGAAGTCGCGGGCACAACTAGTTAAATAATAATAATGTGTGTATCTAGTTCCTACGTTTTATATGTGTTTATATGCACGAAATAAATTATTCAATTCAATTCAATTAAATTCAATTACATTGACATGCCAAACAAATCAACATTGATCGAAGCCTATCATCTCCTTCTAACTGTAAGATCACACCAAAATAAAGCTGTAGATAAAATAGTAAGTGTATAATTACCTACGGTCTTTAGTGTCTGCTACTATTTTCGTTCAACATTCATCGAAGGCTATCATCTTGAAACTCTAAGGTCGAACCAAGATACATCCGTTGACAGAAGCGTAAGTGTCAGTTAGTCGCAGACGACATAGGGCCGCGTTATTGTGATACTGCTGCTCTGCTATCCTTGCATGTGGATTTACAGACACCTGAAAAGAAATAGGCAGAATAAAAAGAAAAGTAAGATTTAGCCTGTACAATTTTACATGTCCCACTAGCTGGGCAAAGGCCTTCTCTCAGAGAGTGAGAGTTCGAGCTGAATCACCATGTATTGTGCACAATGCGGATTGGCAATTTTCGCGTTTAGGGTACCTATAATGCCCCGTACGCTCAGGTTTCCTCACGATGTTTTCCTTCACTATCAGCGTGTGGTACCTACTGCAACTACAAATTCATAAATATTCGTAACTTTGAAATAAATTGAAGTCAAAGGTATAAAATAAGCCTGCACCGGGAATCGAATCTGGGTCTCTCGCTGCAGAGTCCATTGTTCTACCCACTAGGCCACCACCGCTGCAGAATATAACTTTTTTTTTATAAGTTTTAATAAATTCGCTCGGGATAGGACTTGAACCCGCAACCTCTTGCATACCGTGCAGGCACTCTGAGTCAAGTAACTGTCGTTGCGAATTTCCCAACCTCATTGATACTCGTCTTACGGACGTAAGAAGTTGCGGGTTTAAGTCCTGTCCCGAAAGATTTTTTTACCGTATAAAAAAAAAACTTTTTCATCTCCCACGCTCGGAAAGTTTGCTGTTACTACAGGGTGCACTCTAAGTCGATAGCGGAACTTTAAGTAGGCTGTCTACTGATCACTAAAAACAACTTGTACTAGGTGGCGAAAAAAATGGAGCGAAAAAAATATCAGCTGTTCCATACAAAAGGTCGACTCAGTGCTGCGCCAAATGTATGAAGCAGCTGATATTTTTTTCGCTCCATTTTTTTCGCCACCTAGTACAAGTTGTTTGTATTGATCAGTAGACAGCCTACTTAAAGTTTCGCTATCGACTTAGAGTGCACCCTGTAGTAACTTAAGATCGTGTAAAGGCCGGATTTAAACTATCTGCATTTTAGTGCGCTTCGAAATTTGAACGCGACGCCGGGAAAGTCTTTCCCGCGCCCTATGGTGTTGAAAAATAAAAAACACTGGCCGTTTAAGTAGATGCCAGATCCCGACCGAAAAAAGATCCTCATTCATAGTTCGTTTACACGCGTACTTCAGCGAAAGTGATTGTTCGTGCCCATTCTCTATACAAAACTGTGAATGTAAAAGGGGCATAAGGATCTTTTAAAAAGGTAAAGTCACGGAATAGAACATTCAGAAACGCGGTTTCTTCTTTCAGGTTTTTCAATATTTTGTACACTTTATTTATTTTTAATACCAGTAAATAAAAAAATGCTCCGCTTCTGTTTTATCAAATAGATAATTATGTTTTGGTTTGTTAAATACATTTTTTCAAACGATATTACTAATTTCATTTTTTATCTCCTACAAATTTTTAATTTATATGGTATAAGTTCAGAATGCGCCCGGAAAAAAAAAACATTCTTTTATTTACATTATTTTTGTGGCTGGATAAATAAACTTCAGGAAATTATTAATAAAACGAATGGTTTTAATACCAACGAAGCTGAAAACTTTAGTGCGGCAGCCATAACTACAGTAAAATATGCTTTTAAAAGGAACTTATTCGACTCACCTGTTTTGCCTGTAAGTAATTGTCTATAGAGTTTTTCCCGCTTGGCTAACAAAATCATTTCCTCGCTTCTGTGAGATGAAAAGTTTTGTGTTTCGCACGAATGCAATATTATTTGCGTTTCGTGCTTCTGAATACCTCGCTACGCTCAGGTTTCTTTTTTTGAACCACTCGCTACGCTCGTGGCTCAATTTTAGAAACCTTCGCTAGCTCGGTATTCAATACAAGCACTCGCCGCAAACAATAATTTTGCATTCTTGCATAACAAATAACTATTTCATCTCCCACGCTCGGAAAGTTTGCTGTTACTAGTAACTTACGATCGTGTAAAGGCCGGATTTAAACTATCTGCATTTTTGTGCACTTCGAAATTTGAACGCGACGCCGGGACAGTCTTTCCCGCGCCCTATGGTGTTGAAAAAGAAAAAAACACTGGCCGTTTAAGTAGATGCCAAATCCCGACGGAAAAAAGAGCCTCATTCATAGGTTCGTTTACACGCGTATTTCAGCGAAAGTGATTGTTCGTGCCCATTCTCTATACAAAACTGTGAATGTAAATGGTGCATAAGCATCTTTTAAAAAGGTAAAGTCACGGAATAGAACATTCAGAAACGCGGTTTCTTCTTATAGTCTTTTCAATATTTTGTACACATATTTATTTTATAATAGGTACCTTGAAATAAAAAAAAAAGCTTCGTTTCTGTTTTATCAAATAGATAATTATGTTTTGGTTTGTTAAATAAATTTTTTCAAACGATATTACTAATTTCATTTTTTATCTCCTAGAAATTTTTAATTTATATGGTAAAAGTTCAGAATGCACCCGGAAAAAAATACATTCTTTTATTTACATTATTTTTGTGTCTGGATAAATAAACTTCAGGAAATTATTAATAAAACGAATGGTTTTAATAGCAACGAAGCTCAAAACTTTAGTGCGGCAGCCGTAACTACAATGAAATTTGCTTTTAAAAGGAACTTATTTGACTTACCTGTTTTGCCTGTAAGCAGTTGTCTATAGAGTTTTTCCCGCTTGGCTAACAAAATCATTTCCTCGCTTCTGTGAGATGAAAAGTTTTGTGTTTCGCACGAATGCAATATTATTTGCGTCTCGTGCTTCTGAATACCTCGCTACGCTCAGATTTCTTTTTTTGAACCACTCGCTACGCTCGTGGCTCAATTTTAGAAACCTTCGCTAGCTCGGTATTCAATACAAACACTCGCAGCAAACAATAATTTTGCATTCTTGCATAACAAATAACTCGCTGGTCCCTATTAAGAAAGTCGGAACTACGTTTTTGTCATTTTTTACTTTTTTGCATCAGTATGTTATAAATTCGAAGAGCTATAGGTACAACATTTAATTTTTGTGATAACTCGTAATATGAAGGAATTACCAGTTAAAAAAAAGTCAGTTGTAGCAATAATGTCCGTGCAAAAATGGCGGTAGTTACTTACCGCTTTTGTTAACCGGAGGTTGAGCGCACGGGCGTAGTCGTATGTACCATTACTGACAATTTTACTGGGGAATGCGCCAGCGCATAAATATTGGCAAAAGTGCTATTGGTTTTTTGTATTTTTGTGAAAAACGTATGAAATTACAATGTTACAATATTCCAATCTGAGACGGATAAAATTGTTGGTTCAGGTAGTTACAACATTATTATCTGAAACTTGATTTTTACTTTTGGTTGGATATGCCACTAACGACATTGTTAAGTTATCACAAGTTAGGATGATTTGTTGCATCTGACTCAACCGACATTGTTTCATGTGATTGGTTAGGTTATCAATGTAGGATATGTCACTACCCACATTTTTAATTAACATTTAGGTACATTATTTCGCAGGATATGAATTAGTCTTAAGCGAAAATTTTAAATTATTAGTAGGTTACATTAAAATGTATCAGTTCTTTATTTTTATTTTGCGTAGGTATGGCACATTATGCAGCGAATATCAAAGAACAAAGGGAAGGCCATTGATCCAATCTGTCACTTCCGCATGGGCCTCGTAGATCTTTTGGATCCCTCCTTCTATTGACCACTGCGGGCAATGGTCCGTGATATGGGACATGCTCTGCATCTCCCCGCAAGAGCAGTGCGGGTCCGTCCCATTCCATCTGTACATCAGCTCAGCACATCAGCTACCCTGCGAAGTTCGGCACCTGTTTATTTGAGTCCAGTATTTTCGATAGATGCCTGGCATTCGTACATTACGATGGGACACAAGAGCTCTATTTGTGACATCAGAATCATTCCACCTTTCTGACCATCTTTCCTTGAGAGTTTTGTCAGCTTCTAGGGCTTCTGACGCCATCAGTCCAAATGGTCCACGTGATTTGAGGCGCAGATGGCTTCTTGTGTGTTCCAGTTCTTGGTGTATTGGAAGCTGCGGCATTTGACTGATCTTGTCATACTCCTTTCCAACGCATAGCTCCCTTCTGAGGTCTGGAGGTAGGACGTGGCAAAGGACCGGAAGCCAAATAGTTGGTGTCGGCTGTACGGTGCCAGATATAGTCCTCATAGCACAGAGTTAAGCTCCACATCGAATAGATTAGTATGGTGGCTGCTTGCCCACACTGGTGCACAGTATTCGGCTGCACTGAAGGCTAGAGCCAGCGTTGACGTGCGCAGTGTATTTGCATTGCTGCCCCATGAAGTTGCTGCTAGCTTCCGGATGAGATTACACCTGGCAGAAACTTTCTTTTTGACCTTTTCAAGGTGAGCTTTAAAGGCAAGAGTCCTATCAAGCGTGACTCCCAGGTATACTGGATTTGGGTCGTGTTTTACAGGCTCTTGCAGAAAACCAGATTCGCTTTCTCATTGGCTTGTTTGTTGTTGAGATGGAAACAGCACCTAGTTGTTTTCCGCTGGTTAGGTCTCAGAGCCCAGTTTGCGAAGTAGTGTTGCAGCTTAGCAATGTCCTCTTGTACGACGGTAGAACTTCATTTATCGTTGGAGCTTGTGCTGTTACTGCAATACCACTAGCATACATAAATCGGCGCCCAGTCACCTCCGTTATGTCGCTTCGATAGATATTGAACAACGTGGGGGCTAGGACCAAGCCATGTGGGACATCGTTGTTCAGGGTCTTAAGGTGGCTCAACTTTCCGTCCATGCTCACTTGAAATAGTCGGTTTGAGAGGATAGCGTCAAACAACTTCAACGTGTGTTTGCACCTGAAGATTTTAGTCAGCTTCAGCAAGAGTCCCGGTTTCGGTCCCGGTATCAAAAGCTGAGTTGAGGTCTACAAACATCGTTACAATTTTCTGCTTTCTCTGGAAACCCGCTTCTATGTGTGATGTCAGTGCGACAACCTGATTGCTACAGCTTCGATTTGGGCGGAATCATGTTTGGTCGACGGGAAGATGTGGTTCGACTTTTGGTATAATGCGTGCGAGTAGAATAAATTCTCTCGTACAGCTTGTAGGTGGTACAAAGGAGCGAAAAGGGTCTGTAGCTAGATGGATCGTCTAGTTTCTTTTCTGGTTTTAGCAGTGCAACCACTTTTGCCAATTTCTACTATTTGGGGAGTTTGCATTTAGCGGTTATATCTGAGAAGAAGACTGCAAACCACTTTTGTGCTAGGGGCCCTAGGTGCTTCAGAAATTCTGGTAGGATTTTGTCGATACCCGGTGTTTTTTTTTTTGCATCTTTTATGCCTCTGATAACTTCAGGGATTCTGATGGGCTCTACGATTTCAGATTTAAGATTGCAGTTGTCCAGAAGATGACCAAACTCCATTTTGACTTTATTTTAGATATATTTTCGGATGTAGAGAGAGCTGTAAGATAGCTCTCACCTAATTCTTGTGTTTTATATGTGTACTTTTTTGATTCGTTTAGTGTATCTGATACAGGAATCGATTTTTTACACTTTTCTTTGTGCGCGGGCTATTCACTATGCAGATGCGACCTAGCTTTTTTTTAACAATTTCAATTAAAAATGTAGTATATGCCACATCCTACATAAAATTTAGTGAGTAACCCAAACAAAAATGTCGCATGTAGCACATCCGACAATTTTGTTCTATTTTTGTCCGAGTAATATTGTCACTAATAGCTTTTCTCAAAAATTACAAAATATTATAACATAAAATAATACGTACAAATTGACGAAGAACTATCCAAGTAACATACAGTAAAAATTTCAGAGTAATAACTTGTTACTTAGGTTTTATCTTTAAAATTAACTTAAAACTGCTCTCCTGTAAAGTTGTCATTTTGTAGTTCCGACTTTCTTAATAGGGACCAGCGAACTATTTATCACATCTATTCGAAAAGACCTAGCTCGTTCCCCGCAAACAGGGACTAAAATTGCTTTTTAATCCCGGAGGGACAAAAAGTGATTTGAATTTGGAATATGGATCTGTAAGTAAAAGTTCAAACGACTAAAGAGTTTACAGACAACCTTGAAAGAGATCAATCACGAACAATGTATGGACAAGAAACTGGCAATATGCAAAAATATACCGCGCGGCGCAAGCCAAATAAAAAAAAGTTTGTAGAAAAATAAAAATGCATTCCGTCTTCGTTCCTACCGTTTATTTGTGTACTAAAATTTGGATTTTACCTATTTTCATAAAATAAAAGTGTTTCTTCCTCAAGTAGTGAGAATTAAAGTGTTATAATATTAACTCCATAGAACAGTGTGTCGGATGCCGAGCCGACGCTGATTATTCGTAAGTTCCAGTCACTTATTTTCTCATAGAGGGTGATAAAAAGTAGAGTGTTCACCTCGGGAACAACACTTTTTAAAGCTCGAGTACTTTGAATCCCTTGCTACGCTCAGGATTCAAAGAAACTCTCTCGCCTTAAAAATTGTGTTTTAGTCCCTCGGGTAACAATCTACTATTATAGGGGTAAACTCAGTGTATCACTTACTTTGAAAGTATAGTCTCCTGGAACGACATCAGTGACATCCACCCATTGGCAATCGAGGTTGTACTGGTACACGTCGGAACAGTTGACTGAAATACCTGCAGAGAATATTATCAGCACATTTAAGACTTGAACTTTCGAAAAAGGATGCTACAAATGCAAAAACGGAACCCCTAAGTAGAGTTCATTCGTTTGCAAAAAAAAAAAAATAGGTACCTAAAAAACTTTGCCACAATGGCACGCTCACATTTGTCATAAATTTTAGGGTTTGGTACCCGAAGGGTGCCAAATGGGACTCTATCCTCAGCCTACGCTGTCTGTCCGTCTATCTTATCTTTGGAACTGTAATATGTAGATAGCCAGTTGACATTTTAATACCAAGTAATGTTTTCATCAATTTATTTTTAACCCCCCCGATACGAAAAGAGGGGTGTTATATGTTTGACCGCTATGTGTTTGTGTGTGTCTGCCCACCGTAGCTCTTAAACGGTTTAACCGATTTGGATTCGGTTTTTTTTATTCGAAAGCTGGTTTTCTAACGAGTGTTCTTAGCTCATGTTTTATCAAAATCGGTTCAGCCGTTTATGAGATATGCAATTTTTAAGCCAAAATGTCGGGGGTATTTTAAACTTTAAGTAGTTATTGTCATACCTTGGTCCCCATAATTCTTGCACGAGTACTTCCTCTCCAGGCCGCTGGGGCAGGTGTTGTCCTCGAGACAGAAGGACGCCTTGTGCCCTTCAGCCACCCTGGCGCCTGACGCGTCAAGCACGTCGAACGTGGCGAACACTTCCATACTGTGGTAGTGCCTGGAACAAAATCGACATAAGCTAGACGTCCATTAGCGGCGGAACGGGCCGGGTCGGGCCGCCCGGGCCGCAACGCGGGGATCCACCTGCCTGTATTTATATGAAACAAGCGCGGATCGGGGCGGGGCGGGCCGCACGGCGCAATAGTCCGCCGCTAGTGGACGCTGTTTCATATATTAAATGCAGGCAGGCGGATTTTTGCGTTGCGATCTTGCGATGCGCCCCGGCCCGATCCGCCTCCACTAGGACTATACAAGGTGTTACAAAAGATCCTAACTCTTTTTACAGGGTAGCACCTGGTGATAGGAATCACAACCTAAATATTTTGTTCTTGATCTGTGACATTCCATTGATTTTTAAATTAATAAAATGTGAACGCTGTTGCGGGAGAAAAGTTTTTTTTAAATATTGTTTTTATTGACTTTCACAATGTTTTAACAACTCAAAGCTATGCAAATGCGCCTACGCAGACAAACATATTTTTTAATTGGACCTAATGCCAAAAACAAAAAAAGTTAAGTAAACATTACAATTTTGAGGTAATATTTTTTTTTTTTTTACGTAGCCTGTTGGGTGTTCCACTGCTGGGCAAAGGCCTCCCCCCTTTCAGACCAGGTCTTTCGGTCCTGAGCAACCTCTAACCACTCCGGCAGATATTGGTCGAGTTCGTCCCGCCATCGTCTTTTTGGGCGACCTCGGCTGCGGCGACCGCCACATGGTATCCACTCGGTGGCGAGTTTCGCCCACCTATCCGGTTGCATGCGGCGGACATGTCCGGCCCAGCTCCATTTAAGCTTTGCCGTCTGAGCACCTACGTCGGCTATGCGCGTTTTTGATAAAATAAAAATTGATTTTTTCAACTTTTTTTTACAGAATTGACATCCTGTTGACCAGTAGGTTACACCCTGTAAAAAGAGTTGTTTGTAACATGTTGTATAGGACGCCAGCCTTAATCGTAATTCGTAACTCATTTCGCGATATTCCCACTTCACACATCTTATGTGTGGCCTGGAAGAAATTTTTAGCAACGTTTTTTTTTTATTTTTATGTATATTTATATTGGTGTACAATAAATCATATTTTATATTTTTATATTTTATCTTATATTTTATCATAGCTGCGCCTCTTTTTTTCCCTTTTACACGCATTTTTGTCAATATGGCGCGATTTACAAAATTAAATTTTTATTGTAAAAAATTGCCTTACATTTGAACATTACAAATTATATAAAATCGAAGTTTGATAATGCAAATTCTAAGAATAATTAAAAACTTAGTATGAGCGCAACAGCGTCAAGGGCAGCGAACTGGATAACATCCGCTCGCTGGTCAAGGGTAACTCTCCTCAGCATAGAATAGCATAGCAGCGTAGCATAAGGCTGGGTTAGAGCGTAGGTATACACGCTCAACCCAGGATTTATAATTCTGTCTATCTCGCTCTACGCAAACAAAAGAGTGAGATACATATACATAGTTATAATCTCATAGATACGCTCTAACCCAGCCTCATGCTACGCTTGCTGTACAGCTAATCTGATTGGATAGGATGCGAGGGAGCGGCAAACTTGAAGCAAACGGGTTAGTTACAAACTCGGTGCTCTACGTACTTATTGAACTGTAAACCGGCCTTTACATGCTGTACCAGTGTACGGTCGGCCACAGCCACAGATGCCCCATGGTAGCTCTCACCACGCGCGGCATAAGGGCGTCAATCTAACAAAAAGGTGTATCCTAGCGTGTGGCTGACTGTACCACCAATAAATGTGAGAGTTTGTGTGTGTCTATTTGTTACTTCTTCACGCTTTACGGGTTGGACTGATTTGGGTGAAACTTGGAATTTAGATAGCTTATACGAGTACTTACACCGGAATAATAAATAAGATATCTCCACGGATGCGAACACTATTACGAATATAAATGCGATTTCGTGAGTGACTGAGTAGGTATGTGTATTTGCTACTTTTTACGCAGAAACCGATGAGCAAATTTAGAAAAATAAAGGTATTTAAGAAAAATCTAAATCTGCGTGGACGAAGTCGCGGGTAATGAAATAATAAATAAAATTTTGGGGTAATTGCAAAGAGGATGTTGCAAAAATGGGACAAAATAAGTGCTAGGTTTGGTCGAAGAGCTGCACAGATGAAATCACAGACAACAAAAGCTAGAGCGGTAAATCAGCATCTATAGACTGCATGCTAGCTACGTACACACAAAAGCACGTCAGAGTGTTCGCTTTTGTTGTAAAGTCGCCCGTAACGTAACCGAGTACATTACTAGCGTGTAAGCGTCTACGTGCTATCGTTTGTAGTTACATATGTATACCTAACACTGATGCCACTGCTTGGGCAGATAGGGGCGGAAGTCATCTGACCCGATGTTGACCGACGCGGCTGTGAAGCGCAGTAAGCGGCGCGTCTCGAATAAAGCTAGTTAAAAATTACCCTTTAGACTGCATGCTAGCTACGTACATATGACACAGATGCCACTGCCACAGATGCTTAGGTAGATAGGGGCGGAAGTCGTCTGACCCGATGTTTACTGACGCGGCGGTGAAGCGCAACAAGCGGCGCGTCTCGAATTGCCAGTCTGGGTTCGTGCGCTGGATTTGGGAACAGATTTAATACTTACTAGCTTAAGGCTGGAAGATAGTAGTGTGGCAGGAAATTCAAAATTTTCACAGTTTTTTACATTTTGTAGCTAAACTGAGCAATTTTTGTTCAGCGATTTTTCGTTCGCGGCAATAACATAGTATTCTTTGCTTTATTGTAAACAACAGAACAACAATAATTCAGCCGATTATGTGTTCTGGTCTACGACAAGTTTTATGGGCAGTACCACTGCTTCGTAGACCAGAACACATAATCGGCTGAATTACAGATTATTACAGCGTTCTGCTGTTTACAATAATGAAAAGAATACGGTTTTATTCTCGCGAACGAAAAATCGCTGAACAAAAATAGTTCAGTTTAGCTACAAAATGTAAAAATCTGTGAAAATTTTGAATTTCCCGCCACCTTGCTATCGTCCACCCTTAAGGCACAAACCTAGGCACAACTAGCGCCGCCAGTAGAAAAAAAATCTTCTTTTTGGGTGCGTTTCTTGCTAAGAACGAAACGTCAGGTACTCAACGGCTTAACTATTTTTAGGACCTAAGGTTAGAACAGATTCTAAAATATTTTTATTCGGGTCTGGAAGGATCTGGAATCTAAACCTTAGGTCCTAAAAATAGTTAAGCCTCGCGTTGAGTACCTGACGTTTCCTTTTTAGCAAAAAACGCATCCAAAAAGGAAATATTATGTGTACACTTCACCCACACACGTGTAAGCGTTGACGTGCTGTCGGTGTACGATATAGTTCATGAGGATAAAGTCACGGGCGAAGGCTTGTATTATCTAAGCTAATAGTTGAATAGCCAACAAATCATCTGCAAATAATAATTTGTTTCATTGTCCAATCTGAAACGTAATAGCCCTTCAAATTCCAGTGCAATCTTTCTCTAAATGGCCATAAAACGCAAACGACCGTTGTTGCCATCTGTCTAATTAAACAAGACAATCCCAATCAAGATTAACTGAGCTGGCTGAGATAACAAGTATCTAGGGACAGATTACCATCATCTAGAGCAGAGAAGGTATCGAAGTTAAGGGTATTTTCCTTGGATATTGACCTTAACTATTCAACCAACAAAGTTTATCCCTGAGTGGTTATATCACTTTAAGAGGGAACGCGGGTAACCTCAACTCCATACAAAAGGGGAGACCTGTTTCCTCCCTGGATAATTCGGAACCCAAAGTTTTTTGTTCGAAAATCCGTTATTGGCTTAAACTTATCTTTTGACAATATTGAGATACTAATATCAATATTTTTTATTTTGGTTCAGTAGTTTGGATTTTACAACGTTTCAAAGATACGGTTTTATGACGCCTCGCGACGGTCTGCATACTGTTGGCGTGGCGGTCATACGAACAAAACATTTTAGCGCATAAAAACAAAACTACTGGACCAAAATAAAAAATATTTAAATAAGTTTCTCTATATTGCCCATTAACGGACTTTCGAACAAAAAACTCTGGGTTCCGAATTGTTTTAGAAAAAATATGTTTATGCCATTCAATATATACTCGTATTTACCTCTGCCATGTCCCTATGTTTTCCTTCTTTTATAATTTTAATTATTTTAATAAAATTTATTTAAATAATTAAAATAATTAGAAAAGGAAAACATATTTTAATAACATAAAATCTCCCATTGATAACTACTCCGTAATTGTTTTTTGTAAGTAATTTATTGGACGAAATGAAAATGTTAAACGAATTAATTTTACAGTAATTGCCAATTTTTGTGGTAAAGCGATAGTGATAGCCTGCTACATGATCGAAAATGGCTTCTTTCAATTCTGAACAATCAACTTTTGCATGAATTTAGTAACACCTTGTATGATTTAGTGCCCAGTGCACTAAGCTGCGCGCCAAAAGCACGTTTTAAAATAAAACTTGGCTACCAAAGGAAACGCAATCAAGCAAAGAACTCTTTAGAACTCTTCGAGCTTCCATCTATATATATAAAAGGCTTAGGTTGACTGACTCATCACGCTACAGCCCAAACGGCTGAACCTATAAGTATGAAATTTGGACAAAAGTTGCGTTATATGGTGGAAGGTTCATTTAAGAAGCGATTTTTTTTTATTTAACCCTTAAGTGGGTCAAAATAGGGCTCAAAGTGTGTATGGGAAAAATATTTTTTTTTGTCTTTTGTTCTTAAATCTTGATTTTTTGTACTTTTTTTTTAAAATGACTTGACACCTATTTCAGATTTTTTCTCATTTCTATTTTCTTAAGGGTTAAAATGGGTGCCAAAGTTTTTCGATTTTTTCCACCAGTTACGATCAATGCTGGAACAAAACCGCTAATGCCACAACAGTGAAAATTTGTCAATAGTTGTAATTTGTGGACACGCTACGGGTTAAGACAGATTTACTTCAAGTTTAACCCTTAAGGCGGTAAAAATGGGGTCCAAAGTATGTATGAAAAAAAATTTTTTTTTGTCCGGATTTACTTGCAACTAAGAATTCGTATATTAAATCAAAAATAATTTAACACCTGTTTTAGCTTTTTTCTAATTTTAGCCGTTTAAGGGTTAAACGAGGTTGAAATGTATGAATATTTTTCGTGATGTAGTGTCAACGTCGGGCCCAAACCATTTAAGCTACAACTATGAAATTGAAACTGTAGTAGCGTTTTGTAGCAAAACTACCCACCATGAAGAAAAAAATATAATTTTAACCCGTCAAATGCCCAAACCGGGGTTAAAATTTTGTATGAAATAAAATTTTTTTTTGGTCCGATTTACTTGAAATTAAGTATTAGTATACTAAATCAGAAAAAATCAAACACGTATTTCAGCGTTTTTCTCATTTCAGCCAATGAAGGGTTAAAATGGGTGGAAACGTTGAAGTTTTTTTCCTGATGTAGTAGCAATGCTGGGCCCAAACCATTGAAGCTACAACTTTGAAATTGAATGTGCAGTTGCATTTTATAGCATTACTACCCACCATCAAGAAAAAAATATAATTTTAACCCTTCAAATGCCCAAACCGGGGTTCAAATTTTGTATGAAATAAAAAAAAATTTTGGTCCGATTTACTTGAAACTTAGTATTTGTAAATTTAATAAGAAACAATTAAACACGTGTTTCAGTGTTTTATAAAATTCTGCCCACTAAAGGGTTAAAAGGGGTAGAAAAGTTTGAAGATTTTTCCTGATTTAGTATCAATGCCAGGCCTAAACCATTAAAGCTACAACTATGAAATCGAAACTGCAGTAGTGTTTTGTGTCAAAACTACCTACCATGAAGAAAAAAATATCATCTTAACCCTTCAAATGCCCAAACCAGGGTTCAAAGTTTGTATGAAATAAATTTTTTTTTTGGTCTGATTTACTTGAAATTAAGTATTAGTATACTAAATCAGAAAAAATCAAACACGTGTTTCAGCGTTTTTCTCATTTCAGCCAATGAAGGGTTAAAATGGGTGGAAACGTTGAAGTTTTTTTCCTGATGTAGTAGCAATGCTGGGCCCAAACCATTGAAGCTACAACTTTGAAATTGAATGTGCAGTTGCATTTTACAGCATTACTACCCACCATCAAGAAAAAAATATAATTTTAACCCTTCAAATGCCCAAACCGGGGTTAAAAGTTTGTATGAAATACATTTTTTTTTGTCTGATATAATCAAACACGTGTTTCAGAATTTTTCTCATTTCAGCGAATGAAGGGTTAAAATGGGTGGAAACGTTGAATATTTTTCCCTGATGTAGTAGCAATGCTGGGCCCAACCCATTTAAGTTACAAATTTGAAAAACTACAGTTGCGTTTTATAGCAAAACTACCAACCATGAAGAAAAAAGTAATAATGTTAACTCTAAAACGGCCAAAAAGGGGTTCAAAATTTGTATGAAATTATCATTTTATTGGGTCAGATTACCTTGAAACTAAGTAGTCGTGTATTAAATCAGAAATAATAATAAAACACATGTTTCAGCATCAAAAAGGGTGGAAACATTTTAAGAGTTTTCCTGATGTAGTATCAATAACAATGCCGGAACCATTAAAGCTACAACTATTCAATGAACATGCATGAAGAAAACAATAAAAATGATACACCTAAAACGGCCAAAAAGGTTCAAAGTATGTTTTTTTTTTTGTTGGATTCATTTGATCTTTACCAATTTGATCACACACATACACTTCCACGCTGAATCTGCACGACGGATTTGGATGACATTTGGAATAGAGATAGCTTACAAAAATACACACCCATGACTCTATTCATGCTAATTTGATAATGGTGAAAGATGTACCCAGGCAACTTATTATAAGTCTTCGCGGACGAAGTCGCGGGCGAAAAGCTAGTTTAAGATAAAGTTTTGCAATCTTGTTGATAGCTTTTGCTATAATTTGCTCATTGCAGCAAAAACATTTATTTATTGATCTATTTTTTCTGTTATACATATTTCGTAGACGGCTAAATCGTTCGAGGGGTTGCCGAGCTATAGGGTCGCGAGTTCAATGTTCAGGGCGAACCACTAGTTATTATCATCATCATCATTACCCACTGCTGAGTGAAGGCCTCTTCATGCTCACGCCACCTCTCACGAATTCACGATCCTGTGTTAGGCGTAACCACTGTTTTCCGGCTACTTGGGGTATGTCGTCGGACCATCTGGCTGGTGGTCTGCCAACCGATCTCTTTCCCTCTCGGGGTCACCATTCCGCAATGGGCTTTGTCCATGTGCCATCGGTACGTCATCTGCCATTTATTGTCACCCTAATGTATAACTATAATTTGATAATTGGGTAGGCAAAGTTTTTTGTTCGAAAGTCCGTTATTGGCTTAAACTTATCTTTAGACAATATTAAGAAACTAATTTAAATATTTTTTATTTTGGTCCAGTAGTTTTGTTTTTATGCGCTAAAATGTTTTGTTCCTATGACCGCCAACAGTATGCAGACCGTCGCGTGAAGGTCATAAAACCGTATCTTTGAAACGTTGTAAAATCCAAACTACTGAACCAAAATAAAAAGTATTGAAATTTGTTTCTCAATATTGTCTAAAGATAAGATTAAGCCAATAACGGACTTTCGAACAAAAAACTTTGCCTTCCCAATTGAACGAGCGAGCGAAGTTCTCCAAGTCTACTTGAACAATCTGGCGTTTGTATGTATTTATGTATGTTTGTATGCATGTATGTTTGTATGTTTAGGAAAAATACAAATCTATTCTACAGGGTGTTAAAAGACCGCCAACAGACCCGAAAGCCACGCATACTAGACACCAAAACAAAGTACTTTTTTTGATAAATTATTGCTGGGAAATAATTTTGGTTTTTGAGGTTATAATTTTGAAAAAAAAATTATCACGCAATGGACGTGTAACGCACTGAAGTCATATTGCGCAAACGTAGGTATAAGTTTATGTTACTTAAGCTTGAAGTGCCGATGTTTAGAATACATTGCGGGTTGCAATTTTAACTTCGTTTTTTGTAAGAAATATTCATAATTTTGATATGGCTTTATGAGAAGGTATGTTAAGAACTAGATACTGAATACATTTCTGCAAAAAAAAAGTTTTGAAAAGTCCGACTTTGAACCTCATTATCTCGGAAACCGTTGATTTCCCAGGCATAGTTCCTTGAGCAAAAATGTTCCTTATGATGAGGACAATACGTGGTTTCCCGCTTTGTTGGCGGTCTTTTAACACCCTGTATACTTATAATAAAACTCTAGCGAAGTCAATTCTGTACATTGAATATAAAAAAAAAAAACTAGCAGGGGCTACTAAGTAAACTATACTGAATACAAAAATGCAAAAAAATCGGTTTATGTCTGTCTGTCTGTCTATCTGTCTGTCTGTGTAATACCTCATCACGCGAATACCGCTGAATAGTTTTCAGTCAAATTTAGGACCGTGTTAATTCCTGGTTCTGGGCACAATCTAGGCTACCCGATGTTCAGAATACATTGCGGGTTGCAATTTTAACTTCGTTTTTTGTAAGAAATATTCATAATTTTGATATAGCTTCTTGAGAAGATATGTTAATAACGTAATACAAAACAAATTTCTGAAAAAAAAAAACCGAAAAAAAAAAGTCCGACTTGGAACCTCATTATCTCGGAAACCGTTGATTTCCTAGGCATAGTTCCTTGGGCAAAAATGTTCGTCATGATGAGGACTATATGTGGTCTCCCACTTTGTTGGCGGTCTTTTAACACCGCTCGGTATTCAATACTAGCACTCGCCGCAAACAATAATTTTGCATTCTTGCATAACAAATAACTATTGTTTACCATTGAGCGGGATAGACAGAGTTATTAGCCGTATGCTTTGCTTGCTGGCTTAGCATGAGAATGAGTAAGACCTTATCTATGGGCTTATAACTTTATCTATCCCACTCTACGTCGAGGGAGATACATATAAACCCCTTTACTTCCTAAGCAATTCTTATGCTAAGGCTTAATGTAAACAATACATATTTATTATTAAATTTATAAATATATTAATTGTTTAGATTAGGGTTTTTATTCTGTTTTTTTTCTTTTGCTTTCTTTTGAGCCCTGCTACCGCAAGTTAAGAAATAATAACTATTAAATTAAAATACCCCCGACATTTTAGCTTCAAATAAGCATATTTAATAAATAGCTGAACCAATTTTGACAAAACATAACTAAGAACATTCGCTAGAAAACGTACTTTCAAATTTTAAAATAACCAAAAGCTTCCAAATCGTTCACCCATTTAAGAGCTACGGTGCCACAGACAGACACACCCTCATAAACACATACCTATAAAGACGCACTCACAAAGCTGTCAAACTTATAACACCCCTCTTTTTTGGTCGGGGGTTAAAAAAACCTTCCTTTTGAGTTTTCCTCCACAGTCGAATTTAAATTAAATGTCAAATGTGTAGAAACGCATACGAAGTCGCGGGCACAACTAGCATAGAATAAAGTAACTCTGTTGCTGGTATTCTCTGGACTTGTATCTTTGGGTCGCCTTTCGTCTGAAAACAATGTTTGACTAGAGATACGGTCAAAGGATTGCGGTAATGAACTGAGGGCCTATTGCAAATTCAACGTTATTATGACAGTAAGAACACAGAGTAAGACCTGGACCTGGACCTGGAAGACCTAACATAATTTGAACGAGCGAGCGAAGTTCTCCGAGTCTACTGGAACAATCCGGCGTTTGTATGTTTGTATGAATGTTCGTTCGACGATAACTTGAGTAAATTTAGTCGGATCGTCATAAAATTTTGTAGGCGGTAAATGAGGCAAATGAGGCATATCGGTCCAGGGGTTTCTGAGATATGGGGTCGCGAGTTCGTAGTTCGGGGCGAACCACTAGTTATCATGGCTTGATAACTTACGCCATTGGTTCCATCCAACAATCCACTTGAATAATTTTAAAGGTTAAGTTCCAAATTCACCTCTTCGCAGCGAGCGGAAGATAACCTCTTCGTGATACCTATGCATGTTTGACGTTTGAGAGTCGGACTCTCAAGCATTTAATCGCCGATCCAGAAGTGGTGACAATGCCACGTTAAGCAAACTATGCATGACGTGCCATAACCATAAAAACATGAAAATGCTGCAATTTATTTTTGTACATTTTTCTGAGCGGCTATGGCACCTCATTAGGTAGGTATAATTTGGTATTAGGTGCGGCTACAACGCTACCTTGTAGATATGTAGGTAAGTACATATTAAAGAGCTGACTTACTTTGCCCGAAAGTTTGTAGAGACCCTTCTAGTTTTCGTATCGTAAGTAATCGTTAGATGAAGCTCGTGCTAGACCCATTCGACAGGAGCGGAGACTTAACGAGATGTAGAGGATGTGTGGTCTCAATCCAACATACTCGTACTTCCACTCGAATGAGAATGTTTTCAGTGCTTAAAGTGGTTTTTCTCGTAAAAACAGTGCCAGGTTTCTATCTTCCCAGAAAGCACTGGACCCAAATTAATGGATTCCGGGTCCCACAAACGCATAGAAGTGTTTGAGATGTGGGTGTATAGACCAATGCTCAAAATCTCGTGGGTCCAAAAAGTCTGTACTGTACTAATACTACCGTGCTCCAGAGGATGAGAAGAAACTTTGAGGTAATGAAGACCATCAAAAAAGACAAATTTGAGTATTTTGGTCATATGATGCGCAACTCCCAATACCTATGGGAAGATACCAGGCATTACTACATACAAAACGACATTACTAGATCATCCAATGTGGGCTATTTAGGCATAAGTACCTACTAGCGCCTCCAAAGAAAAAAGTCTTAATTTGTGAATAAACCTTTTTACTTAATTACTTACTATTTTTGTCAAGTTCTCAACCATTTTTTTAGGAACTTAAGGCGCTGGGCATAGTGAATTAGCCCGCGCGCAAAAAAAATGCACATAAACGATTCCTGTATCAAATACACTAAAAAAAACGGAAATGTTCACATATCAAACCCTAGAATTAGGTGAGAGCTATCCAAAACAGCCAGTTTTGTGTTGATACCCATAGCAGATTGCAAGATGTTTTGTTTGAAGAAAAAGTGCGCCGCCTATTTTTTTCCATCAAAAATATCTTCAAAACGTTTATGAATGTCAATACGAAACTGGCTGTTTTAGATAGGTCTCACCTAATTCTAGGGTTTGATATGTGAAAATTTACGATTATTTTAGTGTATTTGATAGAGGACTCGATTTTGTGCATTTTCCTTGGCGCGCGGGCTATTCACTATGTACAGCGCCTTAAGACCTTAGATCCCAGATCCTATAAAACCTGCAGAAATCAAAAACGTCAGTATTCCCCTTCTTTGTTGACACTAGGGCCTGAAAAGAACAAGGTAACCCTCACCTCATAAGCACTTCTAGACAAGCAGTTCTCCTCCATGGCGCATTGCAGCTGGAACATTGGTGCGTCTTGCAAGTGCGCTGTGCGCTCTATGGTCTGAACATCCAGGGCTAAGTCGGCTAGCGTTGCTGTGCACACCACTGCCGCAACGTGACCTGGGGAAATGGACCGTAAGTCGATGGGGTAAGAGCTATTTAGCACATAGTAACGTCTACCTCCGAAAGACCTGAGTTTATTTTTGACGAAATGGAACGGAACTTGGAGTCTTAACATATTTTTGACGAAACTCCGACGTCTTCAAAAGGTAGGTAGGTAGGTTTCAAAGGTAGGTAGGTAGGCTGCGCGTCTATTCTCTAAGAAATCCACTCAACCGTCGCCCGTCAAAACACTCAAAAATAGCCATTATTAAAATTAACAATATTTTTTGACATTTAAAACGGAAATATATGTTTTTTTTAGAATACTTGTACAGATAGGTTCAATCAATCTTCGCAAGGCTTGGTAAGTTAGTTTCATTGTTTTGACCTACATGCTACACCATTTTACATTTTCATCCCCGACTCTCTCTAACTTTCATAACGATTTTACCTCGGAATCGAAGCCTTCAGTCACATAATAGATACAACAGAGGTACAGAAGCCAATTTCCTTCTGTTAAAGTGGTAAAATCATATCTACTGGTGGCATAATTTTTATTTTACTTTGAAAGTTAGGTACTAGTACACACGACAGCACGTCAGAGTGTACACTTTTGTTGTAGGTAAAGTCGCCCGTAACGTAACTGAGTAGAGTGCTAGCGTGTAAAGGTCGACGAGCTGTCGTGTGTACGTACATTTAAGAATTTGTAGCATGAATACCAGAAGCAAGGGACCGGGGAGGTTAGCGTTACAAAGAAGAGATTTAGAATAGTTTATAATATTTAGAATAGTTAGCTCTTACTCGTATAACCTGCATCAAAGGCCAGCCAAAAGGGCAGCCGGTAACCTTTTACGTGAAACCGTTACGGGCAACTGTACAGAGAGGAAAATCATTCAGTTTCATTATTTTTAGACCGAAAGCTTTTAGAGAACGCTTTTAGAGTGTCATATTACTTTATTTTATTGTGTTCCATGCTGAAGAATTCCTATGTCATCAAAGGGCAAAGACCGCGGCTAAATCCCGTAGTTGGCCCCGTATTTTCTACGGCTCAGCCTCATTAAAATACGTGCCACGAAAGAAGGGACTTGAGAGACACCACGTGGTTTGACATGCGTGGTGACGATTTCTAGGTCTCTTTAGCTGTATGAGGTCTGAGCGCCGGACGGGACCGGGTGTCAATGGGATGAATAGGATCTTATTGAATGAAGCGAGAGAAGCTCTCCGAGTCTACTGGAACCACAGACTGTTAATGTCTGTGACTGGAACAATCCGGCGTTTGTATGTATGTATGTATGAATGTTCGTTCGACGAAAACTTGAGTAAATTTGGTCGGATCGTTATGTTTGGTGATAGGCGGGTAAATGAAATTAAAATAATTTTTGAGTTCGAACATGAGCCAAATCGGTCGAGGTATTGCCGAGATATGGGGTTGTTAAGTTTATATGGGGTCGCGAGTTCACAGTTCGGGGCGAACCACTAGTAATGATGGGAAAAGTCACTGGCAAGAGATGCATCGGCCGAAGGAGAAAATCCTGGCTAACAAATCTACGGGAGTGGACTGGGATCGCGAGTGCTGCCCAGCTATTTCGCCTCGCCGGAAGAAATAGCTGTAAGCAATAAGGCCTCGAATTGTACCTTGTTTTAGTTAAGTAACTTTTTCTTGTCTGTAGTATATGTTTCTATAAAGAATATTTTATCTTATTTATCTTATCTCGCGAGAAACAAACAGAGATATGTGGAGCTGACCGCTTCGCTTAGTCGGAGAGGCACCCTAAGAAGAAGAGATGCGGGAAGCACGGTCATCTCTCCTTTTGTGGCACCTATTTTACCCACAGTAAATATGGGCGCATCTCGCCACGCATGTTCTTCTATTCCCACGCATCAAAACCTCGAACGGAAAGAATGTCGCCAAATACGCGCCCCATCGCGCAAAGTCGCCGAAGTTCGCAAACGAAATAGAAATCAAGACGAGCGAAGTTATTGCAGGCCACACAGGCCCGTACATTCTGACTGGGTTCAGGCTTCTATTCTGGTATAACTAAGGGTTCGCCCCGAACTGTGAACTCGCGAGTGTAACTTTTGTGTAACACTATTCGCGCAGGCGCGCGCGCATTGCATATAAACTTTACAACCCTATATCTCGGCAGCCCCTCGACCGATTTGGCTCATGTTCGAACTTAAAAATTATTTATATTAATTTACTCGCCTACCATATGACGATCCGACCAAAAGTCAAGTTATCGCCGAAGAAACATTCATGCATACAAACCTACATACATACAAACGCCGGATTGTTCCAGTAGACTCGGAGAACTTCTCCCGCTTCGCTCGCTGGTTCAATTAGTGGAGGCTGTGGAGGTGAAGGATTAATAACCTGTCAGAGGCCCTTTGGGCGGCCTAAAAATCTGACATGGGTGGCCACAACCTCATACGATTAGGTAAA
The DNA here is from genome assembly GCA_949319315.1 of Zelleria hepariella. Taxonomy (NCBI): domain Eukaryota; kingdom Metazoa; phylum Arthropoda; class Insecta; order Lepidoptera; family Yponomeutidae; genus Zelleria; species Zelleria hepariella. The sequence goes on along the minus strand of OX439378.1, from coordinate 8,583,374 downwards.
CCTACCATTTGGTGAGTATGCACAACGGAATCGGCAGCTTTTAGGCTAGAAAACAAGAGTAACTCCTTTCGAAGGAGAGAGAAAACCTCAACAATTTTCTTCGGAAACTGCCTGGAAGGGAAAGTTTTTGAACAAAGCTAATAAATCAAACGAGCCCGGGATTGTTCCTGCCGCTTGTAATACGCAAAAGGACCGCATTAAGTTTCGCTTGACTTCAATACGCTCCAGGGGCCTTAGCCTGTAACGCAATGGTGCCAATATGGGCTCAAAGTTGACGATTTATTAATGCTGTTGGTCCTTTTAATGTTTTGGTAGTAGGTACAGCAAATAATATTCTGATTCTAATTCTAGAGGATTAGTTCACTGGTTGTAGGAGAAAAACGAGTAAACCCCGGTTTTGTCCTTCTGCTGGGATGCTGACGCCATTGACACGCCATTGCATTACAGGCTAAGGCCCCAGCTTGCGTAGCATAAGGTCGGGTTTGGCAGTACATAAGGCGGTTCTAACTATAATTATGTCTCTCACTATTTTGTTTGACGAAGAGCGGGGTAGACAGAGTTTTAGACCCAATACGTCTAACCCAGCTTTATGTTACGCTTGCTGAACACGATATTATTACACTAAAGGTCTGCATCATAGAACAGTCCTTCTACTTTGGTGCATTTATTTAAATATTGCGTCACGCACGATCGATTAATATTTTTTAATGCACTAGCTTTTGCCGCGACTTCTACCGGGCAGACTTAGGTACGTTGCAATAACTTTAGATTCGCCATGTAACTATCTTATATTTGTCTGAAATACAGAACGTGCGACGAAGATCGCCACACAATACAGGTTAGATAGATAAATTAAATAGTAACCCTGTCATAAATAAAGTATACCAAAAATAAAAATAAAATAACCCTCAAAATGCACAGTGGCGGTTTCATCGCTAAGGGCGATTTCTTCCAGACAACCTTTATACTACTGTTACACATAGGCCGAGGATTACGTAGGTGTTCTGTATTTCGATATTTCTATCCAGTTGCTTACCTAGTTTTAGGGAAACATGGCTTAGAAAAACAAAGTTGCCGACTTAAGCGTTTAAGGAACAATTGGACTGAATTGGGGAATAGTTTTTTCTCTACCTTTGTCTACCTTTATTGACTTGTGTGGCGTACCACATCGATTTTTCATATCAAATGTCACATTATTGTGAGCAATGATGATTGGTGTTGAAATTACCCAATTAGGTTGCCCATCATATTACCAAAGGTTATAAATGAGGTCGAAACAAATCTTTTGGTTTTTACCTCATCTATTACGAATGCATTCTATTACCAGTTACCCTGTATAAGAATCATCCTCTTACAGTCATGTCTGGTGGACGGACAGGGCCTGTCACGCAATGGTGTTTCTTGTAGGCTTCTTGGATTTGTATTTTAATATTGGAAGACATAAAATATGGAGCCTGGAGCTAGCAATGCTCGGTACCGTGTACCGAACATCGAAATAAGAAGCCGCACAAAAGTGGCGGACGTCGGAAAACGCGTAATGTCTTTGCAGTGGAAGTGGGCAGGACACCTGGCTAGACGCACTGATGGTAGATAGACGAAGTCCGTGGAATAGCGACCTCAAGAGGGGAAGAGATCAGTTGGGAGACCACCAGCCAGATGGTCTGATGACATAGCCCAAGTAGCCGGAAAGCAGTGGTTGCGTCTGGCACAGGATCGTGAGCGGTGGCGTGAGCATGAAGAGGCCTTTACCCAGCAGTGGTTGTCAACAGGCTGATGATGATGATGATGATAAAGACATAAATTATTGTATTCAAACAGAAAAAAAATAGTTCACCTTTCTCTCCAGGACAGATGACATCTCCAAACATGTCATGTCGACAGTGAAACAGACTGGTTTCATTTCCTTCACACTGTACCCCACTCAGCACCACCCTGGTAGCTCCATAGAAGTCGGACTGAAGAGCTTGCTGGGCAAACCTGGTATAATGCGCGCGGTATGAGAATGGGACCTTTTGGAACTGAGACTAAGGCCCGGTTTCAGAATTGAGAATTTTACTAAGCACATACTAAACTTACGTATAGCTCTGTCGCGCTCTTTTGCGAGAAATCTGCAGAGACAGGACGATACTTACCCATTTCCTTAGCAAAATTCTCAACTCAGAAACCGGGCCTGAGACTCGCGCGGTAAGCAAACTCGCGTCGATGCAACCTTGTCAAAGTAAAATAAAGTATGTTTTCGATTGACTTTGACAAGGTTCCATCCCATTCTCATCGCGCGCGGATTATAACAAATGTTTAGCTGTTGGAAACAGAGGGTAATCTTCACTAATATTATAAAGAGGAAAAGTTTGTAAGGGTGTATGTATGTAGGGGTTAATCACCAAAACTACTCATCCGATTTAAAAAAAAACATTCTCTAACGTAGCTTCCCACGTTTATTGTGATAATGGATTAATTGATAAAGGGGAAAAAGTACTTTACGTCTCGCCTGTTCATGTTCATACGTTTTGATAGCCCTAAATATTATCAGAGCTCGTTATAGTAAACATACCCGAGGCCTAGATGTCTGCAAACGGCTAAAGCCTCGTAGAGAGTCCATCCGTCTGGGCAGAGGCTGCCCCATACCCCATTGTTGAAGATCTGGAAATTGATAATAATTAATAGCTTAAATGACATCGACAATTTGTCCATAAAAACAATATCGAATACTATGGGAATTACACTAAGGGGGCAAAAGCACAAAGGGGGCAAGACCCGAACAGACCCTCATTTAAGCTATTGTCTTTTTCAAGGAAATGTAATTTCGAGCGAATAAAAAGGCAAATCCATGCAGACAGATATAATTTCAGTGAAAAATCCGTGTCATTACCATTTAGGATGAACTTCAAAACACTTCTAATTAATACAATCAAAGCGAGACAACGTTAGTTTTTAAGTCCATCCTAAATCGTTTCTTTAATGACACGGGTTATATTATTTTGTTCGGTTTCTACAAGATTTGTGAAAATTAATTTGTACCTATGGAAATTGAATCGAAGTGACCCACCTTATATGAACCAACTTTATAATAACGAAAAGTTACCTCAACTCGACCTTCATTACTACTCCGTCCACCAGCCAATCGCAATCTCGAATTCCTGACATCCAAAACGTCTTGCAATCTCAGCCCTAAGGCCTTCTTCTTAGGACTTAATTCCCCAGTTCTGTTTCTGCATATGACGCCAGCTGCCTCTATGACGTCACAATCTGAAGAGCCCCATCCGGAGAACTTGCATTGGGCGATAGAAGATTCGTCACCTTCACAAACTACGTCGTCCATCCAGTATTTTTCTGGAAAGAAATAGAAAAGGTTGGCTGACTGGCTGTTAAAATTATTCATTGGTAAGCATTCGGAGGTAAACATAGATAATCGTTGGGTGTTTTGATTTTGATATCAAGTAAATACAGGGTAGAACCCTCTTGAGACACAAACCAACTTTTAGCCATAAACAAAATGGCGACACGAGGGTTTTTCACATGTTTTTATTAACAATTTGCTTTTTTTCCGGCGATGAAAATTTCAGCAAATAGGTAAAAGGACAAAGTTGAAACTCCTTAGTTGTTCAGGTGTACTGGTTGATAATGAAGAAAAAGTACACAAAAATGCTTTAGGTCCCGATTAAAAGAAAAAAATATTTCTTCTTTATCCATTTTAAAGGCCAACCATATTTATTTTAAAGGTTGCCAGTTTTGATTTTTTTATCAGCAAAAAGTAAATTAGCGAAGTCTAAGCTTCTTTGTTACTGGTTGCCTTAGCAGAAAAAGCACAAAAATGCCTTTAGGTCCCGATTAAAAGGAAAACATTTTTTTTTCTTTATCAGTAAAGTTATTATGTTTTTGTGGCCAGGTTTGATTTTTATGACAGCAGAGAAATATTCCAGCCTTTGGAAAAAGCTTATCCTAATTATTTCCATCAAGACTTTTTGGACCTTCCTTGTACTTTTTAAATATTTATGCAAAACTTTAGTACCTACAAAAAACCATGCTAATTTTGTCCTCTCACCAACTTTTTCCAACCACCTGCTTACCAGTGGCCTCTCCGTACTGCGCACCGTGCGTGGCTACCCCGGTCCTGTTGAAGGCACCACAGACCACAGCAGCTGCCACGTCATCCCAAGAGTCGTCGCAGATTGCACCCCAGCGACCGGCGTGGTAGACGTAGACGTTGCCTGGTAAAATAGGGGGAAATTCGAGAGAATTCAGCAATAGTTTTTTGCAGATTACTAATACCTACAACAAGTTCATTTATTTTAAAATAATAGTTCAGTTCAATGTTTAGAATAAAGCTGTGGAAGCCTAGTGGTAGAACAATGGGCTAGGAAGCGAGAGACCTAGGTTCGATTCCCGATGCGGGTATGTATGACTTTAATTTATTTCAACCCATACATTCTGTAAATTCTACCATAATTTTATTTCTGTATGCGGGTTTACATAACTAATACGTGGCTTTCCATAGAAATGTGCCCAATGACCTTAGTACCTATGAATTTGAATTGAACAGCGCAAACCACAGATCACATAATTGTGTTCTGTGGCCCAAAGTGTTAAGTATGTGAAATGCGATGAAATAAAACCGGTCTCATATTCCGAGGAACTTTTGCTAAGTTTCATTGCGTAATTAAGTTTAGCTCGACACATTGTGTGCCTTGAATTAATGCTTGGGGTAACTTGTGGAACGGAAGACAAGACTCTCTCTCTTCTAAGAAACACATAAAAAGTTGACACTTCATAAGTTCATTCCGGTTTGTATTGTTGCACTTTTGTTCAATGGCCCGTTTTCAAAACACAAATTCAAAGCACTTCATAGATAGCGCTTACAGGCGTGACTGACCCACAGAACACGACTGACCATACAAGCAAGAACCGGGAGACTACTGTCAAATTTAGCACAGATTAATTTTGACAGTCGCGTTCCGGTTCTTCTATGGTAGCATAGCGAGCGACTCATTGAGTAGCGTGGCGGGAAAGTTAACGTTTTCAGTTTTGTTTTTTATATAATCTGAGCTATTCAAATTCATGTTTTACCACAATAAATGTTTTGTGGTCGAAAAATTGTGGTACTGCCCAAAAAACTAGTTATATGTCCAGATCACATAATCGGCTGAATTATTGTTTTGTTGTTTAGAATAATGAAAAGCATACTATTTTACTAGTACCTAGATATTGTCGTGAAACAAAAATAGCTGAACAAAAATCAACCTAACCACGCGCGGTTGACAAAAAGTGTCACTAACAGAATGGGGTTTTTTCCAGGCATCAAAAATAGCCCGAATAACTGTCAAAATCAGTCCATTAATCTGTGGTTTCCATTCAAACCACAGATTTAGTTGCGCGATAATTCGCGAATCGCTGTCAAATTTGACACTTGGAAAAATCCCTATTTCACTACCTAAACCACAAAATACATAATAGTACAAGGTGTTCTCTACCAAACTTACCTTCATATCTGCTGGCGCCTCCCGCCAACTTCAGCCTGCCCTCGCTAATCCGATTTTTGTTCAAAAGCCTCTGAACGAACAGCGCACGTGAATTCCTTTCAGCTTCACTCAGGTCTCTGCCGAGAATCTTGATGGTCCTCAGGAGAAGTATCAGTGTAACTGATACGTATAGGTTCACTTTCATTGTTTATCTTAAAGTTTGTTCGGCGCCTTGATAATGTTTCTTGCAATCCGAAAGCAGAAAACTAGAGTCCGCGCACGGTAAGTCTGTGCGCGACAAGTGTCGTATTTAATTAAATTTGCTATGAAAAATAATCTCCCCAGCGTAATAATAATCAAAGAAGCTCTATAAACCTGCTCCCTACGAAGTTAGATATTAAACTTTATTGTACACGAAACATAGACAGTACAAGTTTTGCCCACGTACAGACTTATCTCGCGCGGACTCTATTCTTGCTTTCAACCTAGCAACACAGATAGGTAAGAGCCCTCGCCCACGGCGACTTTTTGTAGCGATACGGTCGCGCGTTTCGCGCAACAGCATCGCTACTAACGCGCTTCAGTTGCATTTGCAACGCGCTACAGAAGCGATGCCAACGCGCTACTAACGCGCTAACAGCATCGCGACTGTAACGATGTAAATGGTCAGACGACACCAGGGGGAGAACGGAGGAAGGGTAGCGCGCGAATCGGGTTTGCATCGCGACAGAAGCGCGACGGTATGGCTATTGCATCGCGTCGCGACTGAATCGTGGTTACGGTGGGCAGCTATCTGTATCGGTATGAACGCGCGACAGTATCGCTATAAAAAGTCGCCGTGGGCGAGGGCTCTTAAAGCAGTAACAGAAGACGCTCGAACCTGATGCGGCCGAACCACGAACGCGGTGCGGTTTCGGACCATGTTCGATCGTGTGTAGCATGGTACACCGAACATTATTATTATTATTTACGGTTCGGTTGGTTCGAAGCGTTTGCACATCGAACGCATACGATACGAATGGGCAATCTGTGGTTCGGTACGGTCGTGTGGCGTGAACAGCGCACCGCACAGTGCGTTGGTTCGGCCGCACCAGGTTCGAGCGTCTGTTACTGCTATTAGGGTTGATAACGCTGCACGCGGCCCTGTCGCGAATTTGCGGCTTTAGCGCCCGATTCCACAGCGAGTGATTAAGATTTCAGCGGTCAAAGTTCACTGATCTGCTTGCACTTTTATAGCAACGTGGCAGGAAAGCCCATTTTTTCACAATTTTTAAAATTTTGAATCTAAACTGAGCTTTTGTTCTTTTGTTCGGCGATTTTTGTTTTGCTTTGTGGTCGACAAACCAGTGGCACTGCTAAATAGGTCTTTATTGGCATAATTATTGTCATCGTCATCGCGCAATAGCAACGTCGCTTGTTTGCGGTTTAAGGGTAGACGATAGCAACGTGGCGGAAAACTAAAAATTTTCACAGTTTTTTACATTTTGTAGCTAAACTGAGCAATTATTTTTGTTCAGCGATTTTTCGTTCGCGGCAATAAAACAGTATTCTTTTAATTATTGTAGACAACAGAACAACAATAAGTCAGCCGATTATGTGTTCTGGTCTACGAAGCAGTGGCACTGCCCAAAAAACTTGTCGTAGACCAGAACACATAATTATGTTGGCTGAATTATTGTACTTCTGTTGTTTACAATAATTAAAAGAATACTATGTTATTGCCGCGAATGAAAAATCGCTGAACAAAAATAGCTCAGTTTAGCTACAAAATGAAAAAAACTGTGAAAATTTTGAATTTCCCGCCACGCTGCTATCTTCCAGCCTTAAGCGTTTTATGGCGTTCTGCAAGCTGTGCTTGTGTGATCGCTACAGGAATTTACAGGATACGGTAATAGGTTCGCGGTTTTGCTTTGCGCTTTGGCTCGTGGGAGTTGTGGAACGTTGTTCGGCACGTGCGCGGCTCAAAAGTTTCTGTTGGAGTTGGAACTCTAGTTATAGGGTTCGCATGTAGTGGGACTAAGGGTGGCATTAAGATGAAATACATCTCACAACTAGCGCCGCCAATAAAAAAAAAACATATCTTTTTTGGATGCGTTTTTAGCAAAAAACGCTCCTGCGATTTCTCAACGCGAGGCTTAACTATTTTTAGGACCTAAGGTTTGGATTCCAGATCCTAAAAATTAAGAATGCAATCCTGAAATCCAAATCTTAGGTCCTAAAAATAGTTAAGCCTCGCGATGAGAAATCGCAGGAGCGTTTTTTGCTAAAAACGCATCCAAAAAAAAGATTTTTCTTTTTCATTGGCGGCGCTAGTTGTGAGACGTATTGCGTCTTAATAGTCGTCAGCTCAAGCTCGAGCTCAAGTAGGTGATCTCAGAAAACAAAATCACCGACTTGAGACACTGGCTAATGTCAATTTAGTGTCTATTAATATGCTGACAGCTACTCAAGCTCGAGCTTGAGCTTCAGCTTGACATTGACATTAGCCAAGGGGTGATTTCGTTTTCTGAGATCACCTACTTGAGTTCGAGCTTAAGTTGACGGCTATTAATGCCACTAGGTGTGGGTGAACGCTAAGCGTTGTGTGCTGGCCTAGCATGAACGGCTATACAAGGTGTTACAAAAGTACCTAACTCTTTTTACAGGGTGTAACCTACTGGTCAACAGGATGTCAGATCTGTAAAAAAAAGTTTAAAAAAAATATATTTTATAACCTCAAAATTGAAAAAACTTTTTTGAACCTCAAAACTTTTTTGTTTTTGTTATTAGCTCAAATTTAAAAATATGTTTGTGCGTGTAGGTGCATTTACATAGCTTTGAATTTGTAAAACACTGTGAAAGTCAATGAAAACAATATTTAAAAAATACTTTTCTCCCGCCACATCGTTCACATTTTATTAATTTAAAAATTAACGGTACGTCATAGAGCAAAAAAAAAAAAGGTTGTGACCCCTATCACCGGGTGCTATTACCCTGTAAAAAGAGTAAGGTACTTTTGTAACACCTTGTATTAAATTCGAGGAAATGTTTAGCGAGGTATTTTTTCCCTGGGTGAATTATTAAAAAGAATAAAGTAGAACATACCTCAAAGGGGTGATTCGGGTAGCTCAATGAGTCCTCTAACTCATTCTTTGAGACACCCTGTATCGTTTTAATTATTGTGTGCACTTAATTAGTTAAATTGTCTATCGATAAAAGCAGTTAAATCCACAACTTCCCTGAGCTATTTCATCTCAGCAAATCTTTAACTTTATCTTTCCTTCTAAAAAAACGACTTCAGCGAAGTTCATCTTATTGTTTTGTTTGCGAAAGTGATTACACGAAACGCTAGCGTAGATAAAGAAAGAAAAAGTGATAAATGTCTACGAAATATGTATAGGTCTTTTGCTGAGAAGTTACCCTCTAGCTACGTGGACCTGCTCCATACGATTGATCAGAGTAGGACTGAGGTAGGCACACGCCGGCCACACGCTAGGATAACCATTTTTGTTCGATTGGCGCCCTTATGCCGCGCGCGGTAAGAGCTAACATGGGGTATCCTAGACTGTGGCCGACCGTACGTGATATCTTACCTGTTTGCCGTGAAAAGTGACAAGTGAAGGGTGAACTAAAGTTAGGAGTAACAAAGATGAGATCGAGAGGCAAAAAAATCGCTCGTGACGGGACTTGAACTCTACAGATCTTTGTATTATTTCGTGTTTTTTTTGCACACCTTTTTACGTAAATCTTCTCCACCAAAAAGGTTACGTAACCAATGTTAATGGGTTCTCATCAACAACCTGCAGTTATTTTAGGAAAGCCCTCTTATCAGAAAAAGATCTATAATTTTCCGTTCGCCTTTTTAGCCGTACAGATTTCGTTGGAACCTTTCTCTTGTTTGCTCAAACTGCAAATAAAGGATCTTCACAGTCAAACCCATTCAGGTCCATTACCTTGTTTGTTTTATATGGCGGCTAGGCTTCTACGTTAGCTGTTGAGTAAAGTTTGTAAGACTTGATTTTTTTGGATTTATTTATTGTTTTCAATGATAACGCGAACATGTAAAACTATTTAGATTTACTTCACAATGACGGCAAAATCTAAATTATACCACGCATTGGGTACCTACATACCAGTAAGTACCATGAAATTTTTTAGGGTTATCATACACCTCGGTACACACAATTTCTTCTAACGCAAAGCTGTAAGTTATTTCGTCTTGTATTGTTACTTGACAATCTTTGCTTCACCTTTTTTTTATATTTATTTAGGATCGCTTAGTTTTGCCCGACTGTAAAACCGAAAGGAGAGGTTTTAAACACACGTTTGTGTTCCTCAACGAGAACGCGTTGACTGTTTGGTGCGAGACGCCAATTAATTGTTGACAACTCTGTATTTAATAAGAGGTCAATGTCATAGTCATAACATTTGAGATTTCGATCGTCCCCGAGAAATCATGTTGACCATAAAAGCGGTTCTATCTGTCTATCCAGTCCATATGTCACCAGGTTAAATAACAAAAAAACTCGATTGCATCACAGTCTTAGCGATTTTGAACCATGTGATTTCGAACCTGGGCATGGTTCCCGTTCGTTTTACTGTTGTCCACGCAAGAAGTCGCGGGTAAAAGCTAGTATTTTTTTAATTTTACAGTTGCACAAAACTCTATTTACGTAAAGTATTGTTAATACAATTCAAATTGTTTAAAAACCCGTTCAAGTGTGAGCAGGACTGACGCACCAAGGGTTCCGTACCTACTACCAAACAGTTTTAAAAATCTATTTGTACGCACAACGGGTTCGTGACTCTAGCTCACGCTCTACTCGTACTATAAAGAAAACCAAGTTGGATGCTTGTGTTACCGTTTTTGCTATGCAGAAAAAAGTATAAAAATAAGTTTGTTGCATGAGGACCTCCTTTTTCATTATATATATTTTTTTTACAATTCGCCATAATATCACATATTCTGTAAAAAACCGCACAGTAGTCTTCAAAAGTGGTTTATTTGCGGGAACATAATATCGGAATAAACAATCTTTAAGGTAAGATGATAAGAGAACCAATATTTTGAAGACTAGCAACTGTGCGGTTTTTTTTACAAAATAAGCATCAGTATTCTGTCAATGCTTAAAACATTCAGTCGCTAGTTGATTTGACCTACATACTTACAGCATTTGTATAGATTTTGCACTAACGAAAACAAATTGAAATTACGTTCGGCCTTCATCTGTTTGTCTAGTTAATAATAGTTAAGGCGCCGTGCATAGTGAATCGCCCGCGCGCAGAGAAAAATGCACAAAATCGATTCCTGTATCAAATACACTAAACAAATTGAAAATGTTCATATCAAACCCTAGAATTAGGTGAAACCTATCTAAACCAGCCCGATTCGTGTTGTCATGCATAAACGTTTTGAAGATATTTTGCTAGAAAAAAAATAGGCGGCGCACTTTTTTCAAGCAAAATATCTTGCAATATGTTATGGATATCAACATGAAACTGGCTGTGTTAGATAGGTCTTAACTAATTCTAAGGTTTGATATGTGAACATTTTCGATTTTTTTGGTGTATTTGATACAGGAGTCGATTTTATGCACTTTTATCTGCGCGCGTGCTATTCACTATACCCAGCGCCTTAAGACTAGATGACAGTTTAGCAAACTGCAAATTAGACTCAAGCTCTCACATGGCATCTCAGTCGAACGTCAGCATCGCTTTTACTTGTATTTACACTTTATTGCACAAAAAGGAAATGACCTAACTTAAACATTTTTTTACGACGGGAGACGGCCAATAAAGAACCGGAACAAACATAATTACTTAATGAATAATTACATACAAGTACATTTATATACACCCGAATACTTACATCAAATAAAAATGGCGTTTGACATGATGTGACGTCTCCCCATACATTTAATAGTTATTTGTTATGCAAGAATGCAAAATTATTGTTTGCGGCGAGTGCTTGTATTGAAAACCGAGCTAGCGAAGGTTTCTAAAATTGAGCCACGAGCGTAGCGAGTGGTTCAAAAAAAGAAACCTGAGCGTAGCGAGGTATTCAGAAGCACGAGACGCAAATAATATTGCATTCGTGTGAAACACAAAACTTTTCATCTCACAGAAGCGAGGAAATGATTTTGTTAGCCAAGCGGGAAAAAATCTATAGACAACTACTTACAGGCAAAACAGATGAGTCAAATAAGTTCCTTTTAAAAGCATATTTTACTGTAGTTTCGGCTGCCACACTAAAGTTTTGAGCTTCGTTGGTATTAAAACCATTCGTTTTATTAATAATTTCCTGAAGTTTACAAGTTAGACACAAAAATAATGTAAATAAAAGAATATTCCGACAAAATAAAAGTAAGTGAAACCGTTAAAGCGATATAAAAATGTGCAGTGCTTACGAAAGTTTAAGTTTTAAAATAAAAGAATGTTTTTTTTTTCCGGGTGCATTCTGACCTTTTACCATATAAATTAAAAAATTCTAGGAGATAAAAAATGAAATGAGTAATATCGTTTGAAAAAATGTATTTAACAAACCAAAACATAATTATCTATTTGATAAAACAGAAGCGAAGCATTTTTTTTATTTACTGCTATTATAAAATAAATATGTGTACAACATATTGAAAAGACTATAAGAAGAAACCGCGTTTCTGAATGTTCTATTCCGTGACTTTACCTTTTTAAAAGATAATACGCACCATTTACATTCACAGTTTTGTATAGAGAATGGGCATGAACAATCACTTTCGCTGAAATGCACGTTTAAACGACCTATGAATGAGGTTTAATTTTCCGTCGGGATTTGGCATCTACTTAAACGGCCAGTGTTTATTTTTCTTTTTCAACACCATAGGGCGCGGGAAAGACTGTCCCGGCGGCGTCGCGTTCAAATTTCGAAGCGCACAAAAATGCAGATAGTTTAAATCCGGCCTTTACACGATCGTAAGTTACTAGTAACAGCAAACTTTCCGAGCGTGGGAGATGAAATAGTTATTTGTTATGCAAGAATGCAAAATTATTGTTTGCGGCGAGTGCTTGTATTGAATACCGAACTAGCGAAGGTTTCTAAAATTGAGCCACGAGCGTAGCGAGTGGTTCAAAAAAAGAAACCTGAGCGTAGCGAGGTATTCAGAAGCTCGAGTCGCAAATAATATTGCATTCGTGCGAAACACAAAACTTTTCATCTCACAGAAGCGAGGAAATGATTTTGTTAGCCAAGCGTGACAAAACAATAGACATAGGTAGGTAGGTACCTACCATAGAGGTTAGTGAAACGAGTTTCCTTCTTTTTTGCTTCTTCACAAAGGAGTATGTGGCGTTGCCTAGCACGGGTTGTTGATTACAAATCGTGTCTTCTTGAAGTGTCATAAAATCAACAACCCGTTGCTAGGCAATGCTACAAGTTGAAGGAGTTCCTTATTTTTTTTTTATTAGGGCGTCGAGTTCAAATTTCGAAGCGCACAAAAATACAAAGCGGTTTAAAGAAGGATCTTCTACGATCGCATGTTTAAAGTAACAGAGCACTTTCCGAGCATGGGAGATGAAAATATAATTGTATGGGGAGACGTCAAATGTCACCCCACCCACACCACTCCACTACCATAGGAACCTACTGAGTTAAGCGCTATGCCTGATGCATACGTAGCTCCATACTTGCGTTGAATCGTCTGATGGTTCATTTTGTATTTACCTAAGTGTATTAAAACCGAGCAGGTTACGTTAGGTTATCGTATGAGGTAGTGGCCACCCCTGGTGTCAGAGTTTTAAGGCCGCCCAAAGGGCCTCTGACATGGCTTAAATTAATTTAATTAGCGGGGAACAACGGCTTAAATTAATATTATGTCCATGGCGCATGCTGAAAATCAGCGCCGTCCGATGACTTGTCACCGGACGGCACACAGCTGAGCATGAGTCCATTTGCCTAAACTAAAGCTTAGCTCTAAGTATTACCTACCCTACTAAATCTATATAGCTCGGAATTCTGTTACTAAATTTTATTTTATGTGTTCTCGGCAATAAAGTTTTTTTTTCACTTAAGGTGAAATACGTCTCACAACTAGCGCCGCCAATGGAAAAAAAATCATATCTTTTTTTTGGATGCGTTTTTAGCAAAAAACGCTCCTGCGATTCCTCAATGCGAGGCTTAACTATTTTAGGACCTAAGGTTTGGATTCCAGATCCTAGAACTTAAGAATGCAATCGATTCTCGCCAAAAGTGGCCACTTTTGGCGAGAATCGATTGCGTTCGTAGGAAATCCAATCCTGGAATCCAAACCTTAGGTCCTAAAAATAGTTAAGCCTCGCATTGAGGAATCGCAGGAGCGTTTTTTGCTAAAAACGCATCCAAAAAAAAGATATGATTTTTTTTCCATTGGCGGCGCTAGTTGTGAGACGTACGTCGTCTTAACGTGCCTTTCGAACCCGGAAGCGCTCAGATATTATTGCCACTAGCGGTCACCCATCCATAGACTGTCAGATATTGCTTATCTTCACCAATCGGTGGCTAGTCCAACTAGGCTGTTAGCGCTTCGAGCAAGGTTTCACAGAATGAAGAATTAATGTTGGGGTGTCCATACAAAAAAAGTCATATTTATTACACTAACGTGACACCACAATCAAATGATGGCGTTATTTTTATTTTCATTTAAAATACGCCAGTGTGTCAGGCAACATAATTGAACGAGCGAGCGAGGCGAGCGAAGTTCTCCGAGTCTACTTGAACAATCCGGCGTTTGTATGTATGTATGTATGTTTGTATGTATGAATGTTCGTTCGACGATAACTTGAGTAAATTTTGTCGGATCGTCATGAAATTTGGTAGGTGGGTAAATGAGGCAGAGAATTTTTAAATTCGAACATGAGCCAAATCGGTCGAGGGGTTGCTGAGATATGGGGTCGCGAGTTCGCGAACCACTAGTTATACAATGTGTCTTAAATAATAATATAGCGTTACTCACACAATGTTATTACCTCATCAGCCCTAACTTGCCTAACAATATCAGCAACAAATAAAACACAAAAGAGTGTTGCAAGCTCACGTAATCAAATGACACCCAATACTTTTTGGGGCAGCCCTGTCCCACACATTAATTAGGTGTCGGCCAGGGGTGTAACCAGGACTTTATTATGAGGTCCAAAAATTGCGATTGTTCTATGAGATTATAACTATAAATAAAATTATTAAAAACGCTTACGACTCCTTTCTTCAGCTTCCTCTAATTATGTGCTCTTGTTTCTCACACCCCGCCATTATATGGCTAGTATGTTCTCTTGAAAAATTGCTAAAAGAGCATAGGTACTCATCTTTCAAACAAAATACAAATATTAGGAGCGACGCTGCCACAGGCATTTACAACACGAAGAAAAAAATAGGGATGAAAATAAAATATAGTTTGGTTATTCAGATCTCAATTAAATTATAACAACTCTCTCTCTTTCTCTCCGTCGTTAACGCTCATATCAGAATAGTAAAAAGTCTCAAATTAGGCTGTTTTTAGGTCAGCCAGTTAAAATATCCCATTTTAAGGCCCAAACTGAGGCACAACTTTACTAGCGCCGCCAATGGAAAAACAAACACATTTTCTTTTTGGATGCGTTTTTTGCTAAAAACTCTTCATTAGAGTATCAACGCGAGGCTTAACTATTTTTAGGACCTAAGGAGATTCCAGATCCTAGAACCTACGAATAAAATCTTTTATCGTCAAAAGTGGCCACAAAAGGCATGTTTTTTTTTTCATTGGTGCCTCCGATTTTTCCGATGACCATTGGCGAAAATCTAAGTTCGATTTTTGAAAAATGTGCTGCCACCCAGTTAATTCGCTCGTGACGGGACTTGAACTCTACAGTGACAAAATGTGTACAAAATGTGCTGCCACCCAGTTAATTTTACTGCCACCCAGTTCATTTTTCATAAATCGAACTTCGAATTTCGCCAATGGTAATCGGCTTCGTCTTAGCCGGTAGACCCCCGGGGCCCTCCCCTGAATACGTCCCCTATGACAACTGGATATACATTAAGTGCCATGCGTCTACCTACATTGTTACACAGATACATGCAGGACAAATGAGTACGGTCGCTCCCTTTTGGACAAAAGCGAAGGTGATAATTATTATCGTCACAAACATTGAGAGGAAAATTTCGGCTCACTACAGTGTATTAGGTAGAGGTACAGTCGGCAGCACGTCAGACTGTACAGTTGGGTTGTAAAGCTTGTATCGTAACTGAGTAAAGTTCGGTAGTGAAAAGATCATCGTACTGTCGATTGTATTAACAAACCTTTGCATCCATTGTGTGTAACGGTTAAACATTTCACTGGGGACAGGACTTGAACCCGCAACCTCTTGTATACCGTGCAGACGCTCTACCAATGAGGGTTACTGGGCTTGGATTTGCCGATAGCGGCGCTAGTGTTTCGTAAGGTCAGAAATGGCACTATTTGTATGGGTTATGCGGGTTTTTTTCTAATCGGAAATATGTTGTGAAAAAATTATGGCAAACAGCTGCTGTCCCGCTACTAACCACTGCATTGAAATAGTTTTATCGTGTATCTAGTATTGAAAAATTGTTATGGTCCGAAGATGGTTATACGGCGAAACCTAGGTATTTTGAACAAAAAGTTTGTTTTTTTTACAATACCACATTTGCGGGATTGGATTCCCCTAATTGTCACTGTGTCTCTAGGAGTCTTGAAGCCCAGGTAGGGTGGTAATTGTATGAGAGAGTGGCCACCCCTGGTGTTAGAGTTTTTAGTCTGCCCAAAGCAAAAGCAATCGACACACAATATATTTTTTTTTACAATGGGGTGGTCTCTAAGTGCAGAGCTTATACTCTTAGCTGGTCCTCAGAAAAAACAAGTGCGCACGTTTGATAACAATATTTTTAGGCCGATGCATCAAGCAAGAACAACAATAGTTATTTGTTATGCAAGAATGCAAAATTATTGTGCTTGTATTGAATACCGAGCTAGCGATGGTTTCTAAAATTGAGCCACTCAGGACAGAAGCACGAGACGCAAATAATATTTCATTCGTGCGAAACACCCAACTTTCCATCTAACAGAGATGCAAGAAAAAAATAGACAACTAGGTAATAAAGGTTAGTGAAATGAGTTTCCTTCTTCTTTGCTTTGACAGAGGAGTCTGTTGCTTAGCAACGGGTTGTTGATTAAAAAATCATGTCTTTTTGAAGTGTCATAAAATCAACAACCCGTTGCTGGGCAACGGTACAAGTTAAAGAAGTTGCCTAAGTAATATTTCTTGGGGCCGATTCCGGTCGCTTATTGGCACTGAAAGTTCAGTTAAACTTCACGACCCTGTCACATTTGACAGATGTTGGTATTCTGATGCGCCATTTTACCTTCGTTACTTGGCCGTTACCGATGTTTCGATGGATTCGTTAGGACCAATTTGACAGTTATTTTGTCAAATATGACACTATTTGTATGAACCAAAGACAATATTATGCAACCCAAAGTTCGCTGAAAGTTGAGAAACCATCAAATTCGGTATTCTGCTATTTATTTGACGTAAATTCAATGTCCTCGGACAGATTTTTACGTCAAAATCAGCCATTGAAAAAACATAGCCCAAGAGGTATTTTTTTTCACTGGATTTTAGATTTTCATTATTTTATTGGTTTATATGAATATAACTATGAACATAATAATAATCCTCAGCTACCGAGGGATGACTTGCGACGTTTTAAACATAACATACTCTACCCAAGAATAAGTGAAGGCCCAACCTATGGCTCGGTCTAAGAGCGATGCCACAAGGGCATTGTGGCTGCGCTGCGTTGTCGCAACGCAATGATTTCAATGCAGTTAATGCCACACGAGCGCTGCGTCGGCGTAAACAGATATGCTATTAAATACTGCGGCCGCTCCGTCATTTCAACGCAGATCCCTTCCCCACCTCGTCTCCCTCCTCTCCTTGAGCGTTGCGCGTGCGTTGCGACGACGCAACGCAGCCACAACGCACGTGTGGCATGTCGTTCAGATTTATATGTAGGACGACGGAGCGTCACCGCTCAGTCGACGCAGCGCTAACGCAACGCACAAACAACGCTCGTGTGGCATCGCTCTTACGGTGGAAGTCTACAATATGAAAATAAAATTCAACACGGAATCACCCATTCTTATTTATTTCACATAGGTATAATGCAAGGAATTTCAGGAGCTGCAATAATACTCCGTGCAATTTTAGTGGTTTTAAAGCCGAAGGTATTTTGTTGCTCTGGTGATTCTGAGCCAAATTACAAAATTTCATTCCAAAATGAGCGAAAAAAAAATTCACTTCTCCATACAAATGGTGTCGATTGGCGATAGCCGTTTGTATTGGGAAGTGTTTTTTTTTTTTCGCTCGTTTTGAAGTAAAATTTTGGAATTTGGCTCAGAATCACGAGTGCAACTAAATACCTTCGGCTTTAAAACCACTAAAATTCCACGGTGTATACAGGGTGTACTCTAAGTCGATAGCGGAACTTTACGTAGGCTGTCTAGTGATCAATACAAACAACTTGTACTAGGTGACGAAAAAAATGGAACGAAAAAATTATCAGCTGTTCCATACAAAAGGTCGACTCAGTACTGCGCCAAATGTATGAAACAGTTGATATTTTTTTCGCTCCGTTTTTATCGCCACCTAGTACTAGTTGTTTGTATTGATCAGTAGACAGCCTACATAAAGTTCCGCTATCGACTTAGAGTGCACCCTGTAGTATGTTTTATAGCCAAAACAAAAAACTTTGTACTTCAGCCGAACGCCCCTTTCCCTCATTCTTGCACTTATAATTTCAATCAGTCTGAAGATGATCACACTTGATAATGCACGGCATGGCACCGACTCCAATAGTTAAATTACATAAAAATAAATAATTTTTTTTTTCCTACGTAGTGCAAATTTGAAGTCGGTTTTATTTATTTTTTCCCACTTGTGATATACTTTGTCATGCTTGCCATTTTTTTTTTCATGTTGTGGATGAAATCTTAGGATCCTTTATTAAAATTATTGCTCTCGTGTAAATGTTCTGCTGCCATCCGTACCTACCAGCCACCTTTTGATAGTTTCTACCACCAAACATTACTAATATTATATTAATTGTATTAATAATTGTATTATTATTGGAAGTAGACAAGACTGCACGTAGACCCTTATACTCTCGTTGCAAAGTTTCCCGTTACTTATCAGAATAGAATGCACGCGTGTAAAGGTCTACATGCTGTCTTGTGTACAAAGAAAAACGATTTTACTCATAAAATTATTGTGTCCTTTATTTAGAAACACGATATCAATACACTGAATAAGTCGCACTGTTTTTTATCCAACCTTTGTTTGTATGTTTCTCCAAAGTTCCATCAAAGTAGAGAAGCGAATGATGTAGATTGGAGCTTTGGGATGGACCCGCACGTATTGTATATCACGGACCACTGCACTGCCTGTAGCCTGCAGCATAAAAGGTGGCAAAAGAAGAAGATCCACGCCACAAACTGATGAGGAAGTTATGTAGTTGATTTATGGCCTCCTTCCCCGTATTAATTCGCTACATCCCGTATGCAAATGGTTTCACTATTGTCGTGATTTTCAAATAAATATTGCAGAAACTGTCTTTGTAGGAATTGGGTTTTACCGTTTAAAGCTGCCCTTAGATTTTTTAGAGTCATTGATTGGGCTTAGCAGAATACCGATTTGGCAGCAGTACAAATTCGCCCTTATAACGCTGTAGAAAGCAGAATTGATGCCATGTCGCGTTCAAATAACGAAACGCACAAAAATGCAGATAGTTTAAAACAGGATTTTCTACGATCGCATGTTTAAAGTAACAGCATACTTTCCGAGCCTGGGCGATGAAAAAGTAATTACTCACTGTAATCGAGCCGAAAATATCGAGATAACCAAACACTACGTATACGTACACAAAATCTCTTATGAGGCGGCTCTTTCAACATGATCCGTGTCCAATATGGCGCCCGTCTTTGTCTAGTGTTTTTATTTCGCCCACCAAGCCTCATATCACTTTCCTTTCTGGAGCTCCGTTGTCTCTTTCACTTTTTCTCAAGACTCGCACGTTATCTTGAAAATTGTGATGACTTTTGAGTGAAACTGTACAATAACAATGTCTGCTGTTAGTATAGCACAGCACGTCGGGCTATCATGTAAAATAAATAAAATAAAGATACATAATCACACCAAAAACAAGCATAAACAACAACAGTAGATAATTAGGTGTACTCAAAATTGGTATTCAATACCTAGGAACTTACTTGCTTGTATCGATGACTTAATCGAACCCTTCAAATATAACCACCTTTCTGTTCTACCCTGTATAAACGACTGAGGCATAGATTTTGCCGGGTTTTTTTTGCGCCAAACGCTTCTTATTACCTGCCGAAATGTTCCGTTTACGAGTTTGAGACACTGCAAGCGTTCTCTTAGGGAATATCATCCTGACTCCAAATAGGGCGATAAAAATAATAATTGCATTATTTTTTTTATAAATTATCAATATATCGGTCATGTTTTCAACCCCTGGGTCATAAAAAGTAAGGTCAGTTACATAAATAAAATTACTAACATGGGTAGGTATACATAACTCTTTTATAAAAAAGTGAGAAGATACTGTTTTGTTTTCATATTTTCACGCGCTTTGGAAAAAAAAACTACGAACAAAAACAAAACAGTATCTTCTCACTTTTTTGAAAAAGCGTATTGGGTATAAATAACGCTTTAAAAAAAAAGTGAGAAGACACTGTTTTGTTTTCGTTCGTAGTTTTTTTTTTCTTCATATTTTCACGCTCTTAGTACACTATGACGGAGCGCGTACCATACCAAGGTGACGGAGGCAGTGTAGAACGACTGTGAGGGTCAACAGATCGGAATTTGCCAATTTGGTCGTGTCTAGGAGTAATCTGAGGAAGACAGACATTTATTTGGTAAACGTAGACACCCGTCTGAAGTAGGTTTCATATATGGTGGTAGAGTTCTCCTGCAAATAAAAATAAAGTAAGATGTTCATTCATTCATTCTGGCTGGCTCAGCGACCCAAAGTGCATATTGGCCTCCGCAACCAAAAGACGACATTGCATGTAGACTACTATTTATTGTCGATTGTCCCAATAGCTGGGCAAAGGCCTCCTTTCAGCGAGATTCATCAAAAAATATCAATTTTGAGCTTTGAGGGAACTGCATGACCCGTCTGAGATGTTTAGGTTTCCTCACGATATTTTGCAAAAAATAGTAAAATTAAAGCAATTTTTTTATCTTAACTTTTCAGTTTTTGCAGTGTTAGGGCCTTTTAAGGCGCGGTGCATAGTGAATTCTCCCGCGCGCAAAGAAAAATGCACAAAATCGATTCCTGTATCAAATACACTAAACAAAACGAAAATGTTCCCATATCAAACACTAGAATTAGGTGTATTATGGATATCAACATGAAACATAACCAGTTTCATGTTGATATCCATAATAGATTGCAAGATATTTTCGCAGAAAAAAGTGCGCTGCCTATTTTTTTTCAGCGAATATATCTTCAAAACGTTTTTATGTCAACACGAAACTGACTGTTTTAGATAGCTTTCATTTAATTCTAATGTTTGATATGTGATGATCATTTTCCATTTGTTTAATGTCCTATTTGATACGGGAATCTAAAATGTAAATTTTTCTTTGCGCGCGGGCTATTCACTATGCACGGCGCCTTAAGCACTATCTTTTCGTGGTTGCGATCCACAAGGGGTGAGCTTTCCACCATAGTGTAAAATTATGCAAGATAGAAGCCGGGAAAATATTTTTAAGTGCACGCCTGCTTCCGTAAAAATGAAAAATTTAAACAGAATACCACAAAAATTCGAGAGTAAAATAAATACCGGCCAAGTGCCAGATAGAGTCTACACCGCAGGTTAAAAAAATCGTTAGGCTGCTAAACAGATACAGGTTATAGGTTTAGTAATAGGGTCCTATTGACACGCTTTCGTATGGACCTCCTAAAAATCCAAAAACAATATCCCATCAAAAATACAAAAGAACGTTAAAATCGACCAAACATACAGAAGTAAAGAAATAGAAATAAAATAACCTTTTTGAAAAAGGCTCTAATGAGTAAAATTAAGATTTCATTTTCGATACTAAATAGGTAATCTTTTGGAGATCCGATGATACTCCTCAAGGATCATTTCACAGTTGAATGTTTACCTATAAACGTTTTCTGATAAAGTTATCAAGTGGTTTGTTATCTTAGAATTTGCATAATGACAAAATCAATACTGTGCCACGGTGACTTTCAATTGTATAAAATCTTTAGGCGATTAACCGGCAAATACCAGTTCAATCAAGTGGAAACCGCCTCAAACCGGCTTAAACTGATCAATGGCGACCGATCATTTGTTGAGCACTAAGCCAGCTTAACTTTAATTGGTCTATCGAAGTAGTTGCCGCCATAAAATAATTACAACAGAATCCCAGTTCTTCGTAATTTCCGAATTCGTAATTTCCGTGCTGTTGTCTTTCTTTGAAATAGCATTGTTATGAAAAAATTGTCTAAAGGTTCAACGAAAGTAGCGTGGCGGCAAAGTCCAAATTTTCAGTTTTTTTTTAATAGCAAAACTCGGATATTGTTTTTTGGTCAGTGATTTTTTTTTCACGACAATTAAATAGTATTCTCTTCATTATTTTAAACAACAGAACAAACAATAATTAAGCTGATTTGTTTTTCTGGTAGACAAACCAGTGATAACCCTTTGGTAAATCTTTTACCCCCGACACAAAAAGAGAGATATTATAGGATTGACCGCTGTGTGTGTGTGTGTGTTTTTGAGGGTGTGTTTGTGTGTGTGAGGGTGTGTCTGTATTGTGTGTAAGGGGCACCATACGTAGCTCTTAAACGGGTGAACCGATTTGCTTTTTAATAGGGCTGTTCTTCTGTGTGATCTGTTGTGTTTTGAGACTGTAATAATAGCGCTCCAGTTGAGTTTGTAGGTCAAGCTTCTCTAGTGGGCTTAATTCCTCCATTGCGATTAGCGGAAAAAAGTAAAGTCCCCTAATGTAGCGCAGTTTTCACGATTCGAACCGTTCTGAATTAAGAGGATATCACAATAGTGTTTTCTCCATACACTTATGTAACCTCTTAAGGCTACACAAAAAAAAGTTATGAACTCATTTGAATTTTAGGTTTGAAAACGACTCATTCACAGCTGAATTACACAACTTCCATCAAAGCGATGTTTAATCGGCTTGCCAATCGCGACAAAGTCACGTTCAACATCCGCAAATAACATAAACTAAACCGAAACAAAAGCAGACAAAAACCTCAGCTGTGTATATCTAACGCCCCAACTAGACATGACGAGATTTGATGAGCTCACACGGATTATACGCCTCTAGTATACAGGGCAATTTTTAAATAGCTATTTTCTTGGTCTCTTTACCCATATAGAGTGAGTGAAGTTGCTACTGGACGCTGTAATAATCATCCCACCAAAAACATTCTGTAAAAACTAGCCAGGTCTCGATGGAGCTGCTTGTTTATCTCTAAAAAGTCATGAAATCTAGACAAGGTCGTGCCAAGTCCTTACTGCGATTTCTTTATTAATATAGTTAATGTTGTGTGACTTGGCCGTTGAAGGGTACACAAGCGGTTCTGGCGTCAGATTGGTGTAATGGTGTCATGGAGCACCTGGTTTTGTACCCTTGTATACCCTTCAACGGCCAAGTCACACAACATTAACTATATTAATAAAGAAATCGCAGTAAGGACTTGGCACGACCTTGTCTAGATTTCATGACTTTTTAGAGATAAACAAGCAGCCCCATCGAGACCTGGCTAGTTTTTACAGAATGTTTTTGGTGGGATTTCACTTCTTTTTGTAGAAACGTGGGCATATTGATTTATTTCATTAGATTTTCTTATTGGAAACAGTTTTTTAATTTGTGTAATGTTCGAGTAGAATAAAGTTAATCGTTCGACTATTTCTTTTTGTTAAATTGTAAGTATAAGTATAAAAGCCAGTCTACAGGGTGCACTCTAAGTCGATAGCGGAACTTTAAGTAGGATGTCTACTGATCAATAAAAACAACTTGCACTAGGTGGCGACAAAAATGGAGCGAAAAAAATATCAGCTGTTTCATACATTTGGCGCAGTGCTGAGCCGACCTTTTGTATGGAACAGCTGAAATTTTTTTCACTCCATTTTTTTCGCCACCTAGTACAAGTTGTTTGTATTGATCAGTAGATAGCCTATATAAAGTTCCGCTATCGACTAAGAGTGCACCCTGTAGTCTTATCCAGAGTTTTCCTTTAATTAAATTTTTATGCGTATTAAAAGCAGAAGGGGAGGCATTCGCCCAGCAGTAGGACGCTATAGGCTAGATTAAATTAGAAGATGTGATAGGTATAATGCAAGGAATTTCAGGAGCTGCAATGACATTGTCATTGAGGAGATGCAATAATACTCCGTGCAATTTTAGTGGTTTTAAAGCCGAAGGTATTTTGTTGCTCTGGTGATTCTGAACCAAATTACAAAATTTCATTCCAAAATGAGCGAAAAAAAAATTCACTTCTCCATACAAATGGTGTCGATTGGCGATAGCCGTTTGTATTGGGAAGTGTTTTTTTTTTCGCTCGTTTTGAAGTAAAATTTTGGAATTTGGCTCAGAATCACGAGTGCAACTAAATACCTTCGGCTTTAAAACCACTAAAATTCCACGGTGTATAGTATGTTTTATAGCCAAAACCAAAAACTTTGTACTTCAGCCGAACGCCCCTTTCCCTCATTCTTGCACTTATAATTTCAATCAGTCTGAAGATGATCACACTTGATAATGCACGGCATGGCACCGACTCCAATAGTTAAATTACATCCCACCAAAAACATTCTGTAAAAACTAGCCAGGTCTCGATGGATCTGCTTGTTTATCTCTAAAAAAGTAATGAAATCTAGACAAAGTCGTGCCAAGTCTAAGGTTCCTTACTTCGATTTCTTTATTATTATAGTTAATGTTGTGAGACTTGGTCGTTGAAGGGTACACAAGCGGTTCTGGCGACAGATTGGTGCAATTGTGTCATGGAGCCTGGTTTTGTACCCTTGTGTACCCTTCAACAGCCAAGTCTCACAACATTAACTATAATAATAAAGAAATCGAAGTAAGGAACCTTAGACTTGGCACGACTTTGTCTAGATTTCATTACTTTTTTAGAGATAAACAAGCAGATCCATCGAGACCTGGCTAGTTTTTACAGAATGTTTTTGGTGGGATTTCACTTCTTTTTGTAGAAACGAGGGCATATTGATTAATTTTATTAGATTTTCTTATTTGACACAGTTTTTAAATTTGTGTAATGTTCGAGTAGAATAAAGTTAATCGTCCGACTATTTATTGTTGAACGAGCGAGCGATGCGAGCGAAGTCCTCCGAGTCTGCTGGAACAATCCAGCGTTTGTATGTATGTATGTTTGTATGTATGAATGTTTGTTCGACGATAACTTGAGTAAATTTGGTCGGATCGTTATGAAATTTGATAGGCGGGTAAACTAAATTAAAAGAATTTTAAATTCGAACATGAGCCAAATCGGTCGATGGGTTGCCGAGATATGGGGTTGTATAGTTTAAATGCAAAGCGCGCGCGCGCCTGCGCGAATGGCGTAAGCAAAGTTATACATCTGTAACTGAGGTCGCGAGTTCTTAGTTCGGAGCGAACCACTAGTGGGACGCTATAGGCTAGATTAAATGAAGATGTGTCCCACTACGCTGGATTTTTGCAATGACAGTCGATTTTTTTATGTACCAATAGAAGAAGGGGCATTACCATAATATCTCTAATAAAGCTGATACCAGCTGAGGGTTCTTCATCAGATACTTCAGACCTTAGATTTTTGACATCAAATGAAGCGGCCCACCAAGTTGAATATTTTTTGTAAAGGCGGTATATGTCGATCTATAATAGTTTGGTTGGGCTCTTGTGTTTTCTAATCAGGGTCACCAGGTACTCCAGATCTTCGATTCTCCTAGTTTTTATAGTTTTCCCTTTATGTGCCCATTAAACCCTAACTCTGTACCAAATTTCAGCTCTCTGAGTTTATGGGAAGTACTAGTTCTATTAGGGCTCTTGTGTTTTCTAATCAGGGTCACCAGGTACTCCAGATCTTCGATTATCCTAGTTTTTATAGTTTTCCCTTTATGTGCCCATTAAACCCTAACTCTGTACCAAATTTCAGCTCTCTGAGTTTATGGGAAGTACTAGTTCTATTAGGGTTCTTGTATTTTCTAATCAGGGTCACCAGGTACTCCAGATCTTCGATTATCCTAGTTTTTATAGTTTTCCCTTTATGTGCCCATTAAACCCTAACTCTGTACCAAATTTCAGCTCTCTGAGTTTATCGGAAGTACTAGTTCTATTAGGGCTCTTGTGTTTTCTAATCAGGGTCACCAGGTACTCCAGATCTTCGATTATCCTAGTTTTTATAGTTTTCCCTTTATGTGGCCATCTAACCCTAACTCTGTACCAAATTTCAGCTCTCTGAGTTTATGGGAAGTACTAGTTCTATTATGATGATCATGAGTGAGTGAGTGAGTGTGTGTCATAAATGCGAAACTTTGCTTTCGCTTAACTTCGGAACTAAATGACCTACAGACTTGAAATTTTGGATTTTAAGTATGTGATTATAGCTTACTAGATGACGAAAATTTCTGCGTTCTGGCCTTATCCAGAGGTTCTCAAATAGGGGCCTGAAAATGCGGCGAAATGGTTCCAGTAAAGGATGGTACGGCAGTGTTTGCTTCGCGCTCGACCTGGCGGGGGCACTGCCGTGCCCCCAGATAAAAATAAATAATTTTTTTTTTCCTACGTATTGCAAATTTGAAGTCGGTTTTATTTATTTTTTCCCACTTGTGATATACTTTGTCATGCTTGCCATTTTTTTTTTCACGTTGTGGATGAAATCTTAGGATCCTTTATTAAAATTATTGCTCTCGTGTAAATGTTCTGCTGCCATCCGTACCTACCAGCCACCTTTTGATAGTTTCTACCACCAAACATTACTAATATTATATTAATTGTATTAATAATTGTATTATTATTGGAAGTAGACAAGACTGCACGTAGACCCTTATACTCTCGTTGCAAAGTTTCCCGTTACTTATCAGAATAGAATGCACGCGTGTAAAGGTCTACATGCTGTCTTGTGTACAAAGAAAAACGATTTTACTCATAAAATTATTGTGTCCTTTATTTAGAAACACGATATCAATACACTGAATAAGTCGCACTGTTTTTTATCCAACCTTTGTTTGTATGTTTCTCCAAAGTTCCATCAAAGTAGAGAAGCGAATGATGTAGATTGGAGCTTTGGGATGGACCCGCACGTATTGTATATCACGGACCACTGCACTGCCTGTAGCCTGCAGCATAAAAGGTGGCAAAAGAAGAAGATCCACGCCACAAACTGATGAGGAAGTTATGTAGTTGATTTATGGCCTCCTTCCCCGTATTAATTCGCTACATCCCGTATGCAAATGGTTTCACTATTGTCGTGATTTTCAAATAAATATTGCAGAAACTGTCTTTGTAGGAATTGGGTTTTACCGTTTAAAGCTGCCCTTAGATTTTTTAGAGTCATTGATTGGGCTTAGCAGAATACCGATTTGGCAGCAGTACAAATTCGCCCTTATAACGCTATAGAAAGCAGAATTGATGCCATGTCGCGTTCAAATAACGAAACGCACAAAAATGCAGAAGATAGTTTAAAACAGGATTTTCTACGATCGCATGTTTAAAGTAACAGCATACTTTCCGAGCCTGGGCGATGAAAAAGTAATTACTCACTGTAATCGAGCCGAAAATATCGAGATAACCAAACACTACGTATACGTACACAAAATCTCTTATGAGGCGGCTCTTTCAACATGATCCGTGTCCAATATGGCGCCCGTCTTTGTCTAGTGTTTTTATTTCGCCCACCAAGCCTCATATCACTTTCCTTTCTGGAGCTCCGTTGTCTCTTTCACTTTTTCTCAAGACTCGCACGTTATCTTGAAAATTGTGATGACTTTTGAGTGAAACTGTACAATAACAATGTCTGCTGTTAGTATAGCACAGCACGTCTAGTTAGAGAGCTGGTGACCAATCGAGATATTTTTTCGTACAAGGCTGGGAGTTGGTAGGCTGATAGAGTAGACTTCGCTGAGTCTGGGAAAAATATTTTTTATGCCCGGTCGCGGTTGAAAGTTAGATTTTTTCCACTTTAAAAGTTTAAATGTATGGATTCAGTATATTTTTTTTGTCGTACAAGGCTAGAAACTTCTAGGTTAGTTGTTGAGACTCCGTTGAACAAGAAAATATATTTTTTATTGGCCGAACGTGGTTGAAAGTTTGATTTTTATAACCCAAAAATTCACACTATCCAGGTTATAAAAAACAATATTTCTACCGCGTTCGGCTAGTAACAAATAGTGATTTTGTGATCAGCGGAGACTAAAAAGGCAGCTTAGAACCTCCCAGCCTTGTAGACAAAAAAGAAATGACTCAACCCATACATTTAAACTTTCAAAGTCGAAAAAATCTAACTTTCAACCGCGACCGGGCCAAAAAATTATTTTTCCCAGACTCAGCGAAGTCTACTCTATC
The DNA here is from genome assembly GCA_949319315.1 of Zelleria hepariella. Lineage (NCBI taxonomy): Eukaryota > Metazoa > Arthropoda > Insecta > Lepidoptera > Yponomeutidae > Zelleria > Zelleria hepariella. The sequence goes on along the minus strand of OX439378.1, from coordinate 8,555,316 downwards.
AGCCTACCAACTCCCAGCCTTGTACGAAAAAATATCTCGATTGGTCACCAGCTCTCCAACTAGTCGGGCTATCATGTAAAATAAATAAAATAAAGATACATAATCACACCAAAAACAAGCATAAACAACAACAGTAGATAATTAGGTGTACTCAAAATTGGTATTCAATACCTAGGAACTTACTTGCTTGTATCGATGACTTTATCGAACCCTTCAAATATAACCACCTTTCTGTTCCACCCTGTATAAACGACTGAGGCATAGATTTTGCCGGGTTTTTTTTGCGCCAAACGCTTCTTATTACCTGCCGAAATGTTCCGTTTACGAGTTTGAGACACTGCAAGCGTTCTCTTAGGGAATATCATCCTGACTCCAAATAGGGCGATAAAAATAATAATTGCATAATTTTTTTTATAAATTATCAATAAATCGGTCATGTTTTCAACCCCTGGGTCATAAAAAGTAAGGTCAGTTACATAAATAAAATTACTAACATGGGTAGGTATACATAACTCTTTTATAAAAAAGTGAGAAGATACTGTTTTGTTTTCATATTTTCACGCGCTTTGGAAAAAAAAAACTACGAACAAAAACAAAACAGTATCTTCTCACTTTTTTGAAAAAGCGTATTGGGTATAAATAACGCTTTAAAAAAAAGTGAGAAGATACTGTTTTGTTTTCGTTCGTAGTTTTTTTTTTCTTCATATTTTCACGCTCTTAGTACACTATGACGGAGCGCGTACCATACCAAGGTGACGGAGGCAGTGTAGAACGACTGTGAGGGTCAACAGATCGGAATTTGCCAATTTGGTCGTGTCTAGGAGTAATCTGAGGAAGACAGACATTTATTTGGTAAACGTAGACACCCGTCTGAAGTAGGTTTCATTATGGTGGTAGAGTTCTCCTGCAAATAAAAATAAAGTAAGATGTTCATTCATTCATTCTGGCTGGCTCAGCGACCCAAAGTGCATATTGGCCTCCGCAACCAAAAGACGCCATGCATGTAGTCTACTATTTATTGTCGATTGTCCCAATAGCTGAGGGAACTGCATGACCCGTCTGAGATGTTTAGGTTTCCTCACGATATTTTGCAAAAAATAGTAAAATTAAAGCAATTTTTTTATCTTAACTTTTCAGTTTTTGCAGTGTTAGGGCCTTTTAAGGCGCGGTGCATAGTGAATTCTCCCGCGCGCAAAGAAAAATGCACAAAATCGATTCCTGTATCAAATACACTAAACAAAACGAAAATGTTCCCATATCAAACACTAGAATTAGGTGTATTATGGATATCAACATGAAACATAACCAGTTTCATGTTGATATCCATAATAGATTGCAAGATATTTTTGCAGAAAAAAGTGCGCTGCCTATTTTTTTTCAGCGAATATATCTTCAAAACGTTTTTATGTCAACACGAAACTGACTGTTTTAGATAGCTTTCATTTAATTCTACTGTTTGATATGTGATGATCATTTTCCATTTGTTTAATGTCCTATTTGATACGGGAATCTAAAATTTAAATTTTTCTTTGCGCGCGGGCTATTCACTATGCACGGCGCCTTAAGCACTATCTTTTCGTGGTTGCGATCCACAAGGGGTGAGCTTTCCACCATAGTGTAAAATTATGCAAGATAGAAGCCGGGAAAATATTTTTAAGTGCACGCCTGCTTCCGTAAAAATGAAAAATTTAAACAGAATACCACAAAAATTCGAGAGTAAAATAAATACCGGCCAAGTGCCAGATAGAGTCTACACCGCAGGTTAAAAAAATCGTTAGGCTGCTAAACAGATACAGGTTATAGGTTTAGTAATAGGGTCCTATTGACACGCTTTCGTATGGACCTCCTAAAAATCCAAAAACAATATCCCATCAAAAATACAAAAGAACGTTAAAATCGACCAAACATACAGAAGTAAAGAAATAGAAATAAAATAACCTTTTTGGAAAAGGCTCTAATGAGTAAAATTAAGATTTCATTTTCGATACTAAATAGGTAATCTTTTGGATATCCGATGATACTCCTCAAGGATCATTTCACAGTTGAATGTTTACCTATAAACGTTTTCTGATAAAGTTATCAAGTGGTTTGTTATCTTAGAATTTGCATAATGACAAAATCAATACTGTGCCACGGTGACTTTCAATTGTATAAAATCTTTAGGCGATTAACCGGCAAATACCAGTTCAATCAAGTGGAAACCGCCTCAAACCGGCTTAAACTGATCAATGGCGACCGATCATTTGTTGAGCACTAAGCCAGCTTAACTTTAATTGGTCTATCGAAGTAGTTGCCGCCATAAAATAACTACAACAGAATCCCAGTTCTTCGTAATTTCCGAATTCGTAATTTCCGTGCTGTTGTCTTTCTTTGAAATAGCATTGTTATGAAAAAAATGTCTAAAGGTTCAACGAAAGTAGCGTGGCGGCAAAGTCCAAATTTTCAGTTTTTTTTTTAATAGCAAAACTCGCATATTGTTTTTTGGTCAGTGATTTTTTTTTCACGACAATAGGCTTTTTGCGCGTTTTTTTTTTTTGTTGTTTATGAAGACGTCTCTAGATGGCGCTATTCTTCTCACCATAGAAAATGGAGTTTAGCCAGAAAAAATGTCAAAGTCTGTCCACAGACTGTCTATTGGTCTGTGCCGAGGTTTTTTCACAGATAACTACCCCGCCGCGCGCCGCTTGCTTGCTCTTGCTCGTAATTTTTGTTTCACAATTTCACAAGTGTATCCGTCCACGGATTTTCATTAAAATAATACCTACCTATAAATTATAAGTGCTTTTGTACATCTTGTACAAGTAATGTATGGGAAGTGTTGTGTTTTGGGTCGAATGGAGAAACCAGTTTAGCCTAGGCCAAACTAGTCTAGCCCTATTTGAGTAGGGGTAATACAGATTATACTTATTTACTTACTTACTTACTATTTATGCTAGCCTAGTACTAACCCGCCGTATTTATCTGAACAGTAGGGCATTTAAAGGCCGAATTTGAAAAAGTCAACGGTATATCCGATTTTGTCCGGTTTGAAGAACCACTCTAAAACAAAAAGAGGTACCTAGGTAGGTATGTCAGTGTTTCGCCAACCGAACCTACTGACCTAACCTTTGTTTTTAATCTTTTTCGACTGTCTGTCACACTTCCAGGAATACCCTGTATGTTTAACACCCTTTATGTTGGTTTTTAGAACACCTATAAAAGTAAAAGGCATGGTTTCGGGGTTCTTAAGGGGTTCGAAAATTTCGTTATTTTTGCGCTAAACCTCTTAGTTTACGAGATATGGTAACATTCATACCTAATCGTTCGTCAATATCAGCTCGGGCTAGGCCATACTAGTTTATCCTGGAGCGTAAAATATTCTTGCTAGGCCAGACTGGATTGGCCTAGGCTAAACTGGTTTCTCCATACGAGCTTCGGCTAGACTAGTTTGGCCTTGGGAAATACCGGTTTATCCATACGAGCTTCGGCTAGACTAGTTTGGCCTAGGCTATACTGGTTCGTTCATACGAGCTTTGGTTAGACTGGTTTGGCCGAGGCGAAACTAGTTTATCATGAAATCGGGTTTGGCCGGTAACATAATACAAGAGAAATGGCAAGAAAATAAGGATTATTAGGGGTCAGGTCAAGCGGTTGGTCAGGTGATTATTTTCCATCGCAACTTAAATACCACCCGACGCCACGGTACGCCACCCGACGCGCACAGACTTATCTGGCGTTCTTTTTGGTTCTGTGATCTAGTTTGACATTTATTCTTACTAAAATACAGCGCCATCTAGAATTTTTATTATAACTAAAGGAAAAAACCCTATTAAATAGTATTCTCTTCATTATTTTAAACAACAGAACAAACAATAATTATTAAGCTGATTTGTTTTTCTGGTAGACAAACCAGTGATAACCCTTTGGTAAATCTTTTACCCCCGACACAAAAAGAGAGATATTATAGGATTGACCGCTGTGTGTGTGTGTGTGTGTTTTTGAGGGTGTGTTTGTGTGTGTGAGGGTGTGTCTGTATTGTGTGTCAGGGGCACCGTACGTAGCTCTTAAACGGGTGAACCGATTTGCATGCGGTTTTTTAATATGGCTGTTCTTCTGTGTGATCTGTTGTGTTTTGAGACTGTAATAATAGCGCTCCAGTTGAGTTTGTAGGTCAAGCTTCTCTAGTGGGCTTAATTCCTCCATTGCGATTAGCGGAAAAAAGTAAAGTCCCCTAATGTAGCGCAGTTTTCACGATTCGAACCGTTCTGAATTAAGAGGATATCACAGTAGCGTTTTCTCCATACACTTATGTAACCTCTTAAGGCTACACAAAAAAAGTTATGAACTCATTTGAATTTTAGGTTTGAAAACGACTCATTCACAGCTGAATTACACAACTTCCATCACAGCGATGTTTAATCGGCTTGCCAATCGCGACAAAGTCACGTTCAACATCCGCAAATAACATAAACTAAACCGAAACAAAAGCAGACAAAAACCTCAGCTGTGTATATCTAACGCCCCAACTAGACATGACGAGATTTGATAAGCTCACACGGATTTTACGCCTCTAGTATACAGGGCAATTTTTAAATAGCTATTTTCTTGGTCTCTTTACCCATATAGTGTGAGTGAAGTTGCCACTGGACGCTGTAATAATCATTTCATTTCGTAGATACAAAGTGCTTAGTTATTTTTTAATTATTGAAACTCGTCAACTTCTAAATGTGATTACCAACAACTTTTGTTCAACGACTTTTCGAATAGCTCGAAACTATTTATTTATTGAAAGTTAGCATTTGTTTCAGAAAAATATACTGTACTCCAAAGAAATTAGAGACACAACCACGTTTTTTTTATCTGTGGCGCATCATGTTTTATATATTCCAATTGTTCCCACTTATTGAAAACGTAAAATAACACTTACATTTTCGTATGGAGTAAAAAAGTTTATTACCAAAAACAATGCTTAACGTAGATAGATAGTTGTACAGTCGGCCACAGACTCAGATACCCCTTTTTGTTCGATTGGCGCCCTTATGCCGCGTGCGGTAAGAGCTGCCATGGGGTATCTGAGATTGTGGCCGACCGTACATGATACCAAAGAATTACAAAGAAACTTACAACTAATTATTATTAGTAGGTATAACTTAACTTATTTCTGCTTGAAATGGGTAATACGTAGTACCTAATCCAGGTCATGCATGGATGGCACGAGGCGTCCATGCCTCAATGCCTCATGCTATGTGTAGTATCGGCCTTATCAGTCGGCTGGGGATAATCCAGGCAAGCCACTGGGCGAACTCTGGTTATAAATTACGCACAATTGATGCTAAACCCAGCCTGAAAGTTTTAAATAAACAAACAACTTTGCTATTCTTAGGTGCGATAATTCATTGTGTTCATTTTTTATGTTAAGCACAGATTTAAGGTGATAGAAGATTTTCATCTCGAAATTTTCTTTTGATGTGCAAGTTAAGACGCAATAAGTCTCATTTTTGCTAAAAACGCATCCAAAAAAAAGATAATATGATTTTTTTTTCATTGGCGGCGCTAGTTGTGCATCGTATTTCGTCTTAAAAGTTACTTGTACGAAGCGAATACAGGGTGTCAGCGAATAATAGTCGTCAGCTCAAGCTTGGGCTCAAGTAGGTGATCTCAGAAAACAATCACCGACTTAGATCTTGGCTAATGTCAATGTCAAGCTCAAGCTAGTGTCTATTAATATGCTGACAGCTACTCAAGCTCTTGTTATTGTTCCGTGATTTTGTTTTCTGAGATCACCTACTTGAGCTCGAGCTTGCCACCCTTAGTGTCTCGTCAGACGAGCATTCTCTTCATTCACTTCTTGGATGCTTCTCCGACTCAGCGTTTGGTTGGCGGTTATCTCCGCATAATATTTGTCTTTGTTTCTCGCGAGGCAAAATAATTTGGCTCCACTCGCGAAAAAAAAAATCTCAAAGGTATTACAAAAGATCCTAACTCTTTTAACAGGGTTTTAGCACCCGGTGATAGGAATAATAACTTAAATATTTGTTTTTCTCTATGACATTCCGTTGAATTTTAAATTAATACAATTTGAACACTATGGCGGGAGACAAGTATGTTTTAAATAGTTTTTTCGTGGACTATCACAACTCAAAGCTATGCAAATGCACAAAAATATTCTTAAATTTGAGCTAATACCAAAAACAAAAAGAAATAATGATTTTTTTTCAATTTTGTGGTTTTGTTAATAGTTTTTTTTTTCAAAAGCGAGTAAGGATGTTTTGTAACACGTTGTAAACGTGCGAACTAAGCCGCATGTTTCCATATTATGCAAGCAGTCTCTACAAAAAGGAAACTTAACTATTCCGCGCGCTGGAGTGACATTTTCTCGACGACAGATGACAAAAAGGTCGGCAATTTAACGAGAGATTCGGGCAAAAACCGAGGCTGATCGGGGGATCGGGATGTATTAGTTCTGGACCCCGATTTGGGATCAATCGACTGGCCTATCCACTGAGCCACGGGAGACGAAAAGTGAACGTTTGGAAAAAAGGCCTCGAGGAGGGTTGACATGTCCACATCACACCCTTCTCTTTGTTTCACCTGGGGGCCAATGCTCGTAGTTGTCGACGACGCAACTATTAATAAGGAACGGAAACATTTAAAACAATAGAAGAACAAAAGATCTCTCACTTAGACCAAAAGTAGGGGTTTGACCGCTGTTGTGTGTATGTGTGTCCGTCTGTCTGTCTGTGTGCGTGTTTATCAGATAAATAGACAGCTGTCTGTCTATTTATCTGTGTGTCTGTCTATGGCACCGTAGCTCTGAACCGATTTGGTTGCGGTTTTTATTTTTATTTAAAAGCAGATTTTCTAGCGAATATTAGATATTTTTTATCAAAATCGGTTCAGCTGTTCATGATGCGATATGCTTATTTGAAGATAAAATGTCGGGGGTATTTGAAATTTAAAATTGAGTACTATACGACTATAGGCGTTGCGCAATAAGTTGATGAACGTGCGTGGCAAACGAAGTGTTAGTTTGTTGTGCTAAATCTAAAAATTATACTTTTTCTTTTCACAGTTCCTTCGTGCGTATTTTAAATTCTTTGATTGCGAGCAAACATTTTTCTTTCTTCATGATTCTTGAAGCTTTTTTTTAAATCGAAGATATAGAAGTAGATATCGGTCGAAAATCGAGAGACTCAGAAGTATCAAAATAAGGACCCTACTCTCATCCATCTCGAGTCAACAGCTGGTGCTCAAGTCGAACACTCAACTTCCAGATAAAATGTGATAATTTCATCCATGGGTAATTGGTTACTCTATCAATTATATTCTATTACGAACTTTTGCCGCTATTTCACCGACTTCGACAAAAAGTTGTCTAACTATTTTTCTCCGTATTGATATCAGCCCTTGACGCATTTTTTTCAAAATGGCGCATTTTACAAAATTCAACAATTCACGAATTAAAACACATTTTAAATTTTTATTGTACAAAATAGCCTTACCTTTGAATAAACCTAACTAAGTATTTAAAATCAAACCATGGCTATGCGAATTCAAAGAGAAAGTACCTAATTTAAAAAAATACAATAATGAAGCTTTATGTAACTGATACGTCAACTTCCAAATGTGATTTCCAACAGCTTTTGTTCTACGACTTCTAAAATAATATTGTTTTTGCAAAATTTGCACCTTGTAGAGAAACAAATAGAAGTAGGGGAAGCTGGAGAGATGTTAGAGATTGGAGGAGCACGAAAGCGCTGTAATGGTACAAGTTCGCTGCCCAGCAAAGATTCCTTTTATCGGAGGCACCAGGAACTTTCGAAAGTTGAAACTTTGAAAACTATGGAAGTCGCTACCGTTCACTTCGAATAACTATTTACGACGTAAATCTTTGACGGTTACATTATCAAAAGAAAAATGGGAAACCGGAGTTTCTTGTCTCCTGAGGAAATTTGAGGAAACCCGCGGCTTAGTTGGCTCCACACGTATTACTAAGCTGTATAGATTGTAACTATACACCGTGGAATTTTAGTGGTTTTAAAGGCGAAGGTATTTAGTTGCACTCGTGATTCTGAGCCAAATTCCAAAATTTTACTTCAAAACGAGCGAAAAAAAAAACACTTCCCAATACAAACGGCTATCGCCAATCGACACCATTTGTATGGAGAAGTGAATTTTTTTTTCGCTCGTTTTGGAATGAAATTTTGTAATTTGGCTCAGAATCACCAGTGCAACAAAATACCTTCGGCTTTAAAACCACTAAAATTGCACGGAGTAGGTGTAGGCAAGCCTACTACTGAAACAGTGTGTCAAAATATCCGTTCGACTTTAGAACATGAAAACGGTTACTTCATTTCAGAACAAAGAGGAAATTAGGTATCTTTATGGTAATGTCTGTTTTCACATGCACGAAAGGGACTTTTAAACTCACCGATTAGTCCCCGGATTAAGAGGAGATTAACCTACTTAACAGAAAAAGATGAGTGCGCATTTTTTACAGAATTCAAAAAGGAGGAGGTTTTCAATTATAATCTCCTTTTTTTTGGTTCCCACGGTACAGGCCAGGCCTAGTGTGGGAATCACCATTTAAATCTATCGCTTTCAACGTCTCAAAAAATTTCTTTGTACCAACCTATCTTGTTCTGAAAACTTTTTTGTGTAACATTTTAAAATACCTATGTATTGTATACTGTTATGTACATGCATTTTGTGTAAATAAATATATTATCTTTTTTAGCTCTCAATTAGACCACCTTATTATAAATTAATTTTTTTTTTGTATGTCATACTTTAGGTCAATCAAATAAAGAAAAATCCAGGAATTAATTTCCAGAAAGCTGGATATCATTTTAATACCTTCATTTGGTCCTAAATGTGTGTAATCCGAGTTTGCACCGTCCCAGGAGGTGAGCTCAACTTTTGGGGGCCAAAAAACCGCGAAAGGGCAGGCTAAGGGAACAAGATTGGCCCACGAAAGCGATCTGGCTGATTTTTATGGTGATGCACCGGTTTAAGTCAAGGTTACTGTGTGCCAAAAATCAGCCCTCGATCTTCTTTTGTTTTAGAGATATTTGACATAATACCAAATCATCAAGGTATTTTTTAAACTAATATTTTAGGTAATCCACGCAAGCTAGAATAACCAAATAAAATCACGATGAATGAGGATAAAATAAACTATTAAATGCAATTTTTTACGGTGCCCCACGGTTTTATTTTAGTCTAGTCTATGCATATGTTTATAATTCCCACGACTGTATCTATTTTATTATTTTTTGGTTTTTAGTACATTTATCTTAAACATTGCAATGTATGTTTAACATAAAACCGTTTAACCTAAAAAGTTTTTTTACCTATTTTTATTTTCTAGTTTTTAGTTTTTATTTCGCATTCTGTTTAATTCATATAGTACATTGTATTATACTGGTTGAGCACTTTCATTTGATACCCATATTGATGGGATCGATAAAACCTACGTTATCCGCCATTTTGTAGCGGCCGCCATCTTGTATTTATTTTTTTTATAGTATATTGTATTCTGCTTGTTGAGCCCTTTCATTTGATACCCATATTGATGGGATTGATAAAACCTACGTTATCCGCCATTTTGTAGCGGCCGCCATCTTGGATTTAATTTTTTTATAGTATATTGTATTCTGCTTGTTGAGCCCTTTCATTTGATACCCATATTGATGGGATTAATAAAACATAAATTATCCGCCATTTTGTAGCGGCGGCCATCTTGAATTTATAATGATAATGAATAAACATAATTGTATTGTCACCAAAATCCAAAGTGTATACAAAATTTCAGATTAATCGGTTGACAGGAAGAGGGTGAAATTTGAATTACTAAATTTGACCCAAGAAAGAATAAAGAATAAATAAAAAAAAACCGTTTAAAAAAACGGGGTGAGCTAAATAAAACTGTTTAATAAAAACGTGGTGCGTCATGACAAAAAAAAAAAAACATTTGCAATACAACTATGTTTTTTTTATTTAAGTTTAATAGTAGGGCCCTCCGTAAAAATATGCATTTAATAGTTTATTTTATCTTCATTCATTGTGATTTTATTTGGTTATTCTAGCTTGCGTGAATTACCTAAAATATTAGTTTAAAAAATACCTTGATGATTTGGTATTATGTCAAATATCTCTAAAACAGAAGAAGATCGAGGGCTGATTTTTGACACACAGTAACCTTGGCTTAAACCGGTGCACCACCATAAAAATCAGCCAGATCGCTTTCGTGGGCCAATCTTGTTCCTAAGGGAAAAGGCTAAGGCTAAGGCCTGCTATACCCTTTCGCGGTTTTTTGGCCCCCAAAAGTTGAGCTCACCTAATGGGACGGTGCAAACTCAGATTACACGCATTTAGGACCAAATGAAGGTATTAAAATGGTATCCAGCTTTCTGGAAATTAGTTCCTCAAAACGCTTTTTTTTTATTTAATTTGCTTCGCCTACTTCAGTAGTGATCTCATAACAATTTGGTGAATATTTAATTAACAACTAGAGGGAGAGAGAGCGAGAGAGAGAGAGAGAGATAGAGAGAGAGAGAGAGAGATAGAGAGAGAGAGAGAGAGAGAGAGAACACTTTATTGTACACCTGGGGGTCTACCGGCTAAGACGAAGCCGATTATCGTTGGCGATAATCGAAGTTTGATTTTTGAAAAATGTACTGCCACCCAGTTCATTTTACTGCCACCCAGTTCATTTTTCATAAATCGAACTTCGATTTTTGCCATGGTAATCGGCTTCGTTTTAGCCGGTAGACCCCCAGAAAATACCGTTTTCAAGATTACACGTGCCTTGTATTTGACAAAAATAAATGGGTGTACCAACCCTAGGGGAACATTTCAAGATTAAAAAATCGCTCGGGAAAGTTAAAAAAATCGCTCGGGACCGCACTTGAATTCGCAACCTCAGGCAAACCGTGCTCCTTTACTTGAGCTACATTGCGTGTTGTCTTTTTTTCATTCGAGCTATAGTTTATTCGAGCTTGAGTTTTGGAACCTTACGTTCATTCGAGCAAACGTGATTTGAGATTCGTTTTAAGAGCTTCAGTAATGAACTTACCATGTTTTAACTACGCACATGAGCACTTGTTTAAAAGGTAAAGGTATAATCCTAGTATGAGTGAGAGGAGATAAGCGAACTGTCGGGTATCGTAATATTATCCTCGAAAATGTCTGGACTAGTAGTTTCTGAACATAGGCCTCTCCATACATTTCCAGTGGTGGCGGTTTGCTGCCTTTCTCATCCAGTCGTAACCCGCCTATTCGCGGATGTCATCCGTCCAGCGGGGGTAGCATGACTTTTATCGAGGCGGATTTATCCAACAAAATGGCGGTTTATCAGCATTTTTGACGTTTATAGTGGGTTATATATCGGTATCGACGATTTATAACCCACTTTAGACGTCAAAAATGCTGATAAACCGCCATTTTGTTGGATAAATCCGCCTCGATAAAAGTCATGCTACGGGGACAGCGCCTGGGTGCCCACCTCGCCTCGTGGCCTGGTATTTTGCCATGGTCTCCATTGTAGAACCCGCCTGGTCCAGCGGTTCTTATCTATTCTGGCTATTTAGCCTGTCCAAATCCATTTGTTTCGTGTGATGATGCTAACATTCATCATCATTATATTTAAGAGGTTATCCTCTAGTCGGTGCAGTATTCTCCATGCACTAACAACAACAACAATGTTAAAAAACCTTTTAATTTCCCTGAAACGCGCCCACCCACACTTTTCCTCCCACACATTATTTTAGCAGCACGCGTGCATTTTGAAAGCAAACATTTTATCTAATGAATGCCCAAGCACGGCGGGGGCTCAGTAAACAGTATTGTTTCTTACACTGGCACGTTTACACCTAACAAGCAACAACAGATGACGCACAGACGCGTTTAAAGGCACATAGCATACGTGTGTTTACGATGGTCGATTATTTGCGTGCAAGGCACTCGGTGAATATCTTGATGACGCCTTCTCTATTTTTACTTTTCCAGTCCATCCGAAGGTTGTCTGGAATAGATCGCTCTTAGCGATAAGACCGCCGTTTGTACTATTAGGTTAAGAAAATTCTTGTAAATAATCAATTTCTTGTGTACAATAAAGTGTTCTCTATCTATCTATCTCTATCTAAGGCGTCAAAGGCGAATGTGTTAACGGTGACGGAACCGGTGGTGCGGTGCGGTGGAAAAACACCCTCAGGTACCTGTTGTTTAAAAAAGGCCTTTGTTCAAAAGGTCTAAATGATCCTTACGAATGATATTGTTTACCTAACTTCTTTTGTATGTCCTTGACACGTAAATTGTAAATAGGGTCGGACGTCCCTATATGTTACTGTCAATCACGAAGGAAATGTAACTAGAATTTATGCCTCAGAGAGATAATGCGAAAATGTGGGGGCACGAGGAAGGTTGAAAAACTTAGATACCTACTAGAAACTTTGCATTTTTATCCAATGAGGATGAATCAGTAGCAGTAACTATAGTCGTCGACTCAAGATCGAACTCAAGTAGGTGATCTCAGAAAAGTCAAATGCTAATGTCAAGCCTTGGCTAATGTCAATGTCAATCTCAAGATAGTGTCTATTAATATGCTGACAGCTACTCAAGTTTGACATTAGCCAAGGCTTGACATTAGCATTTGACTTTTCTGAGTTCACCTACTTGAGATCGATCTCAAGTAGGTGTACTCAGACGACTATTAATACCACCCGAAACCAATAGTGTCGCCGGGCTTTACGAAGTCTGCAGTTGTCGCTGCGGTGGAGAACCAACTGGCACCGCGCTTAGTTAACTCTTAGTGAACTCTTAGTTAACGCTTAGTTAACTCTGCACATATTGAAATATTATGAAATACCACACACTTAATCAAAAACAGTTTGACGACGTCTTTCGCTCAGTTTCTTGAGGTATTTTCTACTCCACCAAAGTTAGATCTGGTACTGAAGTAATCTATCCTAAGTAGGTAATCATCTAAGACCTGATTTCGTTCGTCTGAACGCTTAATTACACAAACCCTTTCGATTACCCCAGACCACTCAGCCGAGGAAGGGAAAATGAGATAAAATAAGAGTCGGGACGCAGGAAAAAATAGCGTTTATATTCGAAAAGAAGCGTTATTATCTTTTGGGCTAAGACGGCATCTACTTCGGAATTTAGTTGGCATATGGTAGCTTTGGTTGTGACCGAAGTGCAAGCAGACGCCGACCACTACAAGGTGCACTCTAAGCGGAACTTTAAGTAGGCTGCCCACTGGCTGATCACTACAAACAACTTGAACTAGGTGGCGAAAAAAATAGAGCGAAAAAAAAATCAGCTGTTTCATACATTTGGTGCAGTACTGAGTCGTCCTTTTGTATGGAACCTGCCTTTCGCCACCTTGTATGTACAAGTCGTTTGTAGTGATCAGTAGAAAGCCTACTTAAAGTTCCGCTATCGACTTAGAGTGCACCCTGTAGTGCTGCCAATGTAAAAAAAACACCCTAATTTTTCTTCTTTTTTTGGTTGGAACCCATCAGCTCTTCATACGCCGTCACAGATTTGCTATCCGCAAGTAGGCCCCCACGTAAGTTACCTCATCATTATTCTCGCGGCAAATTCTTTCGCATACTGCTTTCGGATATAAAATCATATATTTCTTCGGGCGTAGCGGTATTAGTTCACGATAAAGGATTACGTGATCAAATATGTTGCGCTGATATACACTCTACCTCTATTCCGTTTAGTTGGTGTAATAGAGCATTATCTAAGATTATTATGTAGCAATAATCGCCTGTTATGTAGTACACAAGACAGCACGTAGACGCTTACACGCGTGCACTCTATTCACTTACGTTACGAGCGACTTTGCAACGAAAATGTAAGGGTCTATGCTGTCGTGTGTACCAGTCAGTGTGATTTACAAACCGCATACCTGTTTTATTCTTCTGTTGCCTTTGCACTACTGAAGATTGGCTGTCAACTCTTCATACTCTACAAGTCGTCGTCTGCGTTGGCCACTCCCGTCCGTCCATTCCTTGATGCTTTTTAGCCATAGCTTTCTTCTTCTGTCCATAATCGATTTCCCCTCAATCATTCCTAGCTGGATAATTTAAAGAAATGTAATCTTAATCTTACGTAAGAAGGGCTCATTTTGTATTTTATAAACTAAAACTGTTTACTAGGTGATAGGATCTCGAGTCTTAATTAATTGGAAATGGGCAGGACACCTGGCGAGGTGGGAAGATGGCCGGTGTATAAGGGCACTTCTTTCTCCAGTCTACCTCTTTTTTTATTAAAGTGGCCCTTTTACCGACACAACGGCAGCAACAGAGTGGCGTCCAAGAACTGGACGTCGGTTGATGGGCAGATCAGGGGGCTAATTCTCGGTATTCTCGAATGTGACTTGTTACTAAGGTTTTATTTGTAGAATCTCGAATGCGCAATACCCGAGAATTCGCCCCCAGCAGCCCATGGTTGGACGACATTATTGTCGGCGTCGGCGGAGGGTCCATGGATGCGGATGGCGAGGGACCGTGAGAGGTGCCGTGAGGGGGAAAAGGCCTTTAACCAGCAGTGGGTAGAGGCAGGCTGATTTTGATGATGAAACTGTTTCACTTACTTTTATTAGTGTCAAGATAGCCAACTACAGGGTGCACTCAAACCCCCTTACTAATAAACGTAGAATAAAAGTTATAACCATATATTTATCCTCGGTATAACGTTTATTCCACGTTTATTAGTAAGGGGGTAAGTCGGTAGCGGAACTTTAAGTAGGCTATCTACGGATCAATACAAACAACTTGTTCTAGGTGGCGAAAAAAATGGAGTGAAAAAAATATTAGCTGTTCCATACAAAAGGTCGACTCAGTACTGCGCCAAATGTATGAAACAGCTGATATTTTTTTCGCTCCATTTTTGCGCCACCTAGTACAAGTTATTTGTATTGATCAGTAGACAGCCTACTTAAAGTTCCGCTATCGACTTAGAGTGCACCCTGTAGTTTCGCTTCTAATTCCGAGACCTTAATGTTGGATAATGATCCTTACGCAGAACACGGTAAACAGCCTACTCTGTTATATTTAACAAAACTTTTCGTAAAAAAATATAGAAAATAAGCTCCACACTTAAGTCAACAAAGGAGGCTGAATGGGTGTCTAACGCGAACTTTTTGCACCTTTATACAGCAGGCTCCGGCTTAGCCTCTACGGGTCATTACGTCACTCTACAAATCTTTATACAGTTGGGGTGAAACAGGCGCGGATTCACGGATATAATGGGAGGCCCGACGACATTCGTCATCATCAGTTCCTGTCATCCCTAATCAGGGGGGTTACCCTTGACGCTATTGCGATCAAATTGAAAATGTTAAAAAATATTTTTTCTTTGAATTCGCATAGTAATGCTTTGATTTTAGATACTTTGTAATGTTTATTCAAAGGTAAGGCTGTTTTATTCAATAAAAACACAAAATGCGTCTCAATTTGTAAATTATTAAATTTTGTAAATTGCGCCATATTGCGGCCGTATTGGAAAAATGCGTCAAGGGTAGAGGGGCAGGGACATTGTTTCCCATTCTGGCCGATTTTGCGCTTGAATATGCTCAATGCTCATACCGAGATTTTTTGCTTCCAGTTGCAGTGGTTGACGCCAGGGGTCTACCGGCTAAGACGAAGCCGATTACCATTGGCGAAAATCGAAGTTCGATTTTTGAAAAATGTACTGCCACCCAGTTAATTTTTCATAAATCGAACTTCGATTTTCGCCAATGGTAATCGGCTTCGTCTTAGCTGGTAGACCCCCAGGCCCGCGTTTCATATTACTGACATAAATATTTAATTATGACATTTCGATGTTCATTGATAGGTTGGTTTGTAAACAAGCCTTTTTTGTAACCTCATGTCAAATCGACTACGCAATATACATCGAAATAACTGACCTCTATCTCTATCTATCTATCTATCTAGCCCACGAATGTCGCTCACTGTTGGGCATAGGCCTCTTTGTCACGCCAACCTCTCCAGGCTTGTCATTCGAGATTTTGATTGCCTAAGCAATGCGAGTATCTACGAGTATTGTGGGGGAAAGGAAATCTAAAGTTACTGTATAAGTCAACTTCTTTTTTCCCCACTTTGTCCAAGCTCTGATGTTCCTCAGCCGTAACTTTCTTCTTACTTCAACGCCCCTGAAACTGGATTGACATGGTTTTGGTTCGAAACGGGTCGAATCGCGGTTAGTTTAGTAGGTAAATAAATTACATTTCGAACCAAAATTATGTGTCAATATCGCGAATCATTAAAAGTTGGATTGCCATGATTTTAAAGAGTTCCCTGAATCCGTCCCAGATATGAAAGCCTTCTCTGTACCGCGTGAGTTCTGGCACACCTCGAATCTTCTTGCGAGCGACGGGGAAAAAGTTTTGCCCAGGTTCGACCCATTAAACAAGAGACTTCCTTAAAATCCTGTTGGCTAAGCCGACTAAGCTGTCAGGACTCAGGATGGTATGGGTGGGCAAGCCTACTCTATCTAAAACAAATTTCCAGGCATTGCAGCCATTTGCAGCGTCCGACTGATTCCATCTAGTGTGAGTGGAGGTGGCACTGGACGCTGCATAAATCAACTCATTATGTAGATGTTTCCATGGTAAATATTGGTTGTATTGACGAGTTAAGCGACCCATTTAGTGACCTTTCTGAAACACCCTGTATAGAAGATGTTATAATACCTATATAGAATGTATAGAAGATGTTTTATTTAATACTAGCTTACCGACTAAAAAGAGACGGAAGACATTTTTTTAAACAAATCCCTATTTTAAGTACTTGGTAAGTACCATCTTTCTTTACTTTCTTAAAAGTCGACGTAATTTATGGTCGCTAGAATGGTCGTATTTTTGCCCAATTCATTCGCTAGGATTTTATATGTATAAAGAAGATTTAAATTTTGCACCTCTAGCGGGCCGAACAAATTTATACCAGGTGTTGTTTTGTCACCCGACTCAAGGGTAGTTATTTTCACGATAATAATAAGATAAATTTATTTAGTAAAAAATACCCAAAAATCCTTCAATTGTGTCCTCCCTCACTATTATACTAACGCTTGCGGCCGCACTCGCATTATCGGGAGCACATCGCGCGCGCGCTTTGAGAAGGCCGGGGTGTCCATACGTCCTGGATATAATAGAAAAAAAATAACTAGCTAATTTGTAAAACAAAAAAATATTGAACCGGGTGCTTATTACCCTGTAAAAAGAGTTATGATATTTTGTTACACCTTGTACTTATTATTTGGTAAAAAAAACACACTGACAACACAATAAAAGAAATGATCAGTCACCCACTTACCGAATCGACGTCTCGTTTCAAGGAACGCCCCCACGACGTCGCGACGACGTCGTGTTATTACAGAAGTAGGTACAGCTATTCCCAAACTCCCAAACGTACTTATTGCTCCAATCGTTTGCGCACGTGAGGCACGCACGAGGTGTTGAAGTGGTGCGTTCTCAACCGATACCGCGCTAGGGTAAATTTTTTGAATGAGCGAGCGAAGCGAGCGGAATTCTCAGAGTCTACTGGAACAATCCGACATTTGTATGTTTGTATGTATGTATGTATGTATGTATGTTTGTATGTATGAATGTTCGTTCGACGATAACTTGAGTAAAGGACCATTGGCATATTGGGCTCACTGACAGTTGACTCTTGATGAAACAGTTTGCATTGTCCAACAGCAATAAGATTCACGTCAAATGTAATCAAGAAATCGTCAAAAATGTTATTGTATTCGAAACGGGTCGAATCGCGATTGGTTTTAGGCAAACTTAATTACCTTATTTATTCCGAAATTTCGGCCGCGTTACAGCTGCCGTGGTCGCGGGTAGACTGAAGCGGCGAGTGTTTTAATTATTGTGGTGACAGTTGGGAAACTACCTTCACTTCACTATTTGTCATTTGCAGTGGGCCGGCACACAACACTCACAGTATCGCGATTCGACCCGTTTCGAATACAATAATCTTTAAATATCGCAAATCGTCAAAAATGATTTTTATTCTTCAGAAATATTTTTTTAACTAAGGTATCTACTGGGTAAGCTCGCTGTATCGGTGGCCCCATCATCAATTTACATCCTATACGACCGTTTCGTAAAAAAGAAATGTAGTTTTCAAAAAATTTAGTTAAGTATTTACTTAGTAAAATTCTCAATTCAGAAACCGGGCCTTAGGCCTTAGGCCCGGTTTCTGAATTGAGAATTTTACTAAGTAAATGCTTACGCATCGCTCTGTCACGCTCTTTTGTGAGAAAACTGCAGAGATAGAACGTTACTTATGTATTTGCTTAGTGAAATTCTCAATTTAGAAACTGGCAGTAAGGGTGGGACTAATAGTTGTCTGAGATCACCTACTAGAGCTCGATCTCAAATAGGTGATCTCAGAAAAGTCAAATGCTAATGTCAAGCCTTGGCTAATGTCAAACTTGAGTAGCTGTTATCATATTAATAGACACTATCTTGAGATTGACATTGACATTAGCCAAGGCTTGTCATTATCATTTAACTTTTCTGAGATCACCTACTTGAGTTTGATCTTGAGTCGACGACTATTAATGCCACCCTTAAGAACACAATTTTCGGGAAACAATACAGGGAAATCTGTTGGGAATACTCCCAGTATAACGCAGACACGAGTGTTATCCAAACTAAGGCGAAGTTGAGGGCCCTCTCACAGGCAAATGTCGATGTAGTTATTAAATTCAACTTTCCTCAATAAATATGGAACTGGATTTGCGAGAACATACGTAGGCGGCGGAATGGCACGTGTACAGTTGGCAGATGGTAAACCTGTAAATTTTCGTTGTAAAATCACCCTTGACGTAACTGAGTAGAGTGTAGGTACTCGCGTAAGTTCGCAGTGAATAATAGGATTATATTGTTCCATTTTAACTTTCTGCACAGTTTCTATTTTAAATACGGTAATGCGGGGTGGTACGAGCTTTGTCCCTACTACGTAATTAATTAAGATCCCTGAATGAGTACCAAAACAAGTTGGCTGTCCTGACATTTTCAAAAATATCTGTTACCGTAATATTACTGCTACTTGATAGATATAATAGAATACTCTCTATTGTACATCAAACGAATTATTTACATCGATTTTTCTTACAAATAATTAGTGGATATACAATGGGTGGCCTTATTGCTAAAAGCGATCTCTTGAAGATTTACCTACTACTGCATCTACTTGACTCACGTTTATAAGCTCCCGATTTATCCCGATCATTGACTTACTTTTTAGTAAAGTCCACGCGGAGAAAGCTGCGGACGAAAGTCTATAAAGTAAAGTCCGTTCGCTATCATAGTGTCACTTAGATATTTGCCGCCTTGGCGCGCGGTGGCTTTTCACAAAAGAAAGTAAAGGAAGCCGACGCGGCGCAAACACGCCAGTGAATTTGGCTCGCCGCTCATCATTTTATAAAGAACGCTCATCATTTTATGTGACTTTTGACTTATTATTTTGTATTGAGTGTCGATCGCTGCGTGTAGATAAAATGTTTTTTTGTCCGTGGGAGGATAGCGCGGTGCCTCTAGTCGAAACTTCGAATGACCCAAAAATTAAAAGAGGAAGGTTGTAAAACATGTTAGCAAACTCTAGTTAATATTCATCAGCATTGTGTTGAAATGAATTTGTCTGCTCCCATCACAGATACTTCAAAAACAGTTGGTATCCCAAGAACCAAGATTGCCGTCGTGTGTACCGACACTATCAAAGCGAACGGACTATATACTGACGTAACCAGTCTCTTCCTAA
Source organism: Zelleria hepariella (assembly GCA_949319315.1). Taxonomy (NCBI): domain Eukaryota; kingdom Metazoa; phylum Arthropoda; class Insecta; order Lepidoptera; family Yponomeutidae; genus Zelleria; species Zelleria hepariella. The sequence continues at coordinate 8,535,544 of OX439378.1, read as the reverse complement.
TCGATAGGTGGAGTTTTTAGCAACTTTTCCTTATGGTCAGCTGAAGGGATGGATGGATACTTTAAGAGGATTATGAACCGCGCGCTCTGCAATGCTCACGCCCAAACTGAGAAACCGTTTTGCTATCCCTAAATCTGAAGCGCTCACACCCTAGATGGACTAGCCGTTCTTAACTAATCGGCTCATAGATGCCCTGAGGGTAGGTACTGGATTTTTTTTTACGCTAACCAAGCGGTTAATCGATTGGCAAAGCTAAGCAACAACGGCCGCGGTCAGTCCATGGATGGGTCAATAATATCTAGTGGCAATAATATCTGAGCGCTTCCGTCGTTGCTTGTTGCTGATTAATAAAAATCTTTAAGCCATGTCACCAGCGAGGCGCGGAAGGTCGGTCTGGACTGGAACGACCTTGAACCAACTGCGCAAGATCGTCCAAAGTGGAGAAAACTTCTTCGAGCCCTATGTCCCTCCTGAGGGATAGCAGGATTTAAGTCAAGTAAGTCAAGCCATGTCAGAGGCCCTTTGGGCGGCCTAAAAACCTTGACACCAGGGCGGGGTGGCCACTACCTCATACGATTACCTACCTACCCCTAAATAATATCCTGATTTTGGTGTCAATCGTTTCTGCAGATTTTAATCTACGTCGGTACGTTTCCTTTTTTTTTTAAATTCATTCTTCTTCTTCTTCTTGTAGTGCCGTCTCCTATCGGAAGTTGGAAATCATCTAGACTATTTCTTCTTTTGAGGCTGCCAAACAGAACAAGGAGCTCGTGGATTGTTAGAACTAATGGCGTAAGTTCTCAAGCCATGATATCTTGGGTCTTCCAGGTGTCCTCCGGCCTTTTATTTATTATAGAGCAACCATTTTTTTTTAAATATATTTTTTAGATCATTGACTAAGTATTCGAACAAAAGAAAAGGAGTCTGTACATTTTCTTTTTTGGCAAAATATTTTTTTCGTTTGTATGGGAGTGAGCGCAGTAAACAATGCTCTTAAGATGAAATACGTCTCACAACTAGCGCCGCCAATGGAAAAAAAAACATATCCTTTTTTTGGATGCGTTTTACCGAAAAACGCTCCTGAGATTTCTCAACGCGAGGCTTAACTAATTTTAGGACCGAGGTTTGGATTCCAGATACTAGAACTTAAGAATGCAATCGATTCTCGCCAAAAGTGGCCACTTTTGGCAAGAATCGATTGCATTCTAGTTCCACTTTTGGCAAGAATCGATTGCATTCGTAGGAAATCCAATCCTGGAATCCAAACCTTAGGTCCTAAAAATAGTTAAGCCTCGCGTTGAGAAATCGCAAAGATAAGATTTTTTTTCCATTGGCGGCGCTAGTTGTGAGACGTATGGCGTCTTAAGGGCAAAGGGCGTGCCGTGATTGAGATGCGTGGAGTTTCCTCGACACGGGTTGCATGATGATAAATGATGTTTTTTTAGCACCATAGGGCGTCGCGATCAAATTTGGAATCTTTTGCCTCATTGTATGATACTATAACAGCAATTAGTGATCTCCTTAACTAATAAAGATATTAAAAAACGGGTTTTGCAGGCACACGCACCTTGGAAAACTGAACAAAACAGCATAAAAAAACGCAAAAATCACATAACCGGGTTTACATTAGCAGCAACGATATTTTCCGCGCCTGGGAGATGAAAAACTATTATTTCCGTACAATCTAGGCAATGACATTCTAATACAAAATGTCATTGAATCTAGGTCAGTTTTTTAACTTCCATAATGTTCTCCTTTTTTGCAAGTAAAGTCCGACTGTATTTGCTTGCCCGTTTTTGGCCGTGCGGTTTCTATTGCTTTCTGTGAGTGCAAGCTATTCCGTGAAATTAATTTCGGAATTGTATGTCGTTCTGTTAGGAATTTGTGAAAAAATATTTGATATAATTAATTTTATTGCGGAGATAATATTATTCTGAAGCCGCCTCTCAAGGACTATAATATTGCATAGTATTGTAATTTTTGTAGCGATTCTGTGCTTAACAACTTTACTGTCTCCTATCGGAGGCGTGTAATGGTTTTTTGGAACCATTACAGTTTTTTTTATCACGTCTGATTTTTTCTTACCATGTCTGTCTGTCTGTGTCACCGTTAGCTCTTAAACAAGAGAACCGATTTGCATGCATGTTTTTTTTTATTTGAAAAGCAGGTTTTATAGCGCGTGTTTATCAAAATCGGTTGAGCTAAAATGTATTTTATTATTTTTATTTAGTAGTTACTAGTTGTGCCCGCGACTTCGTATGCGTTTTTACACATTTGACATTTAATTTAAATTCGACTGTGGAGGAAAACTCAAAAGGAAGGTTTTTTTAACCCCCGACCAACAAAGAGGGGTGTCATAAGTTTGATAGCTTTGTGTGTGTGTCTGTTTATGTGTTTATGAGGGTGTGCCTGTCTGTGTGTCTGTCTGTGTGTGTGTGCCCTAATCTAAACAATACATTTATGATAAAATATGTTTTGTTTAGATTAGGTATCGCCCGTGTAAGATACCAGGAAGCTTAGCATAAGAATTGCCTGGGAAGTATGGGGGTTTTAATATGTATCTCCCTCGACGTAGAGTGGGATAGATAAAGTTATAAGCCCATAGATAAGGTCTTACCCATTCTCATGCTAAGCCAGCAAGCAAAGCATAAGGTTGGGTTAGAGCGTATCTACCGCAAATAACTCTGTCTATCCCGCTCTACGGCAAACAAAATATATTTTTTTAATATCAAGTTGGGCTCAGTAGAGTAAATATTTTAAAAAAGGCACAAAAAAAAAATTTCAACCTCGCGTGGGTTCAAACCCAGAACATTTCGACCGCGACGCAACAGTATGTACTACATTTCTAACATCGATAAACTTTGTCCGACCTCCACCGAAAACCACTCACAATTCCCTCCAGCAAGCATCATAAGGCTGGGTTAGAGCGTATCTATGGCTCTGTCCATCCCGCTCTACGTCAAACAAAAGAGTGAGATACCTATTGTTTTAAACCCATAGATACGCTCTAACCCGGCCTTATGCTACGCTTGTAGAACTAACATTTTCAGAGTGTTAAAAGACCGCCAACAAAGCGGGAGACCACGCATACGTATAGTCCTCATCATAACGAACATTTTTGCCCAAGGAACTATGCCTGGGAAATCAACGGTTTCCGAGATAATAAAGTCGGACTTTTAATAAATTTTTTTCAGAAATGGTTCCATATCACGTTCTTAACATACCTTCTCAAGAAGCCATATCAAAATTATGGATATTTCTTACAAAAAATCAAGTTAAAATTGCAACCCGCAATGTAGGTTTTCGAGAGAATGTGGTTCAAAGTCGGATTTTAATTTTGTTTTTGCAGAAATATGTTCAGTATCACGTTCTTAACATACCTTTTCAAGAAGCCATATCCAAATTATGAATATTTCTTACAAAAAACGAAGTTAAAATTGCAACCCGCAATGTATTCTAAACATCGGATAGCCTAAGTTACTCCCAGAAACGTGAGTTACGACCATGTTAAGTTTGGTTGAAAACTATTCAGCGGTGTTCGCGTTTATCGTGTTCATACAGACAGACAGACAGACAGACAGACAGACAGACAGACAGACAGACAGACGGACAGACAGACAGACATAAACCGTTTTTTTTGCATTTTTGGATTCAGTATAGTTTACTTAGTAACCCCTGCTAGTTTTTTTCTAAAAATATTCAATGTACAGAATTGACTTCGCTAGAGTTTTATTATAAGTATAGATAAGCATACCAAATTCAATCCGGTCCAGCCTACTCTATCTAAACAATCTCCCAGGAACGGCAGCGTCCGAGTGTTCGCTTCACCCATCTAGTGTGAGTAATGATGCCATTGGACGCTGTATACCTAAAACACGTTTATTTCGGCCTATACTTTGAAAACACTGGATCCCGCCCAAGCTAGGGGCTGAGGGTTTTTATGTGCAGTCAGGCATAAGACACCTTGAGCTAAAGTTAAGGCCAAACCGTAATCACGAAAATAAAATATATTACTTAGGTACGAGTATTGTGTCTGGTAAAGCCTGGACCCGCTATAAAATAAAGTGTTTTTTTACCTAGAGTCAGGTATTGCATTTTTTACGATTAGCTTGGGCACACAAAGACATTTTTTTGTAGCAATATCGTTCGTGAACTGAGATGGAAACACCGTGGAGGAACCAAATAAGATAAATGGTTTTTAATAGCGCAAAAAAAAACAATACAACCTATAATAGGTTGAGAGCTGGTGAGTTGGTGACCAATTGAGATACTTCTTTGTACAAGGCTGGGAGTTGGTAGGCTGATAGAGTAGACTTCGCTGAGTCTCGGAAAAATATTTTTTTGGCCCGGTCGCGGTTGAAAGTTAGATTTTTTCGACTTTTAAAGTGTAAAAGTTTGGGTTCAGTATTTTTTTTGTCGTACAAGGCTGGGAACTTCTAGGTTAGTTGTTGAGACTCCGTTAATAAAGAAAACATTTTTTTTGGCCGAGCATGGTTGACAGTTAGTTATTTTTTTTATAACCTAGGAAATGTAAACTTTTGGGTTATAAAAATAGAACTTTCAACCACGCTCGGACGAAATTTTTTTTGTTAAAGTTAGGATAAAAAAATGTATTTATGAATTCAACCCGCGGGCAACCTCGCGTAAACTACATAATTATTATTAGCTTCTCTGTCATTATTTTTTACCACTGCATACAAAGCCGTCGCGATTGGCAAAACATACCATATTACATACCTAAGGACCTTGCAATTATACGACAACATTTATTTTCCTCAAAGGCTTTGATACATGAAAGAGATGAGCGGAGAAAATTGCTTGCTGCTACTTTGCATTGGTGCTTATTTTGCATTGGGTATGCCTCAGATGCTCACGTATCCTCACGAAGACCACAGATCTTTTTTTAAGGTCGCGTACCTGCGGGTTGCCAAACGGGACCTTATTACTCTACCTACGCTATCTGTTCGTATGTCCGTCTGTCTATCTGTCCATCGATTCATCTATCTGTCCTACATTTAAGTGGCTTTATCATCATAATGACCAGCCTGTTAACACCCACTGCTGAGTAAAGGCGTCTTCATGATCGCGCCACCTCTCACGACCAGGCGATTTCGTGCCAGGCGCAACCACTGTTTTCTGGCTACTTAGGCTATGTCGTCGGACCATCTGGCTGGTGGTCTGCCAACCGATCTCTTCCCCTCTCGGGGTCGCCTTCCCGCAATGGACTTTGTCCATCTGCCATCGGTACGTCTAGCCAGGTGTCCTGCCCTCTTCCACTTCAAAGAAGTTATGCGTTTTTCGACGTCTGCCACTTTTGTGCGGCTTCTTATTACAACGTTCGGTATACGATCCAAGAGCTTCTGCCTAAGGGCTTAGATGGCTATACAGGGCGTCCCACGGCTATGCCACATGGAGGGAAAGTACCTTAAATATTGTAGATGGAACATTTTACTGAAAGAAGACATTATTTTAATTTTAAAAACAATTTAAACTGCATTCATAGATATTTAAATAATTACATGGTTGAACCGGGAATCGAACCCGTTATAATGAGAAAAATTATTACCCTGTAGTTTTATCATACCGATCTGTTATGCGGATACTGGTAGGAGTCTTTTTAAAAAAGAAAAGACTTATTAGAAAAGAATAATATTTAATGAATATTGGGGCGCAACCCGCGCGAATGAAGGATGAGCAGAGACTGAACAATGGCTGGCTCGCCCGCGGGAGCCTCGAGTCCTACAGTGCTGACTCAGGTCTTATTAACACTATTTCTAGCAGATTTAGGGTATAACAACTCCCCGGTTAAAACTAAACTTCGGGGAAAAAGAGAAGTTTATGTTATATGTTTCTTCTGGTTGAAGGGGATGAAATTACTTCTGTTTCATGTTCGGATGCTGTACTTTGTATTGTCTGTCTGTTTGTCGGGGATCGTCGAGGTGTTACTTCTAGAAGTTCAATAGATATAGGGGTTGGTTCACTCGGAGGGTTGCGACTAAACTTAATATACTTCATTATTTTAAAAGTAGCATATACTAAAACGATTATAGTTAAAGTGACTGTCACAGCTGAGTAGTGGGTCCCGTATCGCACAATGTGAGGATCTTTAAATGACTTGTCTGCGGCTTCGCTGAGGGACCTTAACATCAATTTAGATTTTGTATTAAATTCTTCTAAATCTATATTCTGCAGTGTGACAGGAGGCGCACTATTCATGACTTGGTGTAAAGTCTTAATGTTACAGCAAGAGTCATTAATTATGTTAAAATCTAAGTTCCTTAAGGGTAAAGTAAAATTTATGAAACTATTTCTAGGGATCAATCTCGTACTTTTACAGTAGGCCAAACAATCATTTGGAATCGTGAGTAAACCGGTACCAAGTAAGTTAATGTCGAACAGTTCTGATTCGCGACATTCTATCGATAATTTCGTAGGCCGGGATTGAACAAAAATCCATCTATTGTTGGTCAAATGTTTCCAAATATCGACGTTTCCGTGGATAGTTTTAGTTTCACAAACGTTAGGGAGGTCACTTATCACTTTTGATAGCATTTCACTTTCACAGCAAGGATTTGCGGCCGTGTTGTACACATCGACGACGTCGCATATGAAATTCTGTGTGTCGATGCTTTTGCACTGGTTCATGGTATCCATTTTACAGTATTGAACATTATCTTTAGTGATACCTATGTAATTACAACTAGGTGTTATCAAACTAAACGAAACCGGTCTTGAAGAGTTATGTGGAGTAGGTAGAGCGATATTATGGTACATATTGAATTCGTTGTTTAAAACCAAAGGTATTCTAAGAACAAAGATAATCCTGTTGTTTATAAAATAACATAATACACTAGACACATTTATCAACATATGAATGAACCTTAACTCTAAACTTACAGGTAATTCTAAATCAGTAGATACATGTTTATAATTGCTTACCAGCTCTTGGTACAGTTGTTGTGGTGTCATTATAGCTGGGTGCAGGATGTTTTGACTACTAAACATAATTGAATTGATAATGTCTTCTAGCTGAAATGACAGAGATAATATTGACGCTTCTAATAAATTAATTACAGAGTTTATAGCTGATTTATAAGAAAGGTGATTATAACTTAAAGTAAAATTTTGAGTGAGCATGTCGATTGCTAAATTAAGTCTGTCCTCGTTGAACCTTAATTTATACAAGGTGTCATTATAGGTCGACATTACAGAGGTAGTCACCAAAATATTATCCTTTACTAGTGAAACCAAACTTTTTTCGTTGTTTTGTACAGTTGTTATAGCGTCATCGTATTTTAAGGCATCACTCTCATCTAATGTGCCAAAAATATGTTTGAAGAGGGAACCAATGACCGGTATCCAAGCGCCACGTTTATACCTATTGTCCAAAAGGTGTGATATGGAGCTGTATTCATTGACCATGTCATGATAACGGATAGTTAGGGGTTGTAGAATACTACGACATTCACTATCGGTTAATAATATGTTTATGCATAGTACGTGGATGTTATTTACGCTCGATTCGATGTTATTAAGGTATGACTGTACATGCGAAATATCAATGGGCGTTACTACATCTAAGTGTCCATTTTTTATTTTGAACTTTCCCAAATAGTCAAAATAGATGCCAGGGCTGGATTTTATTGGTTGGACCAACTCCGAGCTGCCAAGAGCAGCTAAGCTGAAATAGAATTAAAAATAATAAAAGAATCTACTTTACTAAACTTTAATAAACTAACTTAATCTAAATAAAGAAAACAATTTAAGTATTAGTTACGACAGCTGGTTTAATCTGGTCGTAGTGATGAGTGACGTGTCTACGGTTGATCAGTATAGAGAGGGTATTGTTTCCTAATACCTTAACAACCTTGTAAGGTCCTTTCCACAGCGGGGAAAGCGCCTTGCCTAGACGAAGGTGATTTTTCAGATAAACAAGGTCACCTGCCTTGTATTGGACACGTCGTGTACGAGAGTCATAGTATGTTTTTGAACTTTCTTTTGAGTTATTTATGTTCTCGACGGCCTTCTGCCTTGAAAGTGTCAGCCTATGTTGTAACATTTTTAAGTACTCTGGATATGTGCTATCTGGGGCTGAGCCGTATATGGAGTCAGGAAGGTATGGTTTATTTCCGAATAAAAGTTCATATGGGGTGAAGTTCGTCGTGCTGTGGACATTGGTGTTATAAGATAACATAGCCGTGTATACATATTTTGGCCAGTTGTCATGATTACTGTTAACAAATGATTTTAGGTACTCTTTCAAGGTTGAGTGACTTCGCTCAAGAGCGCCTTGTGTTTGTGGGTGGTACGGGGAAGACCATAGTTGTTTAATTTTGAGAAATTGGCAAGTTTTCTTGAAAAGCTCGGCGGTGAAATTTGTGCCTTGATCCGTTAGGATGGTTTTGGGTATTCCGAAAAGAGAAATAAAGTGTACCAGGCAATCTGTCGTTTCCTCTGATGTTACGGTGCGGATGGGATACGCCGTAGAGAACTTAGTCAGATCGTCCTGAATGGTAAGGATGTACTTTATTTTTGCAGTGCCTGATTCTGGTAAAGGACCAACTATGTCGAGAGATATTCTCTGGAAAGGAGCATTGGACGTAGACGTTATCTGCATTGGCGATCTATTAATTTTCCTCAGAGCTTTATTCTCCTGGCATAGCCGACATTGCTGGACGTATGTTTCAATGTCAGTTCGCATTCCTTTCCAGTAGTATCTTTCTCGGACCCTGTTTAGCATTCTAACAGAGCCTAAATGACCAGCAATAGGGATGTTATGATTTTCAAATAGGATTTTCTTAATCTCACTAGGAGTGGGATATATAATTTTGTTGTGGTATACATTTATGCTGATATTTGTACTATCGAAAAGGAAGTTTAACATGTTGTAAACTTTGATAAATGAATGTTTCTGAAAAGGGTCTTTGAAGTCCGAAATCGCAATGCTATCAGGATTATCTTGAATGATGATGTTATTTCTTACCCTTTTTAGGGTGTCATAGATGTCAGGGTAAGGTGAGTCATCAAAATGGTGTACTTTGGTGAATAGAAAATAGTACACCTTATCATTGTGGTCAACCCTCAGGAACGAGTGCAGTTCTCTTTCTTTATCGAGAATTTCCTTATTTTGGAGATTATTAAGGATTTGTTCTGTGTATGGGTTGGACTCGTCTAAATCGATGGAAGTTGGAACGAGGATAACCTTCGCAGTGCTCTTTAAGAGAGACTCATTGTGTTCTATCATGTTTGTGTCGAATGTTTTGTATTTATCAACCATTATCTTTAGAAAATCCGAATAATTAGCATCGTTGAAATTTATTTCAGGACTAGGAGGATTTGGAGGGGTTGTGGCGACCGGTGGGTCGTTATCAGACACAATAGGTGGAGAGTCCAAAAGGACATTGTCAAAATCGAGATTTAAGTCTACACTTAAAGGACTGATATCTAGATCAGCGAGTTGGAGAAGATCTTCGTCAGGGACTGGAGGTCCTGCAGCTTCTTGAATAGGTGCAGGATTGTCATCATCATTAGGAGTTGGATTCCCATTTATAAGTTGGTCACGGATGGGATTTACAGGGTAACGAGACAGTGCGTCAGCAACTGAGTTAAGTTGACCCTTTCGATATGCTATATCGAAGTCGTATTCTTCGAGTTTTAGACGCCAACGTTGGAGTTTGCTGCTGGGGTCTTTATGGTTGAACAGCCATCTAAGAGGTCTGTGATCAGTGATGATCTGAAATTTGCGCCCGTACAAATATGGGCGGAAAGTCTTACAGCCAAAAATTATGGATAATAGCTCCTTTTCTGTAGTGCTATAGTTTGTCTCAGCTTTGTTCAAGGTTCGTGACGTGAAAGCGATAGGTTTGTCCTTGCCTATCGGGCCTTGGGACAGCACACAGCCAATAGCATAATTGGACGCGTCGCAGGTGAGCAGGAACGGCTGTGTGAAATCAGGAAAACTTAGAATGGGAGCTGAGGTGAGTTTGAGTTTGAGTTCATCGAAAGCTACTTGTTGCTGATTTTGCCAACTGAATTCTACGTCCTTCTTGAGAAGAGACGTGAGAGGTTTGGATATTTTTGAGAAGTCAGGAATGAAACGGCGGTAATATGAAACCAGTCCGAGGAACGATTTGATGTCTTTAGGACACTTGGGTATAGGGAATTCTGTAACGGATCTGACCTTGTCAGGATTTGGTTTTACGCCTTCTTCTGTAATGAGATGACCAAGATAAGCGACTTCTTTTCTTAGGAACTCGCACTTATCTGGCTGGAGTTTAAGATTGAAAGCTCGTAGCTGGCGGAAGACAGCAGCCAATTTCTGGCAATGCTCTGGGAGGTCATGAGAATAGATCACAATATCATCGAGATATACAAAGCACTGAAGGCCTTGAAGCCCTGAAAGGACTGTGTTCATCAAACGTTGAAACGTTGATGGGGCATTCTTTAGCCCAAACGGCATACGAGTGAATTGATAATGCCCTTGAGGGATACTAAAGGCGGTTTTGGAAGCATCTTCCTCATTTAGAGGCACTTGATGGAATCCAGACGCTAAGTCTAGTGTAGAGAAATACTTGCTATTGCCCAATTGATCAAGAATTTCTGATATCTGTGGTATAGGATATGTGTCACCGACTGTAATATCATTTAGCTTCCTATAGTCGATGACAACGCGCCATTTGCGCTGGCCAGAAGCATCAAGCTTCTTTGGGACAATCCAAATAGGAGAGGACCAGGGAGAATGAGAAGGTTCTATGATGCCTTGTTCGAGCATAAGGTCCATTTGTCTTTTGACTTCGGCTTTGTGGACTTCTGGAAATCTATACGATTTCGTATGTATAGGAGAATCATTAGTAGTTTTTATGTCATGTTTGACAGCAGTCGTGTGAGTTAACCTTTCGTCAGGAAGGTGGAATATATCGGAGTAGTCCGAACAGACGTCTCGAAGGACCTGGTCTTCTTCTTCATTAAGATGAGATGTTCTTAATTGATTTAACACGGATTGAGTTCGGGTATAGGAGTTTTCATTTGACTCAGTGGTATTATAGTTGATGAGTTCAGCTTCATCAACTGGTGAAAGAGTCACCTTAAGATCAGAATTCAAGGGTATAGGATTATCAGAGATATTTACCACTGAGATATTGATTCTTTTGTTGTCCTTTACCTTTACGAGGCAATTTGCGACCAAAAGTTCTTTTGAAATGTTGTGATCGAGGACAAGACCTTGTTGAATCTTAGGATTTGAGACAGAGCACTCTATGACACATTCTGTCCGAGCCGGAATCAAATAGGTTGGCTCGCAAAAATAGAGCTTGATCGCGTATTTGTTTATTTTCAGGATGTCTTTCGTGTAATCAATGTTACAGCCGAAGGTGGATAACAGGTCTGTGCCGATTATACCATCGTAAGGTAAGTCGATATCTTTTACAGAATGGAATGCATGATGGATATAGCCATGATTGGACTGATTTAGGAACAATTTGAGTCTGAAATGACCGGATGTTTCGGTTACTTCGTTATTAGAATTGATGCCCTTCAGCCTAATTGGTTCTTTCGTGAGAACAGGTTTCTTTTTCATGCAGGATTCTCTTATGAGGCTTACTGAAGACCCTGAATCGACTAAAAGGGACAATGGAATGTCGGATACAGAGGTCTGGATAAGGACGTGTGGAAGCATCAATTTGGAAGGGTCATTCGTCATCTCAAAGACAGGCATGTCGATTTTGAGTGGATTGGATTGGCGTATTTCACGCGGTTTTTGTTCACATTTAGGATGTTCTATGCTGGGTTTTAAGACGCTTTGCGTCTCAATGGATGTAGGACTTCCGTTTTGGGGCTGGTTACCCTGTTGTGTAGTCCTAGGATTTGCAGATACAAGACTTCCGCTTTGGGGCTGGTTACCCTGTTGTATAGCCTTGGGATTTGTAAGACTTCCATTTTGGGGCTGGTTACCCTGTCGTATAGCCTTAGGATTTGAGGATGTAAGACTTCCTTTTTGGGGCTGGTTACCCTGTCGTATAGCCTTAGGATTTGAGGATGTAAGACTTCCTTTTTGGGGCTGGTTACCCTGTCGTATAGCCTTAGGATTTGAGGATGTAAGACTTCCTTTTTGGGGCTGGTTACCCTGTCGTATAGCCTTAGGATTTGAGGATGTAAGACTTCCATTTTGGGGCTGGTTACCCTGTCGTATAGCCTTAACTGGATGGGTGTCGGTTTTAGGATATTGCCTTGCACGACACCTAGGCAAGACATTTATTCGTTTAAATCATGATCGGATGTGGACGGGTCGTCAACCTCGTCATAGCCCTCTGGTTCGGGCTCGAGATCATCTTGGACAAAATTAACACGCTTCTGGAAATTGGGATTTTGTGGACTTTGGAAGCGATTTTTGTTAGGATTTTGGAAATTGGAATTCGGAAAACGGCTGTTATTATATTGCCGTTTTTCACAATTTTCAATGTCATGCCCGTTGGATTTACAATACCTGCAGTATAGCTCCTTTTGGTAGCTTTGACGCTGCTGGGTATTTGGATTCATTTGAGGATTGAATCGGGCTGGATGAGGATTAGGATTGAAATTGCGTCGGGTTGCTGGACGATTTTCAGGAGAAGAGGGAGAACTCTTTTTATAAAGTGTTTGTTGAATGCGCTCTTCGGAAATTGCAAGATTTACGGCCTCGTTAAGGGTCTTGGGAGAATTGCACCGGACAATATTGGAGATTCTCGGATATAGACCCATGACAAAATGGTGAAGAGCTAAGTCTTCCATGGCCGCTGTACGGCCTGGTATTTCTTTGACCTTTGAGTTGTTTAATGAGATTTCTGTAAGGATTTTGGACAGACACGTTTCTACACGTAAAGCAAACTGACTAACATTTTCGTTTGTCCCTTGCTGACATTCTTGTAATTCCATCAACAAATAGGTATAATGTTTCCGTTCAGAGAATTGAGTTTTTAAGAAGTCTTTCAATTGATCAAAATTTTGAAACTCTTTGATGGAACAGGCTATCTCTGCTTTGCCAGTCAGTTGGCTGAGGATGTATTTGAACAGGATTGATTTTTGAGCCTTTGAGGCCAGATCAAATGCATTGTTACAATTGATTAGAAATGAATTCAGAGTAGCTCTGTCCCCATCATAGGGTTTCACGAATTTAAGTAGTATGTTCAGGTCCAGTTCACATTCTTGGACTTGGGATTTGGACGATTTAGATGTGGACTTTCCCTTGGATGTTCCCGGTTTAGGAGTAGCCGGGATATCGATATCGGTTTCCTCTTCGTCGTCTTCTTCGATTGCAGGGAAAGGAATGGGCATTTTTGCATCTTGACCCATTATGAATTGAATTGACTTGAGAGCGCAGAATAAGATATGAAATACGAGTCTCCTTTAGAAATATGACTTAGAAATATGAGTCTCCCTTAATTAATAACACAAGAAATTATTTGTACGGAACAAGTGACTGTAACTTCGCTATATGGATACCAAGAACTCACAGTGCAGTTGCTGCGTAGATAAGGACGTGCAACATTCTCGCTTGGCGCCGCACACGTCGAGTAGACTGGCTAGACGGGCCTTGAAGAAACGCTGGTACTGGAGTGATAAGCTGCCTCGGCTGGATATTAGGGTAGGTATTGGTTACCTAACCAACAGGGATGTCGCCTTACGCCTCACAGTAGCACTCACTGAGGTATATTTTCACAGGATCACTTTTGAGACGTCGGTAGCACTCACTGAGGTATATTTTCACAGGATCACTTTTGAGACGTTCCGGGGATTAATGTTAAAAATCCCTTATCGCTGCCACCAAATGTTATGCGGATACTGGTAGGAGTCTTTTTAACTAGTGGTTCGCCCCGAACTATGAACTCGCGACCCCATATAAACTTAATAATAACGTCGTCTTTGTACAAGAGTGGATTGGAATCCAAGAGGACCGGGACCCTCACCTCTGGCTTGCCTTTACCGGCCGTCCAGAGTGGAGCGCAAGAGCTATATGCTCGCAGGATGGAAGTGAAAGATGCATAAGACGCGAGTTGGCACTGTGACTGTGGCTATCACTACAGTCACTGGGTAGAAAGCGGCGCACACCTCTCGACACCCTTAGCTGTTCACAACGATGTTGCCACCTTGCTGTCCAGGGTTAGACCCATAAGCGGTGGCTTATTTAGGTGGCCCATTTAGTGAACAGCAAGTCACCGTCTGCCAATTTAATTACTTGAGACATTTTAGTGGCAGACGACCGTTGTCTCAAAGCCCAAGCCCAGTTACCCAGTCCATCCATATACATCCCCACAACCCTATTATTTGCTCCCATCCAACTCTACAATAGCCTGTGTTCATTGCGGGAAAGCCACCAGAGTGCATTTTGTGTTGTGGTGTGCGCAGGTGGTAGACCCAATTTGTGAACCCACATTGCATCAGGTCGGCGTGACCTGTCCACTTGACGGGAAAGTACTGCGAGTGTATTTTGGTGTATGGTGCCCTCGCAGAATGAACCTTGAGGATGCGTTTTTCAAGATTTTCAGATTTTTCTTCTAGCATTTTTAGTTTTTCGCCAAACATTCTTTGAATGTTTTCTGAAACTTGTTCGCCGCTTTTTCTTATTTCAAGTTTTTGTGCCTCTAGATCATTTTGAATTTTTTGTAGTTTATCTAGTATTTCTTCCATTTTAAGTTTTGTATAGGACTCTCTTGTAGTTTTGAAGTAAAGCGACCTCTATTGTTGAGCATAAGGACTTTTTGGTTTATAATTATGAACACAAGATGGCTCTGATAAAAAAAAATGTCACGCCCTCTGTTAGGAAGTAGAATAACTATTTTTTTAAAAATAGATGGCGCTGTTTTGTATTTTCTAATCTGGTGTTCTTTGGACCTTAGCAATTAGCAAAATGTTTGGTTATTTTTGGATTTATTGGATTAAAATAGAGTTCTTGTTACGGATTATTTCGCGACCCGTAAAAGTTTATTTTTATTGTTTCCACTGAGTTTTACGTCCGATATCCACAATATTGTTTCCAAACAGAATTTGTATTTATTTTTATTTGAATTTGTATTTTCACTTTTGTTAGTTTTTATCACTGCTTTCACTGTTTACTGATTAGATTTACGATTTAATCACTTTTAAAATCACTTTTTAGCACTATTTTAATGTTACTGAGAGGCAGCAGTGGCGCCCTCTCTCATCCCATATAAACTTAACAACCCCATATCTCGGCAACCCCTCAACCGATTTGGCTCATGTTCGAACTTAAAAATTCTTTTAATTTCATTTACCTGCCTACCAAATTTCATGACTATCCGACAAAAATTACTCAAGTTATCGTCGAACGAACATTCATACATACAAACATACAAACATACAAACATACAAACATACAAACATACAAACATACATACATACATACATACATACAAACGCCGGATTGTTCCAGTAGACTCGGAGAACTTCGCTCGCTTCGCTCGCTCGTTCAAAAAAGAAAAGACTTATTAGAAAAGAATAATTGAACGAGCGAGCGAAGCGAGCGAAGTTCTCCGAGTCTACTTGAACAATCCGGCGTTTGTATGTATGTATGTATGTTTGTATGTTTGTATGTTTGTATGTTTGTATGTTTGTATGTTTGTATGTATGAATGTTCGTTCGACGATAACTTGAGTAAACTAGTGGTTCGCCCCGAACTATGAACTCGCGACCCCATAACTCAGCAACCCCTCGACCGATTTGGCTCATGTTCGAACTTAAAAATTCTCTTTGCCTCATTTACCCGCCTACCTAATTTCATAACGATCCGACCAAATTTACTCAAGTTATCGTCGAACGAACATTCATACATACAAACATACAAACATACAAACATACAAACATACAAACATACAAACATACATACATACATACATACATACAAACGCCGGATTGTTCCAGTAGACTCGGAGAACTTCGCTCGCTTCGCTCGCTCGTTCAATTAAATCGGATCGTCATGAAATTTGGTAGGCGGGTAAATGAGGCAAAGAGAATTTTTAAGTTCGAACATGAGCCAAATCGGTCGAGGGGTTGCTGAGATATGGGGTCGCGAGTTCGTAGTTCGGGGCGAACCACTAGTATTTAATGAATATTGGGGCGCAACCCGCGCGAATGAAGGATGAGCAGAGACTGAACAATGGCTGGCTCGCCCGCGGGAGCCTCGAGTCCTACAGTGCTGACTCAGGTCTTATTAACACTATTTCTAGCAGATTTAGGGTATAACAGATCGAAAGGCTTCATCATAAGGATTATTTTTTGCTAAATAACATAGTGCCAGAAATAAAAGGAAGACCATGAATTTTAACATTTACCTGGTAGTATGCAACAAATGGAGCCGTATCCTGAGCCGAAAAACGCGTAAAATTTTGTCCATCGCAATGCGGCTGGCTGATTATAAAGAAATAATTCAAAAATGTGTTTCATTTTCATACTTTTATTATTTTGTTGCTGTGATTTTCATTGATAAATTGTTTAATGTTGTATTAAAAATGTTAAAATTCATGGTCTTCCTTTTATTTCTGACACTATGTTATTTAGCAAAAAATAATCCTTATGATGAAGCCTTTCGATCGGTATGATAAAACTACAGGGTAATAATTTTTCTCATTATAACGGGTTCGATTCCCGGTTCAACCATGTAATTATTTAAATATCTATGAATGCAGTTTAAATTGTTTTAAAATTAAAATAATGTCTTCTTTCAGTAATATGTTCCATCTACAATATTAAAGGTACTTCCCCTCCATGTGGCATAGCCGTGGGACGCCCTGTATATCTTTAAGGAACTAAAATAAGTAGCGAGTTGACATTTTCACAGAATATGTGTTGTGTTGTTGGGGACACAAAAACGATATCGTTGAGATTCAGCCCCTCATCGTTTCCACTACCGCCTACGCCTAAAACATCGTTCGGTACTTGTCAGCTTTTAATAAGAAGCCAGGCCTAATCCGTGAAAGGGTAGGAAATTTTCTATAGGGCATTAATTTTCTCATAATATCAAGCTTCGTAATGAATGGCGCACGGTGCGAGTTGTCTTTAATTAAAACTTAATTTTGGCGCCAGCTTTGCAGTGCTGGTGGAATTAGGGAAGCACGATACAGACAAAATACCGCCATTTTGGATCGCCAAACCGCGACGGTTGCCACTTTTGGGAATGGCGTTGCTGTTTCAGGATGGCATTAATAGTCATCTAATCTAGCTCGAGCTCAAGTGGGTGATCTCAGAAAACTAAATCAATCGAGCTTCAGTAGCTGTCAGCATATTAATAGACACTTGCTTGAGCTTGACATTGACATTAGATAAATTGAGACCTTGGTTAACAATGTCAAGCATAAGCTAGTGTCTATTAATATGCTGACAGCTACTCAAGTTCGAGCTTGAGCTGACGACAATTTATGCCACCCTTGCTTAAAACGAACTATTATCTAATCTAAACCTAACTTAGCATATCGTCCATCTAGGCCTCCACAACACAGATGTAAATCTAGCGTGGAGACCAACGGACAATAATTACTGAAAATGGTTATCTAACTATCATCATCTCATAATAAATATACTCAAATATGTGGTAGCAAAAGTTCTAAAGAGCTGTTACGTGTGACGTTTTTTTTTTTCAAACGCTTAAAAATATTCAGTGAACGTACAAAACTGGGCTAAGCAGCGTTGGGGGCAGTCTTGTTATAAGACAAGAGATTTGATTCAGTATTATTGTTTGCCACATCAATGCCTAGTCATAGAAAAGGAATATATATAATTGCTACCAATAAAAAAAATGCATGCCAAAAATATAAAGGCCTTGTGATGCGATGATTTATGCAGCGTCCAGTGGCACCTTCACTCATACTAGATGGATGAAGAGACCTCTCGGCGCTGCAGTGCCTGGGACATTGTTTTAGATAAAGTAGGCTACGGCAAAAAACCTACTTACTAAATTGGTTAAGTGAGATTAGAACATGGTATTTTTTTATATGCCTTTAAATACAACTTAAAGAGAAGAATATTATGTTAAAATTAGAATTAGACGTTATGTTATTTATTTAGTAACACTATACAGGGTATTTTAGAAAGATCCTGTGACAGTAAAAAACAACTTTTACCATGGGGCCAAGCGTGAAATCTCGAAAAAAATATCAGCTGCTCCATAATTCGTTTTTGTGTACAATAAAGAATATTCTATCTATCTATCTACATTTGGTTCAGTATCGAAGTTTAGTATGGTATTCGTTCATAATAGAGAACGATTCATAATAGAGCCGTATATTTTATAGCAGAAATGAGTAATATGTCTTTTTTTTATTGAAGATTTTGTTTATATTATTTTTACCATCAAAATTATTTCAGCTATTATTTCAGTTTTGAAGAGAAAAACACTTTTCTTCACATTTACAAGTCTAAGCCCAATTGTAACAAATGATCAAAGTTGACCCGTAGCGATTTGTTTTGTCAACTAGGTCGGTAACGATACGTTTAGAGAATTGAAATGAGGTAGAATAAAGAGATAAATTGAGAAAGCTTTATTGTACTCTAAGAAAATAAAAGTTCTCATGTTCAACATGAGCTTAATCGGTCGAGGGGTTGCCGAGATATGGGGTTGTTAAGTTTATATGGGATGAGAGAGGGCGCCACTGCTGCCTCTCAGTAACAATAAAATAGTGCTAAAAAGTTATTTTAAAAGTGATAAAAACGTAAATTTAATCAGTAAACAGTGAAAGCAGTGATAAAAACTAACAAAAGTGAACTATAAATACAAATTCTGTTTGGAAACAATATTGTGGATATCGGACGTAAAACTCAGTGGAAACAATAAAAATAAACTTTTAAGGGTCGCGAAATAATCCGTAACAAGAACTCTATTTTAATCCAATAAATCCAAAAAAAATGCTAATTGCTAAGGTCCAAAATACTCGTACACCAGATTAGAAAATAAAAACAGCGCCATCTATTAAAAAAAAAAATGTTATTCTACTTCCATACAGAGGGCGTGACAAAACATTTTTTATCAGAGCCATCTAGTGTTCAAAATTATAAACCCTTATGCTCAACAATAGAGGTCGCTTTACTTCAAAACTACAAGAGAGTCCTATACAAAACTTAAAATGGAAGAAATACTAGATAAACTACAAAAATCCAAAATGATCTAGAGGCACAAAAACTTGAAATAAGAAAAAGCGGCGAACAAGTTACAGAAAACATTCAAAGAATGTTTGGAGAAAAACTAAAAATGCTAGAAGAAAAATCTGAAAATCTTGAAAAACGAGTGGAAAATCAAGAGCAGAGTCCTTCGTTTTTCGCCAGTAGGGGTTGGTCCAATTCTGTACCTACCGGGAACAACACGGTATTATTGAACGAGCGAGCGAAGCGAGCGAAGTTCTCCGAGTCTACTGGAACAATCCGGCGTTTGTATGTATGTATGTATGTATGTATGTATGTTTGTATGTTTGTATGTTTGTATGTTTGTATGTTTGTATGTATGAATGTTCGTTCGACGATAACTTGAGTAATTTTTGTCGGATTGTCATGAAATTTGGTAGGCAGGTAAATGAAATTAAAAGAATTTTTAAGTTCGAACATGAGCCAAATCGGTCGAGGGGTTGCCGAGATATGGGGTTGTTAAGTTTATATGGGATGAGAGAGGGCGCCACTGCTGCCTCTCAGTAACAATAAAATAGTGCTAATCAGTTATTTTAAAAGTAATAAAAACGTAAATCTAATCAGTAAACAGTGAAAGCAGTGATAAAAACTAACAAAAGTGAACTATAAATACAAATTCTGTTTGGAAACAATATTGTGGATATCGGACGTAAAACTCAGTGGAAACAATAAAAATAAACTTTTACTGGTCGCGGAATAATCCGTAACAAGAACTCTATTTTAATCCAATAAATCCAAAAATTTTGCTAATTGCTAAGATCCAAAGTACACGAGATTAGAAAATACAAAACAGCGCCATCTATTTAAAAAAAAAATGTTATTCTACTTCCTAACAGAGGGCGTGACAAAACATTTTTTATCAGAGCCATCTAGTGTTCAAAATTATAAACCAAAAAGTCCTTATGCTCAACAATAGAGGTCGCTTTACTTCAAAACTACAAGAGAGTCCTATACAAAACTTAAAATGGAGGAAATACTAGATAAACTACAAAAAAAAACAAAATGATCTAGAGGCACAAAAACTTGAAATAAGAAAAAGCGGCGAACAAGTTACAGAAAACATTCAAAGAATGTTTGGCGAAAAACTAAAAATGCTAGAAGAAAAATCTGAAAATCTTGAAAAACGAGTGGAAAATCAAGAGCAAAGACTGTAGGGGTTGGTCCAATTACCACACGGGGGTTATTATTATTATTAGGTTTATATGGGGTCGCGAGTTCATAGTTCGGGGCGAACCACTAGTTATTAGGTTTATATGGGGTCGCGAGTTCATAGTTCGGGGCGAACCACTAGTATAATCAAGGCCTTGGGTCCTTTCCCATTTGATGGCTCGTCTTTTAGCAAAAATAAAATCCAAAAAGAAGATATGTTTTTTTCTCATTGGCGGCGATAGTGTACCATCACCTTAACACTCTGAAAACATGGTAGGTATATTTCCAGTAGGTACTTACGGTAACAGGAATGGAGAGCAGTCTTCGGGGCAGGTGGCAGGTAACGGCCAGGTTCTCTGTGGCCTCCATGAAAGCCAGCTGCAGGTCTCGATTCAACATCCACTCCACTTGCTTATCTGTGGACAAAGGAATTTGTATTGCACCACGTTTTTCTAGGCCTCTGCACCGCAGACAAATTACTCGTAGCATGAACCTCAACAAAAAAACATTTTTGTGACGTAAAACTATGCCTATGCCTAATACTATAGTAAGCGACATTCAAGCGATGGATTTATCGGTAGGTAGGTACATAAAGATATGCCTATTGTATTTTGGTAAGAAACAAGAGCTGTAATTTTCGCAATGAGCCGTTTTCACGGCTGTCAAATAAGCTTTTTCTGAAGATATTTGAACGAGCGAGGGAAGTTCTCCGAGTCTACTTGAACAATCCGGCGTTTGTATGTTTGTATGTATGTATGTATGTTTGTATGTATGTATGAATGTTCGTTCGACGATAACTTGAGTAAATTTGGTCGGATCGTCCTGGCATTTGGTAGGCGGATAAACTAAACTAAAATAATTTTTAAGTTCGAACATGAGCCAAATCAGTCGAAGGGTTGCCGAGATATGGGGTCGTAAAGTTAATATGTAATGCGCGCGCGCGCCTGCGCGAATGGTGTTAGCAAGAAGTTAGGTACACTCGCGAGTTCATAGTTCGGGGCGAACCACTAGTTTAAAGCATATCAGTACTGAATACGGAATACTGAATTTGTGTTAATTGGTTCAGTGTATAAGGGTGGCATTAATAGTCGTCGACTCAAGATCGAACTCAAGTAGGTGACCTTAGCAAAGTCAAATGCTAATTTCAAGCCTTGGCTAATGTCAATGTCAATCTCAAGGTAGTGTCTATTAATATGCTGACAGCTACTCAAGTTTGACATTAGCCAAGGCTTGACATTTGACTGCATTTGACTTTTCTGAGTTCACCTACTTGAGATCGAGCTCAAGTAGGTGATCTGAGACGACTATTAATACCACCCCTAGTGTGTAAGTAAGTCATTAAAATTTACACAATCATTATTTTAGAGCCCCACTTACACTCAACATAAGGTATTGCGACGCAATGTACTTTGATTAACTTCTTAACCACGTGAGTATAAACTCTAAAGGTAAATGTTTAAAGTTGATTCTTGCTCAAAAAGAAGATTTATAGACATGGCCGGCTGTGTACAGCCTCCAAATAAAAATAAAAGGCACGAAAGCCTTTGTTCGCAGGTTTAATCCATTTGCAGCAACATCCTGTAAACATTACAGCGCTACCAATAATTCGGGCGAGAAAGTATCATTCGCTAGATTATAAGCATAAAAACGCGGGATGAAATCGAGAACTGCGATTTCGACCTCGTTAAGGGTTGTCATGTGCTTTTGAGATTAAATTAAACCGTTAAAATAAACTTTTTGACAAGTATTCAGATGATCCGTGGCAACATTAGGGGTGGCATTAGGGCTCAGTAGGACGCACAACTATGAAAAAAAAACATATTAAGTATTAACTTATTTTTTTGTTTTTTCTAAAGCACTAACCCGTGCTAGGGAATAATTTAATTCAGATGGCGCCCCCCGTCCAGTAGACGGAGACTAGTTGAAGAAATTCGCATCGACAGTTACTTGACTCGGTAGCTCAATTGGTAGAGCGCCTGCACGGTATGCGAGAGGTTGCGGGTTCAAGTCCTGTCCCGAGTGAATTTTTTCAACTTATTATAAATGTTTATATTAACTTCTTTTTGGATGCGTTTTTTGCTGAAAACTCTTCAGTAATTTCGCAACGCGAAGCTTCAGGACCTAAGGTTTAGTTCCAGATCCTAAAACCTACGAATGCAATCATTTATCGCCAAAAGTGGCCACTTTCATTTTCATTGGCGGCGCTAGTTATGCCTACATATCGCCTTAATAGTCGTCAACTCAAACTCGAGCTCAAGAAGGTGTTTGCAGAAAACAAAATCACCTCTTGGCTAATGTCAATGTCACCCAAGCTTGTGACTATTAATATGCTGACAGCTACCCAAGCTCGAGCTTGAGTCCAAGGCAGAGCTTGACATTGACATTAGCCAGATTTTATTTTCTGAGATCACCTACTTGAGCTCGAGCTTGAGCTGACGACTATTAATGCCACCCTTAATTATTATCGTGATTTTTTTTTTGCATAACCTAACCTAACTATCATTTAAAAAAATATATTTTCCGTTAGATATCGATTCTTCCACAGAGTCAAAATAAATGTGACTAGCCTAGCGCCTAGCACTTATACAAGTGGCGTAATATTGTATATATGTATGTATGTATATTTTTATGTATGAATGTTCGTTCGATGATAACTTGAGTACATTTAGTCGGATCGTCATGTTTGGTAGGCAGGTAAATGAGGTAAAAATGTTTTTTTAATATGAGCCAAATCGGTCGAGGGGTTGTTGAGATATGGGGTCGCGAGTTCACAGTTTGGGGCGAACCACTAGTATTAATAAATGTAATATTTTCGTTGAAAACCATTGCGAACAAAAGAACCGAATAAGTTCTGGCCCAGCCCTAACATATTTTAGCTACCTACAACCTGTAATCGGTGTTTTCCTTTCCCAAGCCAACAAATACGTTTGTTTATGCCCTACAAACACGCGAAGCCGAAAGAAACTTGGTGAAAATAGGCATACTGATTGGTTATTAGGGCGTTACGATAGAATATGTGTCTTGACGCTACTGGGGCAGTTTCCCCCATGGGACCGGGTAACTGGGTCGCAATAATGTAATGTGTTACCGATGATTGCCTTATTTTTGTTTTCTTACATGGTAAAGGTGCGAATGGACCGCAAACATTTGATATATCGCTATCTAGCTAGAGTGACAGAGAACTCTGTGTTGTGCGCATTACAGTTTTGTCACGTGCTAAACCCCACGTACCCCTAGGCAACGAATGGAAAAAAGGGAATTAGAAGCAAAGCTACGAAGGGAATTTGTAGCAAAGCTACGAAGGGAATTTGTAGCAAAGCTACGAAGGGAATTTGTAGCAAAGCTACGAATGGAATTTGTAGCAAAGCTACGAAGGGAATTTGTAGCAAAGCTACGAAGCCAATTTCGTAGCACTGCTACAACGCTACAAGCTACGATATTTTGTAGCACTTCTACAGCGTTTTGAACTAAGATATTTCGTAGCACTGCTACAATAGGGGATTTTCTGACAGCTAAACAAAATAAACAAATAGTTCTAAAAGCTGTGACAGATGGCGTTGACCCGACATGTGGGGTCTATCGCAGAGTAAATTAGTGCTTATAAAAGAGAAAAGTCTTCTCACTTGATTGCTCTGTGACTTGATTTTTCAACGTCGTAGACGTCATTCCATTTTGGTACATGAAAAAGTGCACGACTTTGTTATTGTTCTTGTATGAGTGAATGGTAGAACCAGAAACACTAGATTTTGCTCCATTTATTCCTAAATGTGTTTGGACGTATCTACGAAGGCCAACGAGCACGAACTGGCATTAAAAAAAGAACATGTCTCGCCAGCGACATCTAGTTACAAATTTGGAACTACAACTTATGAGCTGTCAGAAAATCCCTTATTCTACGAGCTTCGTAGCTCGTAGAAGTAAAAGTAGAATAGAATATGTGTCTTGACGCTACTGGGGCAGTTTCCCCCATGGGACCGGGTAACTGGGTCGCAATTATGTAATGTGTTACTGATGATTGCCTTATTTTTGTTTTCTTCCATGGTAAAGGTGGGAATGGACCGCAAACATTGGATATATCGCTGTCTAGAGGGATAGCGAACTTTTTGTTGAGCGCATTTCAGTTTTGTCACGTGCTAAACCCCATGTACCCCTAAGCAACGATTGAAAAAACCGGCCAAGTGCGAGTCGGACTCGCGCACGAAGAGTTCCGTACCATTATCTATAAAAACGGCAAAAAAATCACTTTTGTTGTGTGAGAGCACGCTTAAATATTTATATTATTCTGTTTTTTAGTATTTTTAGAAATTTTCAACTGTCTAACTATCAGGTTCATGAGACACAGCCTGGTGACAGACAGACAGACGGACAGAGAGACAGACGGACGGACAGCGGAGTCTTAGTAATAGGGTCCCGTTGGGTACCTGGGTAAGGAACCCTGAAAAGGGAATTTGTAGCACTGCTACGAAGCCAATTTCGTAGCACTGCTACAACGCTACAAGCTACGATATTTCGTAGCACGTCTACAGCGCTACGAACTACGAGATTCCGTAGCACTGCTACAATTCTACGAGCTACGAGATTCCGTGGGAGTGCTACAAAAATATATCTTAGGTTTATTATGCTCGCAACGAATACCTACAATTATTAGGGCGGTTCCCGTTTTCTATTGAGAATACCTTGTTATTAGTTTCCCTGGTTTATTTTCCGTCGGTATTTCCCGCAAAGCTTTCCGGATACTTTCATCGAGTCTATCTTTATCCCAGGCTTTTGTTCCAAATCTAACATTCCTGTTCCGGCCACTGAAACTCTCTAGATCCAAATGATTGGCTAAGTTTTTATCCGACCACGACTGCGCTAGTAAAGTAATATGTTTTCAGAATTTAGCTATGTGTGTACGTATGTGCCTGTGTATGTATTCGAAGTGTCATTGTGTGGTTCGTAGATTCAAGGCATTGAAACTAAGTCGAAGGATTGAAAGGTACATAACAAAAATATATAAGTAATAATAATATTATTATATATTTTTGTATAATATATAATATTATTATATATTTTTGTTGTAGTTCAGAATATTTGTTTTTTTTTTAAATAAAACTTTGGTTAGCACTCTGTAGGTCGGCTAACTCAATGCCTTTAAAAGTTAGTAGATCCGATAGAGTCGTGCAAAGCTAACTTTTCAGTGGAGCATCCGAAATAGTAATTTCCGTATGTTGCAGTAGTACATGTTACAAGTTCTACAAGTGGTACATTTTACGTCAGTTATTGTCTGTTACAATTTTGTTTTGTGGAATACATTGAAAATATGGTGAAAACATACAAAAGCAACGTACGGAAATTACTATTTCGGATGCTCCACTGCAAAGTTAGCTTTGCACGACTCTACAAAAATATTTATGTTTGATCATGCTGCTTGTTATCTATCCATGGATAGTAACTTCAGTGATACTAACAAAGCACGAGGTTCTTGTTTTGTTCGGCAGATTAAGGCCCGTAATATCAATCACAGTTTAAACTCAGACCTTAGATTAAACCTCGCACTTTGTATGAAAGTTAATCGACGGATAGGGTTTACTACCTTTTTTGGTTTAAACTGTGATTGATATTACGGGCCTAAAAAAGCAAAATAGCCAGTCTGATTGCCAACCTCCGAAAGCCCTATAAAAAAGATTATTATTTTATGTTATTTTGTTCACTATTTATACTTCAAATATACATGAGTGAATTACATTAAAGGCTAGTGTTACTATATTTTAATTGGTAGATTTAACCGATTAAAAACTACAGAAAAACAATAAATTTTATTATATTAGTAATTTTCTATTCTATTTCTAGTGAGTAGGTTTTATTTGAGTTTCCAAAAAGTTGCTAGAAGAATCGGAGATATTGTAGAAATAGGTAAATAATATGAACTTTTACATACGTCATCCTTTCTCGTAGATATTTCACAAGTATGGACGTTTAAAATTCACTGCTGAATCCAATATCCCACTACTGTAAAGTTTCAAGAAGGATTTCAGTTCACTTCTGCTCGTGTGAGGGAGCAATATCCTGACAAATAAAGAAACAAAGAACATTGTATGTTCTTATTGAGTGTTGTATTTGACGTAGAGGTCAAACCAGGGAGGCCAATTCTTGCCAAAAAAGACAAAAAGACGCTGCAAAGGCTGTTTACTACAAGGTGCTAGAAAAACTGCCACTTCACGCATTATTTTAACATTTTATGCATGAGTTTCACCAAAAAGCCATTTTATTTAATCGTGATAAATTTATCTTGCCTGCCGTAATAATTTGTTATAGTGCGAACGAGTGGTGCGAATCCCGTGGAACAGAAAAATCTAGGACTTCTCGCCGATAATCGTAGTGTAAGGCCCTAACATAACACAACCTCGACTATTGCCAACGTATGACGAAAGCGTAGATGGACTGACGACTGGATGAGAAAAGCCCAAGACCGAAAGGAATGGAGTGTACACTCAGCATTGGGTGGCGACAGGATAAAGAAGAAGAAGAAGAAAGCGTAGACCACAACTCGTCCACAAAGTCCACGGCTATCATCAGCTTAACCCAGAAGATATTTCTCCAATCCATCCCAGGATTAAAACAATGTGTAAAGTCCGTTCGCTTAGATAGTGTCGGTACACATGACGGCAATCTTGGTTCTTGGGATACCAATTATTTTTGAAGTATCTGTGATGGGCGCAGACATATTCATTTCAACACAATGCTGATGGACATTAACTAGAATTTGCTTAAATGTTTTACAAAACCTTCGTCTTTTATTTTTTGGGTCATTCGAAGTTTCGTCTAGAGGCACCTCGCTGTCCTAATGAACGAAAAAACATTTTATCTACACGCAGCGATCGATACTCAATACAAAATACTAAGTCAAAAGTCACAAGCACAACCTCTCAATGCGACGCTTCTTTGACGAACGGCGAGCCCAATTCAATGGCGTGTTTGCGCCGCGTCGGCTTCCTTTAATTTATTTTGTGAAAAGCCGCCGTGCGCCAAGGCGGCAAATATCAAAGTGACACTATGATAGCGAACGGAATTTAGTAGGCGTGTAGCCTCATAATTACAATAAGTTGCACTTTAGTTTAGCCAGAATTATGTGAATATACAAGGTGTTACAAAAGTACCTAACTCTTTTTACACGGTGTAACCTACTGGTCAACAGGATGTGAAATCTGTAAAAAAAAGTTGAAAAAAACAATTTTTATTTTATAACCTCAAAATTGAAAAATTTTCATAACTTTTTTGTTTTTGTTATTAGCTCAAATTTAAAAATATGTTTGTGCGTGTAGGTGCATTTACATAGCTTTGAGTTGTTAAAACATTGTGAAAGTCAATGAAAACAATATTTAAAAAATACTTTTCTCCCGCCACATCGTTCTCATTTTATTAATTTAAAAATTAACGGAACGTCATAGAGCAAAAAAAAATATTTAGGTTGTGATCCCTATCATTGGGTGCTATTACCCTGTAAAAAGAGTTAGGTACTTTTTTAACACCTTGTATAAGAATATAAGCAAATGCACAAATTGGGCATCGTCAAATCCTATTTTTTATTCTATAAATCGAAAATATAGACAAATTTAAGAAACTAATTTGAATATTTCCATAATTATTTATGTAAATATTTTTTTATTAATTATTTATGTCTAAAAGTTTTGTGTATGACGTCACCACTGGCATTATGTACTAAATTCATTGCATTCATTCATGCTTTTGAAAAATAAAAATATGTTGACGTTTGACAAATGTCAGTGTCAAGTCAACAAGAAGGTTATTTTCTCAGTTATTTGACACTTTTGACAGTTGTTGTTGACGAATGTATTTTTTTAAATATTTGAAGGCAATGGAACTACCGCATTAGAGGCTATGATGACGTCATCGAAAGAAAAATGAAGTTAACATTTTTGACGATAAATATTAATAATCCGTTTTAATTTTACCTGTTTAAACCCCTAATAGTAACAGTATCCCTATTCCTCGAAATGGTTTTCAATTTACGGCAATCGATGCATCACTGATCAATGCCCAACTAACATGTGATAGCTTGAGAGCAGAGCTGGTGACCATTCGACGTATTTTATCGTACAACGCTGGGAGTTGGTAGGCTGATATAGTAGACTTCGCCGAGTCTGGGAAAAATGTTTTGGGGCCGGTCGCGGTCGAAAGTTCGATTCTATTGACTTTAAAAGCGTAAATGTATGGGTTTTTTTTTGTGTTCAGGGCTGGGAGTTTCAAAGCTGCTTATTTAGTCTCCGCTGATCACGAAATCAATTGTTTTTTATAACCTAGAAAAGTGTGAATTTTTGGGTGTTAAAAACGAACTTTCAACTGCACTCGGCCAAAAAAATATTATTTTCTTGATCAGTGGAGTCTAAACTGTGGTGTATTTCATTATATCTATGTACCCACACTTAGATTAATAAATCAGTGTTTGACCAGCAGACCGAGTTTCACTACATGGTGACAGCGGTGCTTTACAAATAAATAGTTTCAACGTGAATTATCAAGTTTCGTGGTGTCTACGTTGATAATATTGTGAACAGTGATCGGTTGAACAGGCATCAATGGAACACGCACGACCTCCGACCGAGTTATCGGTGGAAGGCGGTCCAGTCGCGCGCGCCGAGGCATGGAGAAAATGGCGGAGGCAATTTGAGGTGTTTCTCAAAGCTTCCGGCGTCACCAAGGAAGCGAGTGACGTACAAGTAGAGCATTCGATCCCGGGATCCCGGATCCCGGGATCCCGGGATCCCGGACCTTTTTCAGTCCCGAAAATTTCGGGGTTGAAATCGTCAAATCCCGGGATTTTCGGGATTAGTAAGTAGGGATGAAATTATTTTAAATAACAACAAAACGCACTCTCTTCTCTTGACAATGACAATGTCAGAATAAAGTGTAATTTATTGTTATCTTTAGAACATAATTTTCGGGTTCAGAGTTACTCGAGTTTGATAAAATCGGGCCATAGTAGCTTTACGAGTAGGCGACATCTCGGACAAAATATTTTCGGACACTTTGTCCGAAATGTCGCTTTATTATTTTAATATTTTTGAGGCGACATCTCGGACACTAACAAATAAAGCTGTTTTGTACAGTCGGATAAAAAACTCCCTACGATCTTATTTATGAGGAGACTAATAAAAATGTTACATACCTACCCGAAGCAAATAATATCTTATGTACTCATGCAGTCTACAACATTTGCTCTCCCCCGCAAGTGTATCGCTCGCGACACGCATTTTATTTTATAAATTTTATATAACTATAAATATGATTTTGACAATATTTGAATGTTTTGCCTCGTGTTCCAACGTTTTGTGTTCTGCCCATGTCATGTCGCGTCTCATGTCTAAGCACAGCCAATAAGTCCCACTACTAGTTATATTGTTTTATCAAGACGTAGCGTAGAGTAGCGTTAAATCAATTCATTTTTGATGAAAAAGTACTAGGCTTACATAAGGTGGTAGGAGGATCACCACCTCAGTTCTCACATCATTACGCGGGGTTAGTTAGGAACAAAATAATGTGAGAACTGAGGTTATTATCCTCCTAGCACCTTATGTAAGCCTAGTACTTTTTCATCAAAAATGAGCCGAACGCGATCTGAGTGCCTAAATTCAGGCTTTAACTGTCAAGGATAACGGCTCATTTAAGCCGCTTTAGCTATCCTAAAATAAGTAGCTGTGGTAACGCTCTTTCTCTGTGTATTATATTTGAATACTTTAGTATCTGACTGTACGATACAGGTTCAATATTTTGAGAGTGTCCGAGATGTCGCCTCAATAATATTAAAAATACAAAGCGACATTTCGGACAAAGTGTCCGAAAATATTTTGTCCGAGATGTCGCCTACTCAGCTTTACTTTCACTAATGAAAGAAATGAGAGTGTTTTATTTTCTGTTCAAAGATTTATGTAGAATTTTATTATTGTTTATAGTGATAATAAATGTCTATGACCAAAGTAACATTTTAGTGTTGATTGCTTTATTTCAGAGATTTAAGTGTAATTTGATTATTATGTAGGTAATATAGTGATGATAGATCTCTATGACCAAAGTCTGAGTACAAAATATGTTTTTGTTAATGAAACTTGAAGACAGTCGATTTATTTCGTTTTAGAATTTAGTTTTTGATTGTGTGAGATTAATTATTTTATAATCCTTGATCTCCATCGTCTGTTTTCTTTAATACAGTTGATTTATTTAGTTTAAGGAAGTGTTTTTAGTTTGTCTAAGACTTTTATTTGGTAGTTCATTTGATTACTAATCAATAAAAGAATGCCTATAAAAAAAAGTATTTTTTCTAACTTTTAAAAATCATTGTCAATCCCGGGATAATCCCGGGATCCCGGGATTCTGTTTAAAAAATCCCGAAATCCCGGGATTGGCGAAAGGGTCCGGGATCGAATGCTCTACGTACAAGCCAGCCTGTTGGTCAACCTCATAGGCCCTAGTGGATATGAAATATTTTCCACATTCTCATACGGAAAGGGCCAAAGTGACGCCGATCTCAAATGTTTGTTGGAAAAGTTCGACGCTCATTTTGGAACTAAACCAAACGTCATAATGTCGCGATATAAGTTCTTTTCAAGAAATCAGGAAGCTGGGGAAACTATCGACCAGTTCGTAACTGCTCTGCGTCTGCTCAGTCAATCGTGTGAGTTCAAGGAGCTGTCAGATAGCCTGATAAAGGATCGAATCGTATGCGGAACTTCTAGCAACATCGTTCGTGATCGACTTTTGAGGACGGAAGACCTGGACTTGGCGAAGGCAGTGCAAATATGTGAGGCCGCCGAGTTATCAAAGGAGGAGAGCCACTGCATACAAGGAGGCAGTGCCGAGGCGCGAGTGGACGCGCTGGGCTCGGCACGAGGAGGGTACGGAGCTCCCTGGGCGCGCGCCGGAGGCAGGCGCGGTCGCCGGGGTGGGCGCGGCCGGCCAGCGGCGAGGGGCCGCGGCGGCATGCAGCCAGCGATGGAGGTTGGAGAAGCCTGCAGTAGCTGCGGGTACATCAGGTGCCTAGGCGGCGAGCGATGCGTAGCATACTACAGTGTGTGTTTTGTATGCAACGAAAAAGGGCATTTTGCGAAGATGTGTACGCGACGTGCGGGTGTGCGCGAAAAAGTGCTAAATATCGATGTACAAGACGAGTCTGACGACGAGTTGTTTTTCGTAAATATGTTAAGAGTGGCCAATAAAAGTCATAAAGAATGGATTGAAGTTTTGGACTGCAATGGTAAGAATTTTTCATGTAAATTAGATACTGGATCCATGTTGAATGTAATCTCGAAGAACCAATATACTAACTTGGGCCTCTCAATTGAAAACCTACATGGATTCAACAAGCGGGTGCATTCTTTCACCGGTAACAAAGTACCTATTCTGGGAGAAACAGAGCTAACGGTTGTGTTTAAAAACAATACGTATTTGTTGTCATTCGTAGTAGCCGATTTTATGTGTCAGAATGTGCTCGGGTTGGAAGCATGTAGTATGCTAGGTATCATACAACGTATAGATACTATAGATATGGAAAAATACGGTGATCTTTTCAAAGGTTTAGGTAAACAACTAACCTAGAAGTTCCCAGCCTTGACAAAAAAACTCAACCCATACATTTACACTTTCAGAGTTGGGGGGGATGCGAGGCAGCGGTGCACGCTATGCGGACGTATATAAAGGAGAGAGGAGGTGAGGTCATCCTCAAGGTCGACGTGAAAAACGCCTTCAACTCGGTCGACAGGGGCGCCATGCTGGCAGAGGTAAAAGAAAGCACCCCGGAGATATACCCTTACCTCTGGCAGGCCTACAGCTGCCCATCTAATCTGGTATATCGTGAACATCTGATCGACTCCGCTGTAGGCTGCCAGCAGGGCGACCCTCTCGGGCCGGCCATCTTCAGCCTGGCTATACATAAAATTATTACGTCCCTAAATTCCAAATTAAATATATGGTACCTAGACGACGGCACCCTAGGAGGCGAAATAAAAACAGTACAAAACGACTTAAAAACCCTTTCGGAAAAATTTCATTCAATAGGCCTCGAGCTAAACCACAGCAAATGTGAACTTTACGTTTTCGACCACATAAGATCCCAAAATTCAATAGTTTCAGAATTTAACTGTCTGGCCCCAAATTTAAAAGTAGTAAATAATGAATCGCTTCGCCTCCTAGGAGCGCCAGTCGTCGAAGACGCGTTCCCTCAATTTTTAGACGATGAAAAAACAAAATTTTTTGACACCATTCCCCTTCTAACCAAAATTAACGCCCACATGGCCTTTCAAATCATACGTTTTTGCCTTTTCGTTCCCAAATTTACCTACTATTTAAGATGCAGTCCACTGTATAGCCAGGAGGCACTGCTAGGACCAATCGATTCGATGATCCATTTGGCCTTAATCCAAATTCTAAATTGTTCAATTTCAGAACGTTCCTGGCTCCAGGCCTCACTCCCCATAAGATTCGGAGGCCTAGGAGTCAGGAAGGTAAGCAGCGTCGCATTGCCTGCCTTCTTGTCTTCCATCCACAGTATCGAGGTCTTGTACAAGAAAATTGTTAACCCTTCACTGGGTGACATTGAGGCCTCATACTGTGGGGAAGCCAAGGAGGCTTGGAGACTGGCCTGCCCTGGTGAGGATCCACCGAAGGATCCCACCATCCAAAGGCAGTGGGACGAGCCCCTCTGCGTGCTGTTGCGGAGCGGGCTAATCCGCTCCTGCACCAGCGACGCGGAGCGCGCTCGCCTACTAGCCGTTTCCGAGCGAGAGTCGGGCTACTGGCTGCAGGCGCACCCATCAACCTCGATAGGGACCCTGATGGATAATACCTCTTTCTGTACCGCCATCGGGCTGCGACTGGGTTGCGCAATTACCGTGCCCCATCGCTGCCCCTGCGGCGCCGACGTCGATCGCCTGGGCCACCATGGCCTGTCGTGTCAGCGGAGCGCCGGCCGCCTTCCCCGCCACGCGGCTCTCAATGATGTCATCCGAAGGGCCTTTGCCACAGCCGGGGTTCCGGCCATGCTGGAACCTCCCGGAATCATCCGTGACGACGGTAAAAGGCCCGACGGCATGACATTGATCCCCTGGAAGCATGGGAGGCCGCTGGTGTGGGACGCCACCTGCGTCGACACACTGGCGCCCTCCCATGTTTCCCAGAGTGGAAGAGCTGCTGGCTCAGCGGCGGGCGCGGCCGAAAGCCTCAAGCGGCGCAAATATGGTTCAATTGGAAACAATTACATATTTGCGCCGTTTGGGGTCGAGACGATGGGCACATGGGGCCCAGAGGCGCGCCTGCTGTACAAAGACCTAGCGGCGCGCCTAGTCGACGCTTCGGGAGACCAGAGGGCTGGCGCGTACCTCGGCCAGAGGATAAGTCTGGCCATCCAAAGAGGCAACGTCGCCAGCGTTCTGGGCTCACTGCCGCGGGACAGCGACCTGGGGCAGGTCTTTTATTTGTAAATATTATGTTTAGTTAGTTTAGTTTAGTTTAATAGTTAAATGTTTAGTTTTCATTTAGTAGTTTTTTGTCGTGGTTGTACTGGCAACATTACCCCCACTACTGGGGCTTCGGTTGGCAGCATTTTGGTTTTCCAACCGTCTGTTCGTTACAATACCTTATCGAGGCGACAGTCCCTTTCGATTTTCGTAACAATTCATCGCCATTTTGCATCCTATCGAACCATCGCGCCGGTTAGATCAATAAACTGTGTGCCAGCACAGCAAACAAGAAATACTACAGGAAGCTGAAGGGACGCGCCAGTTAAGATCGTCGTCAGGTCGGGCTACGCTGCTCAAGGTGGGCGGCTTGTGGAAGGTAAATCGGTCGAGGAGCTGGAAGCAGCTTCCTACCAAAGGTACGCCGACCTCGGACCCCCTTCGCTATCGGATCTGGTAAGTCCTTTCGTTTCCTAACTTTCATTCCTGAAGACACATCAGCGATCTACCGGCACCGTCGTAATACAGTCCACTATAAATTCTCGCGCCCCCACGAAATCCCCGAAGTAAAACATTGGTCCTTCGAGCCGGATCATTACTGTACGGTGACCTTGTCGTTTTCGTCGATTTCGTGGGTTTTCTCGTTGTTTTTTGCTAAGTCATTCTCGTTTCCTTTGTTCTCTCGTCGTTTTATTTTTTCGTAAAATATTGTCGGGTACATTACTTTTGTGTTTTCGAGAGTGCAGGTAGTGGTATTTTCTTTTCGTTGTGTTGGCAACATTGTTGAGTGACACGGAACGCAGCCATAGAAATTTTGTTGTTGTCTGTGGTCAGGTGTCACTTTGACATTTGTTTGTTTACTTTGTTTTCGTGTTTGATTTTCGTTTTCGTTCGTTGAATTAATTATCGCACAATGCCAACTATGGATGTAGATTACAGTGAATCGTCTACATCAGACGCGAATAGAGTAGCCAGGGATTACGCTATGATTCGTCTAGGGATCATGGGCGATTTGGACCTGGCGGGTTATACAGATCTAGACTTGAAGGATCTCGCGAGTGACTTCCATTCAGCGCAACAGAGACTCTTTCTTTCGTTGAGTTCCTCTGACAGGCAAAAGGAGATCGAGGTTACGGTGGCGTTCGAGGCGAAGATGAGGTGTGTCAAGGCGAGGCTTTTGTCGCAGTTGGCCGAGACCAAGCCTCAAGTGTCTACCCAGTGTCGCGGTTCTGAAGCTAAGTTACCCAAAATTGTCATCACACCTTTTGATGGGCGGGTCGACAACTGGTTGTCGTTCAAACAGTTGTTTGACTCGCTCATCCATAGTAGGAAAAATCTGTCGGAGGTGGAAAAACTCCACTACTTGCTATCGTCAGTGCAGGGCACCGCCTATGACCTTATCAAAACCTATCCGCTCTCTCGAGAAAGTTATATGCTTGCCTACAATGCCTTGGGCAAGTATTATGATAGGACATGGGACATTGCAACCACCTATTTTGATAAGCTGGTGGCCTGCACACCTATGGGAGATGAAACCGGTAGAGAGCTGGAGCGAGTTTTGCGGACATTCTCCGATAATCTTGCCGTGTTGGAGAGATTTGGTTTGCCCGATGAGAACTTCATGCTTCTCCACCTGTTGTGGTCGAAGTTGGACGTGACCACCCGCCTGGCATTCAGGATGCAGCATGATTCTGTCGAAGTGCCAAAGTTCGAAGATGTCAAGCAGTTTGTGGACAAATGTTGTCGGGCCAATTCCATGACTCATGCTGCACCTGCTGCCTCTCCCCCTCCGAGACGACCCGTTCAGATGCATAGCAAGCCTACGGCAAACCACTTGTCGCTTTTCGTGTCCGATGCTTGCTGTGCACTCTGTTCAGGTCCGCATGACCTGTCCAGTTGTGGGGACTTCCTAAAGCTGGACAGTCACTCTCGCTTTCGGGTTGTAAAGGAAAACCGCCTGTGTATTCTTTGCTTCTCCCACACCCACACGGTCAAGAGTTGCCGGGCAAGTCGTTGTGGTAATTGTCATTACTCACACCACACTTTGCTGCACTTCGGCAACGGCAACTCTGACGTTCCATCGGTGAGGAGGGAGGAGCACCGTTTCTCGGGTGGCAAGCATTGCCTTCTTGCCACCAACCTTTCGTCAAAAAATCCCTTGTCGATTGTTGAACAACCCCTTCCGGGTTCTGTCAGGGTGGGCGGTTCGCGTCCGGCTCTTGACTCAACTGGTGGGAAGCCTGATAGTTTGACTTGTCGGAGCAGGCCTCTCTCCAGCTCTGCAGGTGAACCCGGGGAATCTCTCGATGTCGCTCTCGCTCTCGACCGGAGACATAGGCCTGTGGATGTGAATAATTTGGTGGGACAGGTGGCTTTGGCTTCAGAGCTGTCGACGGGTGTCATGCCAAAGCCGAGGACACGCTTCACCTATCGTCGCGAGTGTCGTCGGGTCCTCCCTCCTAGTCTGGATGGGGAACCTATCGGGATTGGAGATGCTGGCTCGCTGGTGAGGGAGTCCCGCGGATTCGCGCTCTCGTACGGTCCTCCACGTCCGAAGCCTACAGTCGGCTCATCATAGTTTAGTCTCCGGTCAACCTCTTCGTTGTCGTTTTGTTTAATTTAAATTATCGTTGTTGTTTTGTTTCTTCTCGTTTAAATACTGTCGCATTTAGGTGGGCGGAATGTTTAGTTTTCATTTAGTAGTTTTTTGTCGTGGTTGTACTGGCAACATTACCCCCACTACTGGGGCTTCGGTTGGCAGCATTTTGGTTTTCCAACCGTCTGTTCGTTACAATACCTTATCGAGGCGACAGTCCCTTTCGATTTTCGTAACAATTTATCGCCATTTTGCATCCTATCGAACCATCGCGCCGGTTAGATCAATAAACTGTGTGCCAGCACAGCAAACAAGAAATACTACAGGAAGCTGAAGGGACGCGCCAGTTAAGATCGTCGTCAGGTCGGGCTACGCTGCTCAAGGTGGGCGGCTTGTGGAAGGTAAATCGGTCGAGGAGCTGGAAGCAGCTTCCTACCAAAGGTACGCCGACCTCGGACCCCCTTCGCTATCGGATCTGGTAAGTCCTTTCGTTTCCTAACTTTCATTCCTGAAGACACATCAGCGATCTACCGGCACCGTCGTAATACAGTCCACTATAAATTCTCGCGCCCCCACGAAATCCCCGAAGTAAAACAATAAGTTTTATTTTATTTTGCATAGGTATTTAGTTTTAATTTTGTTTTGTTTATAATGTTGTTTTTAGGTTAATTTTAGTTTTAATTTAGCTTTTAGTTTCATCAATTATATTATTATAAATTAATCATAATAAAAGTATATGCCTATGTAAATAAAATACTTAATCCCTTTCTAATTTAGAGTTAATAGAATCGAACTTTCAACCGCGACCGGCCCCAAAATATTTTTCCCAGACTCGGCGAAGTCTACTATATCAGCCTACCAACTCCCAGCCTTGTACGAGAAAATACGTCGAATGGTCACCAGCTCTGAAGCTATCACATGTTAGTTGTTGTGTGTCCTCATAATTGTATGAAGCCAACCTTAAATAGCATTGCATCTAGCTATACCACAAATGTGTGGTAGCTGCGCGCTTCAGTGGCATATTAAATTTGATTGGCAGCAACATGGAATATCATTGGCACCAACGCTAGCTACAGCGTAGATGTGCTGATCGTAGATGTTATTTGTTAAGACGCCATACGTCTCACAACTAGCGCCGCCAATGGAAAAAAAACATATCTTTTTTTGGATGCGTTTTTAGCAAAAAACGCTCCTGCGTTATTTGTTAAGACTACAGCGTAGATGTGCTGATCGTAGATGTTATTTGTTAAGACGCCATACGTCTCACAACTAGCGCCGCCAATGGAAAAAAAACATATCTTTTTTTGGATGCGTTTTTAGCAAAAAACGCTCCTGCGATTTCTCAACGCGAGACTTAACTATTTTTAGGATTCCAGGATTGGATTTCCTACGAATGCAATTGATTCTCGCCAAAAGTGGCCACTTTTGGCGAGAATCGATTGCATTCGTAAGTTCTAGGATCTGGAATCCAAACCTCCGGTCCTAAAAATAGTTAAGCCTCGCGTTGAGAAATGGCAGGAGCGTTTTTTGCTAAAAACGCATCAAAAAAAAGATATGTTTTTTTTTTTCATTGGCGGCGCTAGTTGTGAGACGTATTTCATCTTAAATTAATGATTTTAATATTTCGTATCGCTCTTCCTAACTACACAGAGGGAGTGGCGTGAAGCTAGTTAGTTTCAAACTCATAGTGATCAGCGCATAATCTTTACATTTTCGTAGCAAAGGCGCCCGTAGCGTATCTGAACAGATTGCACGGGATCGACGTAAACGCATGGCTAGTGGACCGCATACCGATATTGAAATTGTTTGGCGCTTGAATTAAGAGTGCGAGGTTTTACTCAGGATAATTATATTTTTTTATTGGTATTGGAACTAAAAACCGAACAAGTGCGAGTCGGACTCGCGCCCGATAAAAACGGAAATGTTGTCTATTATTCTCATTGATGAGACAAAGCTGTTCGGTTGTGGTCGACTTTATAACGGTGCATAAAGGTACTTTGAATGCCAAAGGCGGAAATAACTACAGGGTGCACTCTAAGTCGATAGCGGAACTTTAAGTAGGCTGTCTACTGATCACTACAAACAACTTGTACTAGGTGGAGAAAAAAATGGAGCGAAAAAAATATCAGCTGTTCCATACA
This sequence comes from Zelleria hepariella, assembly GCA_949319315.1. Lineage (NCBI taxonomy): Eukaryota > Metazoa > Arthropoda > Insecta > Lepidoptera > Yponomeutidae > Zelleria > Zelleria hepariella. Next base: position 8,497,049 of record OX439378.1, on the reverse strand, counting down.
AACGGTCGACTCTGTACTGCGCCAAATTTATGAAACAGCTGATATTTTTTTCGCTCAATTTTTTTCGCCACCTGGTACAATTTGTTTGTATTGATCAGTAGACAGCCTACTTAAAGTACCACTATCGACTTAGAGTGCACCCTGTACATATTAGATTGCATCGGTCTGTTTTCCGCTTTGTAGTCATCATGTGCGGTTAACATTAAATTAGCATTTCTGATCTGTTGAGGACACTGATGGAACTCACCGCGATATTTATGGTCTGATACAGGGGTCGCAAAAATCTCTCTACAGTGAAACGTCGTCTCAAAATCGTCTGGAGAGCTGGTGACCAATCGACTTATTTTGTTGTTTATGGCTGTTTGTTTTGACTCCGCTGATCACGAAATCACCAAAAATAATAATAACTAACTATCGTTTTGATAAACTCCTAGCATAATGTTAATGCATTATTTCTCTTTAATGATTTTCAATAAATCGTTTTAAAAAGGCAACGTTATTTTCATACTGGTTTTAATTCGACCATTTTTAGATTCCACCTTGTACGTTCGACCACAGTCTAGAATACCCTATGGTTGCTCTTACCTCGGGTGGCATAAGGGCGCCAATCGAACAAAAAGAGTATCCTAGCGTGTGGCCAACTGTACATCGTTCACTTACTCACAGATTCACTGCATATTTTTTGCTAACTTTTAAATTGAATTGTCAACTTCGCTCCCTCAAGGATGTTTGTGGATGCAAAAAACAATTGCAATTTGCTAACAAATGAGGTCTTCGAATGTTGTAAACTTGTGACGAAACAGTCTTAAGAGTTCTCCTATCTATCATTCAGAGTTATCTTACTTTACCACCGTTAAAAAGAGCTTCAGAGGTATTTTGGGCGAAGGTAATGTAAAATATTGCAATAGGAGACAGAAAAGTTATAACAAAATAGTAGCCATATTTGGTTTAATTTTATGAAAGTTTGTGAAAGTTGAAAAATGAAAAACTCGACATTTCGCCGAGCAAAAAAAAAAAACAATATGCGGAGCTGGCTGCCAGCATCAAGAAGAAGACAGTATGAGTTCGGTCTATTGTAAACTTTGTCCGACCCACAGACGAATAGATATTTTGCCCAAAAAGTTCAATACGTACAGTCGGTCACACGCTAGGATATCCCTTTTTGTTCGATTGGCGCCCTTATACCGCGCGCGGCAAGAGCTGCCATGGGGTATCTGTGACTGTGGCTGACCGTACCTGCACCTCATCCCGTACAAAAAATATCCAAAATAATCTCGTTGATGTTGACGGTGCGGTTGACAACAGGGGCCTTAGCCTGTAATACAATGGCGTATCAATGGCATCCAAGGTAGAAGGACAAAACCGGGATTTTTTCGTTGCTCTCCTAAAACCAGCGAACTAATCCTCTAGAATTAGATTAATAATATTCTTTCCTGTACTACAAAAACATTAAAAGGAGCGGCACTGGACCGACAGCATTAATAAATCGTAATTAAAACCGTTAACCGGGAGCCCATTTTGGCACCATTGCGTTACAGGCTAAGGGCCCTGGACATACCTACGTCCAAATTGACCAATGGCAAGCCCGTCGTCGTTATTCGGGCACTAGGTCGGCTTGCGTGGGCTTGCCATCTTCTTTGGCCCAGTTCCTAAAAATTATAGCCGTTCCGAAATTGCCCATTCTCCCCTGAGATTTATTGACGTAGACACGAGAAAGACTCGTCACGTATTTTAACCCTCTTCCAAATATTAAGGCGGAGCTTCTCGATGCAAATGTTTATTTTACTAAACCCCGACGCAAAAAGAGCGGTATCTGTGTCTGTGTTTCTGGATGTATTTTTTTTTTATTTGGGTTTTAAACAGATTAGTTGTACAGTATCATCGAGTATTCACTGCAGCGCCGAGTGGTTTCTTCACCCATCTTGTGTGAGTGAAGGTGCCACTGGACGCTGTATAAATCATCTCATTACGTAGATGAAAAGGCCTTAGTTTTTTATATAGTATACTTTTTTTTTTTTTTTTTTATAAGATTGTCAGGTTTTCCATGAACATGGGTGGTTCATGCCTTTTGTTTGTTTAGTTTTTCACACCGAACTAAATCCCATAGAATCCGCATTACGTATAAAATCACAATAAAAACTTGTCCCCACAGAAACAAATGATATCAGCAATAGAACAATACGAAACATCATTTCGACCATACGTCTAATATTCGAATGTCAACCTTATTGCATTAGTGTACAGTTTTACTTTAATTGCATAGACTACGAACAAATAAGCTCCCAAAGGCAGTTTGGGCATCTATTTTTCCAGACACATTTCAGAGTTCTATGTTGTATCTAGTTTTATCCTTGATCGAAGGTTTTTCATTACAATTTTCCCTGTTTATTATTTATTTATTTACACACATTAGTTTTATTCTACTGCTTAAATACTAGCCTGCATTTACATTTACATTACATTGTCCCCGTTTTGCATTTCTCGTCTTTGCCCGTCAGCCGCGGAATCGTTTTCCCATTTATTTCTTTATCATCGTCTCTATAACTTTTATGTCGCGGGATTGTATGGCCATTTTCAGGTTGTGGTCCGTTATTTTCTTTGAGGTGGCGTCCATCGCTTGCTTTGCGAGTCTGCCAATCGCGTCCATTCCGCCATCGGTGTAGTATGTGCAGCTAACGGTGTGCCGCGATACTGCTACCACTGCGTGTGGGACGCTGTCAAAGAGCTTGAACGACCTTGTCTGCGTTCGGACAACTATCACCGACTCGTAAGTTACCCCCTGAGCTTCGTGGATGGTTAAGACGCGTGACCCGCAACCTGTACCGTATCCCTGGTTGGTGAGGGATCTCTTTTCCTCCTGAGTGTGGACCAGGAAAAGAGTGTTTGGTTGCGTTTTGGGTATTTGCGCGCCAGTTAACCTTTTCAGCTCGAGGGACTGTACCTGACTTTTTGACGAGTACATTCCGGGGTAAATTTCTCTGAGAGCATATGCTACATCCATCGGATTCCGGTGCGTACAGAGCAGCTCCTGCTCGATGGTTGCCACTAAATTTGGGCGACTGTAGCTCAGCTCAAAGAGATTTTGACGGTCGATGTAGGGTAGCTGGTTGACATCTCCAACGAGGACGACTTCGCTTGCACCCGACAGCCGAGCAGCCATTACTACGGCCCCAAAGTGGTTCATAAGAGCCTCATCAACCAGAAGTCGGTTGCACTTTTCCGGCTCTTTAAAACCATTAGCGAGTATTGAGGCCATAGTTCGCACCTTGGAATTCGCTTCTTCTCCTGAGCGGTGCGACAGCTTTTCCCTCAGATCTTTAGCTGCTTCGGTTGTCGTGGTGATAACCAAGTCTCCCCCGCTAAAGTTGTCCACCACCCACGTTGTCTTCCCGCAACCTGGGACCCCATTGACCCAGTGGATTTTCGGTGTTACCCAGAGGTTCGACGCCGTATCGACAGTTTCTGCCATGTTAAGGATCTTGTCATCCAGCATGATTTTTGTGCACCGGGCGGTGACTACCACCGGGTCGTTTCCAACGTTCTGGAATTTCAATTGGCCAGTCCGCCTTGACTCTACCTCGTTTTGCGCCACAAAAACCCCCGCCGAGCTGTATGCGGCCATGTATTGACCCGACATTGTTCCTTTCAAGATCTGCTTGGTGTCGTTGTCATAAATGGCCGCCTCTGCCTCCTCGAGTCTCACCTTCAGCAGCTGCTCATTTCCGAGCTGGAAGGACTGCAAGATGTCGCTGCATGTAGCTAGATTTACGTCTCTGTTGGCTTTTATCATAGCTTGAAACTCAAGGAACGCGTTCTGCCGTCGTAATTGAAAACACAGTAACTTCAGTTACTGTGTTCATACTTTTTTTGGTTCTTTAAAATCAGGAGCCCGAGTACTATCTGGGAAAAATTTCGGTTTGTCTGTACGATGGATAGTTCCCGAGATAACTTAGGTGAAAACACAGTATCTTTAGAAAAATCAAGATATTTTTAAGGAAGAACACAGTATTGATAGTTTTTTAGGTTATAACACAGTAACTTATTACTTACTGTGATCTTACTTAAAGTATTTAAGGATTTAAGAAATATGTTTGCTTGGTTAGAACACGGCATCTTCAGATACTGTGTTTTATTCTAAAATATTGATAAAAGTTTATTTATGAAAACATGACTAAATCACAGTATGTCAATTACTGTGTTTTAAGTGCCTACAGGTTTAAATTTTTTTTCGAAGAAACTTGGCTATAACACAGTAACTAAGTACTTACTGTGTTATAAGCTTAATATAGTTTGAACTTACTGTGTTATAAACTACATTTTGGGTAAGGGGATACAGAAGGAGCGTTATGTTGTTGACAACTGGCGCGGGAGCACCGCGCCATCGCCACACCACGGCACAATCAATATTTAAGGCAGCAATATTTACTTTACTTATACAGAATGGTCCGATATGAATTATATAAAATAAAACTTTAAAACGTCTTCATAGGATTGTGAACGGCACGCTCTGCCGAGGTCACGCTCATACAAACGAAGAAAACGAAAAACAGTTTTGCTACCCCTTAATATTATCAGATTTCGTTTATTTTGTTATCAGTCGTTTTTATAGATTTTAATCTATGTCTATACGCTTTCCGTTTAAAAAACGATGGATACCTACTTTAGTATACTTTACACTTTATAGACATATTAAATATCATTTATAAACTTTATTGGACAAAATAAAAACTTAAATAACAAAGGTGAGAAATTACGTACTCAATAGAAATTTCTTCCAGCCAGTCAAATAAATTGTGAAATATTGTTTTGACGGCGGGAGACGGCCAATAAAGTACGTACATAAACAAACAAGTCATAAATAATACAGTTATTGATAACATACAAGTACATGATAGTATACGTATACCCGAATACTTTCATTAAATAAAAAACTAGATGTAAAATTTAATAGACTAATGCAATACAAAATAATAAAGTTACTTGCGGGTTATGACTTAAAATATATAAACTTACGCTAATATATTATATTGAAAGGAAGTGCTCTTTGAATTTGACTTTAAACCACGCTACGGAGGGACAGTCTCTGATCGGATTTGGAAGAGAGTTCCACAGTTGAGCAGCACTCACCGTGAAAGAGTTCGATTAGAATTCGGTTCCAACGTGGAACTTGTAAGGTTCTGTAAGGTCTGGTATCACACGTTTTCTGTAGTCTCTCACGTGGGGAAAGTAACGAGAATCTCTCACGAAGATAGGCCGGTCGCACTTGGGTTCTTTAGGATATTACCTATACAGGCTGGCCCAAACATAGACGTCAAGCGAAAAAAGAAAAGATAGCTGACACCAAGGGCTACCTGAATCACCCCCTTGTACTCGTATGTTCAGCCATTTTTTGTCGTTTAGAAGTTATGAGGATTTTAAGTTTTTTTTTAATACCTGGCATTGGATTTTATTTTGTAACTTTTTAGTCTTTTGACGTTTCGGAGATATTTTTTATTCTTTAGGGTCTCAGATAAGTCATCTATTACCGAAAAAATCATGATTAGCTATGGACTCCTAGAAATTACTGAAATTTTGATCCAAAGTTCAAAAATTTTGTTCTTGTGAAATCATCACTGAAATAGTTAGTAAATACTTAGTATGGAGAAAAAATTAAGTAGAGGTGTGGAGGACTTTTTTTTAATTTTATAACTTTTCCAAAGCCTTAGTGCTTAGAATTGTATAAAAAACTTGTCACTTTATGGCATTTTTATTCAAGTTATTCGCGATCAAAGTCGAAAAACTGGAGTTGGAAGAATTTTTTTTTCAATAGATTTTAATTTATTTTAGTTTATTCGGGCAAAAATCATTACAGGTGGGCTTAATATCGCCTGCCTGTGTTAGAAGATGAGATTCCGAGCATCAGCAGGAGAGCTACTGCAAGAGTATAAGAAAGGCTGTCAGGATGCTAATACTGATTTACTAGATATTATAGGTCTAACGTGGGACATTCTAGGTAGCAAAGGAATAAAACACAAATGTTTGTGCCACATTTCTTAATGGTATTTATTTAGCAATGGGCAGCACTGAATCTACGTTGCTTCTAACATACACAGACCGGGAAAGAAGACAACAAGAAAACCCGTCCGGACATTTCTTTCTTTTGATCTTTAGAGGCAGTTACAATAACAATTAGGTAATAAAATATAGTACTTGAATTTTGATATCAGGTGGAAATTACAAGAAACAAGAAAATATACTTCGCTTTAGATAATTCTTTAAATAAAAATTCTTAGCTTTAAGTAACAAGTGAAAATTACAACAAAACAACAAAGAGATGCTTGGCTTTAGATTTCACTTTAAATTTAGAAATAACAAAGGTACTTAGCTTTGAATATCCAAAAATGTATTCACAAGGAGACGTCGATACTGGTAGATATCTCCACGCGAAGGTCCACATAAAGGAACAGCTGTTTTTGGGGCGATCAACGCCAGTAACAATCCACGTAAATAAACGACTGACGACACGCGTTACGAACGACCAGTCAAGGCGACGGCGAACGAAAGACTTGAGTCATTTTAGTCGATACAGCTGCTTTTATACTGTTTTACCGGAAATGCGTTGAAAGGAAGTTCGTTGTACGTGTTTACAAATTGTTAGAAAATGCTAATAATAAAATAGAAAAACTAATAACATTATTTGTTTATTGTTTGATATTTAATTCATCGTAATTTTATTCTTTGACAACAATCTTCATTCAGCGGAAATGCCACAGAAACACATGGTAACAAAAACTGTTTCTTTAATAAATCGTTATAATCATGAATCAATAAATCGATAATGTTTTACAACATTAATTAACTTTATTTGTAAGCGAATTTGATTATTATTATTTATCTAGGTTAAGCGGAAATGCCGCAATACGAGTATGGAAACGGAAACGATTCCAATATGTAAATAAAGTGTTCTGTTATTATAAAAGAAGGTACTTAAACTTAATTAAATAGCAGCTTGATTTGGTTTGTGGTTAAGTAAGTAAGAAACTCTTTATTGCACAATAGCAAACATCATCGTGATAATTTAAGTCGTATCATCGTTTCCCATAATATAACACGGCCATACTGACAAGTGGTTCGTTCTCGAAGCACCTAGAACATCTGCTTGTGGTCAATGTACATAGTTTTCATTTTCACTGTCACTGTCTTTGTCACTGTCACTGTCACTGTCACTGTCACTGTCACTGTCATTGTCTTATATCCTGTCATCTGCATATGGACCTTCTAACCCCAACATTGCTGCCGATGAAGATAGGTATAGCACCAAGCAGATGACCGACCAGCAACGGGATATTAATTTATTTTTATTTTCTTATATCCTGTCATCTGCATATAGACCTTCTAACCCCAACATTGCTGCCGATGAAGATAGGTATAGCACCAAACAGATGACCGACCAGCAACGGGATATTAATTTATTTTTATTTTCTTATATCCTGTCATCTGCATATAGACCTTCTAACCCCAACATTGCTGCCGATGAAGATAGGTATAGCACCAAACAGATGACCGACCAGCAACGGGATATTAAATTATTTTTATTTTCTTATATCCTGTCATCTGCATATAGACCTTCTAACCCCAACATTGCTGCCGATGAAGATAGGTATAGCACCAAACAGATGACCGACCAGCAACGGGATATTAATTTATTTTTATTTTCTTATATCCTGTCATCTGCATATAGACCTTCTAACCCCAACATTGCTGCCGATGAAGATAGGTATAGCACCAAACAGATGACCGACCAGCAACGGGATATTGAAGATAGATAACACGGTTTAATACACAATGACCACCAACTATACACACTAGCACCTGTCTAGCCGCAAGTATTGGATAGGTCAGTGTAATTCTAACACGCGAATATCTTCCATTTTTTATATTTATTTATATTCTCAAGATAGGTAACACGGTTTAATACACAATGACCACCAACTATACACACTAGCTCCTGTCTAGCCGCAAGTATTGGATAGGTCAGTGTAATTCTAACACGCGAATATCTTTCATTTCATACATATTTATTTATATCCTGAAGATAGGTAACACGGTTTAATGCACAATGACAACCAACTATACACACTAGCTCCTGTCTAGTGGCAAGTATCGGTTAGGTCAGCGCAATTCTAACACGCGAATATCTCAGTTTTTCTTTACAAAGACCACAAACAACAAATTAATTAATCTACAAAGCATCTTCAGAGTTAGCATTTTCTTCTACCACTCCTCAGGCCAATATCTTAATTTCCCTTTGACAATGATAATATTTCGCAGATTACCGAGACTTTTTAGAGAATAACGATCGTGAGGAAGTAAGTCGGAAATTTCATATGGTCCTTTACATTTTGCGCTTAGTTTGGTCATTTCGCCTATGATCTTGACTTACATGTATAATATTATACAACGTGCTACAAAATATCCCAACTCCTCCTACAAGGCGTAACCCACTGGTCAACAAAATGACAAATCGGCAAAAAAAATTCAACAAAAAAAAAAACTAATTTTATTTTATAACCTCAAAATTAAAAAATATTCACAACTTTTATTTTTATTTTGGTATTATAAATAGGTACCTAGCTCAAATTTTAAAAAGTACATTTTTTCTGTAGGTGCATTTGCAAAGCTTTGAGTTGTTAAAGCATCGTGAAAGTCAATGAAAACAATATCCAAAAAAATACTATTCTCCCGCCACAGTGTTAATATTTTATTAATTTAAAAATCAACGAACCAAGAATGTCGGGCTTGCATACTAGGCATATTACATTTTCTACCGGTAACCGGAGAGGAGAAAAAACTGTAGATTTTTGCACAGTAGTATTCATTGACTGTTGTACCTTCCACAACTCGCTCGGCCAATCTGATGAGCCATTGCAAGCTGGTGCCTATGACAGTTGTAAAATATCGCTCTACATATCGCTTCTACATATCGGTCACTCTGCCAGAACCAGTGCGGAAGGCCAAGTCGCTACCAATCTTTAAGGTTCTGTAGAAAAAATACTACCTCACTGGTGAAGTTTGAAGTTGTTGCAATCTTATAAAATCGTATAATATGTATCTATTTTAGTTATATATATATGACAATTTTGATATACTAGTGTGTATGGTATTTGTATTTATTTATTTATACATTTATATATATTTTTCTTTAACTACCTACTAGGTACATACTTGTGTATTTTATTTTACTTATTCCTACTTTGTATGCACTGATTTCTAAGTTTAGTATTATATTAATTTGTATCCTGTCTTTATTTATTTATTTTTGGAAGGCTAACAGCTTTAAAAACACAGATTTATGTAATCGAATTATTGATATTGCTTATTGATTATATATTGATATTGATTACTAATTATTGATTCTGCCTTCACTATTTTTTAATTATCCAGTCCATCGAAAGGTTGTCTGGAAGAAATCGCTTTTAGCGATAAGACATCTGTACTTTTAGGTTAATAAAATTATTGTAAATATTTTTCTGGTGTACAATAAAGTGTTATCTACCTATCTATCCATCTCTACTTGTCCATTACTCCTAAGTGTTCCAGTGACAATCATGTGTTATGTGTTACAATTATGCAATTCTCTAAAGGGAGACCTAAAGTCGTTCCTACTACGCTTCACACCGCTAGGACCAGAGAAGACGTAATCACTCACGTTATTCTCCAAAGGACGCTTTTTTTTTACATACGTGGTAAATAAAGGATGCCATCCTCACGTTAACATCGCGAATACTACCACAAACCAATTCAATCAATTGTGCCTCAGTAAAAGCTATTTTCACATGTTTAAGCAGTCAGAATTTTTCTCTGGCGTACTCCCAGTATGATTCAGCAAAATCAGAGCAATATCAGCAAAATCAGACCATTTTATACAATTTTATACATTATATAAATCAATAATTTTCGCTCGGAAATTTTTCCCAGGTCCGCCCAGTAGACGGATCCCAGCTCTCGAACCATAATAAAGCAGAGCCCTTTAGGCCTTACCGGCTTTTGCTACCGTGGAGATACTACTCCATCCGAACTCCTTCCCAAGGGCCTCCATGTTGCCGCACCAAGGTTCAGCTCCATTGTCACCATTGGCAGGATCGAAAGTCGACAGGGCGACGTCATCTTGCCGAGGACTAGTAGACGCGGCATCTCGGATAGCCGTAAGAAAGCCTCCAATCAGAGCCAGATCCATGATGAGTCAGGACGCAAAAATATTCTGAAAAATGGATTGCCAGTATTAGTAAGTGGACTTAGGTATCAGATCCCACTTCTGATGTTAGAAGATGAGATTCCGAGCATCAGCAGGAGAGCTACTGCAAGAGTATAAGAAAGGCTGTCAGGATGCTAATACTGATTTACTAGATATTATAGGTCTAACGTGGGACATTCTAGGTAGCAAAGGAATAAAACACAAATGTTTGTGCCACATTTCTTAATGGTATTTATTTAGCAATGGGCAGCACTGAATCTACGTTGCTTCTAACATACACAGACCGGGAAAGAAGACAACAAGAAAACCCGTCCGGACATTTCTTTCTTTTGATCTTTAGAGGCAGTTACAATAACAATTAGGTAATAAAATATAGTACTTGAATTTTGATATCAGGTGGAAATTACAAGAAACAAGAAAATATACTTCGCTTTAGATAATTCTTTAAATAAAAATTCTTAGCTTTAAGTAACAAGTGAAAATTACAACAAAACAACAAAGAGATGCTTGGCTTTAGATTTCACTTTAAATTTAGAAATAACAAAGGTACTTAGCTTTGAATATCCAAAAATGTATTCACAAGGAGACGTCGATACTGGTAGATATCTCCACGCGAAGGTCCACATAAAGGAACAGCTGTTTTTGGGGCGATCAACGCCAGTAACAATCCACGTAAATAAACGACTGACGACACGCGTTACGAACGACCAGTCAAGGCGACGGCGAACGAAAGACTTGAGTCATTTTAGTCGATACAGCTGCTTTTATACTGTTTTACCGGAAATGCGTTGAAAGGAAGTTCGTTGTACGTGTTTACAAATTGTTAGAAAATGCTAATAATAAAATAGAAAAACTAATAACATTATTTGTTTATTGTTTGATATTTAATTCATCGTAATTTTATTCTTTGACAACAATCTTCATTCAGCGGAAATGCCACAGAAACACATGGTAACAAAAACTGTTTCTTTAATAAATCGTTATAATCATGAATCAATAAATCGATAATGTTTTACAACATTAATTAACTTTATTTGTAAGCGAATTTGATTATTATTATTTATCTAGGTTAAGCGGAAATGCCGCAATACGAGTATGGAAACGGAAACGATTCCAATATGTAAATAAAGTGTTCTGTTATTATAAAAGAAGGTACTTAAACTTAATTAAATAGCAGCTTGATTTGGTTTGTGGTTAAGTAAGTAAGAAACTCTTTATTGCACAATAGCAAACATCATCGTGATAATTTAAGTCGTATCATCGTTTCCCATAATATAACACCTGCATGGCTTGCATTCGAAATTCACGTCACGAAATTCAAATTTTTTCGTTATTTGATGATTTGTTTGATTTTGAGAATAATTTGATCTGATATTTTCATTTTACACCTTAGTTTTAGACACTGAACCTTGTTGATTTAGAAGAAAGATTTAATAAATAACATTTAATTGATATGATGGCGTTTTACTGTTTTATTTCATATATTTTCAGCAAAACTAAGGCGATTTCATTGTTAAGACTAAAATCGCCCTAGTATTAAGTAATAAAAAAATGTACACACACAAGCTTAGAACACAGTATATTCAGATACTATAATTGCACTTATGAGAATCTTGCCATAAATTAGCTTTAAAACCAGCATCTTCACTTACTAGGATTTGATTTAAGTCACAAACGCTACTTGTATTAAGCTTAAACACAGTATGTGTTAAGTTACTGTGTTGCAATTTCCCTATTACTATCATCTTTACATGGTTAAAACACAGTAATGAGTAAAACTTGCTTAGAACACAGTAACCAATCAATTACTGTGTTTTAGCTTAAAAATATGATATTGTTTAAATTAATTATCCTAGTCTAAAACACATTATCTAATTTAATTAATTATACAACTATAATATTTGAGATATTTTGATACCGAATTGAAGTTTTAATTATTTATCAACATAAAAAAATACAAACAGTAATCCTTGTTGATTGGTTTGTTCATAATAACAAAATTTAACAACAAAACTTTAACCGCGTTTTTCTCAAAACGACTTTTGTCGAGTTACTGTGTTTTCAATTACGACGGCAGCGTTGGTTACGTGGTCTTGCGGCCTCTCCACTGGCAAGAGACTTGGCGGGCTGACCTGCCCCTTGTCGGCTCTCGTGCGGTTGCTGCGTGGCTGCTCGGGTTTCTTGGGTGGTGTGTTCAGGAACCTGGACACGGCGGCTGCTTGCTGATCCGTTGATCTTGATGGACCTGGCTGGTTTATATGTATGGCTGCTCCGAGAGCACCCACAAATGCCTTTATCAAGCCTCTCACCCCTGTGGCCCCGGTCGGGCTTACGCTCCGTCTCTTTTCCCTTTCTTTTTCGGCCTCTTGCCTCTGCTGCAGTCGCTCTGACCCACTTTGTGCGGCCGAGTCCTCTTTGTTGTGGGCGGGTTTCGTCGCTGTTGCCTTGGTGTGTTTGAGGAAGTCAAGGTTTTGCCCTCGATCCTCGTACACAAATACCTCGTGATGTACTGAGGCTTTTAGACAACCCACGTAGTCTGCGACTTCACCGGCTTCGGACTCAATTGCCATTGCATCCACGCTTATCTTTCGGGGTGTGTTGCGTTCGTTCCCTTTCACCTCTCCCATGTTTGAAAGCACTGAGCAGACCTGTGCAAAAGGTGACTCTTCACCCCAACAGAACAGTGCAATCGTTTTGTTTTTCGATTGCACTAGTCGGCATGGATGAGTGTCTGCTTGCGACTCAGGTAACGCGTCGTATGTTTTGCGTTTCATGCTCGTTTGTGACGTGCTCCCGTTCAAAAGAGAGGATAGACCGGGCGATAACGCAACGTGTTTTTGTGTAACACGACAAAAACTCACCCCGACCGTTTCACCGTCACTGTCCATGAAGAGGGACACACCTCGTACTTTTATTCCTGGCTCTCCAGGCTCTCCACGCTCCAAGATGTTTAGGATTGTGTTGTGAGAGTCTGCGGTCTGGGTTGCTGACGATGGTGTTCCGTTGCCGGGGGTGGCGGTGACTGGGCCTGTGTCGTGCGCGGAGGCGTCTGTGGGTGTGGTGGCGAGTGCTCTGGCATTTGTGCTGTTTCCTTTGGCGGCGGTTTGGGCGGCTTTGGTGGCGAAATCAAGGAACGGTGTTCTCATGTCCTGATTTTCCATGATGGTCGGAAGCGCTGATTGATCCAGTTTGGTCTGGAGTTTCAGTTCCAGATCCATTCTTTCTCGGCCGAATCTTGGGCACTTTAGGAGCACGTGCATGATGGTTTCCTCACAGTCAGGGTCGCAGACGCAATAGGGACTGTCTTTTACATGGAAGCGGTGGAGATACGCAGCGAATCCTCCATGTCCGGTCAGGATCTGCACATGCACGGGTGTTAGAGCTGTGTCCTTTAAGGCTCGTCTCGCGGCTTGGACGGTGGGTAAAAACGCTTTAGTGATCGAGCCTTTTTCGGAGGATTCGTATCTTAACTGCCATTTCCTTACAGTGTCTTCCCGTATTTGTCTTCTGACGAACGATAAGGGGACTTTATCGTAGTCGGGTGCCGTCTTTTTTGTTAGTGCAGCTTTTTTGGCGAGTTCATCCGCTCTTTCGTTTCCAGGGGTTCCCACATGAGCTCTTAGCCAAAACAGCCTCACATTTCTTTCTTCTTCTCTGATTTCTCGAACCAGTCTCTTGATTTCGAGAGCTAGAGGGTGAGTTACCGACGGACTGCTTAATAGATCGAGCGAAGAACGTGAGTCGCTCAGTATGTTGACCGTGTCCATCTTTTTGTCTCTCACCATCTTTACTGCTCTGTAGAGCGCATACATTTCAGACTGGAAGACTGTGTTGTGGGACTCTAGGCGAAAGGTCGAGTATTTGGATTCCCTGCCATTTGACCACCATGTTAGGGCTGCTCCCACTTTGCCCTCGATCTTGCTGCCGTCCGTGTAGACTTGTGGACCGATCACATGGAGGTCTTCTAGGGTTTTTGGTTCCATGTTCTCGAGGCGTTCGTACTCAGTTGTTGTGAGTTGGGATGGGTGGGGATTATTGAGGTATCCCACCTTGCGCTCGAGCTCTCTGCCTGGTGGCATAAACTCTTCGGAATACCCTTTCTTCACTTTGAAGAGCGTTGCGGCTTCAAGGATTCGGAGGTCCAGTGGCAATTGGCCCGACAGAACCAGTGCCGATGTCAGAGACACCGTGCGGTACGCTTTTATTGACTTTTGCGCAAAACCCCTTTGAAGCGAGTCTAGCTGATTGCGTGTCATCAGCTTCTCTGCCGCCGGGTACCACGCGCTTGCCGCATACAGCACGATTGGCTCTATCACCGACACGTAGATGGTCTTGATGATGTCCTTGTTTAGCCCCCAGCTTACCTTTGCCGCACACGCTAGTTGTTTGTATATGTTCGCAGCCTTCTTGCAAGTGGCGGCCACGTGCGCATTAAAAGTAAGCTTGCTGTCTATGATGAGGCCCAATAGCTTGATCTCTGTAACGAGTTTTACCTGGGTGCCGGCCATGTGGATCTCCGGGTTGTCTAGTATACTTTGAATAAATATTGGTTTTCACATGAATTTGTATATTATCTAAAAACAATGACCATGTATGAATGTATGTGGCTCCTAAACGGGTTAACTGATTTTTATTTTAAAAATGTGAGAAAGTTGACATGATCAAGCGTGTTCTTAGCTAGATTCTATCAAAATCACTTTAGCCGTTTAGGACATATTCTAACTAAGTAGTTCATAAGTAATTTGAATGTGGGGCTTTTTTGACATGACAGGACAAAAAAATCCGTATTCCGACATAAATAGATAAACTACCTAAGTAAAACCGCTGGGTGACGCGGCATGAAAAGTATGGCTTTGTTTTTTATCTCACGCTAAATAGGATCGTTATCATTTATCGTCATGAATACAAGTGGTCAACTATTTAGTAACTGTCACTCTCGCAATAGAACACCCCATTCGTGCGAAGGGCCGATCAGACCCATAATTCTGCCCCGTGATTTAGAATTCTAACCTCTTTTGTTCTGAAATATATCGCCATTTCTCAAGACAAACTTGTTTTGTATGAGAATTGTTTACCTTTTGCCTTCATACGACCTTGTACGGGAAAACTAGCACCTAGGGAGAAGTTAAGAGTGTTTGTATCGAAAATAAAATTGATAAAAGTGCTTTATAATTCAAATCACTTGGGAAGTCGGTCCAAACTTTTTACCCCCACTAAGAATCGGTTTTTTGATTTATGGGAAAATAACGCAAGTATAAACTATGGTACTCGTAACTATTATCATGCGCGTTAAAGGGACGTTCATCATCATCATCATCATCATCATCATCATCAGCCTGTTAGCACCCACTGCTGAGTAAAGGCCTCATCATGCTCACGCCACCTCTCAGGATCCTGTGCCAGACGCAACTACTGTTTTCCGGCTACTTGGGCTATGTCATCGGACTTTCTGGCTGGTGGTCTGCCAACACATCTCCCCCCCCCCCCCCTCTATGTCGCCATTCCACAATGGACTTAAAAAATAAAAGATGAAAGAGACGTTAATCAAACAAAAAGGGGTATCCTAGCCTGTCTGTAATTGTGAAGGAAAACCTAGTAAAAAACACTTGAGCCTATAAGTGGTTATTAAACTCTTTCGGTCTTACTACAAAAAAGTTGATTAAGTTGATACTTATCTGTTTAGCACCTGTTTACCAATAATCGTTACCACAAAACTGTCACTGACATAGACACGTTTTAGCAGCGTCTTTAGACATTGTTTCAAACCCGTTAAACACTTGATGATATTCACAGTTTTTAAAAAAATTAAGCTAATCTGAGCTGTTTTTATTCAGCGATTTTTCGTTCACGGCAATAACATAGTATTATTATTATTATTGTAAAAAACAGAACAACAAAAATTCAGCCGATTATGTGTTCTGGTCTACGAAGTAGAGGCACTGCGCAAAAAACTTGTTAATGACCAGAACCCTTTGCTAATTTTGTTTTCTGAGATCACCTACTTGAGCTCGAGCTTGAGCTGGCGACTATTAATGCCACCCTTATTCGTATAATTCTCAAAACCCACCCCCGTATGTCCGTAATAAATACGAGAAACCAACTCAATCGTAAATCAAAAGTTAAGTGAAACAAAGAAGGTGGCGCACGTTCGTACGAGTGAATTGTATTCATCACGCCATATTGAGTTGGTGGTTGTTGGAAAGTCGGGCACTCATTCTGCTTCACGCCATTATGCTTGGAATGAGACATTGTTATTATTCAAATGTGACATTCCACGTGAAGGGAATCATTGTGATGAAAGCTGAGAGAGTGAAACAAACAGTCTTATTCAAAAACTTGGTGAGAATTGGTCTAACATGCGTTTAGGTAAACACTGTCTAATGTGCTAAACGAATTTCCCGCCACGTTGCTGTCATCCAACCTTAAGACTAACATCATTTCACCAAATACATACACATACGTTACCGCCGACGCCTCCATTCCTCTTTGTGAGTGAAATAGTATTATTTATGTCCTGCAGCCGCAAATGGGAAATTAACGATCATTAACACTACTCAGTTTCACCTTTGGTAATGCAAAAAAGGTTTTCGTTAGTTAATCATTTTCTTTTACGTTCTTACAATACATCTAATAAACTAGTGGTTCGCCCCGAACTATGAACTCGCGACCCCATATAAACTTAATAATAACGTCGTCTTTGTACAAGAGTGGATTGGAATCCAAGAGGACCGGGACCCTCACCTCTGGCTTGCCTTTACCGGCCGTCCAGAGTGGAGCGCAAGAGCTATATGCTCGCAGGATGGAAGTGAAAGATGCATAAGACGCGAGTTGGCACTGTGACTGTGGCTATCACTACAGTCACTGGGTAGAAAGCGGCGCACACCTCTCGACACCCTTAGCTGTTCACAACGATGTTGCCACCTTGCTGTCCAGGGTTAGACCCATAAGCGGTGGCTTATTTAGGTGGCCCATTTAGTGAACAGCAAGTCACCGTCTGCCAATTTAATTACTTGAGACATTTTAGTGGCAGACGACCGTTGTCTCAAAGCCCAAGCCCAGTTACCCAGTCCATCCATATACATCCCCACAACCCTATTATTTGCTCCCATCCAACTCTACAATAGCCTGTGTTCATTGCGGGAAAGCCACCAGAGTGCATTTTGTGTTGTGGTGTGCGCAGGTGGTAGACCCAATTTGTGAACCCACATTGCATCAGGTCGGCGTGACCTGTCCACTTGACGGGAAAGTACTGCGAGTGTATTTTGGTGTATGGTGCCCTCGCAGAATGAACCTTGAGGATGCGTTTTTCAAGATTTTCAGATTTTTCTTCTAGCATTTTTAGTTTTTCGCCAAACATTCTTTGAATGTTTTCTGAAACTTGTTCGCCGCTTTTTCTTATTTCAAGTTTTTGTGCCTCTAGATCATTTTGAATTTTTTGTAGTTTATCTAGTATTTCTTCCATTTTAAGTTTTGTATAGGACTCTCTTGTAGTTTTGAAGTAAAGCGACCTCTATTGTTGAGCATAAGGACTTTTTGGTTTATAATTATGAACACAAGATGGCTCTGATAAAAAAAAATGTCACGCCCTCTGTTAGGAAGTAGAATAACTATTTTTTTAAAAATAGATGGCGCTGTTTTGTATTTTCTAATCTGGTGTTCTTTGGACCTTAGCAATTAGCAAAATGTTTGGTTATTTTTGGATTTATTGGATTAAAATAGAGTTCTTGTTACGGATTATTTCGCGACCCGTAAAAGTTTATTTTTATTGTTTCCACTGAGTTTTACGTCCGATATCCACAATATTGTTTCCAAACAGAATTTGTATTTATTTTTATTTGAATTTGTATTTTCACTTTTGTTAGTTTTTATCACTGCTTTCACTGTTTACTGATTAGATTTACGATTTAATCACTTTTAAAATCACTTTTTAGCACTATTTTAATGTTACTGAGAGGCAGCAGTGGCGCCCTCTCTCATCCCATATAAACTTAACAACCCCATATCTCGGCAACCCCTCAACCGATTTGGCTCATGTTCGAACTTAAAAATTCTTTTAATTTCATTTACCTGCCTACCAAATTTCATGACTATCCGACAAAAATTACTCAAGTTATCGTCGAACGAACATTCATACATACAAACATACAAACATACAAACATACAAACATACAAACATACAAACATACATACATACATACATACATACAAACGCCGGATTGTTCCAGTAGACTCGGAGAACTTCGCTCGCTTCGCTCGCTCGTTCAATAATCGGAATGACCGACACCAAGCATTTAATAGTCAATTTGTTATGCAAGGATGCAAAACTATTGTTTGCAGCGAGTGCTTGTCAAGTATTGAATCGAGCTAGGAAAGGTCTCTAAAATTGAGCCACGAGCGTAGCGAGGTATTCAGAAGCACGAGACGCAATTAATAATGCATTCGTGCGAAACACACAACTTTTAATCTCACAGAGCGAGGAAATGATTATGTTAGAAGCACCAAAAAACAATACATATACTTACAACTAGTGAAATGAGTTTCCATCTTCTTTGCTTTAACAGATGAGTCAAACGAAGGAGTTCTTTTATTTCTTTTTATTCACCATAGGGCGTCGCATTAAAATTTCGAAGCGCGCAAAAATGCAGATAGTTTAAAATAGGCTTTTCCATGATCGTATGTTTATAGTAACACTTAGTACTTTCCGAGTCTGGGAGACTGGGAGATGGAAGGTACATTTTTAAAGTTTACGCGTCTAAAGTTGCGTGCAAAAGTAAAAAAATAAGCGGATGAAAAGAGAATGTGCAGTGTTTACAAAAGTGTAATTATGTTATTCCTCCACACACACACACCCTCACATACCCTTTCTATATTATCAGCACTGTGAATTTATTGCATGGTACACACGACAGCACATCAGAGTGTACACTTTTGTAGTAAAGTCGCCCGTACCGTAACCGTGCTAGCGTGTAAGCGTCTACGTGCTGTCGTTGGTACCTATTTCTATCAGCTCATTTAAATTTCAGATATATACTTACTTAGAATAATTAAGTCTCAATTAAAATTTTATTTTGTAACTTTTTTTAGTTTTTGTTCTATTCGTCTTAAATAAAAGTACCTGGACGACCGAGCTTCGCTCGAATGCTAAGAGATGGCGCCCCTAATATTTTTTTGCATAACAGCGTTTGAATGAAACTACGAGTATCAATAACTCAATAACGAGTATCAATCAATATTAGGGGGGGGGGGGGGCTTTGCCCCCCAACCCCCCGTCTGCTGTGCGCAGCTGGCCTTTGGTGACCTTATAACTCTGTGTAAGCAGGAGTATATTTTATGTTTATTATAAGGGCGCTCCAACCCCCCGTCTGCTGTGCGCAGCTGGTCTTTGGTGACCTTTTAACTCTGTGTAAGCAGAAGTATATTTTTTGTTTTTTAGGGGGGGGGCTCCGCCTCCCCAACCCCCCGTCTGCTGTGCGCAGCCGGACTCTGGTGACCTTATAACTCTGTGTAAGCAGAAGTATATTTTTTGTTTTTTACTCAAGTACTCTAATCTAGTACTCTAATCAAGTAACCAACATTCATACATACATACATAAATAAGAAAATTTACAAAATAGATTCCTGTATCTACTTAAAAATACTTTAAAAAAATCGAAAAAGAACACCTAAAGAACATTTAAATTTAGGTGAGAGCTGTCTAACACAGCCAGTTTCATGTTGTTATCCATAAAAGCTTGCAAGATATTTTTGCTGAAAAAAAGCGCGCCGGCCGCCTAATTTTTTTAAGCGAAAATATCTTCAGAACGTCTTGAACGCCTTTTGGTAATCGGTAATTTTCTCAGAAATATGTGCATTTTTACAAGAATATAATTGTTTTTACGTGGAAAACAAGAATAACTTGTTTTTGAGGAGTTATCAAATTTAAATAGCAGACTGATATCAACCACATTTATAAAGTAAACTTAAATGCTTATTATATTAAAAACTTTCGTCGTCTGTTTGATAGTTAAATGTAATTTATTAACCGTAACTATAAAAATCCAAAACAATTTTAATATTGGTTTCCTCTAGGTTTGTAGGAATAGTCATTCATAAACTACCAGCTTCATGCATTATTAAATTCCACTCGTACCTAGTCCAAAAAACCAAGCAAATGCAAAAGCACCTAAACAACTGCATTTGCCACTGCCTCATTAAACTGAATTACGACAATTTTTCAACAGTTTTCAGTTAATTTTCTCTTTGTGCTTTGTTTACACTAATCGAGAGTCAGTAACTTGAACAACTTCCTTAATTTTTACCATATTAAGTGTACAGTGCTGTCGCTTTACTAATTTTATTGAGCTAACGAGCCAAGTAACTGATGATGCGAATTTTTCAACGTAACGCAATGGCGTGTCGATGGCGTCTCAGTAGAAGGACAACACAGGGGTTACCTCTTTTTTCTCCTACAAACAGCGAACTAATAAATCTTTTAGAATTAGAATCGGAATATTATTTGCTGTACTACAAAAATATTAAAAGGACCGACAGCATGAATAAATCGTAATTGAAGCCGTCAACTGGGAGCCTATTTTGGCACCATAATGTTACAAACTCAAGCCCCTGTTAGCCGTCTTATCGATACTTGTGAAATTTTGTGAGCATATTCGATAATAAAATTATGGATTTTTTATTTGGGCCCTTTTGAGGCCAGAGTTTGTGACGCTCACATCAGACACCTCAATCCGCGAGGCTGTAGAAACAGCTCCGTGTCTCGAGAGTGGCTCGAAAACGCCCCCAATTAACATTTCGCAGACTCGACAGACACGCGAGGTCTACCAGTATTTTACTTTGCAGTGCTCGTATTCTTACGCCATAAAAACGCAGTGAGCATTACAATGCATGCAATGCAATTGTTACAACCATGTAAACACGGCACGGCTGTTTTTTGTTTTTCATCTCCTGTACAGACTTAACGAACTGAAACATGGACGATGAAAATAGTTTTAAAATTTGCCGGTGCAGTACCTTTCTAGGTTGCTTTAAAATGCAATTTTAAGGGGTTTAAACAAAACAGTAAGTGTCAGAGTTAGGCTTGCGTGTCCAGGGTGAAATTAAAAAACATAAGTGCCCTTCACGATGGTTTTCCGTTTCCGATGTTGACGTCACATCATGCATTTCAATAAACATAATATGCGTATGACGAAAGAAAAGACTTGAGACACCACATGGTTTGACAGCGCAGTGATGATATACATATAGATTACTTTAGCGGTATGAGGTCTGAGTAGCTACCACGAGTGCGAAAAGCTTTGCCGGACGTCTGCCGGACGTCTGTCATGTATCCAAATTCTTCAGAAGTAAGGTTGTTTATCCAACTCATCACTTTCAGTGACAGTGACAGTAAGCACTCGTGATAGCTGCTCTGAGTGCGGAACGGAACTGGGCGTCATCGGGGCGGGGTGTAGTCAAGCAAGTCTCTTTTTGTGGCTTGCGTTATCTTTATCTTTATCTTTATAATCTTTACCTCCTGATTGTATCAGACAATTTTGTTATATTGTAGTGCCCTAACTGGGTGTCGTGTAATTCACTTATATAATTAATTACAAATACTTACCACCTGTAAATAATCTGTTACACGATACACAATAAATTTATATGAAATATCTTTGTAAAGTATTGTCAAAGTGTAGATTGGCTGAACACTGAACCCTTACCCTTCAGTGAGCATGTCAAACCAGAAGATATATTATTTAATACCTATTGATAACATTTTCATCTTATGTCGTTGTCGGTTATGAATCCGTGGGAACACAAATGACGATACCATACACTTGTCACCAAAGATACCACCCACCTATGTCGTAGTAATTCAGTCCGAAATATCTCTGAAAGACAGCAAGTGCCCAGACTATTGGACGTTCATAACTCTAGGCTACAATAATAATACCCTGCTTGATCGAGCGAGCGAAGCGAGAGAAGACAATAGATGAAGTAATTTAGTGTAGTACTGACTCTATCAAGTGTGAGGAACAGTTTAGGTGTATCGCAGCTAGTTTTAGCAGTAGTGAGGAAATTTCAGCTTTTCTTTAACTAGTGGTTCGCTCCGAACTGTGAACTCGCGACCCCATATCTCGGCAACCCCTGGACCGATTTGGTTCATGTTCGAACTTAAAAATTATAATAATATGTCTCATTAACATGCAAACCATATATTATGACTATCTCGCTTCGTTCACTCGTTCAATAAAAACATACAAACATGAAAACAAAATTAAATGCCGAATAGTCCAAAAACTTCTCTCGCTTCGCTCGCTTATCTGTCCCGCCCACCTTGTTTAGAATACATTTGCAAGTCGCAACGCCAACGTGCTTCGTAAACAGGCACCGTCCAAAACAATTTGGATGCATAATCAACGTTAAATAATATTTAGATTATTAGCCTTCCGTTGCGATGTGAAAATTTCTCATAGATACAAATTAGGTATAATGCGCGCGGGATGAGAATGGGAATCGACTTTTTGGAACTGAGACGCGCGCGGTAAGGAAACTAAAGCGAAACTAAACTAAAGTGAAGCGGTAAGGAAACTAAGTCGAAGCAACCTTACCTAGTAAAATAAAGTATGTTTTCGAGAGACTTCGACGAGGTTCCATCCCATTCTCATCGCGCGCGGATTATACAGGGTGTTAAAAGACCGCCAACAAAGCGGGAAACCACGTATTGTCCTCATCATAAGAAACATTTTTGCCCAAGGAACTATGCCTGGGAAATCAACGGTTTCCGAGATAATGAGGTTCAAAGTCGGACTTTTCAAAACTTTTTTTTTGCAGAAATGTATTCAGTATCTAATTCTTAACATACCTTCTCAAGAAGCCATATCAAAATTATGAATATTTCTTACAAAAAACGACGTTAAAATTGCAACCCGCAATGTATTCTAAACATCGGCACCTCGAGCTTAAGTAACATAAACTTATACCTACGCTTGCGCAATATGACTTCTGTGCGTTACACGTCCAATGCGTGATAAAATATTTTTCAAAATTATAACCAAAAAAACCAAAATCATTTCCCAGCAATAATTTATCGAAAAAGTACTTTGTTTTGGTGTCTAGTATGCGTAGCTTTCGGGTCTGTTGGCAGTCTTTTAACACCCTGTAGATAACAGAGTTTGTTTCACCCTGTTAGCCCCTTGACTGGCAAGAGCGCCTTTAAGTGGTCGAAAACCAATAGGTTAAGTTACTCCGTACTAAACGCAAATTTTGTCGTTTCGCCACCAAGGGGGTTAGGGAATATTTTTAATAGGAATAGGCACGAGAAATTTTATAGGCAGCGGAAGTCGGAATAAATAGGAAATAATTTGTTGAAAGCTTTGTTTGTTTTTCCCGGGCCGGAAGTGTAAAGTGTACAGCTGTATAAACGTTCTCGTGTTTGAAAGAATTGAATGCATACATGAGAGGATTTTATTAAAATTGCGGGAATCCGTGAGCACGAGATTTGTACAATTTTAACGTTGGAGTGAAAACACATTGAAATACCTACGAGTAGCTAGAAAAGAAGGCGCGCCTGAATCGAAAGCTAATTCGGAAGGCAAAGTTTTTTGTTCGAAAGTCCGTTATTGGCTAACTTAACTTTAGACAATATTGAGAAACTAATTTAAATATTTTTTATTACGGTCCAGTAGTTTTGTTTTTATGCGCTAAAATGTGTTGTTCCTATGACCGCCAACAGTATGCAGACCGTCGCGTGACGTCATAAAACCGTATCTTTGAAACGTTGTAAAATCCAAACTACTGAACCAAAATAAAAAATATTGAAATTAGTATCTCAATATTGTTTAAAGATAAGATTAAGCCAATAACGGACTTTCGAACAAAAAACTTTGCCTTCCGAATTGATTAAAAAAAACCGGCTAGTGCAAGTCGGACTAGCGCACCAAGGGTACCGAACCATAAAACGGCAAAAAAATCACGTTTGTTGTATGGGAGCCCTCCTAAATATTTATTTTATTCTGTCTTAGTATTTGTTGATGTAGCGGCAACTAAAATACATCATCTGTAAAAAAAAATTGTCTTACTATCACGGTTCATGAGATACAGCCTGGTGACAGACGGTCAGTTAGACGGACGGACAGCGGAGTCTTAGTAATATTTAGGGTCCCGTTTTACCCTTTGGTACGGAACCCTAAAAAATCGCACACTATAGCTATTTCTAATCTCGTGAAAGGTAAACTTGCCAAAGGAACGGCACAAATGAAGGAGGTATTAAAACCTATTTAAAAAACTGTTTTTCTTTTTGCAACACAGCGTCGGCAAAGTATATACAATAAAACTTAATGCCCGATTAAAAACCGAAGATATTTTGCTCTACCGATGTCAACCCATGTAATGAAGCCGAAGATACGCGTAAAACTACTAGGTACGACATGGGTATGCTCAGTAGTTACAGTAGTGTGACAAAACAGTGTAACCATGCATACGCTTTCTTGATGTAAAATAAAAAGCGCGTTAAGACCTCCATTTCCACTTTTATTAATAAGATTTTTCTGTAAAATACTTTCATGTGTATGATAAAGAGTTAATCATGTGCTGTTAATCATGTTAATCATCAGCCTGCTAATACCCACTGCCGAGTAAAGGCCTCTTCATGCTCACGCCACCTCTCACAATCCTGTGCCAGGGTTTTCCGGCTACTTGGTCTATTTCGTCGGACCATCTGGCTGGTGGTCTGCGAACCGATCCCTTCCCCTCTCGCTCGGGGTCGCCATTCCGAAGTGGACTTTGTCCATCTGCCATCGGTTCGTCTAGCCAGGTGTCCTGCCCACTTCCACGTTATTTGTTATTTGTTTTCCGACGTCTGCCACTTTTATGCGGCTAATTAAGAGGGTGCAGAAGCATGATTTTCCCATACAAACTTAGTTCCGGTTAATTTCTAAACTACAGGCTGGATCTGCTGAAACTTGGTTTATATCAGTAGATGACCAATGATGGTTTGCAAATAGTTTTTATAATAAAAAAAAATGCCTGAAAGAAATTAGAGCGATGCGTTTTTCACGCCGAAAAAGGGGTTACTTTCAGCTGTTATTTACTTACATTATTACACTGCCTATTGGAGTCTAACTACCTTGGGAACATAAATAATGTATTACTTGTCAGAAAAAAAAAGATTTTTGAAATAGCTAATAAAATGTAGAAATGGCAGCGGAACTACGAAAAAATTTGGGAAAATAGATCTATTACATTACAACTACAACTACATACTCGCGAAAGGACACGAACTCACGTAGACTCATACAGGCGCATTGCCTCTCACTTTTCCCGCGCCCCGTCTCGCTCTGGGTGAAACAGCTATAGAAAACAGTGTTTCACGCGCTTGGCCATCGCCGAGTTCCCACGGTCCTACAGGGGATTCTTAAGTGCAAGAGCTAATTAAGTAAAAAGTAAGTAAAAAGTTTAATCACAAATAGACACAGTACAATGATACTTAAGACTAAAAATACACAAGTAGGCAAGTTGGATAGCACAAAAAAAGAAAAGAGCGGAAAATGTCACTGTACTGCGCTTGTGAAAAAGGACCCGACTCAGCATGTGTTACAGAGAAAGTACGTAATACTCCTCGTAACGCTGGTATTCTAATTAAGAGTTACTTACTTACCTACTGTCATACTAATCCGCTCATAGTAAACCAGCAAGTATAGACAGACATAGCTCACGCTCCTCGTTTTCATCGTCACAAAAATCAGCATTCCCCCTCACTCCTGAATTCCTGATACATTTTGAATATTTCAATAGCCCCAAAGACGGTCAAGTGTATAATGAAATCCTCGTTATTGCGTCCTCAGATCCGGGGCCTATCTTAAAACTCCTCTCGACAGACCAAAAGTATTGGTTAAAGGAGCGCGCAGACTGAGCTGCGATGCGACAGTACAAGTAGATGGCTTGTCTTCAAAAAAAAAAAACACTCATGCGTCAAAACGAGTTTATTTGCGAGAAAATTGCTCTTATTGAAATGAAAATGTAATAATGGGAATATGTACAGTGTTTATTTTGGAGCGGAATATAGGGGCTGTTGAAAATTATGAGCTAAACTGGCTAAAGGAGAATGCTCATAAAAAACCCAGACCCGACGTGTGCCCGGCGCAAACGAAATGTTACTCAAAAAGTAGCTTTTAAATTATAAATTAAAAACTGCGTAGGAGGCATCGTCGAAATTGGTGGGTGTGTAAAATACCTAATCGAATTTTTGTATGGGGCCATATTGTACCTATTAGTAAAGTTACAGTTGCGATATAATATGACATTGTATTAAGTAGCCCTTTGACATATTTTACAAGATTCATTATCATCATCAGTTCCTGTCATCCCTAATCAGAGACATGGGCCCACCTAGCTCGGGCCAGATACATATCTATACAAGGTGTTACAAAAGTATCTAACTCTTTTTACAGGGTAATAGCACCCGGTGATAGGGATCACATCCTATTATTTTTTTGCTCTATGACGTTCCGTTAATTTTAAATTAATAAAATGTGAACGATATGGCGGGAGAAAAGTATTTTTTAAATATTAACACCTACATGTACAAACATATTTTTAAATTTGAGCTAATAACAAAAACAAAAAAGTTATGAAAATATTTAAATTTTGAGGTTAGAAAAAAAAACAACTTTTTTAAAGATTTGATATCCTGTTGACCAGTAGGTTACACACTGTAAAAAGAGTTTGGTACTTTTGTAACACCTTGTATATGTATGTATATCTCTCTACTATCGTTCGTGAAATTGTTCTCTTGATCTTGACGAGGCAAGAAGTAAATAGTTTTACATACTAACGGATTTTTAAACAAAAAAAAAGTCAGTAATTTTCCGCGTTGCGTAGTTGTTCGTTATCATTCACTCGTTGTGTATCTGCCTCAAGGATCATAAGCACATAGTGAACACGCGCCTTTTTTGGTCGCGGCCTTTTATAAAACGGTCCTTTTTGTCCTCGTCGCGGGGCATTATGTAAATCGCACCTTATTTTCAGGACACTAAGCGGCCTTTTTCCCTATCAGTGGCACCGCAAACGTGTTCACGGAGATTTACGGTCGTTTTCATCCGATATTTTTTGGCGGATACTCCAGATTTATTGTTAGAGGCGACAGGTTAGGTGACGTGATGTATTACAGAGAGCTAGTGCTTCAACTATCGAAGGTTGCTGATATCTACTAGAGCCGGAATGGCTTACACTACTCGTGTGGCTCACAGACCTACAATATATATTTTTGAACTAGCTTTTGCCCGCGACTTCGTCCGCGTGGTTTACAGAAAAAGGATACATATGTGCTTTACTTTGCTCCTAAGTGTAAAAGCGTGATAATATGTAGCCTATGTGTTATTCTGACATCTAAGCTATCTCTATTCCAAACATCCAAATCCGTTCAGGTGAAAGCGTAACAAAGACGCATTTTGTATTTTTATTGAATAAAATAGCCTTACCTTTGAATAAACATTACAAAGTATTTAAAATCAAAGCATTACCAAGCGAATTTATTTTTAAACTTTTTCATTTTGATCGCAATAGCGTCAAGGGTAACCCCCCTGATCTTTCTCCATTAAATACGACTCCCTCAGCTGTTTCTTCCAGTATTTTATTAATAGCTGTTTCTATAAATATGTTGAAAAGGAGTGGTGACAGTGATCACGAAGCACGAGCAAAGGCCACGAAGAAGCTACTTTGACCAAATTAAAGAGAAGGTGGATGTCGTGACGTACCAGGCTGCAAAGGAACTGGCCTGTGATCGAAGTGCATGGAGAATGCTGCACCGACAAGATGATAACTCTTAAATATAATGACGATGACTCCCAAATTAATAATGCCAAATTAATAATAATACAGATCTTCGTTAGTGGGCATAATCCCACACATATTTTTGCACATACTAAATTATGCATGAAGTAAATGCATATTTTACCACATAATATCATCTCCCGACGCTCGGGAAATACGACCGTTGCCGAACGGTGACGAAAATCACTATGCGTATTAATTTGGGAGTACTGTAACACTGTAACAGATATCTCATAACGATATTATCTACTCCTCTTCATTGAATGTGTGTGACCGAATGGTTTTGCTAAACCTGCTCCTCCGCCGGGCTTTAAACCAAGGACATCGTGCCTCCACGCTACGGTAGACTGTAAGTAATTCAACACGGATTTGGCTCCATGCCTAATAACTACAGTCTCATGAGCTAAACTTCTCTATTGGGACTTGAGTCAAGTCTGGACGCTACAAATCTACTAGACAATCTATGTAGACACTTACTTCGCATGTTGGCATATAAATTCGGAAATGATATTATAGACCTTTCGTTCGACGATGTCTCTCTGTTTTCCGAAGCGCTCACAGCCTAGTTGAACTAGCAATTCTTAAGGCGCCGTGCATAGTGAATTAGCCCGCGCGCAAATAAAAATGCACAAAATCGATTCCTGTATCAGAAACAATAAACGAATCGAAAAAGTAAACATTTAGAACACGAGAATTAGGTGAGTGAGAACTATCTACTTAACACAGCTAGTTTTATGTTGATATATCCATAACAGCTTGCAAGATATTTTCGATGACAAAAAGCGTGCCGCCTATTTTCTTTCAGCGAAAATATCTTCAAAACGTTTAGGAATGTCAACACGAAACTGGCTGATTCTAGTGTTCTATAGTGTAGTTTTCCGATTCGTTTAGTGTACTACTGATACAGAAATCGATTTTGTACACTTTTCTTTGCGTGGACTATGCACCTCGCCTTAACCGATTCCGATAGCAGTGACCGATAGGTAGCAATATCATAATGAGCGATCTGTGCTTCGGAAGGCACGTTAAAACGTTGATCCTGGTTGTGGTTTATTTATCACAATAAATTAAGCTATGTCAGAGACCCTTTGGGAGGACAAAAATTTCTGATACCAGATGTGGCCATTACCTCACTTATACATTTCTAATCTACATGTACCTATAATACAAAATTATGTAATACGAGCACTGTAAATATGATTTTCCTGCAACATTTTCTGTAGTCACTAAAGGCAGAAGGAACTATGATACATGCGAAAAGTTACTTTATGGACGACATTAGAAAGATAAACGTCGGGGTTCGCGAAATCTCTTTTGACTATCTGAGGGCGATTCGTACCCTAATTCACTTACTTTGGGTCCATAGTGCTTGTCAAAGTAAAGATTTCTATTAAGGGTGTATTAGAAAGATACTCTTTAGGGGTCGTATTAGGTACGTTTGAATAAAAGGAAAACACTTGAACTTTCTTTACTTTACCGTACACCTAATGTTGGTTACCTTTAGAGCATATTTTGAGATTAAATGGTAAATTTCGAAAACTATTTGAAAATCATCAAGTAAAAAATTTTCAGTGCTTGAATAAAAGGCTTTTTGAAAGACTTAATCAATATCGTGTCGTAACTTACGAGGATGCAATAGTTTTCAACATCCCGAAATGGTAATAAATATTCGTGTGTTTGATTGATTCACTTCCAGATATTGGCAGTTTTCATTCATTTCGTTATCGCTTCGGGATTTTGAATCTGCATGATGGATTTTTGTTTGACGCTCAAAGTACCTATTTGAAGTATTTCGGAATCTGGGAATCTCTATAAAATCAAACAAATGCGTTAAATAAACTATCGTGCATGAGTCGGGCTTAACTAACTGCCGATTTCTGAATTGAGAAATTCGCTAAGTAAGCACTTAAGTATCGTTCTCCCCTGCAGATTTCTCACAAAAGAACGTGACAGAACGATACTTAAGTATTTACTTAGCAAATTCTCTATTCAGAAACCCGGCCTATAACTATTTGTAGGTATCTCTTTTTGTTTTTTCTAAAGCCCGTAGCGTTTTAAACCCATGGTTACGCTCTTTCATACGCTTGCTGAAGAGAAAGAACGAACGTGGTAGTGATTCGGTTCAAGACGATACTTTCAAGCATCTTGGCCAACCTTTATCGAATTTGTGTTTTGTTTATTGGTCTTGTTTCGCTCGAATCAAACGATCGAGACAAGACCAAGACATTGTCTCGATCATTTGATTCGAGCGAGATCGAGCGAGAGTCTCGAAATAGAGTCCGCGCCACCACTGAAGTCCGATAAACGTGGCGCTAGCGCAACACACAAAATGTTTCCAGTGTTAGGCGTAATAGGCGTAGTTCCCCGAGTTCCCGTAAGACTTGAGTCGTGGCGCGCACTCTATTTATTTTCATACTAATTTTTTATTCCGTATAATGGGGTTTTTTGCAGGCATCAAAAATAGCCCGAATAACTGTCAAAATCAGTCTATTAATCTGTGGTTTCCATACAAACCACAGATTTAGTTGCGCAATAATTCGCGAATCGCTGTCAAATTTGACACTTGGAAAAATCCCTATTCTGACAGCTATCATTTTTTGTCATGTCAGAGATTATATAAACCTTTTTTGCCGGCCGTTTTTGATTGATATGGTTGACATGACACAATCGAGAGTCTCGATTGTGTCAAATCATAAAAACAAGTCGAAGACAATATTTTCGGTCGCCTGACAAGATCGAGACCAAGCAAAAGTCTTGATGCCGTTAAGACAGTCTCGATAACGAAATTGTCTTGTCTTGTCTCGCTTGCCGAATCACTACAGGGTTCACTCTAAGTCGATAGCGGAACTTTAAGTAGGCTGTCTACTGATCAATACAAACAACTTGGACGAGGTGGCGACAAAAATGGAGCGAAAAAAATATCTGCTGTTTCATATGACGCAGTACTGAGTCGAACTTTTGTATGGAACAGCTGATATTTTTTCACTCATATTTTTTCGCCACCTAGTACAAGTTGTTTGTATTGATCAGTAGATAGCCCACTTAAAGTTCCGCTATCGACTTAGAGTGCACCCTGTAGAACGTGGGCCGGTAAAGATGAAGCAACAGACAGATTAGCATTACACGGCCCGTAACTCAGTAATCCCCCCGAAAAGGCAGTAAGGATTTCACGAACGGCCCCTGGCTGCTGTTTATTAGGCAATAAACTCATATTATTGCTGAACAAACGGCGCTCCCAACGCTAGTGTATAAACAAGCCGGGGAATTACCTAGAATGCCTAGTGGGCTATCGTTGCCTCTCTCGTGCCACTTTGGCCACCCTACTCGCGATTTATAGAAAAAAAATGTACCTGGGCGACCGAGCTATGCCTAAAAATAGAGAAAACTAAGCAATATTTTGAAATAATATGACACTAGATCGATTTTCACCCCCGTAAATCCCTTTATTGCAACTATTATCGAAGAACTTCCTTACAAAAATATATCTACATAAATATTAGTAATTTATCAGTATAAGATAAGATATCTTCTCAGGCCTTTACATCCACTACTTGCTTATTTCGCTGACTTAGTTGGTTTCAGACACAAATAGGTTTAACGATAAAGTGGATTACGTGATGCTTTACATTGGAGAAATCCAGCCAGTCAGTATCGTTAGCATTCCTAGTAAAAGCAACTGCAAATTTCCTACTACAGCAGGGGTTCAAGTTTGAGTTTGGTTGCCGCTTTAGTTACATGATAGTAAAGTTAAACGGGTATTAACTAAGTAGCTAAACGAGCTGAAGGCCCGAATCACCGGTGGCCATACAAAACAAGGTGTTACAAAAGATCCTAACCCTTTTTACATGGTAATAGCACCCGGTGAGAGGGATCACAACCTAAATAACATGACGTTCCTTTATTTTTTTATTTCAAAATATGTGCACAAAAATGCGCTCGTTTGAATGCGACGCTTTTTTATGTATAAAAAGAAAATATAAAGGAACTCCTTCGACTCATCTGTCAAAGGAAAGTAGAAGGAAACTCATTTCACTAACCTTTATGTAGTTACACACGACAGCACAGTTTGGTGTACAAAAAGTCGCCCGTAACGTAACCGAGTGGAGTGCGAGCGTGTAAGGGTCGACGTGCTGTCGTGTGTACCTAGTTGTTTTTTGTTTTTCTTGCATCTAACATAATAATAATTCCTCAGTGAGGTAAGAAGTGGTGCGTTTCGCACGGATGCAATACTAGTGGTTCGCTCTGAATTATGAACTCGCGACCCCAGTTGAAAATGAAAAAATGAAAAAGGTCTTTATTTAAAATAGTGAAGTAACATATTAAAGATGACATTGGTGGCCCCCACACTTAGGCATGGCCTGTGTTGTGGGTGCCGGATAAAATATTTAAAAGAAAGAAAATAAAATAATTTAGCAACAACAATTCGCTTTTACAAAAAAGTCTATGCTAAGTTCGTAGGTGGTCTCCACACTAGGCCTGGCCTGTGTCGTGGAGAACCAATATTGGTGGTAAAATTAATACGTTAACAACACTATAAGATAAGAAATTAAATGTTGGTGCTATATAAAACTTTGTGAGAAAAGTTGGTAGTAATAAAATTAAAATTATTAAATTTCTAAAGT
Source organism: Zelleria hepariella (assembly GCA_949319315.1). NCBI lineage: Eukaryota > Metazoa > Arthropoda > Insecta > Lepidoptera > Yponomeutidae > Zelleria > Zelleria hepariella. Next base: position 8,464,385 of record OX439378.1, on the reverse strand, counting down.
ATTAACCAGAATAAAAGTTGAACATTAAGATTGTGTAAGTACTTAACACTTAAATTATTATTACTAAACAAATTACTTAGCGTCTAAGGCTTACTAAAAAAAAAAAAAAAATAAGTAAATATATAATTAGATAGATAGATATAAGTATAAATTGGACCAGGGTGTATTTATGTGGGTATGTTTGAAAGAGGGGTTTGTGAGTGGTTAGCTTTTGTTTGCTTTCTTAAAATTAATCTGTAGTAGTTCTTCTGTTTCTGAGAAGTCTAGAGTGTTAAGCCATTTTTCAATCTTTTGCTTTGCTTCATTTAATGTATCTAGTTTTATTTTACATGATTTTGCGATTTTATTATAAATGTAAGGATGTAGAAATTTGGGGAATCTTTGGGCAAATGATGTGTCAGTGTGTGGTTGGGGGATACAGAATACTCTTAGCTTTAGCATTTTGTTGTAGTTAGGTGAATAAATAGTTTGGCGATGTTGTGTTAAAGCTACTTTTAGAATAAACAGCTTGCGGATGCTAAAGAAGCCGCATTCTTCGTAAAGTGTAGCTGTTGGGTAACGTTTGGGTTTTTTTGACATTACTTTTAAAATAGATCGCTGGGCTCTTTCTAAGTTTATTAGGTGTGTTTGACTTGAACCTCCCCAGCAGCCTATGCAGTATGTAAAAATAGATTGACAGAGGGCTAGGTATACAAGTTTGAGGGTATCCTTGGTTGCACTGTTTCTTAAAAGTCTCATAATGTGTATAAATTTTCTTGCACGTCCAGATAGAGTTGATAGGTGTTTTTCAAAAGAGAGTTTTTCATCTATAATTATACCTAGGTATTTAATTGAGTCAGTTCTTTGAATGGAGTCGCAAGTGCAGGTGGCAGATAAACGGTTGCAAGTGTGTATTTTAATTGGTGTGTTGGACTCTGGAGGTTCGGATCTGGCAGTTTTATGAAAGCAGAGGTATTTTGTCTTTGATGTGTTTAGTGTAAGAAGGTTTTTGGATAGCCATTTAGAAATTTGAGATAATCCTTCTTCTGTTTGTTTTAGGACAGAGTTCCAAGTTGGGCCGTTGAATATTATAGCTGTGTCATCTGCATAACAAATAATCTTTGCGTCAGTAGATGGTAATGTGGAACCTATGTCGTTTATATAAATGAGGAATAGGGTTGGACCCAGTATGCTACCTTGGGGTACTCCGAATTTAATTGGCTTAGGATTTCCGACAAGGTCACCAATTTTTGTTTGAAGGGATCGGTCTGTGAGATAGCTGTGAAACCATTCGAGGGTGGTGCCTCTAATACCTAAGTTCTCGAGTTTTTGAAGGAGTATAGGGACCGAAACGGTGTCAAAAGCCTTTGCTAGGTCGAGGAAGGCGCCTACACACCTTTTGCCTTTGTCCAAGTGGGTCGAAACAGTATCTAGAAGTAGTGTGATCGCGTCTTCTGTTGATCTGCCTTGCCTGAAACCAAACTGATTTGGCGATAATAGTTGTTTTGATTCTAATCTATAGTTCACGATCTTTTCCAGGATTTTAGATAATACTGAGAGCAGAGATATGGGTCTATAGTTGGAGGGGTCGTTTTTATTGCCAGCTTTGTAGATTGGTGTAACTGACGCAATCTTCCATATATCTGGGAACTTGCCATTTTGTAGGCTGATATTGCAGATGTGTAATAAAGGCGTGACTATATTATTAATTATGTATTTAACCAATAGGGGTTTGATGTTATCGAGGCCTGGGGCGCTGTCGTTGCGTAGTTGTTTTATGATGCCTACTATTTCTTCTACGTCAGCCGGCTGCATAAAAAAGGAATCGGAAGGAGTAGATTCAAGTGGGGCTTTGGCCTGGGAAGCAAGATTGGATTCTGTTTCTTTAGTTTTAGCTAGTATTTGATTTGCTAGTGTAGCGCCGACAGTAGTGAAGTAGTTAGTGCATTCATTTACAGACTCTATGGGGGTAGGTTTGTTACTGAGGAGATCAGTAGGAGCTTGAGATTTAGAGGGTGTTGTTTCACATATTGTTTTAATTGCATGCCATAACTTTTTGGGATTTTTATTGTTCTCAGTGAGCATATTGTTTTCGTACTGTGTCTTTACTCTGTGTAGAATATCAATGCAGTAGTTGCGGTATCTGTTGTAAATTAATCGTGCAATGGGATCATTTGGGTGTTTTCTACATGCCATGTGCAGCTTATCCCTATTTTTCATACATCTGATTAGTCCTGGGGTGATCCAAGGCTTCATATTCCATTTTCTATGGCTTACGTTTGTGAGTTCTGTGTGTTTTTGCATAGTTCCGTTAATTATGTTTGTTAGTTTAAATGTTGCTTCTGATACATCTTCAGTGGAAGTTACTTCATGCCAGTCAACCGTCTTCAATTCTTCAGCTACCTCAGAATAGTTAGTTCTGGGGGCTTGTCTTTTATGTTGTTTGGGTTGAGGGCCTACGTCAATAGCCACCATGGTTGCATCGTGGTCTGTAACCGAGCCTTTGCAGACCAAACCTTCAGCTTCGTGATTGGTTCTTATTAATATGTGGTCTAAACATGCTTTTTCCCTAGTTGGTACTGTGATTGCTGGTATCAGCCCGTGTTCTGCAGTTGTGCAAAGATAGTCGGATTTATTAGTATCATCTGAATATGGGAGTATATTTACATTCAGATCACCCCCTATAACAATGTTTAAATTGTTGTCGGTTTTATTGAGTTCGTGGTCAAGTGATCCTAAAAAATTCGTTATGTTCGATTGTGACGGTGATCGGTATATAGCCAAAATTGTAAACTTAATTTTTTGAAGGAAAATTGATAGACAGTTAGCATCGCTGATGTCGGGTTCGTTCACAGTGACATTCCAATCTTCTTTAATGTAGACAATAACGCCCCCGTTTTGGTTTGTATATTTCGTTGTATGGAAATGAGTGTAACCTGCCATGTTTCTTATTAGTGGATTATGGCCTAATCTACATTCTGTAAGTATAATGATATCAAATACTATATCAATTCGATTTAAAAATGTCATAAAACTGTCAAAATTACAAACGTGGCTTCTAATGTTCTGCGACATTATTTTGAGACCGAAGTTGTTTGGAATCATATTTTTACACAGTTCTGCTGCGTCAGATTCGTGACATGGAATGGTCAGTGTATTGTCAATGTCTTCTACAGTATCTAGTGTTATGGTAGCCATTTGTGGGATGAGTGTAATATTGAGGAATGAGTTTTTATTAGGTCATGTAAGCAGCTTTTGTTAAATTTGGTATGAATAAGATTAGATCCGTGATTAAGTAAGTGCAGTTTGTGTTTTAGTTTTTGACTGTAGTTTTTGTGTGGTAATTTTCGTGTGTAGTGTTTGTGTATTTGAGTTTTTGTGTAGTTTGTGTGTAGGTAGTTTGTGACTTTACTGGAATTGTAGATGTAAGATGTGTAAGAGTGTATGCATGCATTTAATTTTATATTTTGTGGGTAGAATCTTGTAGGCCCATGAAGAATAGAATAGTTATATAAATTTGAGATCAAGGAATTGACATAGAACTTAAAAGTTTCAAGGACTATTACATTGCAAAAATACAATAAAATGTTAAGGTAACTTGTTAGTATAACTAGCGATTCAGTCGCTTTCGACTTAGGCGACAGTGATAGGGCCTGTCGGAGTAACGCCCCGAGTAACGTCATCAGCAGCAGCGCGGCTGTTTCGAGGCAGCGCCAGCTTCTCAAGATCTGCGTGGAATCGCACGTGGATGCCTGGCTTTCCTTCACGTTGACGCAGTTGCACGGCGCCTTCCCGGATCCAACAGAATTTGTATCCATTTTCAGCAGCGAACTGGCGGGAGTCACGAAATAACTTTCGGTTTTCACGAGTCAGTCTTTCGTTTATATAAACTCGTTGTGCCGGTCCGGTCAACTCAACATCCTGGGTAGTCAGGTTTTTTCTAGCTCTAGCTGCTTTGATCATTTCATCACGTTTCGACTTTCTGAGTATTCTGACTACTACCGGCCGCGGGAAATTCGGCAGCGTGGAGCGCTGTGAGGACACGACGGATGCCGACGTTTGCTTCGGGCCCACTCTGGTTATGGAGTCAATGTCCGCTTCCGCTAAGGGCACGCCAATCTTTGCGGCAGCCAGCAGTACCGTATGGCAGAGATTTTCAGTCGGGGTTTCAGTTACTCCTAGAATCTCGATTTCGTTGCGCAATGACGTTTGGGCTTGCTGGTTTAGTTGGTATCGTAGTTCAATGACCTCTTGCTTCATGAATTCAAACTCGACTTCTCTATCTTCAAGGATTTTTAGCTTTTTGTTGGACAGGGCAAGGGCCTCCGACATTTCAGTCATCTTATCAGACATCTCTTGACGCAAAAGGCGAATTTCAGCTGTTAGTTCAGATAAATCGGGAGAACTGCGAGTAGTCTTTTTGTTGCGGATGGTAACGTTTGATGTGTCTGGCTTGTCACCGACTCGCTTGATTCTGCAGCTACATTTTGGGCAGATCCAGTCATCAATCTGATCTTCGTGACAGTGGCTTCCCATACACACATCAGTGTGGTACGGGTCACGACAATTTTCGAATGAGCAAACGATGTATTTTCCAGCCTCAACAGCTTGTAGACATCCTGCACATTTAAGTTTCGATGCCGGGTTCGCTAGTGAAGATGTAGACATTTTCGTTGTAGATTTGTTGGTTTTACGGAGCACGGTGATAAAAGTCGCTACCCGTGGCGCCCTCTATTATTAGGAGGGTTGAAGTTAGCTCAGTCAGTCGACTCGATTTGTTCACGACGTGAGTGAAGAGGCGGCGCCGCGACTGGTGCGACACAGTGGCGAGTAGCGGTACTACCGTTGTTCAGTCGGTCGACTCAGTGCGCTCACGACGTGAGTGCAGAGGCGACGACGTAACGTTGCGACAGGTGCGCTACGGTGGCGAGTAGCGGAAGTAATATTGTTTTTTACTTATTGCTGTTTTGTAGGTTATCTTGTTTATTGTGTTTTTGTTGTTTGATGCAGGTGAGTAAAGGTATGGATTCACTATTTACTTATTACACCGGAGACAAATTTCTGAGTCATTTAGGGTAGATTATTTACGTAATTTAACGGTAATTGTTCTACGCGTCACTGGGGCTTGTTGGCCGGTTTTTTGTGGAATCACTTACAGATTCGCTTAGACAACACTTGCACGAGTGTACCACTGCTAACTGAGCACTTTCAAACTAATTTCACTGTTTCTAATGCACTTTTAAGAGAAATAATTAATTATTTAGTTAGGAGGTCGTTAGCATAATGTTTACTATAGAAGCGCCCCCTGGCGAAAAAAAAGTTACAGATAAGTATGTAACTTTGCTTACGCCATTCGCGCAGGCGCGTACGCGCTTTGCATATAAACTATACAACCCCATATCTCGGCAACCCCTCGACCGATATGGCTTATGTTCGAACTTAAATATTCTTTTAATTTCGTTTACCCGCCTACCAAATTTCATAACGATCCGACCAAATTTACTCAAGTTATCGTCGAACGAACATACAAACATACATACAAATATTCATACATACATACATACATACAAACGCCGGATTGTTCCAGTAGACTCGGAGAACTTCGCTCGCTTCGCTCGCTCGTTCAATTATTTGCCTCTCGTGCTTCTGAGTTACCTCGCTACGCTCAAGTTTCTTCGCTAGCTCGGTATTCAATACACGCTCTCGCTGCAAACAATAATTTTGCATCCTTGCATAACAAATAACTATTATGTTCACCTTTATCGTAGAGAGTGAGCGCCCATATTTCAGGTGAGGCGGGGCATTTGATGATCCTATTTGACACTTATTACTCGAAGTCTTGGAAGAAAATATGATACGAGCTTAGTTTGCAATGAAGCCAGTCTAATATAAAAATTCAGACGGTAAAATTTTATGTAAATTATGGGTAATTGGCAGTAACTTAGGCTTTTTACGGACGATGCATCTTTCTAGAGCTACGGTAGATAGATGATAATAATGTCTCCATTATTGTATAAAGTGGCTGATTTTATAGAGACTTACTACACACGATAGCACGTCAGAGTGTATACTATTGTTGTGAAGTCGCCCGTAAAGTGCTAGCGTGTGTAGCGTGACGTGGTCCGTCGTGTGTGTACCAACAATATCTACCATACAGGGTGTTAGTTCGCAAACAAGCTGGAAATATTGTCCTTATCATAACGAACATTTTTGCACAAGGAGCTATGCCACGGAAATCAACGATTTCCGAGATAATGAGGTTCAGGCTACATCTTACTTTTTTTTTACATTTCCAACCAAAAAGTTTCCTAAAAGACCCAATCTGTAATTAATTGTAAGAAACTATTAATTACAGTTCTTTCAGGCTAATATTTTCATCTAATTGACATTTCTGGCGTTGCGTGATTCGTTGAACTAAAGATTCATAAGACCCGATTGGCCTTTCAATTTGTTTTGGACCCTAATTATATAGCTCTAAGCTTAGATGAATAACGCTTGGGAATAATAAGTATGGTGTCTTTTTATTTCGTAAACTTTAAACTTACTTTACTTACTTACGTTTACGAAATACAAAATGTTCAGTGCTTACGAAAGTTTAAGTATGGTGCCTACCTAAAACAGACTTCAAGAAGCACAGATTCGTGTCGATTTTGTGCATTTTTTTTACGCGCGGCCTATTTTACTATGCACGTCGCCTTATGAGCCCCTTTGCGTACTTCCACCATGAGCCGATTTCAGCACAAATTCACAAAGCATTTCATAGATGGCGTTTACATGCGTCGCCTTAAAATAACGGAATACGGCTGTCAAATTTCGTTTAGCACAGATTAATTTTGACAGCCGTATTCCGGTTCTTCTATGGCTACGCCTGTAAACCCCATCTATGAAGTGCCTTGTGAATTTGTGTTGAAAACGGCTCATAATTTTCCCAAAGCCAATCTCAATTTCATACCTACAAAACATTAAGTTCCTTTTTAAAATTGATCTTATCGAACAGAGCGCTTGACACTGGCCAAAGTGTAGGTAGCTTTAGTGAGCCCAGTTTAAGGGTAGACGATAGCAAGGTGGCGGGAAATTCAATATTTTCACAGACTTTTACATTTTGTAGCTAAACTGAACTATTTTTGTTCAGCGATTTTTCGTTCGCGAAAATAAGACCGTATTCTTTTCATTATTGTAAACAACAGAACAATAATAAATCAGCCGATTAAGTGTTCTGGTCTACGACAAGTTTTTTGGGCAGTACCACTGCTTCGTAGACCAGAACACAAAATCGGCTGAATTATTGTTGTTCTGTTGTTTAGTGAGTCTGTAGTCTGTGAAAATTTTGAATTTCCCGCCATCTTGCTATCGTCTACCCTTAACAAGACGTAGTTCAAAGCTATTCCAATCAAACTATTATGTATCACACAAGTAGGCATAGGAGTATAATCTTCCTCCCATTAGGTACAGTCGTGGGCTTATGTACGTGATGCGATTCGCGTCACGCGAATGACAAGTAGGCTACCTACAAGTAGGTATTAATACACACTACAAGTTGTAGTTTCAGTTGTAGTTTCAGTTGTAGTCCACAACTGAAACTAAAAGTCACTGGAATCAGATGTGCCCTTTTTCAGTCCTAGTCGCGGAATTCTGTATTCATTCATGTGAATCTTAGCAATACAATACAGTAGCTATACAATATGTGTTCTGTTTTGTATTATACCGGGTGTTAAAAGACCGCCAACAGAGCGGGAAACCACGTATTGTCCTCATCATAAGGAACATTTTTGCTCAAGGAACTCAACGAAATCAACGGTTTCCGAGATAATGAGGTTCAAAGTCGGACTATTCAAAACTTTTTTTTTGCAGAAATGTATTCAGTATCTAGTTCTTAACATACCTTCTCAAGAAGCCATATCAAAATTATTAATATTTCCTTCAAAAAACGACGTTAAAATTGCAACCCGCAATGTATTCTAAACATCGGCACCTCAAGCTTAAGTAACATAAACATATACCTATGGTTGCGCGATATGACTTCTGTGCGTTACACGTCCATTGCGTGATAAAATATTTTTCAAAATTATAACCTAAAAAACCAAAATCATTTCCCAGCAATAATTTATCGAAAAAGTACTTTGTTTTGGCGTCTAGTATGCGTAGCTTTCGGGTCTGTTGGCGGTCTTTTAACACCCTGTATATCAGCGCCCTTGAATAAATTTAATATTGCAGTGATTGCGCTATGGTTGCAATTATGTCAAAAAAAGCGTGCTTGTGGAGAGTTGGGTACCTACCTACCTATCTCAGCGGAGAGATCAGTTAGACATCTAAAATTACTTTTAGCTACCTAACTCTTCTTGGGAATGAAGAATAGGCACGCTACTGTTGAAGTAAAGGTATTTTTGGGAAAACTCATTGTACTGTGTTATTTCTTGGCTTACTGCCCATTTTATTTGGCTTCGGGAAAATATTTTTTTTATTTTCAAGAGAATCCTAATAAAGCTAAGTAAGAATCATGAAGTTAACGATTACAAATCTCAACCTTTGTCTCTTTCTGCCAAGCTAAAACGTGTAATTCTATCTATCTCATTTGCTACGCAGCTCGCAGGAAATTAGCAAAGCTCATATCGTGTCGTTTAGACGCGAAATTGTTGGAGCAAAATTGTAATTTAAAATAACAGCCCAACGGCCTCTTATTGCTTAGGCCCATCAGAGGGTAGCAATTCAGCGCTTATTCAGCGGTTCTCAATCTTTTTTGGGTGCGGAACCCTTTTGGAAAGCGAAATACTTGACGGAACCCTATAATAAAACAATAATTTTTACCCGACTGACCCAGAGGGAGGGTTATGTTTTTCGAGTGTATGTATGTACGGATCTATGTACTATACTATGACTAAGATCGGCTGCTTCTCGTGAATCGTGATACGCCGCGTCAGAGGTCTACCAGAAAGAGGTGTTATGAATATTTTTTCTAAATTCTTGCGGAACCCCTACAGGGGTATCGTGGAACCCTAGGGTTCCGCGGAACACACTTTGAGTATGGCTGCCCTAGCTTATATGCTTGAATTTGAGCTTCAAAAATGAAGTACTTGAATTGAACATGGATCCTTGAAACATTGTCTATGCATAGCAAAATTGAGGCGTGCTGGTAGAAGTCGTGGCATAGAAACATCAGGAATGGTCAGAGTTGGTAAGGTAATCGTATGAGGTAGTGGCCACCCCTGGTGTCAGAGTTTTTAGGCCGCCCAAAGAGTCTCTGACATAACTTAACGATTGTTATTAATCAACAACAGCCAGGACCACCGGTTTAACGTTCCTTCCGAAGCACGGAAACGCTCAGTTATTATTGCCACTAGCGGTCACCCATCCATGGACTGACCGCACCCGATGTTTCTTAACTTTGCCAATCGATTGAGAATGGCTAGTCCAACTAAGCTGTGAGCGCTCAATTGAATGGTCAGAGTTAGCCGGCATTGAAGATCTATTTCGCTTGGGAAGAAATAGAAAAGAAAATATTTCATTGAAATACAACAACTAACAATCTCACCAAAAAAAGGGACTTTTGATTAAAACAACGTTGTTATAATACTGAATCTTTATTAAGGAAGGGCTTGGCCCTAATTTTAGCCTATTCTAAGTACAAACTAAAATTAAGTTAAGTGCTGTAGTTAAAGCGAACGCGTATACTTAAGTTAGTAACAGCTAATTTATTTACACATGTCTATCAAATGCAAGATTAATTTGACTAGATTTTCTTTTTCCTTTTTATTTTGTAACTTATGCCACATATCTTCTTCTACACGCTTGCCAGTGCGCTTTATTTGTTGGCTTCAAGGGTGAATTTGAAATTGCAGACTGCATAATTTTGCTTTCAAGTGAAAGGCGACTATTCTCTTTGATAACGACCTAGTTGCGCTCTGTGATCGCTCCCTGGATGTGTTGAGTACAGTCAGCGATACTCTAGGATGACCCGTGGTAGCTCTTCGAGCAAAAAGGGTATACTACCGTGTCGTCGACTGTACAGTCGACAGCACGGAGACCCTTACACGCTTGCACTCTATTCACTTAAGTTACGGGTGACTTTGCAACGAAAGTGTTAGGGTCTACGTGCTTTTGACTGTACCCTTAGTTTCTAGACAACATAATTAAGAAAAGGCCTTTGCGCCTCTATTATGTAAAACTTCCACTCAACCTCCGAGCGTCAAAACACGAAAATAGCCCTTATTGAAATGAACAATCTATTTTTTGACATTTAAAAACCTTTATTTTTACGGTGGATATTTTAGATAATACAGGGGCTGATCACTGATTATGAAAAAAAAAATTATTAATTAAAAAAAAATATTTTAGTTTTTACAATAGATTTGGTAGCACAGGGAGGGTATTTTTTTTACACACTGTTTAATGAAATAAGTCTTGACGAAACCGAATTTCATATTCATACTCGTACTTGCGGTAGTACTTTGTAGTACCTACTTAGTTAATATTATTTCAGTTTACTCGTATTCAGATAGGCCGCTTATCAAGCGTTTTCTTTTTGAAGTATCGAGGAGCAGAGAAAATCGAAGAGACAAATAAAATATCCCTAATATACAGCGCTTTTTTGCGATACGTTGTGTTATAACAGCTACGAAATAGCACATCCCTGAACGCCGACACAAGACTTCGAACCCAATCGAGCTTGCGCAAAAACAGTTTTACACTTTTTACAATCAACGCTTCGTTCGCCTACACTTTTTAATCGTCAGCCTCCAGAACGCCACTCTAAAGTCCGGCGAATAGAAAGCGTAGATAAACGGGTTTATAGCCGAATTGAACCAGCCGAGCCATGTCAGTATGTACATCAGGACCGGGTTCACATAGTCGCCAGGTATAAACGGCGTCAGCAAATAATACAAGAAGAACGGAAGCCAACAGGCTACAAAACCGCCTACGACGAAGCTTAAAGTTTGAGCCGTCTTAGTTTCCCTTCTAAGTGACGAAACTCTGTTGTTCTCAGAGGGTTCTTTGACGGAGTGTGTCCTGTGCCTTCCGGTGTTCTTGTACTTATAGTTAGCTTTGAAAGTGACTTCGTTGTTGTAGAACCGGGACTCCCTATCCCGTCTTATGTGCTTCTTTTTTCTCTCAGAGTGGAAGCAGCAGGGGCATTTCTGATCTTGGTTGGAGCACTCGCTGAGTTGTGTGGAGTTCTTCGAGGGTTGTTTGGAGGCACTCTGCCTAAGGGAGAGCTTGTCGGACCCAGAGTCCGATTCTGTTCGGATGCAGGACAGTTTTGCTCTCTGGAACAAGATAAAAAGCGTATGTTTATCAACTGTTTCACACTGACCTTGTAAGATAACTAAACTAAGGCCTTTGCATGTGTAATGAAATGATTTATACAGCGTCCAGTCAACCTTCACTCACACTAGATGGGTGAAGAGACTAATCGGCTCTGCGGTGTCTGGGATTTTGTTTTAAATAGAGTAGACTTGGATAAATAATTAAGCTAATAAATTAGTAATCCACTGAAAGGGAGATGGGCGGAGAGATAGATCAGGAAATGTGATTTCATTATGCTTCAAAATGCTTCGTCTCGCCTGATGGATTCCGGCCCTTATAAAGTCAAAAGCTTGCTGTAGGTACTCGTAACAATGTTTAGGTATTCAAAAAAATAAAAAAAAACCGGCCTAGTGCGAGTCGAATTCGCGCACCGAGGGTTCCGTACAAGCGTTAAATGGGGAAAATGGAATGTTTCTAAGCAACAATAAGTGTTGAAATTTAATAGCGTAAATTAAGAATCTTGATTTTTTCACAGCTCTAAGGGACTGCAAACTTGCGTATTTGATATTAATTTCAACTTCATAGAAGAGAGAAAATTGACAGATAGACAGAGAAAGTGACAACAAAGTGATCCTACGCATATACAAGGTGTTACAAAAGTACCTAACTCTTTTTACAGGTTAATAGCACCCGGTGATAGGGATCACAACCTAAATTATTTTTTTGCTCTATGACGTTCCGTTAATTTTTAAATTAATAAAATCTGAATGATGTGGCGGGAGAAAAGTATTTTTTAAATATTGTTTTCATAGACTTCACAGTCAAAGCTATTTAAACCTACACGCACAAACATATTTTTAAATTTGAGCTAATAACAAAAACAAAAAAGTTATCAAAATTTTTCAATTTTGAGATTAGAAAATAAAAATTGTTTTTTTCAACTTTTTTTTACAGATTTGACATCCTGTTGACCAGTAGGTTACACCCTGTAAAAAGAGTTAGGTACTTTAACACCTTTAACACCTTGTAATGGTTCCGTTTTCCCTTTTGAGGTACGGATCCCTAAAAATTACAATCAGAACAAAGTTCATTTGTATGGGGTACACTGTGGGGTACATACAACACAGTCGTTTGTTGGCAGTTTATTTCAATAAAAAGCTTTTCATATTCAGTTTGGTACAAGCAACTACCCCAGAAGGGTTTGAAAACCGTTTTTGTGAACCAATTTGAAGCTCGATTGTGCCAGTTAGTTTTTGCACTGAATTGTGATTTTCGCTATCGTTTTGCCGTTGTTTTGTTTTCATACAAGGCTTTTTTGTGTTGTGGCATTGCGAGACCGCTGTCCAACTGTCGCATTCACAGCCTAGGTCAATCCTATTTTGGCAACAGCTAGGCAATCAATGATTGCAGTCATCTTTATAAGATGGTCTACTGTCGGATTGAAAAAGCGCTATGTAGGTAATATAAATAGTATTATTATGGAGGGATACGGGTGTTATTGCAAGCCTCATTGCGAAAGCACCGTCTTAAATTTTTAAGTAAGAAAGGAACCATGTATGACAGTGACCGATAGCGACTTCTTGGGCCTAGTATTTTGTTTAGAATAATGAAACCAATAAGTACTATTTTTTATTGTCGTGAAACAAAAATAGCTCAACAAAATTGCTCACTTCCCGCCACGCTACGTTTGCTACGTTACTGAGCCTGCAACAGACCACTTCTCTATTTCCAAGAAATATTGTGACGGGATTGTGTATTGACATAAACCTAGCCCCATCCAAAGGGGATCCGTCTGTTACGAGTATAAGCTCTCGGTTTACTATCCGGGGCGTCAACCCAGTGGGTTCAAATATGCACCGGTCAGTGCAAATATGCACAAGAAAATTGCCTTAAGCCTTTGTGTTGAAGGACAAAGCGTGATCAAAGCCTCTGGCCACCTTTGTCGCGGATGCTGCGCACCAATAGACGCCTTGCCTTTCCGCTTTCGCTTGAGGCTCCGTATAAGGCTAGCGCCACCAATGTTGAAAAAATAATATCTTCCTTCGGAAGAAGTTTCTGACAAAACTCTGAGATCAGCCCAGCTTTTCTAGATTTTCAAGTGTACTCAATTTCCAGTCTTAAGCTAAAAAAATATCGATAACCGATATTTTTTACCTTAAAAGTATATTTTAGAAGTGCGTGTCTGCAATTCTACACATAAAAATCTAGAAAAGCATGGCGCATGGGCTGATCTTAGGGTTTTGTCAGAAACTTCTTCTGAAGGAAGATATTATATTTTCAACATTGGTGGCGCGGGGCCAACCGACTATGGTAGGAAGTTGTTAAAGGGTGTTGTTTTGATCAGTGGCACCCGACTCGTGAGTCGTGGACGATAGTTTGAGTAACGCTTTAAACTAAAAATAAGTTTTTTTTTACTATTTGTTTTTTCTAAAGCACTAACCCGTGCTAGGGAATAATTTAAACATTTATAATAAGTTGAAAAAATTCACTCGGGACAGGACTTGACTCGGTAGCTCAATTGGTAGAGCGCCTGCACGGTATGCGAGAGGTTGCGGGTTCAAGTCCTGTCCCGAGTGAATTTTTTCTACTTATTATAAATGTTTAAAGTTTTTTTTTTCTTAAAATTTTTCGATGGACCAACTGATCTCGTCCATTAGACGAGATCAGTTGAAGAAATTCGCATCGACAGGTTACTTGGCTCGGTAGCTCAATTGGTTGGTAGCTCAACTGCACTGCACGGTATGCAAGAGGTTGCGCGTTCAAGTCCTGTCCGAAGCGAATTTTTTCAACTTCACAACTCAACAAGACACGATCATTTATAATAAAATCTATAAACACAAAAGACGCAGTTTCAATTAAAAGCGGTTGTTTTTTTTTACCAACAAGCATGTTTACTTTAGGTTCTCACAACATCTTGATCAAGTTTAAAGTCTTTTACTAAGTAAGATTAGCCGAAAATGCTTTTCTTTTGGTAACCGAAAACCTAATTATCTCCAAGAAAGCCGTAGTTAATGTTGCAAATTAATAAAGGGTGTTCATTAAATGGTCTCGGGTCGCCAAATTTTGCTGTTTTTAGGGTTCCGTACACAAAGGGTAAAGGACCCTATTACTATGACTCCGCTGTCCGTCCGTCTGTCCCCGTCACCAGGCTGTATCTCATGAACTGTGATATTTGAAATATTTATTATTTAAAAATATTTAAAAAGAAATATTTAAATTAAAGAAATATTAAAAATATATAAATAGAAATATTTAAAATAGTGATGGACAGTTGAAATTTTCACAAATGATGTATTTCTGTTGCCGCTATAACAACAACAAAAACAGAATAAAACAAATATGTAAGGGGGCTCCCATACAATAAAACTTTTTTTTTTCTTGTTATTATAGGTAATGGTACGGAACCCTTCGTGCGCGAGTCCGACTCGCACTTGGCCGGTTTTTGTATTTGTTTTTTATAAGCAAACAGAGTTTCTTGAACTCGCTTTAAGAGCCATTATGGTGTCAATGAATTATGAAAAAGATGTAACATTATGTTTGAACTTATTGCAGCCATCTGAGTTTGGTAGTAAAGTTTACACAGTAAGTTCAAAGAACTATAACTTTACTGTCTGCGTAACAAAAACAATGTGAAACTTGATGGAAAACATCGCGAGGAATGTCAAATATCTGAGGTAGGTACAGTTGGCCACACGCTAGGATACCCCTTTTTGTTCGATTGGCGCCCTTATTCCTCCCGCGGTAAGAGCTGCCATGGGGTATCTGTGGCTGTGGCCGACCGTACCTAGGTAGGCACTCTTTTCATTCAGCGCACACAATTTCAAATCTTCTTTGGCGAGCTCCATCTTTCCTTTATCATTAAGGTCTATGTATAAGAACCAAATCCAATCGATTATCCAGATATCAATAAAAGGAAGTAAAACGGAATTATACAAATGATCTAATTTTAAAATTGGATACGACATTTCAATTTAAACCAAGGGTGGTATTAATAATCGTCTGAGCTCACCTACTTGAGCTTAATCTTGAGTCGACGACAATTAATGACTATTAATACCCTTAGAATATCTCATAGGGCTAAACCAATTTTGATTAAATGCATCTACAAAATTTATAAAATCACCTTTCAACAAAAAAAAATCGAAATCGATTTATCTGTTTGGGAGATACGTACGATGCCTCTTTTTGATAGGGGTTAAAATGGTGCAGCGATATTGCAAGTTTATTTAAGGCTGGAAGATAGCAGCGTGGCGGGAAATTCAACATTTTCACAGTTTTTTACAATTTGTCGCTAAACTGAGCTATTTTTGTTCAGCGATTTTTCATTCGCGGCAATTACATAATATTCTTTTCATTATTGTAAACAACAGAACAACAATAATTCAGCCGATTAAGTATGTGTTCTGGTCTACGACAAGTTTTTTGGGCAGTGCCACTGCTTCGTAGACCAGAACACATAATCGGGTGAATTATTGCTGTCCTGTTGTTTACAATAATGAAAAGAATACTGTTTTATTGCCGCGAACGAAAAATTGCTGAACAAAAATAGCTCAGTTTAGCTACAAAATGTAAAAAACTGTTAAAATTTTGAATTTCCCGCCACGTTGCTATCGTCCACCCTCAAGTAAAAAATCCTACAAAATGTGCAATCTATTCCCAGTTAAGGCTCGGTATAAGGCTAACTAGCGCCACCAATGTTGAAAAAATCATATCTCCCTTCAGAAGAAGTTACTGACAAAATCCTAAGATGAGCTCATGCGCCATGCTTAGGGTTTCTCATTTCTCGACCTTTTTTATTTCCCGGAGCACGAGAATTCTCGACCACTATTTCCCGGGAATTCCCGGGTTGTCGAGAAATATGGAAATTTTGAAAAATATTTGTGACTTAACAATAAAACTACGCTTTTTATGCAATATTCAACAACATTTATCAATCAACAACGTTCATTTTTAGTTTCATGTGACTTTAACTTTGGAAAACTTTAATTAAGCGAAATTAACTCTAGCGAGATCTTTTTATCATTATTGCAAACAATTAGGACTAAATAGTCTTTTTCTTTGGAAAAAACAAATAAAATATCTTCTAAAAACAATGTCACAAACAGCACTAAGGCTTTGGGAAAGTTTTTGAAATTAAAAGAAAATCCTTCAGACCTCTACTTAATTTTTTCTCCATACAAACTATTCCAGTGATGATTTCTAGAAAACAATATTTTTGGACTTTGGATCGAAATTGCGGTAACTTCTAGAAGTCCATAGCTAATTATATTTTTTCTGGTAATAGATAAATTATCTGAGACCCTAAAGAATAAAAAACATCTGTGAAAAGTCGAAAGAAAAAACAGTTAGAAAATAAAATCCAATGCTAGGTAATTTAAAAAAAAAAAATTCAAAAGCCCCATAACTTCTAAACGACAAAAAATGGCTGAACATACATGGTGGTGATTCGGGTAGCTATCTAGATTTTCTCGCTTGACGTCTCTGTTTGGGCCGCCCTGTATGTGGTTGACAAGTTCACCGACAAAAGAATATTGAGATCTAAATGGGTGCCGCCAAGTTCTGTAGTCAAAGTATAACATCATTTTGAAACACAATCAATTGTTTTTTTACTGCTACAACAATGTTTGCTATTTAAAAATATGACATTTAAATTTAAATAGTAGAATTATTTACACAAAACAAATAACTTATGACCTATTGAAACTCAACATTTACTTGGGTAGTTTTAACGGCTAGTAAACTAACTACATAACATGACTAACATATGAAAACTAAAAACTAAAGTCGTTCTTGAACTTGCCTCTTTGACACGCTGCTTTTATTTAAACTGAAACTCAAACGATCATTTATTTTGTTCAATACCACAAATAACCATATAAGAATTGAAATAAAACGGACGAAGCAACATAATTATACTAGTTTATAAAAAGAAAACACAAGACAACATAAACACAGCCGCGCGCGAGCGCAAGCGCGTTATTAAGTTTTTAAAATTTTCGACTGAATTTCTCGATTTCTCGATTTCTCGATCACTTTTTTCTCGTCTCGAGTAAGGCAAAATTTCCCGGGAATTCTCGGTTCGAGAACTCTCGAAGAGAAACCCTAGCATGCTTTTCTAGATTTTTAAGTATAGGAACCCAACTCAATTTCTAGTCTTAAGCTAAAAAATTTTCGATAACCGCCAAAAACGGCCGTTTTTGGCGGTTTTCGAAAATTTTTTAGCTTAAAAGTAAGTTTCGAAGAGGGTATCTACACTTAAAAATCTAGAAAAGCATGGCGCATAGGCTCATCTTAGGATTTTTTCAGAAACTTCTTCTAAAGGAAGATATTATTTTTTTAACATTGGTGGCGCTAGTTAGCCTTATACCGAGCCTTAAGGGTCCGTATAAGGCTAACTAGCGCCACCAATGTTGAAAAAATCATATCTTCCTTTAGAAGAAGTTTCTGGAAAAATCCTAAGATGAGCCTATGCGCCATGCTTTTCTAGATTTTTAAGTGTAGAACCCCTCTTCGAAATTTACTTTTAAGCTAAAAAAATTTCGATAACCGCCAAAAACGGCCGTTTTTGGCGGTTATCGAAATTTTTTTAGCTTAAGACTAGAAATTGAGTTGGGTACCCACACTTAAAAATCTAGAAAAGCATGGCGCATGAGCTCATCTTAGGATTTTGTCAGAAACTTCTTCTGAAGCGAGATATGATTTTTTCAACATTGGTAGCGCTAGTTAGCCTTATACGGACCCTTAAGGCTAAAACTCCCAGTAGGTTTTGAAGAATTTTCCAACTAGCAAGTTTCCTCAATCGGACTACCGCGCGCTTTGCCGCGCTCTCGCCCATACAAACGGAGTAAACGAAGAAGTAATTTTGCTACCCCTAAATATTATCCGATTTCGTTTATTTTGGTGTTAATCGTTTTTGTAGATTTTTATCTATGTCTAAGCTTTTTCCTTTTTTTGAAATTTATATCAAAAGATGCTTTTGATTAAGACGAATTTCAAAAAAAGGAAAAGCTTTGACATAGATTACCTACAAAAACCATTGACACCAAAATCAACGATTTCGGATAATATTTAGGGGTAGGAAAACGACTTCTTCTTTTATATGGGAGTGAGCGCGTAGTCTTACCTCCGATTTCAGAATGAAGAATACCATCAACTTTTGATTTTTATCTTACCACACACTCTATTAAAAATGGAAACATTGGGTGAAAAAAATTTTTTTATACGACTTATAGTTCTCGAGATATTTAATTTTAAACTAGCTGTGCGACGGGCGCGCGGTCGTCAGCTGCTGTGACGTCACAACTCAACACGCACCCGACACATACACCGTAACACTCTTTCAAAGGGCTGTAACTTTGGAACCGTACTAGGTAGCCAGTTGAAATTTTCAGGGATTATGTTTTATTATAGTAGATTACCAAAGAAAAAATAAAACTTAAAAAATATTAAAAAATAAGAGGGGTCCCCATACAAAAAACGTTGTTTCATACTTTTTGCTCTATAGAAAAAACGGATAGATATACAAGCAACAAACTTGGTATGATTATAGGGCTTACTCCATAGTATAACAAAATAATATAAAAACTGGCCAAGTGCGAGTCGGACTCGCGCACGAAGGGTTCCTTACCATCTATAAGAAAGGTAAAAAAAACACATTTGTTGTATGGGAGCCCCCTTAAATGTTTATTTTATTCTGTTTTTTAGTATTTGTTGTTATAGCGGCATTAGAAATACATCATCTGTGAAAATTTCAACTGTCTAACTATCACGGTTCATGAGATACAGCCTGGTGACAGATGGGCGGACAGACGGACAGACAGACGGACAGACGGACGGACAGCGGAGTCTCAGTAATAGGGTCCCGTGTGTACCCTTCGGGTACGAAACCCTAAAAACGGTCAAGCGCGACTCAGACTCACGCGCCGAGGGTCCGTATAACCAGTTTCTTTTATTGTATGGCTGTAGGGAACTCTCAGTACGCGAGTTCTACTCGCACTTGGCCAGTTTTTTTGTGTGTTTAGTCAGGCCATTTTTCATTTTTCAAAGCCGTCATCCATAGCTAAGTAAGAATATATTATTTAAAGTACAAAGCCGTGCTAGGGAATATTTTAAACAGAGCTTGCGGCTTTAAAACCTGTCCCTAGCGAATTTTTAACGTTATAAATAAGTAATATTATATTAAAACACTACTGTAACACTGACTAAACACACAGAAAAACTGACCAAGTGCGAGGCGAACTCGCGCACTGAGTATTCCGTACCACCACACAATAAAAAAAACTGGTTATACGGACCCTCGGCGCGTGAGTCCGAGTTGCGCTTGACCGTTTTTTATATTTTTTTGTTATACTATGGAGTAAGTCCTATAATCATACCAAGTTTGATGCTTGTATGTCTTATCGTTTTTTTTATAGAGCAAAAAGTATAAAACAACGTTTTTTGTATGGGGACCCCTTTTATTTTTTAATATTTTTTTATATTTATTATTTCTTGGGTAATCCACCATAATAAAACATAATCTCTGAAAATTTCAACTGGCTACGTAGTACGGTTCCAAAGATACAGCCGTTTGAATTAGTGTTACGGTGTATGTGTCGGGTGCGTGTTGAGTTGTGACGTCACGCGAGTTTAACGCGCTCGCGCGAAAAACTCTAAAAGGACGGAAACTAAAACCGTCGTAACTTTAAAACTACTGGCTCGATTTGAATGAAACAAAAACAGGTGGGTTTCAAAATTTTTAGGCTACACGCTCATAAAGTTTCAAGAAATTTAACAGACCCACGGATATTTTTCATTGAGAATTTCACATAATCAAATACTTAAGTATCGTTCTATCTCTACAGTCGTCACATAAAATAACGTGACAGAACGATACTTAAGTATTAACTTAGTGAATTTCTAAATTCAGAAACTGGCCCTTAATGCACTAAGTATTTTCTTATAAAAAATAACTAATCTAGCAAGAAAACATAGTTTATATGCAAACTAGGTCGCACTTTGACCACTCTGTTTGCCCAAGTATCGGAATCGAGCGCTCATTTTAACCGATTACGACTGAGAAAAGTGATGTTTTTTGCACTGTGTTAGTGTATTAGTTACAAATTTTTGGAGGTTAGGGTGATAGATTTGATAATAAAGATTAGGCAGCTACTAGTCTCACACACAGTAGTGATAAAATATTTCACAATTACGTCATCATCATCATCAGCCCACATTCGCCCACTATTGGGTATAGGCCTTTTTCCCCTCGCGCCACCTCTCACGGTTAAGGCGCGGTGCATAGTGAATAGCCCGCGCGCCAAGAAAAATGCACAAAATCGAGTCCTGCATCAAATCACTAAACAAATCGAAAATTTTCACTTAACAAACCCTAGAATTAGGTGAGACCTATCTAAAACAGCCAGTTTTGTGTTGACATTCATCTTGAAAAAAAAAATAAGCGGCGCACTTTTTTTCAAGCAAAATATCTTGCAATTTGTTATGGATATAAACAAAAAACTGGCTGTTTTAGATAGGTCTCACCTAATTGTAGGGTTTGATATGTGAACATTTTAGTTTTTTTTAGTGTATTTGATGCAGGCAGGACTCGATTTTGTGCATTTTTCTTTACGCGCGGGCTAATTCACTATGCCCAGCGCCTTAAGTACTTAGCACACCAGTAGATATTCTATGATCAAGTAGCAATTTTACCTCTTCGTATTCGGGATTTCAAACGCATGTGAAATCGGCGTTTTATCGCAACGGTGAAATTGGCCTATTGAGAGACCCTAAGAACCAATAATTCAAATTCACAGATTTTTGTGTCGGACAAATCCAAAGTGCTGGTTATAATGGTAAAACAATATTATTATGGTGGAATAACTTCTTTTTTTTTCAAAGTTCTCTATTTTTCTTAAAAGTACATGGTACAGCGCCTGTATTATTTAAAAATTCCACTCAACCTCCAAACGTCAAAACACTCGAAAATAGTCCTTATTGAAATGAACAATCTATTTTTTGACATTTAAAAACCGTTATTTTTACGGTGGATATTTTAGATAATACAGGGGCTGATCTCAGAATGGAATTGCTGCCGGGTTCTGAGTAAACCATTTAAGTAGGTACCTTACCTACTTACTTTCAGCTGTCGGGGATACATTTTTAGTTTTCTCTATTTTTTAAACATGAGGGCGCCATCGTGAAAATACAGGTTTTCTTTGGCCGTAATGAAAAGTGACGTGAATGCAAAAAGTGCAAGCCACGTTGGCGTCTACGAACGGTATTTACAGGAAATTTAACTTTTAATCGGTACATTTTGCTTGCAGACCAGCCTAGAAGCTCCCAGCTTTGTACGACAAAATAAGTCGATTGGTCACCAGCTCTCTAGCTATTTCCTGTGGTCTAGGTCGACTAAACATACGGGATTCGTGCTGGGAAAATCTTCTCAATCTAAGCATGAACTGAAACGTCTGAGTAGTCTTCATTTATCTAATGTGAATGGAGGTGCAACTGGAGGCAGTTTAAATCAATGTTAGATGATTTAAACTGCCTCCAGTTGCACCTCCATTATACAAGGTGTTACAAAAGATGCTAACTCTTTTTACATGGTAATAGCACCCGGTGATAGGGATCACAACCTAAATTTTTTTTTTTTGCTCTATGACGTTCCGTTGATTTTTAAATTAATAAAATGTGAACGCTGTGGCGGGAGATAAGTATTTTTTAAATAACATTTTAAGCAAGGAAAAAACACCTTTTAATTACTGTGTCATTAAGTGTTTTTAGCTAATAGGACAAAACTTTTTGTTACATCGTGAGCCCATTTTAAACTAGCGCAATGTTGGAAAAATGGGCTGACGCAAATTTATTGCTCTGGAGTGCAGATAATCTATTTTTCACATGCAAACCGAGCACAACAAAATAGTAAGCGTAAAATACGCTCGGAGGCGAAGTACGAGTATAATTATCTAACTTGAACACCAATCACGATCCCTTTCAATCTGTTAGTGATTGTGATCATGATGGCGATCATTTTTGTTTGATTAATGTTGATTGTGACCGACATTATCCTTCAATTTGAATGCCGTTTTTACATTTGCAATTTTCAGTACCTACCATCGGCTGGACACATAGTAGATTTTTTAACTATCTTGATTTAAAAATACCTACAGAGTAATAAATTCAATAAAAAAATTATTACAATACTGTGTTTTAGCCACTGTCAAGAGCAATGATGATAGAACGTTCTTTGCCGTTCACCTTAGCAGGTTCAAGAAACATCAAGGAATAGGAATTCCATTACTTATAATGGATATTCAAATAATTAAACAAAATCAACAAAATTAAAAAACGGATCCCACTGGAGAATAGGTACACGTTGAGGAATTCCGTTCTCCATCTCCGAAGATCTTCATCAGTTCTTCACCATTTTTATGGGACCACATGGAAAGTATACCGCAAAAAAAAATCATCAAACATAAAAAAAACATACATGTCGAATGGGCGAAGAAGAAGAAAAAGAAGATCGCGACGAACAAGAAGAAAAATCACCTTGTTTCCTTTACCGCCCGTGCTGCTCAGCTGTTGGTGCCTCCGGGCGACCACGCAGGATATCCTCGCGTAGACGTAGACCATCACAGCCATGGGGAGGAAGAAAGACCCCATGGCAGAGAAGACCACGTAGCCAGCGTTCTGGTTGTAGCGGCAGACGCCGCCCTGGTTGTGATCTGGTTCGTACCTGGAGACAAATTAAATAGAAATGGGGGATACAGTGCAAACTGTAGAATAGTGTACTGTAGGGGATTGCGCTGTCTGTCCGTCTGTCACCAGGCTGTATCTCATGAGCCGTGATAGTTAGACAGTTGAAATGTTCACATGTATTTAGGTATGTTGCCGCTATAGCAACAAGTACTAAAAAACGGAATAAAATAAATATTTAAGGGGGCTCCCATACAACAAACGTGATTTTTTTAGAAGAAGATAATGGTACGGAACCCTTCGTGCGCGAGTCCAACTCGCACTTGGCAGGTTCTTATTATTTTATTATCTAACCTCAAACAATGTTTGACAGGTCTACACGGAAAGTGGGGCTGCCCAATCGGGTAAATTCAGATTAAAATCATTGGAACGGTACTTTAAAAAAAAATATTCTCATTTTAGTGCTAAAGCGATTTGTCAAAATTTCAATAAAAAGTTGGGATGGGTGGTACTGCCACCTACGTTATAAACGGAAGAGCCATGTGAGTAACATAAGAACATTATAACGGCCCCGGCATGTGAAGATATTTCAGCATTAGCATAACCAATTACAGTATCTATCAGATTCCGTCAAGGTGCGTGACTCTACTGCAAAATTGAATCAAAATTTACATATTTTGTCGCTATAGGAAGTACATTATGATACGCCATGCAAGAAATGAAATGAAATGAGTTAATTTTACTAGAAGGATAATAATATATTATAGACATTGGCAGAATAGTTACTCTGGTATTGTTGGTACTCAGTTGAGAAAGTTTTACAAGCTTTTGAACCTTAGCAAGAAACTAGAACTTTGTTTGAACTTTGTTTTTGTTGCATTGAAGTAGAAATACCACGTACATTAAAGTTTTATTACATTACGATTGCTACTGCTGCAAGGCAGGATAAAAGTAGTTTTTTTTTCGTAATGTTAGTAATGGCCGGGCTACACGCTCCATTATGCTTGTGAACGTGCCTGTAGAAATTAATTTGCGCAGGTAAGAGCGTACGTGTGGACAAATGGGCGGCTCGTGCAATCGTTGACTTGCTAAAGATTGGACTACGCGGTTAGGGGGGGAGGGGGGGGTTCGTTTTTATTTTGTGTGAAGTAACCGTGGGTATTCTAGTCACACGTGTCAACCCTCCCGCACCACTCCACTACCACAGGAACCTGTACCTACGGTGTTTCTTCTTTACTGTCACATCTACAGTAAAGTTTTTGGACTGCGCAAGCAAGAGTGTGTAGCTGGGTCATTTAAACCTCTTTAGGTACTTCACTAACAGAAGTTACAGCTAGCTAATCTAATCCTAGGGATAGTAAGACCCCGACCACTCAATCGGGAGCCCATTAGCCCTTCACCATTAATCAGAATAATTCAGACAACCAACTTCGTAACAACAATGAAACAATCGAGTTTGGACGGTTACAAACCGTGTTGCCTACTAAGTTTTGTCCGTGGCTTTGGTCGTTGGGTATTCCACCATTATAATACATAATAATCTATGAAAATTTCAACTGGCTACCTATTACGGTTCCAAAGATACATTCCTTTACAGTAAGGACAGACAGACGCGTGGGCAGAGTAATAGGGACCCGTTTGGGTATGGAACCCTAAAAAGAAGAAGAAGAGAAACATTATCCTGTTCTGTGGTGATTCTTCTTAGTGACTCGCGCTCTAACCTATCTAGCAAGTACCCGTTGTACTTTAGAGCCCTCGCCCACGGCGACTTTTTATAGCGATGCAGTAGCGATGATGTCGCAAGCTGTGTGCCCCCGCCCACCGTAACCACGATTCAGTCGCGATGCAAACGCAATACCGTCGCGCTTCTGTCGCGAATAGTCCTTTCTTCGTTCTCTCCCCGGTGCGTGTAGTCCGACAAAGTCACGCGTTTGCATCGATACCGTCGCGATGCTGTTGCGCGTTAGTAGTGCGTTGGCATCGCTTCTGTAGCGCGTTGCAAAATGCGACTACAGCGCGTTAGTATGCTACAAAAAGTCGCTGTGGGCGAGGGCTCTTATAGTTTTGTCTGCGTCATAATGATAAAATTAGAAGTTGTTTCAAATAAATGTGATCGTTCTATCAACATAATTCAAATGGCAGATTTAAAGGGAGATTGATGCCGTTAGACGGTAAGACCCAGCTTAGGACGAAATTTCACTAATGGATTTGACTGAAGACAACATAGACTAGAAATTACATACAAACCGTCGTGTACAATTAATTTGTGCATATTTAATACCACTATTTGGACAGTAACAAATGGACTCGAGTGGCTGGCGTGCATTGATTGATGTCCTCCGTCCATCATGACGGATGGCTGACAATTCATTTTAGTGAGGCAACGCAAACCCAGGTGCAACTTAATTTAGAAAATACAGACACTATTTTCTAAAATAAGCAATCGGTTTTGACGGTTGACGCGTGAGTGGATTTTTAGATAACTACTACTTTTTTAAATTTATTTAAATACCCCGACATTTTAGCTTTCAATTAGCATATCTCATAAACGGCTGAACGATTTTGATAAAACATATCTAAGAACACTCGCCAGAGAACCTGCTTTCAACATAAAAAAATGCATCCTTATCGGTTCACCCAGTTAAGAGCTAAGGTGCCAAAGACAGACAGACACACACACCCTCACACACATAAGTTCCGCTATCGACTTAGAGTGCACCCTGTAGTAACAAGTGGGTGCTTGTTTTTTTCACAGACAAACAGTGTAACGTAGTTAATTAGTCTAGTAGTTAGGCGTTGGGAAGAAGGGGCGTTTCTTATTCTTTGGCCGATAGGGCTCCACACTCCGTACTTAGTACTCATTAAATGAATGACCAGGCTTTCGTAAAAGACTAATATTATATTACTGCCGCGATCTGTAATAGGTGCGTTTCTGGCGCGCTTTTGATGTCATTGACTCACAGTGCGGTCAGCATTGCAGCCCTTGATGGACAAGCTGGAATGAAGGCCGAGACCGAAGGTCGAGGCCTTTATAGCGCCGCCAGCAAGGGCTGCAATGATGACCAAACTTGAGGGCCGAGAGCGTAACTAAGCTAAGCTCGAGGCAATCATAGCGTGGCCAGCAGCACACTCATTGCAGACCAAGGCTTGTATGGTGCTTTACTCAAACAATGCGAGTAATTAAAATAGTAATTTAAATAGCTTACCTTTTGTCGTAGATTAGGTACTGTCTGTCGATTTTCCATTCCGCAAACTTTTTGTTGGTAATTTTGCTTGTATTGTTCTTTTGACTTCGGTGGCAATAAATTTCCAATTACTAATTTCGTTTGCTTTTGAATGTCCGGCGTTGTTAAACACATTAAATCGGAGGATTTGTCGCTTTAAGAGTTCACTTTTTCAACAAAAACACAGAAAAAGTCACTTCGAACAACGCGCGAAAAGCCGAAAACAATACGGCCGCGCTTTTTTTTTCTGTGCAATGTGTCGACTGCCAGTACCCACACAGCCCAATTCTAAATAAATACTTTTTGCGCCTGATGTTTGAGTTCTATTTATGAAACAAAACTGGATTTTCATACAGTTTTTCTGGCCGCAAAACACGACATTAATGAAATTCCATACAACTTTTCTGGCGCCTAATCAAAGTAGCCCGCAAGTCCGACTTTGCTCAAAGAAGGTTGTCGAATTAATGACCACGTTACGAGCTTTTTTTAGTAAAAACATATTCATATTCATACTGTAGGAACATATTCCCTTACTTACGTTTGCCTGCCAAGTCCCAAGAAAAAATGCACATCGGAACGTTTGACGCTGAAAAAGGACATTCCACGAAAACGTTGGAATGTTTCTCGTAAAAATATTATATCAAATTCATTTTGCTCTTGAAATAAAACTTTGCAGTTTTTAAATTCAGTTATGGTCTTGCTGAGACGACATCACAGCGCCTCGGACTTTGTGGACACGCTATTCCAACTCAGTGGAATTGCTTTTCCAAGTTGAGCTCTAACACAAATAACTACTAAATTTAAAATTGAATATACCCCCGCCATTTTTGCTTCAAACTGGCATATCTCATAAACGGATGAACCGATTTTGATAAAACATAATTTAAGACCCTCGCTAGAAAACTTGCTTTCAAATAAAATAAAAAACCCATCCAAATCGGTTCAACCGTTTAAGAGCTAATGTGCCACAGACAGATACACGGACGGACAGACAGACACCCATACACACATACAAATAGCAGTCAAACTCATAACACCCCTGTTTTGGGTTGGAGGTTGACAGGTTGAAAAGGAAAGTAGTTTGTACTACTTAATACAAACAACAAACTCGCGAAAAAATCATCGTATTTTTACTAGAGAACTTCAGCGTCTGTCTACTGTACAAAGTCGTATCTTGAGATATTTTGGCCATGTATCCCGACAAGACAACAACTCTATTGAGCGCATTGTAAGGCAGGGAAAGGTGGAAGGCACCAGGGGCCTTAGCCTGTAACACAATGGTGCCAAAATGGGCTCCCGGTTGATGGTTTTCATCGGTCCAGTGTCGGTCCTTATAATATTTTTATAGTACAACAATGAATATTGTGAGTCTGATTCCAAAGGATTAGTTCGCTGGTTGTAGGAGAACAACGAAAAAATCCTGGTTTTGTCCTTCAACCTGGGACGCCATTGATACGCCATTGTGTTACAGGCTAAGGCCCCAGAACTCGGGGAAAACCACTGATCTGACCAAATCAAGACCACTGTGGGGAAAACACGGTATGAATGCACCCGGGCAACCTCTGATAGAGATAAATGGCGTGGCATCGAAGACGCGCAACATCAGTCACTGATAGTACTACAACGTGTTACAAAAGATACTAATTCTTTTTACAGGGTGTAACCTGCTGGTGAACAAAATGACAAATCTGCAAAAAAAAAGTTGAAAAACATAACTTTTTTTTTAAAACCTCAAAATTATATTCAAAACCTTTTGGTTTTTGGATTTAGCTCCAATCAAAAAATATGATTGTTTGCTTAGCTGTATTTTAATAGCTTCAGGCTGTTAAAACATAGTGAAAGTCTATGGAAACAGTATTTTGAAAATACTTTTCTCCCGTCACAGCGCTTACATTTTAATTATTTAAAAATCAACGGAACGTCATAGAGTTAAATAATATTTTGGTTGTGATCCCTATCATCAGGTACCATGACCCTGTAAAAAGAGTTAGCATCTTTTGTAACACCTTGTATACATACATGTGGACCATGACCGCTATTTTGTCTTTTATCAACTAGTTAGTCTTTTGGGCAGTACCACTGGTTTTTCAAGCACAAAACAAAATCAGCTTAAGGCTGGAGGATAGCAACGTGGCGGGAAATTCAACATTTTCACAGTTTTGCCGCTTATGTGTTCTGGTCTACGTCAAGTTTTTTGGGCAGTGCCACTGCTTCGTAGACCAGAACACATAATCGGCTGAATTATTGTTGTTCTGTTGTTTACAGTAATGAAAAGAATACTGTTTTATTGCCGCGAACGAAAAATCGCTGAACAAAAATAGACAACTTATTATAAATGTTTAAAAATATCTCAGTTTAGCTACAAAATGTAAAAAACTGTGAAAATTTTGAATTTCCCGCCACGTTGCTATCGTCCATCCTTAATTTTTTTTGTTCTTTGGTTTAAAATACTGAAAAGAATACTATTTTATTGACGTAAAACGAAAATCGCTGAACAGAAATAGTAGCTACCACGAGTGCTTATATTGTCTGCCGGATGTCTGCCGGACGTCTGCTCAAAATTTGGTATTGTAATGTTGGTTAAACTGCCTCACTAATTGATGTAGAATGCATCCTAATTCTTTAGTAGTAAGGTTGTTTATCCAACTTGTCACTTTCAGTGACGTGTTTCCTTGATTAACTAGTTTGATTTAGTAACCTTAATGTAAGCTAATAGGTATTATTTTCCTTTGAATAGGGCTTTTGGATTTAAGTCACAGACTTACAGTGAACAATTGGACAAGCTATTTGCTAGTACTTATATTCAATCTGACAGCTCCTGAATTTATTAATCTTGGTAGTCGGTAGCGATTAAAATGAATTCTATAACATTACTGTTATATTGCACTTTTGAAAGAAGCACTTTTGTATTTTTAGCACGTTTCAATTAAATTGAAAGTTACTAGTGGTTCGCCCCGAACTATGAACTCGCGACCCCATATAAACTTAATAATAATAATAACCCCCGTGTGGTTCCCGGAAGGTACAGAATTGGACCAACCCATTTCTTCCCGTGGGTGTCGTAAAAGGCGACTAAGGGAATGGAGGGACCATTATGGTTCCTCCACCGCAGGGCAGCTTGTGGGGAGCTGTTGGTATGTGGCGGTACCACGGATCCGAGTCTTCCGAAGGTCGAAAACTGGTCCTCGCATCCAAGTCTTTGTACAAGAGTGGATTGGAATCCAAGAGGACCGGGACCCTCACCTCTGGCTTGCCTTTACCGGCCGTCCAGAGTGGAGCGCAAGAGCTATATGCTCGCATGGATGGAAGTGAAAGATGCATAAGACGCGAGTTGATTTCTTTCCTATCTTTCTTATAGTGCTTCTATATCCTTCAGGTCCAGTTCAATATTCATAAAATCCTTTACAAAGTTTGCAATTATCATTTCCAACTCAAACTACGATTTTTCACGTTTCTCGACGCCAAAGAAAACCAAATTTTTCTGTCTAGCATTTTTTTCTAGATAGTACAGCCTTTGCTCTTGATTTTCCACTCGTTTTTCAAGATTTTCAGATTTTTCTTCTAGCATTTTTAGTTTTTCGCCAAACATTCTTTGAATGTTTTCTGTAACTTGTTCGCCGCTTTTTCTTATGGATTTTTTGTAGTTTATCTAGTATTTCTTCCATTTTAAGTTTTGTATTGGACTCTCTTGTAGTTTTGAAGTAAAGCGACCTCTGTTGTTGAGCATAAGGACTTTTTGGTTTATAATTTTGAACACTAGATGGCTCTGATATTTTTATTTTTGTCACGCCCTCTGTTAGAAAATAGAATAACAATATGATATATATATATTTTCTAATAGATGGCGCTGTTTTGAATTTTCTAATCTGGTGTACTTTGGATTTTTGGTTATTTTTGGATTTATTGGATTAAAATAGAGTTCTTGTTACGGATTATTTTGCGACCCGTAAAAGTTTATTTTTATTGTTTCCACTGAGTTTTACGTCCGATATCCACAATATTGTTTCCAAACAGAATTTGTATTTATAGTTCACATTTGTTAGTTTTTATCACTGCTTTCACTGTTTACTGATTAGATTTACGTTTTTATCACTTTTAAAATAACTTTTTAGCACTATTTTAATGTTACTGAGAGGCAGCAGTGGCGCCCTCTCTCATCCCATATAACCTTAACAACCCCATATCTCGGCAACCCCTCGACCGATTTGGCTCATGTTCGAACTTAAAAATTCTTTTAATTTCATTTACCTGCCTACCAAATTTCATGACGATCCGACAAAAAATACTCAAGTTATCGTCGAACGAACATTCATACATACAAACATACAAACATACATACATACATACATACATACAAACGCCGGATTGTTCCAGTAGACTCGGAGAACTTCGCTCGCTTCGCTCGCTCGTTCAATTAGCAGCACGTTTTTTATACATTTGAAATGACACGTAAGCATATCTAATTAAAATCGTTATATTTGGTTTAAAGAATTCTAAAACGAATTGTATAATCATAGTATCAATACTTTAATCCATTGACTTGTGTTCTTCAATTACGGAGAAATCAACTAAGGAACATGCCATCATCCCTCATCCTGTCCAATGGTTATTTGTAAAATTTGTCAATGATTTTGCAACTTCCGGTGAGCGACGTACATACGACATGTTATGATTCTGCTACACATAGGTCCGGCATAGTATGCGAGCCAAACACTCACGCTTTTCCTGATACCAAGGAGGAATGGTATGTTATTATAATACTCTTTATCAAAAACTTTATATCAATCTGTGGTCAGCGGAGGTCGGATATATTTAGTTACGCCTTCTTAAACCTTATAGACTAGTGGTTCGCCCCGAACTGTGAACTCGCGACCCCATATAAACTTAACAACTCCATATCTGGGCAACCCCTCGATCGATTTGGCTCATGTTCGAACTTAAAAATTCTTTTAATTTCATTTACTCGCCTACCAAATTTCATAACGATCCGACCAAATTTACTCAAGTTATCGTCGAACGAACATTCATACATACAAACATACAAACATACAAACATACAAACATACAAACATACATACATACATACATACATACAAACGCCGGATTGTTCCAGTAGACTCGGAGAACTTCGCTCGCTTCGCTCGCTCGTTCAAAAAAAACTTTTGTCATGGTCGAGTATGACATTCATTCAATGAAAGATCGTGATTGCGAGTGTGTTTACCGTATTATATGTTACGTTTATATTAAATAACTTAAAATTTTATTTCTTGTTACCTTAGCAAGAAATCATAGTTTCAGTAAAAGCTAATTACAGTCTAGTGACTTCATTCATCCATACATCTCTGCATCAAGCAAGCCTCTGCATCAAGCAGCGTCCAACAAGCTCTCCGTTTAGCAGCTATGTGAAAAGAAAGAACTTTATACAATAGAACATTATAGGTACTCGTAATACCATGGTCTGACAAAATAAAGTCCATTGTATGCTCTGTTTGTCTGCTTTTTCTTTATATGTATATAAAACCGAGTGATATCATACACATAGGATACTCACTGTACCTAAGTTTATATTCATACTGCCGGTTTCTGAAATGAGAAATTCGCTAAGCAAAATTCTCAACTCAGAAACCGGGCCATAGTCTCGCATACGTTTTTGTCCATATTGGAAATGGGCGCAGGAAAGAAAACGATGCGTATCGATCAACGGTTCTGTATTGAATGATAATTTGAATCTGACAGCCGGGAGGCCGTTTTTATATTGTAAACAAACAATATTCGAATCTACCTGATTACTTAACAGGGCTAGGATATTTGACAATACCAACAGTCCCCCTCAAATATTCAAGCATTTATTTATTTATACAATGTTAATAATCAATTTATCTTAATTTGAGATATTAAAGATTATATGATTTTATTTACATTCATTGTTTTATTTATTTTGGTCTTATACAACCATCTTCATTGTTCATTGTTTTATTTACATCTGATTTAGGTTTTATAATTTTATTAATCAGTATGAGCTAATTTGTGTAAATAAAAATGATTTTACTTAAATCAAGTTTAGCTTTAGTCTTAATTCTAGGAACTTCACTGTAGGCACCATTTTCGTAAATATATCAGCTAGTTGATTTCCTGTGGAAATGTTTTCTAGCTTTATTACTTTGTTAGCAATTTGTTCACGAGTAAAGTGGTACTTAATATCTATATGCTTTGACCGTTTGTGATTTGTGGGGTTATTAGCGATGCTAATACAACTGTTGTTGTCTTCAAAGATGGCTATGGGCTGTATTACTGGAATTGAGATACTGTTCAACAATGATTTTATCCAGATTGCCTCTCTAACAGCCTCAAATAAGGCCATGTATTCAGCTTCCGTTGAAGAAGCGGCGACAGTATTTTGCTTACGTGTATTCCACGAAATTGTACAATTATCGAACACTTTGAATAGGTATCCTGTTGTACTTTTTCTGTCTATTGTGTCGCCTCCCCAATCGGAATCTGCATAGCCAACGACCAGTTGTTTATAATCACATTTGTCAAAAGTCAATTTTAAATTAACGGTTCCTTTTATGTACCTCAAAAGATGTTTCAAGCATTTCCACAACTCCTCATTATTTTTACTTTGATAACGACTCAAAATGCCAATAGCTGCACAGATATCTGGTCTCGTACAAAGCATTGCATACATTAGACATCCTATGACGTTTCTGCAAGGGGCCTCATAGTGTATGTCAGAGTCTAAAGTTGCATGATCCAATTTGGATGGAAATGGAGATTTTGACGGATTGCAGTCAGTCATTGAGAATTTGCTTAAAACACTTTGTAGGTACATAGACTGGTCTAAAGTTATTTTACCTTTAGTTCTTTCTATTTTGATGCCTAAAAATAATTTAATCTCATTTAAATCAGTCATTTTGAATTTCTGCATTAAACAGTTTTTATACAGTTTCAAAACCTGTGCATCTTTGGTGCAAATGATCAAATCATCTACATATAGTACAATATATACATTTTTGTCCATACTATTTTTTTCTAGTACATAAAGACAAGGGTCAACTTGAGAATTCTTAAACCCAATAGCCTTAAGAGCATGATCGAAACGTTCAAACCAGCACCGGGACGATTGCTTCAAGCCATAAAGCGTTTTATTTAATTAACACACTTGATTTGGCTCAGCTGGAACACCGGAGGGTACTTCCATATAAATATCCTCTTTGAGAATACCGTTTAAAAAGGCGGTTTTGACGTCCATATGATGGGCATGTAAATCGAATTGATTAGCTAGTGCTAGAATAAACCTAAATGTTGTTATTCGAGCTACTGGTGCGAACGTCTCGTCATAATCTTGTAGGTATTGTTGGGTGAAACCGCGGGCTACTAAGCGCGCCTTATACCTTGTAGGTTCACCTAGCTCATTGTTTTTAATAGTGAAGACCCATTTATAACTAACTATATTTACATTATTAGGTCTTTCAACAAGAGTCCAGGTTTGATTGCTATGAAGAGACTCAATTTCACTCTCTATGGCTTTTAACCATTTGTCAGAATCGCTCCTATCAAAGATGTCATCGTAGGTAGTAGGTAACGATTGAACTGTCGTGAGTGATAAATAGTAATCGGGGTCATTCATTTCTACATAATTTTTAGCGGGTAGATTTAGAATTCTTTCGCTACGTCTCAGTTTGCCAGATGAAGGTCCGGCTTCTGAGCTATCTTCAGATGGATCTTTGTGTTTGTTGCCTATTAACTTTGCCGGTTCTTTATCGGGCTTGTCAATTTCGGCGGGAATTTCTATAGGTTTTTCAAATATCGGCCTAGAATTTTCAAAATTTGACTCGTCAAATACCACATCACGGGCAATGAGAAAAGAATTGTTTTGTACATTGAACAATTTGTAGCCATTTTGGTCATATCCAACTAATATTACTTTGAAGGATTTTTCGTCAAATTTCGATCTTCTAGTTTTGTCGTGGACATAAGCCGTCGAGCCGAATATTTTTAAGTGACCTATTTTCGGTTTCCTATCGTGCCACATTTCGTATGGTGTTTTATTTGTGAGCGACTTTGTGGGTAGTCTGTTTGTTAGGTACGTTGCCGTCAATACAGCTTCCCCCCAGAACGATTTGTCCAACTTCGCACTTGTAACCATGGTTCGAGCCATTTCGGTTAACGTACGATTCATGCGCTCAGCTACACCATTTTGTTGTGGAGTATAGGGTACCGTTAAATGGTACGTTATTCCCTTGCAAACACAAAAATCCTTGAACTCATTTGAAAGATATTCTCTCCCGTTATCACTGTATAGATTTGTCACTTTTAGGTTAAATAAATTCTCACTTTTGGCTACAAAATCTTGGAAACATTTTAGTACTTCTGATTTTGCATGCATCAAATAAGTTACTGTGTAGTGTGTGTAGTCATCTATAAATGTCACAAAATAGTTTTTATCATCAACAGTTGTAGGTGTTATCGGGCCGCAAACATCAGAGTGGATAATAAAAAGTGGTCGGTTATTTTTATTTGACTTGTCTTTGGATTTTGCAAAGGGCAATCGTGATTGTTTACCAAGTATGCAGGGCTCACATAACTCATCACTAGGAATAATATCAGCCAGTAATCTACTATCATTCTGATCAACTTGATCTTTGAGCAAATTAAATTTCTGTTTATTTAAATGACCGAGCCGACTGTGCCACAAAGTATATGATTTGTTTGAATCTTTGTTTTGGGCTTCATTTAAATTGCAATGAACTTTATTGATTTCGAAAGTGATACTGAATAGGTTGTTAGTATTCTCACCTGTCATGTAGCATTTGTTATTTTTATTGTAAACTTGAACGCCATTGTTACCAAAAATAACCGACATACCTGTCTGTTGAATGCGATTTACCGATAGTAAATTGTACCTGACTTCGGGCGAATATAGCACGTCATCGATAGATCCCTGAATACCTAAATTCGTGGTTACCTCAATGCTTCCTTTACCAAAAGCAAGAATGGAGGTCCCGTTCTTGGCAACACCGATTTTTATAGGTGTAGGTAATTCGACGTACGATGTAAACACTTCGCGTGTGTTTACTATGTGGTCAGTCGCACCGGAATCTAAAAGGAAACAAATTTCACCATTAGCTAAATGATTTTCAGAGGCAGCCGGCAACTTACATTTGGAAAACATAAAAGCGAAACTCTCCTCGTCATTGTTGCAGGGCTGAACATTGTTAGCCGTCCTCTTGTAGCTGGTAGATTGCTCGTTTTGCTGCAGCTTCTTGTAGAAATGGCAGTCTTTCTTGAAGTGGTTGTGACGTCCACAATGATCGCAATACATGTTCGACATCTTGTGCGTAGAATTTCCGGGTTGGAATTTTTCTTTCTTCGGGGGGTTGTACTTTTTCTTTTTGTAGGGTACATGTGAATTTTGTGCAGAGAAACGTTTTGTTCCAGTATGCAGCGCCTTGAATTCCGTCGTAGTCTCAGCTTTTAGCTTTACTTCTTGATCTAGCAAGCGTGTCTTGACGAAAACCAAGTTGAGATGTTCTTCTCCAAGCGTTTCCAACGCTGTTATTACGCCGTCATATGAAGTAGGTAGGGTGAGCAATAGGTGCGATATTTTATCCATCTCGTCGAGTTTGGCACCAGCGCAGATCAATTCAGTGATTAGGTTATCGAATTTCGTGAGATGTTGCAATAACGGTACATCAGGTTGCAACTTGAGGTTCAGCAGTTGTTTACGCAGCGACAATTGTGATGCCAAGCTTCTTCGCTCGTAAATATTATCTAGGTCATCGAGTATCGACTTGGCGGTTGCAGAACCTTTTGCGAAATTCAAAAATGCGTCACTCAAATACTCAACGATCGTACCTTTTGCTATCATGTTTTTCTTCTGCCACTCAGGGTCCGGAACGGTTGGTGGGACACTTTGCACGACACTTAGCACTTGCAGCTCCTCCAAAAGTGATTTTATTCGGAACTTCCATGTGCTATACCTCTCGCCGTTGAACTGTTGGATATTTCGTTTGTTTCGCGAATCCATCGTCGCGATCCGTAGTTACTTTTGCTTGTCTCGAATTTTACGTTAATTAGCGCAATTAGAAAACGTGGCCTGGGCCCATAACCTATTGGAAATGGGCGCAGGAAAGAAAACGATGCGTATCGATCAACGGTTCTGTATTGAATGATAATTTGAATCTGACAGCCGGGAGGCCGTTTTTATATTGTAAACAAACAATATTCGAATCTACCTGATTACTTAACAGGGCTAGGATATTTGACAATACCAACAGTCCACAAAACAAGATTATTTTAATAAGATATTCTTCAAACCATTCCAATACACTGACGTTTACATTGTTGTGACTTTAGAATGGTAAGAAAGACGTCATAGAATTTTTTTTTTTTTTTCCCTACTACGTGAAGCAAAAGAGTAGGGTTATGATTTTAGCAGCGTAGGTATGTATTTTTGGTTGTTTGTGTTTTCATCTGTTCCATCGCAGAGCCTAAAATAATCGGTTGATTTTTGATAGTTTTCGAAAACTCTAAGCTGGCGGTTGTGGTGCGCCGTAAAGTGAAAGACCCAACAATCAAAATGATCGGACACTTTTGTCATGGACATAAGGGCTTTAAAATACATTTTCACAAATGCGTAACACACGTAGCGTCAACATAACAAGTAGATAAAAAAAATAGAAGTTAATAACTAAAACCCAACTACTAAAAGGCTTAAAACAAGACCTGCTTATCCTTAAAATAGACTCATAGATAATTAATCGTAGTCGGAGGCCATAGGTTTATCAAATGCGAATGTGGTGAAAGGTAAAACATACAAGCATCAAACTTGGTATGGTATGGATAAATTGGTATGATTGGCTTACTTTATAGTGTAACAAAAAATAAGAAAAACGGTCAAGTGCGAGTCGAACTCAGGCACCGAGGGTCCGTACAATCAGATTTTTTCAAATTGTATTGTGGTACGGAATACTCAGTTCACAAGTCCGACTCACACTTGGCCAGTTTTATTTATTATTTATTTTGTTGTTATATTATAAAATAAGGCCAAAGGAAAAATGCTATAATCATATTATTCGTAGGTAAGTTTGATGCTTGTATGTATTATAGTATATATTTGCGATAGAGCAAAAGGCATAAAAACTCGTTTATTGATAATAAAATAAAATATTTTAATAAATTATATTATATTTTAAACATTTATAATAAGTTGAAAAAATTCACTCGGGACAGGACTTGAACCCGCAACATCTCACATACCGTGCAGGCGCTCTACCTATTGAGCTACCGAGTCATGTAACTGTCGATGCGAATTTCTTCAATTATAAATAAATAAATGTTTAAAATATTCCCTAGCACCTTCCGTGCCTTAGAAAAACAAAAAGTTATTATATTTTTTTTTATTATTTAGACTCTTAAATATTCAGTAAATCGTAGTCGGAGGACCCTACATTAGCATTAACTAAATCGATGGCCTCCGAATACGCAATACGAATACAGATCTGGTTTCAAGCTTGTTGGTAGTCGGGTTTTAGTTTTTAATTAGTTTATAAAATTTATTCAATAAAAAGTAACGTTATCAAGAAAAGTGTTATCCCACCAAAAACATTTTCATGTATAGTTTTGCCAAGACGAGACCCCGCACTGTCAACACGTTATCATTTCTCATGTAGAGCCAACTTGAGCCAAGCTTGTAGCTCTGAACGCCCTGTTTATGAAGTTAGGGTATGTAGAGTTAGGACTCAACTCAATTCAACTCAACTCAACTCCTCAACTCAACTCAACTCAACTCAACTCAACTCGCATTTAATTTTTTTATTTTATTTTGTTTTTTTATTTTTTGTTATCGGATAATACCAAGTTTATTTTAATATAATCATACCAGTAACGCCATCTCTCGGGCATTAGGAGAGGAGGACTAAAGTTTCTTATTTTCTTCGTAACGGTTGCGCGTAGAGGTTTTCGTAGAGGCGAGTAGAAGCGTAGAGGAGTTCGTAGAGGTTTTGATGATCATCAGTGAGTCAGTGACGAAATCGGGGGTTTTTGGACATCAATAAAATCTAAAGTATAACAGCTATGCAATTGAAACTTTTTATATGTCCTAGACATCATTTCCCGAAAATTTTGTTGATGTGTATTATCCAAACCCAAGATGAGGGTTCAAAAAAACGATGAAGCGCTTCGAGAAAATATAGTAGTGCCCCCTTGAGCTTCGCTACTCGTCTTGGCGGGGCCACTAGCTTGGCCCCAGATGCTAACGAAAAGATATTTTGTTTGGTGCCTCCATTTTATTTTTTTCTTATTTTCACTCTGCACATTTTATATTTGGATAGAGGATATATACCTACCGACACAAATAAAAGTATCATATTATGACCCATTTATCATATTGTATGTTTTGAAGATCCTTCTCCTGAAACCTCCATGACATAATGAGCTTCCTTCTTTTTCTTATCATTATGATATTGGTAATACTGATTACTTCACATGAGTGAAAAAGATAGAATGTATTTGAGCCACTACAAACGTGTAAACTGAGTGTAAGCGGACAAGCCGGTAAAATAAAAGGGAAACTCGGTTTCGGCGGCAAAATGTGGTTGGGAACGCGAGAAATTTACGCACACCGGCGAGTGGCTCGAGTTGGACTGAATTGACATAAGGTTCCCCCGCCCGCATCCCCTCACCCCTGTGTCGCCTTTGCGACCATTGCTCGCGCCCACTACCACTGCCATCTATTGTGCAGTAGAAGAATTAAAAACATAATGAATTCAAATACAGTTTTACAGTAGTTTAAACTAGTGGTTCGCCCCGAACTGTGAACTCGCGACCCCATATAAACTTAACAACCCCATATCTCGGCATCTCTCTCAACCGATTTGGCTCATGTTCGAACTTAAAAATTATTTACCCGCCTATCAAATTTCATAACGATCCGACCAAATTTACTCAAGTTATCGTCAAACGAACATACATACATACAAACATACATACATACAAACGCCGGATTGTCCCAGTAGACTCGGAGAACTTCGCTCGCTCGTTCAATAAAGACTAGTTTGCATCGCTAACACTGAGTATAAAAAATATTATGTCAAAGGGTTGTGAGAATTTTGCACAAGTCCGCTACTTGGTGCCGAAACTCGAAAATTCGAATAACGAAAGTTTGTGATTACGAATTTGTTAGGAAACAAACAATGCACGCTATGCCGAAAATCACCATACCGAAACATTGCGGCCCCGAATAAATGTACAATCTTCTTTTTACATTTACATTTGTACATTTATTCGGGACTGCGATGTTTCGGTTTGGCGATTTTTGGCATGGCGTGCATTCGTTATTTCATGATTCGTAATCACAAACTTTTGTCATAACGTTCTTCTTCTCTGCGTGTCGATGGCAGACCGATTTCTTAACCTAATCATAAATTAAATGGCTTTAGCCCAGAATTTCGCAACGCTAACTGCGTCTATAATAGCCGCCATAAGGTCCTCCAGTGTGCAGGTGTTAGGTGATAACGTTTTGGCGGAGAGACAGATTTGTCTTTGTCGCGAGCCAGGTGGCTTAAGACTTGTTTAAGTCTAGGTAGAAATTCTAACAATAGGATCTTTAGAACTTTGTTATTGAATATATCGAACTAAATTCTAATTCTACTAGGCACTAGCGCCCCTTACATGAATTTACTTTGAAGCACTTTTCGTGTCAACGGTACACAAGGAAACGGCATTTTTTATATAGATGATAAGTATAAGAATCTGACGCTCGAGGTATGGATTCTTAAGAAATTAGTGCCAAGAAATTAGATAAAGATTTAGTTATAGACGTTCTGTATAAGCATAATATTTTAATCATATTATAATAATGAATAATACAACATAATATAAGTTTATTTGCTATCCGTCTCGCTTTGTGGAAGTCGAATACCACTCGGTTTGGTCAGAGGTTCTCCTAAACCCTGAAAAGACCACCAGAAGCTAGATGGCTGTCCCTGTATTTTTTTAACCTTTGCGTTGAAAGTCTCTCTGATGAAGGCTCTTGCTCTTTTCTTGTTGGATATGGTACCGGTGAGCATCATCATCATCAGGGGTCGTCTGCTGCTGCCCGTACGACCGTACAGCAGTAAGTGCTGGTTCTGAGTTGGCACTCTTGTCTTATGCGTCTTCTCCAGAGGCATCAGTCCCCGGGTCTTGGGTGTGCATTCTTGGCGATGGTCTATCAGGCTCCCAGCTGCTGGAGTCTTGCAGCTCGAGGAGCTGCTGCGGGTACTGACGTCATTTTTCTGACCGGTCGTATTTGGGGACGATGTGGTGGAGGTATTGATGCGGTCCGTCGTCGGCGCAGTGGAACATACGGCGCGACAGATGGACCGCAAACTCCTCCACACTCTCCACACTCTGGCTTGGCGGAAAACTTTCTCCACCTGCCCCCCCATGCATTCGATGGTGCACCACAGACATTTTACGGACGAGCTGAAAAAAAAACATGGCGTACAATATGGTGATCTTTCTTATTATTTTCCTGGGAGAAGTAGATGGATTTCAATAGTGCCGTACTATGCAGCCTTCAGAGTTCATATCGGCCAGGACAATCGTTTTGGATGATAACAGCTGTCTTTGGCGGGCTTAGGGTGCGGGAGCGCGACCTTTGACGGACCAATTTCAGGATGCAGTACTTAGTTGCAGGTCGCAGCGGCATCCAGTCGTTTGGTTTCCTCATTGGAGTCTCCATTGAGTTCTGTCACTGCGGTTTCTCTTTAGGTGCAAAACGTCAACTTCCCAAAAAGTCCACCACATCACGGCACTAACAAGCCATCGGAGGGTCGTGCGGCTCATGCAGGTGCTTTTGGATAAGTATGTTTATTTATTTGGTCATTTAAGCTACCTACCTATAAAACATCTTTGTAACTTAATGACTTGCTTGGTATTATTTGAAAGAGCCGGAGCAGATTATGCTTGCTATTTTAGCCTCGCTTCTTGGCAGGGTTAGGTTTCCTTGTCTTCTCCTTCTATTCAGCTGGATTTGTGCCATAAATTATGCCCACAGCACTGCACTAAAGGCGCATTGTATGATCGACTCGATGGATTTGTTTGAGGTTGGATAATTATCTGCGTTAACTTGAACCTGAGTAACCATCTGCCGAGAAGTACTACGGCTGAAAATACATAATTTAGTTTGGTTTCATTTCCAAAAGATTTTCCAGTTTTTCTCTTGAGTGAAAGTGAGTGACGCATGACTTATGTCAATTATGGCAAGTATGGCAAGTATGGTCAAGTTGGCAGCACACTTTCGTTTGTTTTCACGTCGCGTATACGTCTGCCGGACATCTGCCGGACGTCTGTCCAAATACACTCCTGGTAGACCCTCGTTTAGATTTAAAATTTGGGCTTTCCCGCCACGCTGCTTTAGTTGAAGAGTTGAACTAAGAGCCCTCGCTACGGCGACTTTTTGAAGAGATGCAGTAGCGATGCTGTCGCGCGTTCGTATCGATACAGTCGCGATGCGGTCGCCAGCTGTGTGCCCTCGCCCACCGTAACCACGATTCATTCGCGATGCAAACCCGATACCGTCGCGCTTCTGTCGCGATTTTCTCTCCCCGATGTAGTCCGATACGGTCGCGCGTTTGCATCGATACAGTCGCGTTACTGTAGCGCGCTACTAGTGCGTTGGCAACGCTTCTGCAGCGCGTTGCAAATGCGACTAAAGCGCGAGTATCGATGCTGTTGCTCGTTTCAGAAGCGATGCCAACGCGCGACAGTATCTCTACAAAAAGTTGCAGTGGGCGAGGGCTTTTAAATATAGAAGACCTGAGTTCGTGAATGTTATTTCCCGTACAAATCCCTCCTTGATATGCGTATCTATACGTAATGACAGTTGCGGGCTAATTTGTGGGCGGGCCTAATTCTAGGGATTACACAGCAAGTTACAGAGATCTATTAAGGATCTCACCAAGTTACGTAAAGCCTATTCACTAATAAATTCAGTCTGCTAGATTTCACGTAAATAGAGGTTGATTACCGAATGATGCTTGCCGGCTTACATAGATAAGGTGACATAAAAGTTACCTACAACAGAAATATACAGTTTAATGTATAGAATGTGTTAGTAAATAGGATGCTGGAAAAAGGAACGATAGTTTCATAATTATACAATTAATAATGTATTATGACAATTCGATGTACGGACGGCCATAGTCACAGATACCCCATGGCAGCTCTTACCGTGCGCGGCATAAGGGCACCAATCGAACAAAAAGGGGTATCGTAGCGTATAGCTGACTGTACATTCAGTAGCCGATTAGACATAAAAGAGGAAAAAAATGGTAACTTTGAATGATTCGCGACATTCACACATAATTTTGGTTCGAAACGGGTCGAATCGCGGAAAGTTTAAATGAATTACCTTTATTAGCTACTAAACTTCGGGGGGTCTACCGACTAAGACGAAGCCGATTACCATTGGCGAAAATCGGAGTTAGATTTTTGAAAAATGTACTGCCACCCAGTTCATTTTACTGCCACTCAGTAAATTTTTCATAAATTGAAATTCGAGTTTCGCCAATGGTAATCGGCTTCGTCTTAGCCGGTAGACCCCCCGAAATTTAGTAGCTAATAAAGGTAATTCATTTAAACTTTCCGCGATTCGATCCGTTTCGAACCAAAATTATGTGTGAAAATCGCGAATCATTCAAAGTTACAATTTTTTCCTCTTTTATGTACTCAATGTACAGTCAGCTATACGCTACGATACCATCATTCTTTTTATTCCGATTACCATCATTCTTTTTATAATTTAGGTTCCGGAACCTAAATTATAAAAAGAATGGCCAAATTCGGTTCACGTAGAAAAAAAAACTGAAGTAACAAACATAAAAGAAAAAATTGCTTCGATTTGAGTACCTTCTCCTTTTTAAAAAAAAGGAGAAGTATATTTGGATCATTGGGTCTGTAAAAGAGGGCACTTACCATCCCAGCATAGGCGGGCAAGTGATCGCGCCCGCCGCGATCCAGACGAAGAAGATCATCGTCAGCGCAAGTTTCTTCGACCGCCGACGTCGAGAGTACGTCAGTGGACGCGTCACGGCG
Source organism: Zelleria hepariella (assembly GCA_949319315.1). Classification (NCBI taxonomy): domain Eukaryota; kingdom Metazoa; phylum Arthropoda; class Insecta; order Lepidoptera; family Yponomeutidae; genus Zelleria; species Zelleria hepariella. The sequence goes on along the minus strand of OX439378.1, from coordinate 8,421,183 downwards.
AGGTAGCGGTCCACGCTGATCGCTCATAGGGACAGTATAGAGGCAGTGCAGAGCAGGATGTCCAGGCTTATCCTGAATTGCTGTCCATTGAGGAGTTTCTTTCTCCGCCTCCGAAGTTCTTCATCAGATCTTGACAATTTATTTATGGGACTACATGGAAAGTATACCCTTTCAAACATAGAAAGAACGGTAACTTTGAATGATTCACACATATTTTTTGTTCGCAACTGGTCGAATCGCGGTAAGTTTAGTAGGTAAGTCAATTACCTTTATTACCTACTAAACTTACCACGATTCGACTCGTTTCGAACCTAAATTATGAAAAGAATGATCAAATTCGGTTGCACGTAGAAAAAAGTTCTGAGGTAACAAACATACAAGAAAAAATGTGCTTCGATTTGAGACCTCCTTTTTTCAAAAAGGAGAAGATACTCAAATCGAAGCTCATTTATTGGATCATTGGGTCTGTAAAAGAGGGCACTTACCATCCCATCATAGGCGGGCAAGTGATCGCGCCCGCCGCGATCCAGACGAAGAAGATCATCGTCAGCGCA